>CM060892.1:77087326-78287326 GCA_030762935.1 Hymenopus coronatus | reverse complement strand
GGCGGGGGAAACCAGTGAACCTAAGAGAAAACTCACCCTAGCGCCGCTTTGTCTACCACAAATCTCGCATGCGGTCGCTTGGGATCGCACTCGGCCACGGCGCGGCCTGATGAGGGATGAATTGGTTTGATTGATGTGGGGTGAATTAAGTAAAATTAAACAAAGGCCCTTCCTCCCCCCCCCAAAAAAATAAATCGTCCATCACCTGCTCCATCAACTTTCCTTTCAACAATTTTAAAGTAATTTCATATCGTCTTTCTCGCTCTTATACCAATGGTTTTACGGGTTAAAATTTCGCGATAGTCGTCTTCTCAGGATAAGGGAAAACCCTAAAACAACTTTATTCGGGTAACTCACCCTAAGCGAGATTCGAACTAGCGACCTCTTGTATATGAAGCAGGCGGCTACCCTGACACTATCGAGCCGGGCTCGAGGTTCTTTATTACTTTCTCCATACGCACTATGTACATAGTGTATAGAGAAAGTATTGCACTCCACCAAAAATTCGATACCGAGATTTCACCGGAAATATATGTTTTAGGGTCCCCAATATCCAAAAAAAGCATTTTCACAAAAAGGTCCGTGTCCGTGTATCAGTGTGTCTGTGAACACGATAACTCAAAAACGAAAAGTCGGTAAAATACCAAACTTGGTATTTAAGTTTAGTATCTTCCAGGGATGCGACACGAAGATTTTGAGAAAAATCCCCCCACCCCCAACTACCCTTTACATCGAACTTTTTTCGAAAATTTTGATTTTCTCAAAAATGGCTCTAACGATTTTGATTAAAATTTCGGATATTAAACATATTTACCTGACAAATGAAATGTATATCTTGAATTTTCTGGGAATAGCTTCTGAGTAGTAGTTTATTCTGGATGAATTTTACTAAATTTTGAATAACTGCTAAACCGTAAGAGATGGACAAAAACTTACTACACAAAAAATGTACAGCCCTTTAAAACACACAATTTATGTTATATAAATTTTTTTCGTGGAGTTCGTCGTTTTGTGACATTCCTTATTTTTGGTTTCTGCTATGAAAAACGTATACTTTTCTCATACTGGAACTTGTCAACTCCTATCCATATAAACAAAGGAACTTCATTGACATAGCAATCAGCTTTTGACTATCACTTTAACCTACGGTTGTCCCTTATTTCGCTTCTACTTACAAGGATGCGAGTAATAAGACTATTTCTGCTAATTTTTCCTCATTAGCATAAAGTAAATAGAAATATAAGCTTTTTAAGAATTATTTGTTGCAGGGATATGGAGAAAGTCATGTGAATGGTACACATCAAATTTTTTTTGTTTTTATCCAATAAAATATATCCACTAAATGTATTAAAAGTGTTATTTCAGATCGGTATCTCTATTCCTCTTTTGAGGGCTCTTGTTTATTATCCAGCATTCCAAATCGTATAACAATTGGTACAGTTAGGATTAGCGTTAGGATTACGATGCCCCTCTCCCAGTTACTAGGTTACGGTACCTCACGTAGGCCATTGCGGTACTTTGTGACCTACCTGTACCCTAGGAGGGAGTGATTAGGGCAGAGATCCGCAGGTTGAAGAGCGCAAACATGGGAGGGGGTCTCTAAGGTTTTCAAGACAGGACGTACCCGACGTCGTCCAACCCATTCCTACAAGCCCCTGAACCCACGATGACACTGCAAGATCCCGAAGACTCCCATATCGATGTCAGGAACAAGGATTCACAGAGCGCACAACCATTATCCATTCGACACTCCCAAACACCATTGCCTAGTCCTCCAACCCTGAAATAGACGAAACAAAAGTGGTGGGTAAGGAAATGATAGTAGATTAACACCCCAGCCTGCCAACGAGGGGGAAAACTACGGAAAACCCATGTGTCAGTGGGCTGTCGCCGGATTTCGAATCTGGGACTTCCCGAATGTGAACTATACACTTTACCGACTGAGCATTCCTGCTTTGGTAACATTAATATTTTATAAAATTCAAATAGAATAGTTTAGTATCTTACTGTTCTTGTTAATGACTTATAAGTGTGCCTTATAACTGTTGAATTAAACTAATTACTTTCTCTACCCCATATGTAAAATGTGCATACAGTGCGTAGAGAAGATATTGGTATAACTTGGTATTTCAGTTTAGTGTCTCCCAAGAATGCAACACGAAGATTTTCAAGAAAATTTCCCCACACCATACTATTCTTTACCTGAAAAAATGGTCGAACATTTTGATTTTCTCAAAAATGCCTGTAATGATTTTGATTAAAATAGCGTATAATAAATATGTTTACAGACAAATAAAATATATAACTTGAATTCTTGGTATTTAACGGTCTTGTGAACTATGTTGTCCAAGATGAACACTCGCAGACACGGAACATTTTCTAAAAATGCTTTTATGAGCTCGTGGGATCTCGAAATATTTCCAGTGACATTTCGGTATCGAATTTTTAGGTGAAATACAATGTTTTCTCTATATTTATGTCCAACTCTCTATAGTACACGTAGAGAAAGTAAAACTTGCCAGAGCAGAGAGAAAATGAAAGCACATTTCCCTTTATTCCATTAATGTTTCGATAAACGGAAGGTAATTACTGGGCACATGCAAAACATGTCATATTTGAGACGATTCAGTTTAGTTTCAAGAATGTCAAGAAAGGCTTAAAAGTGAGGACATTTTACATTTCTTTCTGCAAATTATACTTCCATTTTAGTTTGTATGCATACCAGCTGTTGTTAAGTGTTTTCAGGAAACTTGAGGAAGAGTTTTATGTTGAAAGTTAGGTTATAACTTTCAACTTTATAGCGAAGCGAGTTCAACTTTTAAACTACATATTTCAAAATTTAAAATGCTTATGTTTACTTTCTCTATAGGCTCTTTGTACATAGTGTATAGAGAATCTATTGCACACCACCAAAAAATTCGATACCGAGATTTCACCGACCGGAAATACATGTTTAGGTCCCCCTGTATCTATAAAAAGCATTTTCAGAAAAAGGTCCGTGTGTGTGTGTGTGTGTCCCTGTGTCTGTGAACACGATAACTCAAAAACGAAAAGTCTGTAAAATACCAAACTTGGTATTTAAGTTTAGTATCTGCCAGGGATGCGACACGAAGATTTTGAGAAAAATCCCCCCACCCTAAACTACCCTTTACATGGAACTTTTTTCGAAAATTTTGATTTTCTAAAAAATGGCTCTAACGATTTTGATTAAAATATTATATATTAAAGATATTTACCTGACAAATAAAATGTATATTTTGAATTTTCTGGGAATAGTTTCTGAAGACTACTTTATTCTGGATGAATTTTGCATAACTACTAAACCGTAAGATATGGACAAAAACTTAACACACAAAAAATGTAGAGCACGTGAAAACATACAATTTATGTTATATACATTTTTTTCATGGAGTTGATCCTTTTTGAGATATTCCTTTTTCATGGTTTCAGCTTTGAAAAACATACTTTTCTCATACAGGAATTTGTCAACTCCTGTCCATACAAACAAAGGAACATCACTCACATAGCAACCAGCTTTTGGCTGTCACTTTAACCTATGGTACTCCCTTATTTCGCTTGTATTTACAATAAAGCAAGGAATAAGACTATTTCTGCTAATTTTCCTCGATTAACATGAAATAAATAAAAGATAAGCTTATTAACAATAATTTTTTACAGAAAGATAGAGAAAGTCATGTGAATGAATGGAACACATAAGATTTTTTTCAGTAGAGTTCCTAGAATCGTCACGCTCTCGATTATAACCGCTTCCTTTCTCTTACTTTGTCTTGCGGATTTTAATGCATTTAGCATTGAGATCCTTCTAAATTCAAGATGTTTCTTATATATTTTCATTAAAACATTTCTGATTAAACATTTTCCATTAGCAGTAATCATTAGTGCTCACTTTTTCTGCACACTATAATTTGTTTTATGTTCCTTCTATAAATTATACGTAAAAAGTTTGTTTTCACTGTGCTTCAGACTATTAAACTTGGTTTTCAATACACATTTTTTGTCATGGACAAATACAATTTTTTCAAAGTTATCATAATTGCAATAATCTGTTTCGCGTTCGAAACCCCGGACTTTTATCATGGACAATGTAAGAAAATCATGACTGTCCGGTAAAATCCTGGACGGATGGTAAGCCTTTTGCTTAGTGCAAAACAAACAGCAGCTCTCTGCGGTCATTTGATATTAAACTCTTAGTAAGAGTTGCGCAAAGTATTTCCATTTCGTCCTAGCCATTTAGTTAGCGAAATGCGTTGATTTACATTGGCGTGTTAAACCGTGTCTTTATTTTTTTGCCAAAACTATAACCTCCTTATATGCCTAACAGCTGAGACGTAGAAGCGGTGCAAGATGTGTCAAGGGTACGTTTATCAGCTGTGAGCTGTCCAAATCGTTGCTTTGTCTTCGCGTTGTGATGTGTTTCGAAAATACATTTGTTGTGCATGCTTTCCTTAGGAATTTTATTCTCTTATTGGTCCACAAAAATGCATGCCAAGAAATTAACGCTTGAACAGCGTATTTTTATGTACGATGCGTGAAAACTGAATCATGTCAACAGGTGTGTAAATAATTTCCGCAGTAATTTCCTGATTATCCAGGAGATGTTTGATCAATAAATTTAGAACAACGGAGTAGCTAAACGCTATACCAAAGAAGCGAAAAGGATATGTTCTAACGGAAGAAAGACTAGATGAAATTGGTGCTGCATTGAAGCGCTCACCTAAGAAGTCTCTCAGCCGTGTTGCACAGCAAGTGGGTTTTCACAACCTCTGTTCATACAGCTATTAAACTTTTATACTGAAGCCTTAATGTCCCTACAGTGTGAGCACAATGCAGAAATTATTGACATTACTCAAGAATAACTTATGTGTGCGAATGGTAATTTCATCCTACGATGAACCGCCTGCGGTGCCATTAGTAGTTAAAGCGGGCGTTAAACACTACCAAAAAAAATCCTACGATGACAAGAATGCCCTCGCGCAGATGGATCGCTTTCAACAACACTTACTAGGTTAGTACTTATTGCAAATATGCTTATGCAAGAGATTTTGCTTTTAACGATAAATGAAAGCTATTGAATTAAAAAATCCATTTGACATAATTTGGAAGTGCTGCATTGAATAATTTGTTCTCTAATTTTTGAAAAGTTTTCATATTTTCGAGAATAAGATGCTTTTACTGATAAAAGAAAAATAATTGTTTTACGTAGGAAAATGTGCATTGATTTCATGTTGGAAAAATAGATATTTTTTAACTTTTGCGCCAGATAATGCACAGCTAGATGTAATGGAACAATGCCTAGCATATCAACGAAATTACAACACTTACAAGATATAGCAAGAAAGAAAAAGTGATCTTTTCTGAAAATTCTAGAATGGTAGAAGATACAGTATTAGACTGTATATTTAAATAAAACCCTGTAGCTCACCTTATTTTATACCGAATTAGCTAGCTGAGAGACAAGTGTGACATATTGGAGAGTGGTCACTTTGGGAGCAGAGAAAGTGCACTTACATATCTCATAATTCCCAATGTTATAAAGCAGTAGAAGACATTTTAAGTTTTCTGCCGTATAATATTGTCTAAATTTGACTCCATTATAGCTAAAGAAACTGTTGATGTAGTAACAATACAACTTTTAAATTATTTGTATGAGTCTTCAGTATCGCTGATGTAAATAAATGTCAGCATTTAACCAACTAAACGCATTTAACACTGGTTGTATTAATTATGATTATTTTCTTTGTTAGAAAAAACATTGTGTAATTGTTGAACAGCTAAATTATGCAGTAATAGTAACAAATGAATGCTGCAAGAGCACTCTTAGCATTGAAAATAAAAGGTGAATCTTACCACGTTTTCTGTGAGAAGTCCTTTCAGTGCCGTTCACTAGCGATATCAAATGGTGAGTGACAGCGAGAGATGTATAACGTTGTAACGAATAGAAGGGCAATTATGGAAAACGAAAATGTTAAGTTGTACGTATATTGCTGTTTGACGATGTCTGGCGTGATATTTGATGCTAATCATGTGTGATTTTAAATAAAAGGTAGTAAATTTGTAAATAAAGGGTTTTAACGTTAATTTACTTTAGATACCTGTCAATTTTCATATAGGCATGTCATTACATATTTATTCTGGCCGGAAGTTAGTACGTAATTAATGTAAATTAAGTAAAATATTCAACAAAAACACCACTAATTAGAATTATTAATGCAATTTTTAAAGTAATTGTCAACATAAAGCATTGTTCAGAATGGAAAACTCCGCTGTGTAGTAGACTACGTGCGCAGAATGCATCACGTGATTTGCGGCCTTGGCATAAAACGAAGGCACTGTATAATTTGGATATAAATATAGATCATACCGAGCACATGATTTGAAGATACCGTGGAAATGCTTGAAGTAAAAATGCCGGAGGGTAGTAAAGCCGATTGTTCACCTTCACGGGTGAATGGTAGGTAAGCTCACTAGGTGTCATACAGACCCCAGAGACGATGATTTGAAGTGAAAGTAACATAGCGCGCAATCTGTCACATGGTTGCTGGGTGCGAGCTCTTAACCAGGAGGAAGGCGAGAAGTTGCGCATAAATTTTCCGGTGAGGAAGAAGCGGTTTTCCCTCTTGCTCTGATTGTTCGTCGTGCTGCAGCATTCCAGTCTACCTCCCTTTGAGGGGAGCGGGGTGTCTTTGTGTTTCACGGCGGTTTAGTGTGCCAAGGCATTATACCCTACCGCTGGAATGGCTTTGAACAAGCGAGACTTCGGATAACGTTGAAGGAAAGTGCTAAAAGGTAGAGGAAGCGCTTACGTATACACCAGAACTTCCTTTTCGAGCGTCAAAACAATCGGGGGTTCTCTCTCTCTCTCTCACTCTGACGCTTATGCTGCGGTAAACCACGGCCAGTATACTCGTCTAACCGCGGCTAGTGTAGGACACACCCCGATATTTGGCAAAGTAATCCACTTCAGTGAAGCTCTAGATAACAATCACCACTGTGGTTTGGCGAATATCTGCATCCCAACATCAACTGGTTTTAAAGTTACCCCTTCCTCCCAGCGGTCAGCTCTCAGCAACTTCATCCTTCAACAACATTCTCTTGTGGATGAATCAGAATACAGGCTTTAGCCTTTCTAGAATGAGGCAGCTTTAGTTTCTACCTGCTTATCTGGTGCTGAGAAAGTATTGCATTCCACCCAAAAACTCGATATCGAGATTTCACCGGAAGTGCATGCTTCTGACAGTTATTTGAGGGGAGGGGGCATAACTCAAGTTGCGTAACCTCCTTGACGGATTCAGGCGAACGTTTTCAATAAAATCCTTAATAGTTAATTTTCTAAAAATCTGGTGTGTTCCAATAACATGACTGTTTCCACATTACTAAAACAAATTATTGTTAAAAAGCGTATTCTTCTATCTACTTCATTCTAATCGAAATAAACATTAGCATAAATGGTCTTACTACTTGCTCCTTGTAAGTACAAGGGAAATAAGTAAATAAATAGGCTAAAAATAATAAAACATTTTAAAAACTGGTGACTATGGGATTGAAATTCGTTTTTTTGCATGCCAAGGAGTTAAAAAAATTCCCGTATGAAGGAATGTTTAAATATTTTAAAACTGGAACCAATAACTATGAATATTTCGGAAGTAGTCAACTCCACGGAAAAATGTATATGATATAAGTTGTACATTTTAACGAGACTTAGTTTTGTGAAGTACCTTTCTGTCTGTCTCTTACGGTTTACCGGTTATGCAAAATGCACCCAGATATAAAAGGTCTTCAGCGGATATTCTCAGAAAATTCAAGATATAACTTTTATTTTTCATGTAAGTATCTTCAAATTGCGGTATTTTAATCAAAATCGTCTCGACAAAATATGAGAAAATCTAATTAGTTTCCATATAAAGGTCAGTTTGGGTTTGGAGGGGATTTTCCTCAAAATCTTTGTATCGTATCCTTGGAAGATATTAAAAAAAATGACAAGTTCTGTATTTTAACAACGTTTTGTTTTCGAGTTATAATGTTCACAGACTTACGACTACACACGGAGCTTTTTTTTTTAATGCTTCTTTTATTCTTTCTTTCTTTTTTTTATGCAGGGTCCCTAAAAGTGTACTTCCAATGAAATCCCGGTGTCGATGGAATACAATATCTAATACAGCTATACACTACGTAATAAGTATAGAAAGTAAAAAACATCTGCAGCAATTTCAATTAAATTATATATACTATTACATATACATATATAACACAAAATTTTGAGAAAACCATAGTACCTGTGGCCATGCTAGTCATGTAATTCGAGCCGGTATGTACTAACTCAAAGATCAGAAAAATTACTAACTCTACAGAGTCTTATTTTGTTGCTTAATTATGCAAATAAATTTAAAATAAATATTTCGGTAATGAAATTACTTTAAGGAGTGTGTCACCTAAGTTTTCAGAAGGTGATGTTTGAATACAGGTGGTTATATTGTTTTCATTCTGCGTTCTACAGTTACATTGTTAACAAATTAAAGTGTAATGACCTGTTTTGTGATTAGTGCACAACAGAATGAATAGCAAGTTGATGACGCGTTTCGAAATATTTTGGATCGGCAAAAATTTCACAATACAGGTGCTTCATAATGTTCAAAATTAATATTCGTACACAGTGCTTTATTCTGTTACATGCTATTCTGTGTTAATAATGAGGCATTGTTTAAGCGGACAAGGCACTCTGAAATAATCAGAAATCACATTTTAAGGCACTTATATAAATTTATTATTTATAGTTTCATTAAATATACTGTAGATACTTTTGGGGATTTAAAGAGATTTTAAGGTGTTTAAAGAGGTTTTAAGATATTTAAATATAATTTAAATTCTAGTAATGCATTCCTTTAAGTCTGTATGCGATGCCACTTTTTAGAACATTTGTATCAGTTTTCTCAAAACAACATTTTTGGATACTTATGTGCTCTTTTTCAAAAATGTATGAGAGGTAGAGAGGTGAAATGTTCAGTACATGTACATAACACATAGTTGAACTTTCTAGATGCTATCATAGTTTTATACATTGCAAATTTTTCACGTGTTCACTTTTTGACTTTACAAATTGTTCAACTAAACTAAATAATTTATGTTCAGAAGATGTTATGAATATACTAAGAATAAGCATTAAAAAGTGTGATTCTGCATTGCAAGTAGAATCAGAGAAAAGGTTCCTGAATTCATATGTTTTAAGAATAAAGTTTATTATTACTTTCTCTACACGTACTATGTGCAAGGTAAGTATTTTATTACACCCAAAAATTCGATACCGAGATTTCACCACAAATATTTGTTTTGAGGTCCCTGAATCCAAAAAAAGCACTTTAGAAACATGTCTGTATGTGTGTGTGTTTTAAGCAGCACAGCTCAAAATCGAAAAGACCGTTAAAAACCAAATTTCGTATTTAATTTTGTATCCTCCACGGATGCGACACAAAGATTTTCAGGAAAATCCCCCCACCCCAAGCTACCCTTTACATGGAAAAAAATGTGCTTTTCTCAAAAATGGATATAACGATTTTAATTGAAATACCGTATATTAAAGATATTTACATGACAAATAAAATTTATATCTTGAATTTTCTGGGAATAGCTTCTGAAGACCTTCGTTTTGGATGACTTTTGTATAACTGATAAACCGTAATGATAGACAGGAACCTACTACACAAAAATGAAAAGCTCGTTAAAACACACAATTTATGTCACATATATTTTGTTGACTATTTCCGATATATTTCTTGTTATTGGTTCGAGTTTTAAAATACTTCAACTTTTCTCATGCGGAAAATTGTAAACCCCTGGCCATGCATAGAAACGGATTTCAATCCCAAGCCAACACATTTTAAAACTCTTGATTGTTGGTAGAGTCTAGTGTATTTCTTTATTTCCCCTCTACTTATAAGGAATTAAGTAATAAGACCATTTCTGCTAATTATTATCTCGATTAATATGAGTAGATAAAAGAATAAACCTTTTAATAATAACTTATTACAGAGGTGTAGGGAAAGCCATGTGAATGAAACACATCAATTAGTTTTTTCTGCTCAATTGTGTACCGTTTACAGATTCGACCACATAAACTATCAATGCAAACAACCACTTGAAATAATGTTCATGATTTATAGAATAATTAATAAAAATTTCAAAAAAAAACATTTATAACACTAAGATTAACTGTCTTTTACTCAAAGATATGTTCAGACTACCTTGTCTCTTTATGATGACGTCTGGGCCAGCGTGATACAGTGCCAAGGAATTCAACAGAGGGAACCTGAATACGGATGGTGATTAAATAAATTCAAAAATACATATTTCTCTGGTGAAACATTAAAATTAAACTTTAATTCATAAATCTATGAGTAGGAGCTATTGCCGAAAACAATTAAAAGCACAAAATTAGTAACTAATGTCTGCTTACTTATATATACAGTGATAATAGTTACCTAATTGGCATTAATAGTTTCATAGATTTATGCTCTCAACAATTGCATTTTTAATTCGTAGCTAAAGTTACGGTGGTAGTGATAATATATTTATAATAAGACATATTATTGAAAAACGTCAATAATTTGCCTTGGAAACTCATTTAGCATTTTCAGATTATGAAATAGCCCTTGTTGAGGTAAAATACCTCTTTATTAGTTCTCTGAACGGTGTATTAACATTATAAAGCACTTACACAGAAATAGTTCGGGTTCGACAATGTAGGATGAAAGTTTAACAAATGAAGACGTTCGACAAGAGTGTAGTTTATCACCCACTTTAGAAATGGAGAGAAAACATGAGACTATGGTGTCCAAATATTGAATGAATGTTAATGATGAAACCTTTTAAGAGAAAAAGATTTATATTTCGGTGGAGTGTTTTTAAACAATAGAATGGAAAAGACAATTTCTTGTATGTGAAGGCACTTTGTGATTGGCCACAATACGCTCACGCGACATCCTTATGTCCCTCTCGACTGTCTCAAAAGACACTAAATAAAGCATAACGACCGAACTACTTTTCAAGAAATTTAAGAATTCCTTGTTAACGGTTACCCATTAATCCCAATTCACGGCTTAACCTTTCATCCTTCTATAAATTAGTCGCACGTCGTCGCATTGTGTTGACCACATTGGATTTCCATGATGGTGTCGCCTGCCCCCATTTCCTTCTTTCAGAAGGTGATCATTCCAAATGTCTTAGATCGTCTCTTCTTATTCATCCTATTAACGTGCCCATTCCAACTTGTCGATAACTGTTTCTTCCACTTCCATTAATTGTCTCACTTCTTCATTCTCCTGCTTTCAAATCTGGATATTCTACCTCTTCTGCGAATCCCGTCTCCAGTGCTTTTTTTTTTTTTTTTTTTTTTTTTTTTTTTACTTTTTCTCCTTTCTACAAGCGTCTATTCCTCAACATCTAGGTTAACATACAAGTAGGCAAACAAAGAAGAAAATTCTGTAAGTCATTTTTACTTTCTCTACTTAGTACATAGGTAGATATGCTATTGCACTTTACCCAAAAATTAGATACCGAGATTTCACTGGATATACATATTTCTTAAGTTACCATATATAAAAATGAGCATTTTACTAAAAGGTCCGTGCGCGCATGTATAAGTGTATGTGTTGAGAGAAGTCGGTAAAATACCACACTTGGTATTTAAGTTTAGTATATTCCTAGGATGCGACACGAAGAATTTAAAGAAAATCCCCCCCCCAAACTACCCCAATAAATCCAATTTTCACATTGGATACAATGCAATATATTGGATACAATATGAAATAAAATATATTGGATACAATATGAAATAAGATATATTAGGATACATAAAAAATAAAATATTTTCCAAGTTGAGCCGAAGTAACCCATTAAGGATTAATTATTAAACTCCAGTTATAGTTATTAATTCCAGTTTATGGTAAAATGTTCAATACTGTGTTATGTAACACTTCCTGGCTATAATTTATCAAATAAGAACGATTCTGAATGACAGTTGAATGTAATATTCAAATTTGAAGGTTAATTTAACAACTGTATTGAAAGGTAAATAGAAATAAAAGTAACTTCTTTAAAATTATTGATAGAAAATATAAGATATGTCCTTAATTAATCAGTATAGTATATCAACTATACAATTATTTTAACAAACTCTTGCAGTCGTGTTTTGAGAAAAATAAAACATATGAAAAGTTCCATCTATAATGTTTAAGGTGGAGGGAATTACTTTTCTATAGTCTTATCATTTTCCTGGCTTGCGTACACAAAAGTTATGTGTACCCCACTTTTTCTGTTTTAAGTAATACTCTTCTTAGGTATCCAGAAACCTATTTTCGTGAATATTCTTATTTGAGGTGTATTTCCTGGAATGTGTATTTCCACAGAAATCTGAATATCCACTTTTATCAAAAGTAAGTACATCTCACCGCAACAGATAATCTATGCATAGTATAATAAATTCTGAAGCTTCAAATAATTTCCAACATTATTCTGTTGTAATAATAATATATGTTTACACACTTAGTGCTTTTACCAAATTAATGCTCATTTTAATAGAATATAAACTTAAGTTGTTATATCAATGGCCATTACTTTTATTAGTGTATGTAAATGCGTTATCCCAGAAAACAAGACTGCCCTCGAAAGCCCGCATGGGTAGTATGTTGGTAGCATGTCTGCCTCACATTCACCAGGTCGCGAGTTCGAATCTCGCTTAAGAGTGAGTTGCCTGGATAAAGTTTCTTTACGGGGAAAGTTCGAGTAACTTTAAGCTCCATGGATCCCAGGATCATTTGACCCTAATTTCACCAATTTCATTCATCGTCCGATATGACCAACCAGATTAAAGAGCGTTAAGCTAAAAAAAGAAAAAAGGCTGCCTTCGTGGTTCAGTTGATAGAGACCAGCCTACGGTTTCAGGATTACAAAGGTGGCCTGGACTTGAAGAATTTTTCTATGATAAGCAAGATTTCTCGATGTCCAGAGTCCGGTGTATGCGTGTGTGTGTAGGTTATTTAATAACTAGTTACTGGGCATATGCCTTAATAAATATTTCGCTGTCATTATTTATGACAAATTTACCATAATAAACACGACTGTGCGATCGCATTAACTCTAAGCATAAGCATTTCAATGTTTAATTCCGCTTTCTATCGTAAGTTTTCAAAATAGTACATCTCGGCAAGGTGTACAGAGAAAGAAAGTGAAAAGGAAGGAGTGATAAAATGAGAAAGATAACGAAAGAGATACCGAAAGATAAATACGGAAGTGAAGGAATGAGGGAAGATAATAGAAAAGGACAAAGTTATAGAGACAGAAAACAGAAAATTCTTTTCATATAAAGAAAAAAGGCGAACTCGCTGCGACTTCTGATAGTAAGCAGTAACGATAAAATAGTACCCAAAATATAAAATGCAGTATTATAAGGGAACACTACCACGAGGTTTATCCAAAAAGATATTATCGATCTTTACTCCCATATAATCATACTCTCTCATTATGGGAATCCTCGTCTCACCCGTCTACCTGAAACAAGAGCAAGCGAGGAAGTTGACAATCAACGCTAAGGGTCGCAGATCACAAAAGAAGCAGATATTTATTTTCCAAATCCGTTTTAAGCCAAAAAAATAATTACTCTAAAGCGCATGCAGAATGAAGTTGCTTGAAGTTAAGTAAAACGCCGCTAGGAAGCGCTCTAAGGACTTCCTAGTCTGCTAGAGGCTTGCGTATAATTACTCATGCGCAATTTGCGTCTCCCAAGATGCGGAGGACACACAGGTCCCCGAATACAACAGGTCGGGGGCGGAACAGTGAACTCGGAGACCGACACTTGGAGGCGGAAGATGTAGTAGGACAATGGCACCAAGCTCGGCAGGGAGGCGTCGTAAAATCAATAGAACATCATGACAGAAAGAGGAGGAGGATTGCGGCGAAGAGAAGAGAGAAGACTCGCGGATGTTGGAAGCTTTGACTAGAAGGAAGCATTACCTACATATTTTCAAAAGAGTGATGTAGGAGAGCAAAAAGTGGCGAGGGGAGAGGAAGTGATGTAAAGTAAATAAACACCAGCGTATGAGAGGGGAAAATCGGATATGTTCCAGTCACATGACCTTGTCTACAACTCGGTAACAAAATATTGTTAAAAACTCTATTCTTCTATTTCATGCCAATCGAGAAAAATTATCATTATAGTCTTATTACTTGCTTCATTGTAAGTAGAAGCGAAATTAGGGAGTACAATAAGCTAATGCGATACTCAAATGTTTTAAAGGCTAGTTGCTATATGGATGAAATTCATTCCTTTGCATTGCCAGAAGTTGACATTCCCGTATGTGAAAATTTTACTAAACAAAAAATGTCTCCAAAATGGTCAGCTCCACGAAAAAATTGCATGTGACATAAGTAATATCTACAGTTTTTCTCTGGTAATTATTATCTATCTCTTACGATTTACCATTTTTACAAAATTCAATAAAATTCATCTCCACAATAAGGAGGTCTACCGAAGCTATTCCCAGAAAGTTCAAGATGTACATTTTATTTGTCAAGTAAACATCTTTAATATGCTGTATTTTAATTAAAATCCTTAGTAGTTTTGAGACAAACAATATTTTCGAAAATGTTTCCATTTAAAGAGTAGTTAAGAGTGGATAGATTTTTCTAAAACTCTTCGTGCTGCAACCTTTACCCACTTTTGGTTTTTGAGTATCATGTTCACAGACACACACAGACACACATATAAGCGCGTGGGCGTTTTTCTTAAAATCCTTTTGTTATACATCGATACAGGATATCGAATGTATATATTATCTCGGAATCGAATTTTTGGGTGGAATGCAATACCTTCTCTATACACTATGTATGTAGTACGTGTATAGAAAATAAAAAAATATCGTAATACGTTCGCTTTCTTTGCTTTCTGGTATTGTTTACTTTATATTGCTTCTACAAATTATTGTTGCAAAATTTCAGTTTTCTACTGACTTCATGTGAATATGGATAAATATATCTTAATACGTTTCCATTATGAGTTTCTTTTAAGATGAAATAGAAATATAAGAACCCGAATCAATGTCATATTTAAAAAACACGTCATATTCCGACCCAGAAATTCCATATTCTTTTCAGCATATTGATAGAAACATTTGAATAATTATAGTATGAAAATGGCTAAGTAATGAAACATTAGTGTGAGTATAATCGGAAATTTTTAGCTCTACAGAAGGTGCTATTTGAATTAAATTGTCTTTTAAAGAGATTTGCTTCTTTCGTGGAGTAAGCTTTTCTCTATCTTTTATGGTTTGCCAGTTATAGAATATTGTCCAAAAATCCTTCCGAATGATGAGAAAATGACAATCTTCTCAAAAAATTCCAGATGTGCATTTTGCTTGTCACATAAAACCTCGGAGAGTAAATTTTTATGCAGAATGTAGAGAAAATATTCCACCCAAAGAATAGTTTCAAGGGCGATTATCTTTAATTTATTCTGTATATACATTTTAACCTCAGTTTAAAGCAATTTTCCGTTTTTGGGCTAATCTGCTGAAACCCAATGACATTGCATCTCTTTGAATAGTTAGAAAAGTATACATGAGCAAACGTAATAAATAAAAGGTTTGCTTATATGTTGTTGCTTTTTTTTAATTTAATAAAAGCGAAATATATCGGACGATTTCTTCAGAATTAACTATTTCTAAGACAATGTTTATGCCCTGAATTTACAGAAATAAAGATGAAATGCGCGCTTGTTTATTAATTTGACACATTCAAAATTAAATACCTATTAGATTGTGTATTTCTACATAATATTTCTTAATCAATGAAATACTGTTGACATCAAGAAAATAAAGCTATATAAAATTAGAACCTAAGTAGTTCTTGGTTCAGCTTGTATTAAATAAATATCGACATGCTTTCTATAGTATGCAATTTTGGATTACAGATTCTCGCTTGCCGCAGCCAAGCTGCATTTACGATTCCCGCCAAGGCTCGAGAATTCTTTCTTTAAAAATAAACTTTCTCGGTTTGCCCAGTTTTGTGTGTTAATGTTACTTAATATCCATCGCCTATTAATAAAGTTTCTGGAATGCCACTGTAAAAACTTAGAGCGCATGTCATCCCATATAATAATAAAAACATCACAACGATATGGCAGACAAACTACTGAAAGCTGAACCGAAGTTTTAATAGGGAAATAAATTCTAAAAAGTCTTATGTACTACACTCACATGAGTTTGTCTACCAATTCTTCAACAAAATATTCTTATAAAATCGTACTCTTCTATCTACTGTATGCTAACCGAGATAACATTTGTAGAAATTGTTTTATTGTCTTGTAGTACATTTGTAATACAATAATCTTCAGCATTAGTCAACTCTTCATTATGTGATGACTTTGTTATTTGGTTCTCCTTATATCACCAGGAGATCTCTGACAGACAGAAACAAAAAAAACAAAAAAAACAAAAAAAAACAAAAAAAAACGTTTCATTTCAGAATAGTAAAATTTTAAATCAATAGCGAGGAATATCTCGACAATACATAACTCAATAAAAACACTTATTTGATATAAATGCATGCTACATTTCTTATATAATATTCTGTCTTTCTCTTACGGTTTACCAGTTTTTCAAATATTATTCAGAGGTATTCCCATAAAATTCAATGTAAATATTACATTTTTATAAAATATCTTGAATATATTGTGTATAACCAAAAACGTTTGCCGATTTTTGAGAAAGTCAATGAAAATATCCCGTCACATGCTTGAAAAATGCCAGACTTAAATTTTATTTAGCTTTTAGCCGACTTTTCGTTTTTTTTTTTTGTTTTTTTTTAGTTATTCGTCAACCTTTTGAGAAGGTTTATTCAGGTGGTCTCAAAACGGGTACTTCTACTGAAATATCTGTATTTACTTTAGGAATTTAGTACCTTCTCTACCTATTATGTAGAGAGAAAGTAATAAATTGTTTGTATATATTCTCATGCTTCATTCCTTGATCACCAAATAGATTAAATGTGTCAAACAGGCATTGTTTGGAAGCTTTAGATATTAATGTGCGGATGCATGTTTGCGTTATATTATTTTTAAAAAATTGAATGGAATTAATGGCAGGTTGAAAGTAAATGAAGTTGAGCTTTATTGATTTCAGGTGGTAATAAAACAGGTTAAAAAACCATCCCTATCTTTAGTATAGCTATTGGTATTAATTGGTATATCATTAGAATTTTATTCATTGGAATAAATTAAGAGTTTTTGGTATTAATTATTAAGCTAAGTAGATTTCGGTAAACTAATGCACTCAGACAGCACTTATCAGCCGATAATTATGTCCTTATCAGTTACTTCTTGCCGCTGCTTTTATATTATCGCATGGCATTCTGAATGGCTTGAGTGTAAATAAGTTGAAGCTAATGCTTAGGAATTCCTATACCTTATAATAATTTGCAAGACTTTTTTAGTTAACCTTCTTCTAGTAATGAAGACTATTTGAGAAAAAATGGACTTATGGGTGCATTTATGAACCCTTTATTAGACTTCAGTTGTATGAAAACAGCGCATCAATACTCCCTTCCATTTCAGAAATATTCGCTGTAATAATTTAGTCAGTACGAACAGCATAAACCTGCATATCTATGAAAAAACGAGCCCTTCAAAAGAAATGTTAAAACAGTATAGGAATTTTCGTAGCTGCAGTGTATAAATGCAGCAACATAACTCTCGGAATCTTATGCTTCTTGCCAATAAATTGAAGTAAACGTGAGAATAGCTTGCAAACTTGCTTCTGCCTTTCGCCTTTGGGTTTAGAGTGGCAACCTCTACTCCACACCTATTATGCGGGCTGCATGGTCTTAGGCGCTGACGATCAGCTCAGATTCCACAGTAACAAGATCAACATTTGCTTCAGTACCTGTTTCTCTCGTTGTTTAGAAACATTTACCCTGCCTTCATACTACTTCAGTGTAAACAACATCTACACAGAAGGAAAGGAAATGGAAGGGAATAAAGGCTTTGTTTGGGACAGCCAGAGTTCTACTAAAGCCAATTAAGAGAATGAAACCTCTTGAACGTTCGGAGAGATAAGTCAGCTTTTCAATGTTGTTATAAACTTATATCAATGCGACTTATTTCAATCTATTAAAATGTATTATTAAGCTTCTTGAACTTAATAAAATGTATTTGTTTAGAGGTAAAGCTGGTAATGCGCCAACCTAAGTTTTGCATAATAAACTATGCAACATTATTCTTTCAGCACCGAAATTCGATCTTGAATTATTTCACTATATAACTATTCTGTTCATATGTGACTTTCTCCTCTATAGTTTATATTTTATATATAATCTACCAACCACTGTTGCAAAATAAGTGGATTAACTTTTGCATAAATGGTTTTATTGGGCATTTCGTCAAGTACGAAGGAAAAAGCGACTGTCAAATGTTAAAAAGAATTGATTGCTATATATTTGCCTTTAAATTCTATTCCCTTTCTATTATTTCGAGAGAATGAACTAAATAGTTGGAGAATTTTGAATAATAAAGTATTGTACGATACAAATAAAACGCATATTTTTAATTTCCTGGGTATAGGCTCTGAACACCTCTTCATTTTTGAATGATTTTGTATAAATGGTAAATCGAAGGAGATAAAGAAACAGTTATTACACAAATAATATAAATATCATCAAAATAGACAATTTATGTTCAAAACATTTTTTTTGTGGAGTTAGGCACTTCCAAGATATCCCTTGTTATTGATTTTAAACAGAAAATCGTCGTTTTTCTTTTTTATTACATCTGCTCATGCAAAGAAGAGGATTTCAATGACAACTGCATAGCAACAGCTTCTGAAACATTTAACTCTCACTTAAGCCCAGTGTGTTCCCTTACTTCTCTTATACTTGGGTAATATATACAACATTAATAATTGCAAATACAGAAATTGTTTGAGCCATTTTAATTCATCCAAAATATATTTACCCAAAAGAATTATATTTTCACTATACAACAATAAGAAAGTAATCCTAAATTATCTCAGCCTAATAAAATTCTAATCAAATAAGAGACTAGGCAATAAGACCATTCTGCGAATATTTATCTCGATTAGTATGAAATAGAAGGAAGAATAATCTTTTGAGAGAAGTTTGTTTGCAGAGCAACTAGAGAAAGTCATGTGAATGGCACTCATATTTTTACTTTATAAGGAGAGCATGAATGTCGTACCATTCTAAAGAGACGAGGGTTATTTTTATACAGGGAATTCTGTAGAACGAATTCGTTACTTCTGGACAAGACCATAAAGAACCTTTAGTCCTTCAACGTTCAATTTTTCTTCGGTGAGGACGAATAAAACGAGTTGTACGTGAATGCACGCGGAAGACGGTGTTTTGTCAACACTAGGTGACCAAAAGGATGGAACACAATTACTGCAGTGTATCCTTGGACCTCGCAATTCCATTGACTTTTCAATTAGCGGATCCCCTTTCCCTTGGTCGATGTCGCCGTGTCAGAAGCGGGAGGGGAAGTGCGGTTACCTCGGTAACGAAATCGCTGCAGCAGCAGCATCAAGCCAAGATGCGCTAAATCTATTGGGTCACCGTTCGCTGCTCGCCCTGTCATTTGTATAAAGGCACCGATCTGTGATATCGACTACTAATCCGAGCATCAAATGTAAAATATTAATCTGTACCAGGCTGGCTAGTTTGCTAAGTCGCCGTTTTGAGTCGCTACTGTAGCCCAATGTTGCAAATCCTGAATTTACATATTCTCTCTTCCCTGCGACCACATAATTATAACAATATAATAAATGACATAAACGTTTAAAGTACACTGTTATTAGGCCCATAAATGGTACCAAAAATCTATGTGTTCATTTCACATGACCTATTCCATCTGTTCTGCAGACTAAGATTTTCCTTTATCTATATCATAGTAATCAACATAAACATGAAGAAATGTTCTTATTGCTTGACTACTTTAAAGTGAAAGGAATATAAGGGGATGCACTAGGCTAAAGCGATAGTCAAATCAAAAAACGCTGATCGCTTTGTGAAACAATTAAAATTGGGTTCTCTTTGCATGCCTAGGAGTAAAACAAAAGTTCATTTGAAACGAAAGGTGACTGCTGCTTAAGAAAAGTTTAAACAGATTAAAACTGAAACAGATAACAGTGATACCTAGGAAACGGTTAATCCTACAAAAAAAAAGTATATGACTAAATTGGTATTTTAACGAGATCTATATTTTTTTAAGTAAATCTTTACGATTTATCAATTATAAGCTGGCCAAAATGAAGAGACCATAGGCTAACCCCAGAAAATTCAAGATATACATTTCGTTTGTTAAACATAACTTAAAAATATGATATTTTAATAAAAACCGTTAGAGCCATTAGAGTATCAGAATTTCTAAAAATGTCCCATGTAAATTGGGGAGGGGGAGGATTTTTATGTTGCAGCGTTGGAAAATACTATCTTAAATACCGAGTTTGGCATTTAATTGACGTGTCGTTTTTTGAGCTATGCTGTTCACACACACACACACACACACACACACACACACACACACACACGAAAGCATCTTTACCTATTTTTTTTTTTATTAGAGCACTGAAAAAAATTATTTCCGGAGAAATCTCGGATCGCAGGTTTGAGGGAATATAGTACCTTCTCTATCCACTATGAATGAGATACGTGCTAGAGGAAGTAAAAAATAAGTATTCAAAGTCATGGCAAAGTCACTGTTCCTCTTCTTTTCTGTAGAATTTAGTTTTCTATTGGGGAGAATGGATTAGCAGGAATGCCTTGACGATATTCAGATTACCCATATGCTTATACTTCATGAAATATTGTAAATGAAATGAAATATAAATAATTTTTATTAATCCAAAAAAAATATCATTTCATATCCCAGACTGATCAATGCATTACTAAACAATCCAAAGCCAGAATAAAACTCATTTCGGTTTGTGAAGGGTAAATTTAGATTTGTTTAATTATTTTACACAATAAACTTTCTATTCACCTTTTTTATTTGCACTTTGCAATCTACACTGTTCTTTTTCATAGACTATCTATATGAGTTGCTTTCCTTAAATATGACTTTAATTACGGTTAACTTAAAACACGGGACTTACGTACCTACGGAGTTTGTAACTCGGCATTGAGGTTTGTGATTTGCCCAAAGTTGGAGAATTTAGCACCCTGCTGACACGTTGCCATGGTAGCTCAGTGGCAAGAGCAACTGAGCGAAAATCAGAAGACCTGTAGTTGAAATCCAGGCTATGGCATTGAAGTTTTCATTCTGACTCTACCTCCCCACTTACATACGAATTTACATAAAATCACTGTTTGTCTTAGTTCTTGGTTCATAATTCGTTCCCTAGTTTGGCAGATTTGAAAATCTTTGTGTCACACTCTTTGAAGATACTAAACTTAAACGCCATGTTTGATATTTAATGTTCTTTTAGTTTTTTAACTATGCTATCCACAGACACAAACTTAGACCTTATTCTAAAATGTCTTTTTGTGTTCAGGAAACCTTAAAGCATTTATTTCCAGCAATATCTCTAGGCGGTAATGATTAAGTTGATTTATTTGTAGAAGTAATCAGTTGTAATCTTAAACATGTGTAAATTTGTTCATTGTTCTGGAGGATTAATTTTGCTTGATGTTCCCAATGCATTTATAAATCACCGCATAATGTTAAACGTGTTGTCAGGCTGTACGTGTTACTGCTTATATTTCATTTTTGCAATAATTCTTCAGCTGCTGTGTCACATACCACAAAAGCAATAGCAATGTACGACGTGTAATTTGTACATTCATATGCATCGCGGCGTGATCTGCCGGTCGGAGCGTGTGATGGAACGGTCGGTACTGGCTCTAAGCGGATTTAGATGGTTACAGTCAGCATTCCGAACGGAAATTCTTGTGGGCTATAGACTACTCTTTTTATTAAATGCTTTGGGGTTAAGGGGGAACATCAATGAGTTTTCTAACATCCACATTGTGTGTGCAATTTCAATTATTTTATACATGCAAGAGGAACGGAGAGAAAAGGCAGCATACATTTCAGAGCACCTGGCAATGAAGTTCTTATAATATACAATTATTAGCTGTGAATCAAATTCTGAATATATAATGTGGAAATATTTTTACTATATAAATTAAGGAAGATTTTGTAATCAAGAACTTTGGTTCCAAATAGTTTGTTTGATACATAAAACTATTATTGCTTTGGTTTAGTTTTACTTTCTCTACACAGTTAAGGCATTGTATCCCACCCATCGCATACATCTCTCTAGCCATCTTCCACAAATTGTTCTTACAAACACTTGGGACCCTTTTCTACTTGTTATAGATAAAAATCGCCTAACTTTACTTATTTTATCAAGTGCTATGTGATACGAAAAATAATTTTTGAAAAACGCCCATAAGCCTGTTAAATACCACCGAATTTTTGGTTCAAGTTAAGCATCTTTCAAGGATACGACACGAAGATTTTCAGGAAAATCTCCCAACCTAAACTATTCTTTACATGGAATATTTCGCGTTTTTTTTCCAATGGCCCTTAACGATTTTGATTGAAATACAGTATAATAAAAATATTTATATCACGAATAAAAATTATAGCTCGAGAATAGCTTCTGAAGTTCTCTTCATTCTGAAATACTTTTAATAACTGGTAAATTGCATAAGAGAGACAAAAACTTATGACAAAAAATGTAAAACTTGTTAAAAGATGCAATTGTGCCATACACATTTTTGTAGAGCTAATCATTTCCAAGATTTTCCTTATTTTTGGTTTTAATATTTCCCAAATCTATATTTTTCCCAAATGGAAATCCTTTTTGGTTATTCACAATGTATAGGTGTTTTACGGATACATTACTTTAAGCTGTCTATCAGAAATTGGTTTTTCAGAAAACACCAGAAATGCTAGAGCTTATATGTTGATTTTAGACTCTCCAAAGCTTCCAAATCGAAAGTGAACAGATTTAAGTTGCTAGAATAGCTAAAATTAAGCATTGAATGCTGCTATGTCCAACTTTTTTGCAAGATATTGTGCTTAATTACGATACTTCTACAGGTGGGAAAGCATACTATGTACATAGTACGTGTACGAAAACTGAAAAGTGGCAGTGAGATAGCTGTTCATCCATTTTATGAGCACCTACCTATTGCTCTCTAAAAGATCCCTCCTTTGGAAATCAACGTTTACCTTCTCTACCTAGTTCACAGTATGAAAGGTATTGTATTCTATCCAAAATTTGGATTCATTAATGATTCAATAACAGAATTCCACACATTAGGCTCCACTGTGTCCAATAAAAAGCATTTTTAGAAAAAGGTCCACATGTGTGTACATGTGCCTGTGTGTTTGTTAAAAACATAACTCAAAAACGTAAAGTTGGTTAAGTACCAAACTTCCAAATTAAATTCATCTCTTCCAAGGATGCGACCCTTTGATCCCAATCTATCCTTTATTATCGCAAAAAGTTTCGAAAATTTGATTTTCTTATAATAGACACTAACAACTTTGATTAAAATACGTATACTAAGAATATTTGCATAAAAAATTGTGTGTTCCAATCACATGACTTTCTCCAACTGATCTGCAAACAAACTATTATAAAAGATTATTCTTTTATTTACATATTGCTAATCAAAATAAACATTAGCAGAATTTCCTTATTGCTTGTTATATTGTAATCAAAAGGCAAATAAGGGAATGCACTAGGCTAAAGATACTCAAATATTTTAAAAGCTAGTCACTTATGTTAAACAATTGAAGTTCGGTTTGATGGGCATGAACAGTAGTAAATAAGAGAGATGAAACGAAAAATGACTTCCCGTTTGAGAAAAGTTAGTTTAAAATTTAAACCAATAACAAGGAATATATGAAAAACGAACAGCTCTACAAAAAAAATCATGACACATAAATTATGACATTTAAATGTTGGTGTTCTAAGTTTTGTCTAGCTCTTATCAAAACTCAACAAACTTCATCCAGAATAAATAGGTCTTCAGAGGCTATTCCCAGAAAGTTCAAGATATACATTTTTTTTAATAGTAATATACACATGTTTAATATACTTTAGAGTTATTTTAATCAAAATCGTTATTTTTTGAGAAAAACAAAATTTTAAAACGTTTCTATGTAAATGGTAGTTTGGGGTGGGGGAGTTTTCCTGAAAATCTTCGCGTCGTATTCTTTCAAGTTTGGTATTTAACGGTCTTTTCTGAGCTATGCTGACCAAAACAAACACATAAACACACGCATACACTGACCATTTCCTAAAAAAAAAAAAATGCTTCTTTTTTGGTCTCAGGGAACCTCAAGTCATATATTGCATGTGAAATCTCGACATCGAAGTTTTTGTGAAATCCCTAGCTACTGTATACATTTTATATGCATAACTGCTAGAGAAAGTAATATATTACATATCTTTAATTTTCTCGGAATAACCTCTAAAGACCTCTTCATCTTGGATGACTTTTGCATAACTGGTAAAGCGTAGGAATTACAGAAATACTTGTTGCACAGAAAATGCAGATTTCGTTAAAACACGCAAAAAATGTATTTATTTATTTTGTACTCCTGGTCATACAAAGAAAGCCAAATTTGAATCGCATAGCACCAGGTTTTAAAATAGTTGAACTTTGCTTTTGCGTATTCCCTTATTTTCCTTCTATTTATAAGGAAGCAAGTAATAAGATCATTTCTGTTAATGTTTGTCTTGGTTAGCATGAAGCATATAGAAGAATAAGGATTTTATAAGAATAGTTTGTTTCAGAATAGATAGGGAAAGGCACGTGATTAGAACCAATAGATTTTTAACTTGCGGATTGGTGATAATAAAACTGGGAGTGCGCAATAGAGCATTCCCATATCTAACTTGACAATCTTGCTAGTAGACATCTGCACCTTGAACTCAATTTTAACTCTAAAACTATTTCCACTTACTCTAGTAGGTATGTACAATGTACATATTAGGTAAAGATAGTATTACATTGCACGAAAAATTTCGATACCGAGCTTTCACCGGAAATGTACTTGAAGAGCAAAGTAAAGTCCTTGGTCTCGTGCCGTAGATTTACGGCACGTAAAAGAACCTCTAGCCTGATAGAGAGGCCTCTGAGCAAAATTAAGCGACGTCTCTTGCCCAGTAAAATTTACGTTTTAGGCTCGCCTGTATCCCCCCTCCGAAAAAAATAGTTTTGGAAGAAGTGTGGTGTGCGTCTATGAACACAATAAGTCAAAAACGAAAAGTAGGTTAAGTACCAAACTTGCTATTTAGGTGTACTTTCTTCCAAGGATGTGACCCCTAGTTTATGAGGAAAATTCCCCTACTCAAACTACCATTTACATGGAAAATTTTTGGAAAATTTTGATTTTTTCAAAAATCTTCCAATGATTTTGATTAAAAGGCAGTGTGTTAAAGATATTTCAATGACAAATAAAATGTCTTTAAATTTCTGGGTATTACCTCTAAAGACTATAGCATTGACTTTTGTATAACTGGTAACTAAAAGAGATAGACAAAAACTTACTACACAAAACATAAATATCGATAAAACACACAATTTGTCATATACTTATTTCGTGAAGCTTTTTATATCGGAGGTAAAATACTTAAACATGTTCTCATACGGGTATTTGTCAATTCCTGGCCATGCAAAGAAACGGATTTCATTCTCAGAACCACAGCTTTTAAAATACTTGACTATCGCTTTAGCCTAGTGTATTTCCTTATTTCCCTTATACTTACAAGAAGTGATTAATAGGAAAATGTCTGCTATATTCAGTTAATCTGGAATAGCAAGAAAGAGGATTACCTTTGGTGGGAAGTATGTTTCAGAACAGCTAGAGAAAAACATATGAATAGAACATATCAGATGTTTTAAGGAAGCTATGCTATTTTCTACAATATCAGACCACCACCGAGTGAGATGATGGATCTTGTGTGCTTGCTTTTCCAAATTCCGCTCTCTTTCCGCTTTTGTTTTGTTAGCAGCGCTTTCATCAACCGCGCAGCGACACACGATGTCGTGTTTTAGTAGGAACCTCGCTTGCTCTCTCGCGATAACGCCGCGCGAAACATTAGCAGCAAGGCATTATGGGTAGACACGTCCGTCAATAGATAACTCTTCCGCACATACATATATACCTATACACAAAAGCCAACAAACAAAAAAGAGAGAGAGAAAAGCCCTTTCCCTCGCCGCCTTCCCCTTTAAATGCTAGTTGATTCTACTGCCACTAGGTGACGCCACGGCCTCGCTATAATTGTTGTTAAGCGCATTACGGAGGGGAGTCAAGAGGCCATTGTTTTCACCCTTTTCTTTCAATTACAGTGATAATACAAAACAGGAGTGGATATCCTTGCGTGTATGTGTTTATGTTACGCTGCAACGGAGGTGATATCTTCCGCAAGAATACCCTTTCGTAATTTAATTCCCGGAAGCCTGTCATTTTGTGGAAGATCATATTAACTGCAACTAGTTTGCTGTTCTAGTCATTTTATTTCCGCTGAGATACATTTGAGTTATTCAAGCATTTGCTATATTTTGAACGAAATATTTACATTCTCTACACATCAAAGTTTGTTTCTAAAAAACTTCTACAAACTATTACAATATCCTCTACAATATTATGACAAAAATTTGCATAAATATATTGTTTTCACATTTCATTGTAGTTACAAAGGGAATAGTCAATTTCCTGTAGTGAAACATAAGGCATCGTTTCCATGATCAGATTTAAATTTCTAGTTGGCTAGTTCGCCGCTATGCTTCATGAAGGAACGGCACTGTAGGATTCAATCACGACTTGCGGATGCGAAATGGTGGCGTTTTGCCCAGGAACCTTCTTCTTTCAATGTATGGGGTTCTTTAACGTGTAAACAAATATTACACGGGACCAAAGGAAGCCGAATATTCCATTACACACTCCGCCAGGTTTGAATCTGCAACCTTGGGTTTTAGAGGTAACCACTAAAACACGGCGGGCTACTACAAACGGAATAGTTACTACAAAACTGTACAAATTGTTATTTTGGGCTTTAAATTTCCATACCAATCACAACAGATATCTCTTGACTACCTATGTGGTCTGGTGCATAGAGAATCCGCGTTCGATTCCCGGTTGGAGTATAAGACTTTTTTTTATTCCCCATCCTTTTTAGAGTCTGGAAGTAAGAGAGAGAGTGAGAGAGAGAATGTGTGTATGTAGATGTGTTAATTTAATAGGATATAAATCCTGATGTCTGAATGTCCTTAAAGACCAAAGTCCAGAAACCGCCCAATAAGTACGTATATTTCGATAATGCAGGATATACACTTTATTTGTCATACAACTATATTTATATACGATTTTCAGCGGTGACGCTATCGCCAGTTCGTCACTGGTGGGTTTTAGCCCCATTGAGTTCTGCAACCCTTTTAACACCAAGATGATATCTGTATGCGTCAGCTGAGCCGCCTGGTATATTGCATTGAACATATGGTATATTCAACAGAACTCATTTCGACCATTTTTGAGAAAATCAAAGTTTTCGAAAAAAGTTTCCGTAAGAAAATGAGGATTTTCATGAGCATCTTCGCGTGAAATCTTTGAAAGATGCAGAGAGCCCGTCTTGGTAGTGTGGGGTATTTTGTCTTACATCCAAGAGGTTACGAGTTCAATATCGTTAGGGTGATTAACCCGGATAGGTTTTTATTTGAGGTTTTCCCTTATCCTTGAAAGACGAACGTAGAGTAACTTTAATCTCCATGGACCTTGAGTTATGCTGTTCATATACACATACCACATAAGCTGAGCTTTTTCTAAAAATGCTTTTTTGGTCTCTGGGAACCTCAAACCATATTTCTGGTGAAGTCTCGACATTTTATTTTGGGTGAAATACAATACTTCCCCTGCCTACTATACCTAGTAGAGAAATTTAGTATTTAACTGAATTCGGTTTTTGAGTTATGCTGTTCAAATGCACACATAATTTGACCTATTTCTAGAAATGCTTCTTTGGACTCGGAGAGCCTCAAAACGTATATTTCTGGTGAAATCTCAAAATCAGACTTTTGGGTGAAATCCGATACCTCCCTTGCTTACTATACCTAGTAGAGAAAGTAAAAATAAGTTTATACAGTGTCAGGAAGTGCTAGAGAAAAAAGAAACTAGCTGGGTTTTGAACCCAGACATGTTGACCACTCTGTATTACGGCCAAGTAGGACTGCACATGTTTCCTGAGATTCCGAACTGTGTAGCAATTGTACTGAAAATGCCATTGCACTAATAAGAAAGTAGTAGGGTGTGTATAAGGGCCGCGAGAAAGTGGGGAGAAATGGGGCGAGAATGGGAAGAAGGGGGCTATGTATTGCGTATTATATAGTACATTATAGTAAAGGCTCGCCTTCTTGCACTCTACTATGTAGAGCTCGCATGCGCCCTGTTTGGAGGGATTAGGTGGGGGTGTTCTGTTGCGCGACAGAATCGCTACTCCTCCACGGTCATGCGCCCTGAAACTCTTGCTCTCATCCCCCTGCTTCCCCTACAGCAAAGTAAAGGGGTAGGGATGAATATGCCACAGTTCGCAAATTCTAAACGCACTCTCAGAGTCTGTATTAAAATCGAAGTTTCAACTCTTAAAAAGTTCAACTCCTAACCGCCCAGAATCTAAGCGATATGTTTTATTATGTACTCGAGGAACTGTGCAGTCGATAGATGGCGCGTGTTCTGACTGCAGAATTTAACTTGTATGAGATATTGCTTCTGGGCTAAAGTTCTGTCTTTGAAAATATTTTTAATACTTTCTCATTTCAGTGCCAATGAAAACAACCAGAATGCATAAGTAACAATGTGTATAAAAGGGGAGTATTTAAATGCTAATTTTCCCTTGTTTTTCTTGAACCTACAGAGGTATGATTAATAGTTCAGATAAGCCAGTTATCATTGACACCGAATGCCAAATTTCATGATGAATGAATGCAACAAAACACACCCAGCCCATATAATTCTTACTGGGAATCAAAACCGGGTCCGCGGATAGAAAAGTAGCCAGGGAAGCTTCAGCGAAATCCATTTTTATTTATTTTTTGAGAAACACATTTTTTAAAAAAATCATATGCTGAGATTTTTCAAATCCATAATTAAGCTATTCATCTTCAAAATTAGGTCAGCAGGCCATTTTGAATTACATTTCTTCAATCTATGTAACTCAAAATAATCGATATTTGTGCACTTCATTCCTAATGTTCGCAACGCTTATATACTTATTTTTCTGCAAATGCTCTAAATACACAGTGACCGCAGTTTCAGTTCATTGATTTTAAAAAAAATAGTTTTAATTCTAAATGTTTTCTATTCTACTAAACTTTTGTCTTACTATACAAATAAGTATAATATTTTCTGCTGATAATGAATCGCAATATTACACAATTTTTATAAATAAGCAAATGTTAGTTTATTGTTTCAAAGCATATAATAAATCACACTATAGGGGTGAACTACATCATTTAGCAGGTGTATTCCTAAAGTGAAATTAATTCATAATCTCTCATTACATAATAAGTGCCATCCTCATAGTAAATAGAATAGAATTGGGAATTTTAAAAAATGTGTTATTATAGATCAGTTAATTTTAAAACCATAACGAAATAGTAAGCAGTCATGACACTCAGTAGAGTACTTTATATACAACTGTATAAAAGTTTACACGTTATAACATATAACTTATCCTGAAAATATCAAGAAGTAAAGCAGTAAAACAAAATGTTAATATTTTAAGTGCAACGCAATGCTTTCTTTCAAATATGTTTAGAGACTTTGTATTTCTCAAAGCTGCTATTGCTGATAGAAATATTTAAAAATTCCTATCTACTGAATGTAAATGTTATTTTAATGTTTATGCCATTCTTTTAGTGGGCATTTCCAGAACTGTTGAAAAGTTGATAATATTTGTCCAGGGTTTCTTCCATTAGAAGAAGTCTTATTAAAATACAACTATGGTGAACAAAATCCTGTGATATACAGTAAGAGCAGAAAATTTACGAAGTAAAGGAAGTGTAATCCAATGCCATCAATTTTTCCTCCACCGCAATTTATGAAATAAATGTGGTTCTGTTTTTCAAATTCTTTCTTGTGCACATTAAGGACAATAGAAATAAAGATTTGCTGTGACTTACAGGGTTTTAACTTGGGTCTGCTATGTATTACAAAACGCCCTCGCAATCCGCCACTTGCTTTGAAGCGAAGTACGGCTCTCCCTTTTGAAATATGACGCTGGATGTAGTTATTTTTGAGAGGCTAGTGTTGGAAAATAGCATTAAAACTCAGTAATGAAATATACGAGGATACGATCTCCAATTCTTTCTTTCAGCCCCTCGGGCGTTGCAAATTTCGACCCAGCATCCACGTGCCGTAAGGTTCATTTTGGCGTGCTTCTTGCGACCGAATCTTTGTGTATGTGAGGGCAGTGTTTGTATGCAAGTGAGCGTACAGGAGGGGTAGAAAGAAAAGGGAGAGGGAAGAGGGGGTTTGCAGCGGCCATCTTTGCTGAAAAGGGGTGAGCCTGTGCACCGCGCATGGCACGAGGGGGTTGCTACTGCTGGGGAGGAAGAGACCCGGCGAGAAGTGGTCCATACTCTGCGAGGATGTTGTCGGAGAAGCTCTTTCACTCTCCCGTCGTCTGCTCTACAGTTTGTCACGGTAAAGAAACATCACCAAACTGGACTCAACAAGCAACACAAGACGCGAAAAATGTAAAACATCTTCCGAACGACCATCCGCAGCGACCCGACGCAGAAGAACCGTGTTCTTGGACATTTAACAAGATAAATCTGGTGAGAAGTTGTTTTTTTTTTTCAGTGTTAACTGTTGCCTTAGATATGAAGAGGATCGGATGTGCATGTTGAAGATACCCTTTAGAATGTAGCATTTTGTATCTGTTCCCTAGAGGATGTGCCAAGCATCCACCGTAATGTTGGTTGTGTATAGAAACTGTTTGTTTTTTGGTGTGCGTGGTAATGGAAAATATTTATAGAATGTTATATTTCGGAGATTAATTATACTTGACCGGTTTGTGTCAACATTTTGTAGTGCGTACTTTATGTTAGGTGCCACGTAGAGTCAACAGGACCATTCGGTGCAGCCAAACATCAAATGTTTGCTCGGAGTAAACGATGGAAAAAATTAATGGGCTTTTGCATATGCTGATGTAAGTAAATAATTTAGGCGAACGCTCTGTAGTGACCCCCTTCCCCACGAGCCAGAAATGATTTATTAATCGGTCGTTGGTGCAACTCTATTACTTGACCATACTTGATTGGCCGAAGTGAGGCCAATCCTGCATTCCTGGCCTATGCGTTCCTTAAAATGATTGTAGATTTTGTTGTTGGTGTAGGGTCCGGTATGAGGTAAATGGAGGCATAAAACTGACACTTGCTAGACCCAAATGCCTTGACCGACCTTTGCTTTGATTCCTATCCAGGTTTTAAGTAGAAGTTAAAAATTACTTAATATCTCCCCCGAAGTGCGCTTTTATTCCTAAATTCCTGTCTTTTAAGATTTAACAGTGATAATTGGCATTTATTATTTTGGTCACTTCAAAGAAGTTGCAAACTACGAGTTAATACCTCCTTGGAAGCTCATTTTTACAACTCGAACCTCGAAATTCCTAACTTTTATGATTAAATGCTGAAAATCGAATGGTGTTTAGACACTGTAGGTAAAGTCTACTAAAAAGTCGACATCATTCAATAGATTTGTATATATATCACTTTGATTTAAAGTTTCGCTATACTAGGTTTCGTGTATTTAAAATAAGTGCATTGGTCATACCAGAAAATCGGACTACTGGGAGTGATTTCTTTTCCATCATAATCTTCAAAATATTAAATTTCATAATGTATTTGATTCAAGCACAGTTTGCACAAGAAAGAATGAATGACACAATTTCACTTCAATAACGAAATAATACTTTCATAGAATACCAGTTGATGGGTTTCGAAAATAAAAGGAGGTACGTGACTACTTCTTTTGTCTTCATTACAAATTTGTTTCCATTGTTAGCCAGAGTACTTCTAGCCTAGTTACCGTTCGTGTACCTCTGTTTTATGACTGTATTTTGAATACAAGTTTGGTGAATTTGTGTATTTGGACAAAAATAAGGCTTGTCTTGGGTTAGACTGTTGTGCTTTAATGACAAGATAATTTTAGTGAATTAGAAATAGTCCTTACCATGTAGTTTACTGAAGCAGGAGTCATGTCTATTTTTAAAATTAGAGTGGGCCTAATACCAGTAGTAGTTTTTTAAAAATATTTATTGGTGTCGTATGAACCATTTTAATGTGTTATAATTCCATATTAGATTCGTATATTACCATTAGAAAGGCTTAAGTTCAGACACAGAAAAAAACATGTTTTTTTTTTTCATGTGTTATACCATAATTAAGTTTGAGCGTAGAAGCTAAATCGTTTACTAATCCTATTATTGTATTTATTAGTTTGTCTCATATTGAACTTTATAATAGGACACAGAACCATAAACAGAAATTAATTGTTTTAAAAATGAATACTAGCTAAAATAATTCGTAAGGTTTTAAACTTTAATTCCACAGTTTCTAAACTACCTAATCTAGAGGTTCACTAGGTCTTCCTTGTCAGAAGTAATATTCCAGAACTTCCGTGCTGCATGCTTACGAGCTTTTAAATCAAAATTAAGCATTACGTTTAAATAAAAGATATTGTTAATTCTATGAATTGAAGTTTGTATTAAACTAAACTTTCCTGTACAATAATAACAACAATAATAATACATAATAATAAGTAATGACATGCTTTTAAGTACCCACTAAGAAAATCAAATTAATCTATATCAATATACGATATACTATTCAGGTAATTTTTTGAAAGAATTTATTCTTGATCTTCTACCTGTATCATTTAGGGAAGACATATGTCCCACATTCAAGTTGGTCATGCTCAACAATTTGAGTAGCATTTCTATGTAAAATGAAGTATGCTGTTATGCTAGCTGCATGTTTAACTTAGAATAGTGTTATTAATTCGTTAATTCTGCTAAAACTGTGTGATTGAAACGAGAATAAATATAGCAAACGCCCTGTATTAAACATAAAAATTAATAACTTAAGTTTAGCCTAAAGTATGTAAAACTAACTAAACCAAACAAGAATTGTCGAATGAATGAATGCATTCTTCTGTCTATACAGCAACATTTTTTTTTTCTTTTCCTTCTTTTCAAAAGACTTCAATTTGCAAAAAGCGTATGCTGCATAAATGAAGGCGTCAAAATCTTAGCCCATTCATGTCATAAGAATTCATTTCCTTCCTGTCTCAGTAATGAACGTTAAAAGCTTTTTTTTTTTCTTTTTTTTTTTATCGAAAATTGCTTATAGATGATTCCGAAAATTAGCCACTCTACAGCGAGAGGAGGCTAACACACTCATTTGTTTTAAGTGCTCTCTCGCCTTCCTTTCCACCATATGCTGTCAGTAAACTCATAGCTGAAATAGTTCCGCTAGTGAAGCAGTCTGGGGATGTCATTATGTCTATGTTTCTGGATATAATAAAGAAAAAATCTTTCTAGCAAATTGTGCATTTTATGCTAGAGTAAGGACTTTTTCATTGAATATTTAATTTACTATTGCGAAATGTTATATTAGCTTTTAAAATACTTTTCTGGACACTTAGTGTTGACTCTTTCAACTCTTTGTTCTTTTAGAACCTCTAACTCACTGAAGATTTAAGAAAACAGATGAATAAGCTATGTGGACTCTTACAAGTGACACAGAAAATTATTAAGTATAATTGAGAAACTATTTTAATTATAACTGTGACTCACTTTCGGGATGTCATGTCCAGCGTGCATATTTCAGGCAGCTCAGCTGGTTCGTGCAGGGCAGAATAAGTCAAAGATCCATGGTTCGAATTCCGACTGTCGAATTGGATGTTTCAATCCGTTCAAACCTTTCCAATTTTAGCCTAAATATGGCATTTGTGAAAGAAAGCTAAATTAGGATTATTATAGTTGTAATTCTCTCTGCAGGTGAGTGAAATCACTTCTTTAGTAATAGTTTTCTTTCTATGGAATTCGACTTGGTTCCAGTACAGTATGCCTTTCTAATTTCTTATGGGCAATACTCGTACTATACGAAATGGCATTTTTATTATACTCATAGAAACTATAGGTTCTTATCTTTAGCATGCATTTACATGAGTTGTCTTATCAAAACATTTCTGTTGGCGACTGATTAAACTCAAGTAATAAGTTTTAATATTATATTAAAGCTTAAACCTGATCAAACTAGTTACGTAATGTATTAGTTAATAAATCGTACACATATCTACAACTTCACTATATTCATTTATACTGTTCATCTATCAATATAACTGAAATTTATTTCTCTAAATATTGCAAGTTTGCTAATTGGTTTTGGGTGTATTTTCACAGACTTGAAATACATTCCTTGTAATTTGTATAAGTCTGCATATTTTATTTCAGGGTAATAATTTTAAAATAAAATTTTGAAAACTTGTGATTAGCTATTACATTCTGTTTCAGGCATAAACGTTTCTAATCTACATTTGAGTGTGTTAACATATTATATATAATATATGTTAACGTAAAATTTTAGTTTAAAAATATTACTCTCTTATAAAATCAACTCATTCAGGAAAAAATATTTGTTATGAATGGCCAACTTTTAAGTAGCATATGTAGAGTTAATGAATGATATACAGGTGTGTGAAGTTTTATGACCTTACCTGTAATACTTAAGTAGACATTGAAAAATAATTATTGGTTCACTTAGCTTATTTCTGTCGCTTTTTTTCCCTTAATTTCATAGCCTTTAATTTCAACTTTAAATAAAAATGCATGGATGATATTTATATTTAGTCTATAAAATGTTACATATTTTAGGATATTAGCTTTTTGCAAATAGATTATTAGTTTGAATGTGAGATCTCTTAATTATTTATCATTTATTTTAAACCACATAAAGTCGTTTAGTGTAGCTTCCATCTTGTTTTATACACACTTATATGACAAAAAGTCATTATAACTTTATTAAAACAATTTCCAGATAGGATAACTAAATTTATGTATAATAATTTCCAACACAGACAAACCCCTATATCTTTTCTGCAATCAAAGGAAGTTTACAAATTCATATGCATGCTTAATTAAGAAAACACTTTAAGAAAAATATATGCAGTTGTGTTCGCTAGCATTATTTTTAATTTTCAAGTTAACGTCAATATAACTTGTATTCCAAATTTTGTATTTCAACTTTCATTATATAATATAACATAACATGAATGTAATAATATCAAAGTCAAAAGTTAATTATTTTGTAAGACTTATAAAATATAGAAACAAAAAATAAAATAAATGCAAACATGCTAAAAGTTTATTATTATAATGATGATGTAAATATTTTCACAAATGTTAATCGTAACCCTGTGTTCTTACAGAAGGATTGTGAATTACATTAAGCGCCTAACTATAAAAGGTTAACTACCTCTTACATGATCAATTAATTTCAAAATATAACATTACACTTATTTACACTTTTAACATCACCATAAGGTAAACACATAACATGTTACAAAACTAAACTTTTGGTTCCAAAAAGTATTTTCAAGTAAATCAATGAAAAAAACAGCTAACTGAGAATTTAGAAAAGAAAAAGTTTCATTTCATTTCATTTATGTTTAATTTTATTACAGCATGAAACAACCTACTTCTTATTCATCATTCAGTATACAAAGATGTATCCTCTTTTCTCTAAATCACTATAGCGTAAGTAGAAATGCAGGTATATCTAAAGTATTATAAATTATGTAATAAAAAATCATATGACAATTGATGTCAATTGAGATTTTAAGTAAAAATTGAGAAAAATAATAGTATTAAATGAGGTATATCTGTAAGCTGACAAATTATAAAATGTTTTTGATGACAAAAAGGATAAAAGAAAATAGTGCACATTAAATGACCCTGATGATCTGAACTAAAATGATAAACCTAAATGGCATAAAAGTGTTGGTTTTTAAAAGGACGTTTAAAAATGCATTAAAAACTATTTTAATTTTAAATGAAGGTTTAGTATTAACTATATCATCCAGTTTTTATATGTACAATTTATTTTAAACTTAGTTAACTTAATTACCTCAAGGAAGCAGATCGATTGTGCGGCTAGGTAACAAACAGAAGTGTTCGAAGTTAATAAATATTTGCGAGGACTGTGGATTGTTACTAATATTAATCTATGAGCTAATTATGCTTAATGCAAATATTACTAAACTCGCACAAGAAGTATAGGAAATAAGTGCATGATGATAAACTATTTATGGTTATTTTTTCTGACAAGGTTGAAGACTAATAATATTGTTTTATGAGTAAGACACTTTTGGAAGTTGTGAGTATTAGATGATGGAAGACAATGGGACAAATGTTATATTAGAATGAAATCTATGAGGTAAATGGTAGTCCAAATCTAAATATTTAGGAACGAAAATTAATAAACAATATAAACAATCTAATAGTCAGGTGAGCTCAGTAAGTACCATAATGGGGACAATATTGGGGGCAGCAAAAAATAAAAAGGGAACAAAAATGATATATATTTAGATCAATGAAAACTAATTGAAAAAGAAAGGGATTGTAAGATAGTCATACAAAGCATTTTGCTAAAACAAAAGAATAAAAAAATTCAAATGTCTTGTCTATTCCCCTCAAAACCATAAACCATAACATAAATATGTTATATATGCCTTTCTTTAGTTGCTTAACTGAAGAAAACTCTACAAAAAATATAGCAAATGCGGTGCTATAACAGAATCACTTAAATCAGTTACGTGTGCATATCATATTTTCACGTAATAGCGTTTCATGTGATTTTACAAACCAGTATACTTTCCCGTTATGTCTTTAGTTCTTGGCTAGCAGTAATTTCGCCTTTTCCTTTCCCTCACTTCATTTTTCCAGCTGCGAGCCGGAAGCAGAAGAGGCTTGCTCGCTGACGTCACAGAGCACTCAGCTGACGATGTGTTACAAAATAGCATGGTAATTATTTGATTCGAGAAGGTTTTTTTTTGTTCTGTTTGTATTGAAGGGACTCATATCACCTCTATATTGGATAAGTGATACCACTTATAGCCAAATTAAATACATGTTTTGATACATTATGGAAAAGGATTGCTCAAATGACGAACTTGAAGCGTAGTAAAGAAAAATATGGGTAAGGAAAATGAGAGTATTTTACACATTTATGGAAGGGCCACTGCCAAAATTAAAAATAAGAGAGACGTTGCTCAGAACTGAGGATGAGGAGAGAGGTGGGGGAGGGAGAGAGATGGGTGGTATTAAATGCACTTGACAACATCCACTACGGCGAGGGAAGGGGTTGGATTTAATTGCGGAATGATGGCAGCGATCCACAATGGGAAGCAATTTTCTTGGTCTGTAGGTCTATTTTTGTGTTGCATCCAGCCCACTTCTCCCTTCTTCTCTTTTGTATTTCCCACCATTCATCTGTCACGAGCTGGAGAGATGATAAATTAACACGTATCTTTCTTCCTTGTGGAGACAAATCACAATAGCGAGATATGTGGACATGAAGCTTGCTTTACCAACTGTCTCGTTAGATTATAAAGCACAACTCAGTTATGCGGGCTTGCTTTTCCAGTTTGGCCTACAAAACTGCAAGCTGTTCTGGTGGTGAAGGCGTATGAAATGTGAAGAACAAGCCTCCCTCCAGAGGCGTTGCGTCATTCTAGTTCTTTTGTTCAGAGTTTCCTGGGATCTGGCTGCAACTTCAACAGCACATTTTATTCCAAACATTGTTTCTCTTATCTTTGCAACATACTTCTTAAGTCGCCCTAATACCAATTTTTTTCATAAGACCTTCCCTTAAACAACGCTGGGAATAAAATTTTCACTACAATTGGTCAAAAAGTCGGATTTTACTTTCTCTACATGTACTATGTACATAGTGTATAGAGAAGGTATTGTATTTCACCCAGAATTTGATACAGAGATTTCACCTGAAATACTTGTTTTGAGACTCCTGAACAAAAAAAACATTTTTAAAAAATGTCTATGGGCAGCTTAGCTCAAAAAGGAACGTTAAACACCAAGCTTCATATACTGAAGTTCAATATCTTTCAAGAATAGACATGAAGATTTTCAAGAAAAATGGCTCTAACGATTTTGATTAAAATCATTTATATATAAGATATTTATAAGACAAATAAAATGTGTATTTTGAATTTTCTGGGAATAGGCTTTTAAGACCTCTTTATTCTGTACGCATTTTGTTTAATTTTGCATAGCTGGTAAACCGTAAGAGATGGACAAATAGTTATCACATTAAAATGTAGATCTCATTAAAACACACAATTTGTGGCATATAGACTTTTTCGTGGATTTGATCGTTTTCGAGATATTCGTTGTTATTGGTTTCAATTTACAAATACTTCAACTTTTCTTATATGGGAACTTGTCAACTCCTAGTCACGCAAAGAAAGGGATTTCAGTCCCATATGTACAATACTTCAAAACAAGTGACTGTCAACTTAACCAAGTGTGTACTCTTATTCCCCTTCTGCTTATAAGGATCTAAGTAATAAGACCATTTCTCCTGATGTTTATCTCGATTAATAAGGACTAAATACGAGAATAAGATTATTAACATTAATTTGTCACCGAGGTGTAAATAATATCAGTTTTTTTATTACAAATGCTTGCTGGAAATGTTGGCCAGTATAGAACATCATTTAACTATCCTCCCTTTGTTTCGGGCTCTACAGCCAATTAAAGATCGCACAATAAACTTGTTTCCTATCATATTATTTCTTTAATAGCGTTTTTCTTAAAACTACATTTTCAAACCTTCAAAATGTTCAACCGTCTTAGCTTTTGTTTAAATAAAACTAAAATTTCCCATAATGTATAGACTCAATATTTTAATATTACAGAGAGCAAAATTATCCTAATGCCAATTGTAATTTTTCCAAAAATATATTTGTACGCAAAAAGTATTAAATTTGGATATTAAAATTTCTAACATTTAAAAAAGTATATAAATTCAGTAATAAAAAGCTCTCTTTAAAGTTATTGTGTGTAGTTCGAAGCTCCAATTCATAAAATCCCAACCAATTTTCTCTTATTTTAAAGCTGTATGGGACATCTGGATTATACATAACATTTACCTAATAAGGTATATGAAATAATTTATATCTTTTAAAGTATTTATTCACTTGAATAAAATGCCTTATTCATATTAGCAGAGCAATGCAATCACAGCAAAACTTTTAAAGCTTCTATACAGGAATACAGAAATTTTAAATATCTCAGTGTCCTGTAATATGACAAAGTATTCTATAGATTCTAATAAAATGTCTTCAAAGATCCAAGCTAATCAATAATATTTCTAAATACTATGCAAATAAACCTATTAAATTTGGCTTTAAATCGAAACATTTCCTTCCTTTTTAATTAATTTTAAATAAATACTTTTAAATATTCACTTTGGGACAGCTTTTAATTCCTCTAAGAGATACATGTAGGAACAGAAGGTATTACATTCCAACCAAAAATTAGATGCTTTAGATCTCAAGATACAATAAAGCTTTAAAAAAGATTATAAGAGTCTGTGAAAACTCGAACACGAAAAGTTGGTTTAAAACCAATTTTTATTATATGTCTACATGAAAAGTTTTAATAAAATCCTTTGTTCCAAGTTTATCTCGATTAGTATGAAATAGGTAAAAATAAGCTTTTTAGGTAGTTTTTGAATAATGGATAGAGAATGTCATATATAAGTAAATATTAACTATGTAATTTTGTTTATAATGCAGTGTTTTTAAGATTGGTTCTTAAATGCACTTCTCAAACAAGTGAAATCGTAATTGTTCTACCAAATTGTTTGAAGAATAGATGAGAAAGTCGCGCGAAAATAATTCCGCATTCTTAAACTATGTAATTCAGTTTATAACAGAATAATTATAAGATCTATTCTTAAATTTTCTTCTGAAACAAGTGAAACAAAATGCGTACCAAATGTTATAGTATAAATTCCACAGTGTTTTTTATAATTTATTAATTTTCTGGAAACAATTAATTCTAGGTACCCATATTTCTCATAGATACAAATAAATATAATAAACATGTATAAGTTATTTGCATGCCGGAAAATTTAGTCCTAAAAAGACTATATTTTTTAAAAAAGTACCCGTTTAAAATAAGCTAAAAGGCATTTAATCCTTAAACACATTCTACTCCAAACCACAAATGAAAGTATTTTAATGTACTATACAGCATTCAATTTTTAAAAAAAGTTAAAAAAAACTTTAAATCTATTATATCATTGCATTTTAATTGCTTTTCAAAACGATTATATCTTGTTTTTTATGGTACGTAGTTGAAGTTTTGCGAAAATTCCTAACAAGTATATGCTTAGTACAATTCGTATATAAATGATCCTTAAATTCTGAATCCATTTCAAATAATTAAAATCACATGTGCAGAGTGAATGTACCAGTACTCAATTTAATTTTGCCAATTCTACCTACAACAATGGTTGCAAAGCATGTTTTGTAATTAAAGTTCCCCAAGGCTACATATACTTCAAATGCTAGTTTCAGTATCGTTTTACTATTATTTGAAAATATTGCATCCCCTAAGATTAAGACAACTCGGTTACGCAAAAGGCATTTGACAAATAGTAACAGTGAGTAAATATTTGTGACAATATAATTTTATGTATGTCCTAAGATTTTATATATTTATTTTTACTGTTTGGTCTCTTAAATGATCATACCTGTTGGCAGGATAACTAATAAATCTCATTAGGGGAGCTAATCTTATGGGGTACATTTCACTCTTATCCTACACAGTACGCAAGTTTACCTTAACAGTATTTTTACATTAAATTTTTGAACGTTTTTCCTTATTACACTGCATTTGTCGCTTCTAAATCATGCATATTTCATTAAAATATTAAGAATTATTTCCACGCTTATTTATCTCTTCCTCAGAGATGTTCCTCTTTCTGCACAGAGAAGTCCAACAATGTGATCCTCTGCTTACCAACCCCTTGTTCTGGGGTCCCACATGGCTATTCTGTAACTCCATCTGCTATTACACATCCCTGCAATGTGTCCTCCCCATTTCCATTTAAGATGCTCTTCCATCATAATTCTGTCTTCCATGCCCTTTCTCCTACTGATCTGCTTAGGCCTTTCTTGCTACTTCGTTCATAAAACTGTCTTCTGTAATATCTTTTTCGTTGCTTCATATAATAATAAGTTTCACTATGAGCACAGGCTAGGGCATATTTATATTTGCTTAAACTTGCCCGGTATATGCATTACATTTTAAAAATGTAAACTCTTGTTATAAAATGAACCAACTGAACCTGTATTTACAGCTAGTATTTATTTATTATGAATTCCCTGTAAAGCTACTTCAAACTCGCGCAGCACTTCTTGAAATGGTCTGACACCATGATTGCCAGTATTTATATATTAAAATGTGTGGAGACACTCGCCGAAATTAACTGACCCAGGCTTATGACTCAGGCACAACTCATCCACCGTTTTTAAGAAGAACACGACAAAGCTACCCAGAGCGACGGTGGCACCATCCTGAGCCGAGGGAAACCAAAGGAAAGGGGAAGCACGACCGTCTCCTGGTAAGGAACCCAAGAACTAACGCTAACAGGTTACCATTACCACTACGGAGAATAAAATTGTGACGGTGAAAATAAGATTAACAACCTTGGTTCAAATAATCAGCAATGTTCCATAGGTTATGCTCATCCCACGCAGACTTCACGTCTACTTCTGACTGCACTTTATAGTCCAAATGAAAACTACTCTAATTGTTTTACTGCATCTGATGAAACTAGGCAAGGCGAAGTATTGAATTCCAAGCCAAAACTCTATATGAATGTTCGTGTGTGTCCATTTTTACTTTCTCTAGCACATACATACAATGAACATAGTTGTAGGTATTGTATTCCACCAAAAAACTCGATGTAGAGATTTCATTGTAAATATGTTTTAAGGTCCCCTAAGTCCGAAAAAGGAATTTTTAGAAAAGGATCTGTGTGTATGCGGAAAGTATAGCTCAAAAATAAAAAGACTGTTAAATAACAAACTTCGTGTTTAAGTTTAATATCTTCCAAAATTGCGACACGAAGATTTTTCAAGAAAATGCTCTCCACCACCTACTACTCTTTACATGGAAAAATGTTTGAAAATTTCGTTTTTCTCAAATAGCTCTAACAATCTTGATTAAAATATTGTATTATTAAAGACATTTACATCAGAAATAAATTGAATATTTTTAATTTTCTTGGAATAACCTCTGAAGACCCACTTTATTTTGGATGAGTTTTGCAAAATTTTGCGTAACTGTTAAATCGTAAGAGATAGACAAAAACTTACTAGATCTCATTAAAACACAATTTATGTCATATACGTTTACCGTTTTTGTTAATGGTTTCAGCTTTAAGCTACAAAGGTTTCTCAAACTGGATGACATGTTTAGTTCCATCTTTCGTATTTTACTGGCGGCCACACAAGGCTAATTGAACCTCAATGTTTTCACATAGAGAGTATCTTTTAAAAGATTTGACTTTTTTGTTTAAATATTTGTACAAAAATCCTCCACTAAAAATAACTCATAGCACGTAAAACGTTTCGTTACTCTTTTACTTTCCCAGAAACAGCTCTAATATTTGAATAACACATTTGTTGAGTACTAGCGTAACAACTAAATTTAGTATTCTGCATTTTTGTAAAGATTCTATGAAGTCTATTTAATTTAGATTGAAAACTGGAAAACCATTAGAATGGAACCAAAGTTTACAAAAGTAAACAAAAAGCTATTTATTCGGGCCGAAGCTAAATTAGTCAACATTTCTGAACTTCTTTTAACTTTTCTCTACTGCGTGTGAGAAGTGTATTGCATTCCATCCAAAATTACAATATCTATATTTGTTCGGAATACATGTTTTGATATTCACTGAATCCAAAATAAATATGATTTTTAGAAAAAGTTCCATGCGTATGTATGTGTGAACAATATAATGCAGAAATGAGACGTGGGATAAATACCTAATTTGATAATTTCATTCAGTTTCTTCCAAGCATGTGACACTAACATTTTTTAAAAAAATTCTCTCGCCCTTAACTACCGTTTAATGGAAGATTTGTTTAAATACTATATAATAAAGATATTTAAATGACAATTATATTCCATATCTTGAATTTTCTGGAAATATCTTGTGGACTCCTCTTCAGTCAGAAGAAAATTTACATAACATTGGGTAGCTGGTAATTGTGATTGCGGTAAGTGATAGACGAAAACTCAGCTTACAAAAATGTAGAAATATTTAAAATCACCAGATTCAAAAATAATTTTTTATCATACATATTTCCGAGATATCAATTTTGATTGTCCAAATTGCATAATACTTTGCCATTATTATCAAGTCTTTTCCATTCGGTATTCATATGTTTCTCGAGATTGTTTTGAAACAGTATTGAATATTAACTTCTTAAATATTTTATTAATGCTATTTATTTTGTAGATATAACGAAATGTGCAATGTATTTATTTTTGTAAAAGTTTTTCTCACTTAAAATGAATCAGATGGGAAAATAAACTTCTGCAACAAATAAATAAAAGAGTTTAGAAAATCAGGTGAATGTGTCACGTATTTTGACACATAAATTCATTGAAAGAAAACTTTCCAATGATATAAGCATCTGACTTGTTTTTTTAGCCTATATTAACCATGAAAAAAAAATATATATATATATATATATATATATATATATATATATATATATATATAATAAGTATTTTAGATAAAATTTTAGCTGCTAATAAGTCAAAATGGATAGGAGAGTAAATGTGTTATAGGTATAGCATAATATATGTAATATTTGTGAAATTGAAATCCACGTGTGGAAGTATCATGATATATTTTAATTAAATACTCTTAGAAAGAGAATGAAACTATACTCCGGGCATTTTCCATGCCATTGTGGATATCTAAAATGGGTATAATTTTAATTAGGTATCTACTGTGCGCTCTCATCTCTTGTTTTAAAACTCGGCGCCAAAGAGCATTGCCAGATGAATGAGAGATGCAAAAGCTGCAGGTGGAGTTATTCGATCTGCGACAAATGTCCATACGTTTCATTCTGTTAGCAGGTGTTTTAATGGGGAAGCGGATCACGGATGGACGGTTGGAAATGTCGGGACAGAATAGGCTTCACGATACCATTCAGCGTTATCTTTCAGTCTCACGGTTGGCGTTACACATTCAATTGGAATCGAGTGAAGCTTTGATGATAGATGTTATTTTGAGAACAGATGGACAGCATTGCGGTTCCACTCATCATTTACAGCTTTCATGTAGTTTGTGCTACAGAGCTTGTCATGAAAATTGCAACACAGAGAAACGTGCTTTCCCTAGAGAGTAATATCATAGCTGCAAGACAGCTGTACCAGTTGGTGTTTTTATCGCCAGTAACAACGTTTAGCGCTAGTTTTTCAGTCTGACTCTACCTATCCATCTCTTGCTTACTAACGACTTGTGTAAAAAAAACAATTAAATTAATACTATCGGGTTACGCCATCTCAAAAAAATTTAAAATCATCTTGTGGTTTATCGGGCAACATGCGAGTCAGTTGAGGAATTTTATGACATGCCGGTATGTTGCCATGAAAGCTCAGTGGTTAGAAGAACAGGCTGGAGACTGGGATATTCTTGCTTCAAATCCCGGCTATAGCATTGAATTTTTCAATCGGACTCTACTTGTCCAACTCCTTTCCTACACACGACTTGTGTTAAAAACAATTAACCTAACACTAATTGGATATACTACGAATCTTAGGACTTAAAGTACTATTGTAAATCACTATTGGGGTGTGTCATCTCAAAATAATTTGAGATCACCTTGTGGTTCACTGGGAAACATGCGAGTCAATTGAGGGATTTAATATCCTACCGGTATGTTTCCGTGGTAACTCCGTAGTTCAAATCCCGGCTATGGCATTGAATTTGTCAGTCTGACTCTACCTATTCAACACCGTTTGTTGTGAATGCATTACTACATTGTATACAAAATAGACATTTGTCACTTATTTTAAATTAGGTTCAAATACTCTTGGAATTTAATGGTTGCCCCTTAACGATATAAAAGCTATTCGAATCAATTTAAATGTCCTATTAAAATCATAATCTAAAATGAATTGATCACAACAGTATTCAGATTATTTAATATTTCAGCCCCTAAACTCCAGGTGGATATTTCAGTTTTGAGAAATTATAATCCTGAAATTTATTTTCAGAGGATTTTGAGGAAGAGATAGTACTTTAATTGTAATCGTTAAATGTATTTGTATCTAAAGTCATGTTACATTATAATTTCACAGGATATAGCATTTTCCCTGACTACTTATTTACAATGAGCCTCTGTGGTGAGTGAGTCTTGGCTTTAAGGGCTCTGTCTTTCAAAATAATGTGCCCACAAAAAAGGCTTAGACCATGGATGAATGGCCAGTAAAAGCAATAGAACTTCTGTGATCGTGTGCTCTTTTGATCCACGACTTTAACTTTAACCATACTTAGATGAACCATATTAAAGACACAAGATATAATAAACGCCTCAAGGGAACGATTGCGTGTGCATCTGTTGGTTTGTATCTCCCTCGTATGTTTAATGACCTCAGATTATAAAATTACTCACATATCAAGACTTTTTGAAAACGAACATTAACAAAACTGTTTCTCAGTAGTAATCACTGTTATTCAGGCTTTTCCAATGTCACCTGTGAGTCAAAGTGCACCAGCGTACTCAACCACAGCAAAGCAGGAACTTTTAGAAACCTAAAGTATCCGGAGTATAAGGTTATTCAATTCTGAAAATGTAAGAAATAATACTAACTAATAAATAAAATAATTTTCTTCGATAAAACGCTGACTTCAAAATAATGATTTCCGTATTATACTTTAAGGATAGCAATATATTCTAAATATGCATTTTTCCTGTAAATAAGCCATCCAAACTTCTTCGTACCTAAACACCTAGATTCAAATGAAATTGAAACCTTTAACTAAATTGTACTTAATTTTTCAGTCCAATTTTGATGTATAATCGCATTCCACTAAGGGAAATCCAAATCAAAAACATGCAACCCTTTCTGGAAATCATAATTGTTTTGTTCATATCTTAAAATTAAAACACCGCATCGTGTTATCACTCTTTAATTGCGCGGTAGTTTTCCCTGCATTACAATTTACATTTCTTTTCTGTATTTACAATATCCCTGTATTTCTAACATTTCTTAAAAGCATGGCACAGTATCTATATATTTATTTTTGTATTCCTTTATTATGTCTTCCAGATTGTTTATACCTAATTCCTATTTACTCTTTTTCATTGTATGTTCCCTCGCTTCATATCTCAGAGTTATACCTAAAATATTCGAATGTATTTGAGTTTATCTCTGTCAGTTACATATTTAAGTAAAAGACACAGTTCTATCTCTATATGTCAAACGGTCTAATTTCCATTTATTTATCTTTTACCTACTGCGCAGTAATATTGTACACTCAAAGACATTAAAATTCGCCTGGAAATAATGATAATAAGGCGGGGACTTTTCGCTGACTCCACCCATATCTTCCGCCTGTTTGTTATGCTGTTAAAAGCGTATTGGACAGGCCACGTTACCGAAGAGAAGCAGGTTTACATGAAACGTAGCTTGCGACTAATGAAGTTCTGAGTTGCGTACCTGGGACCCCAAGATTAGATTAATATTTTCTCTGCACTACATACTGAAGTTCTAATGCCAAGGTAATTCGCCCACGTGGTGGAGTAAATTTACACACTGCTTTTATAAGTCAACTTTTTCTGACGGAATGTCGAACAGGATTGACGAATAAATGTGTGAATTACCCAGTTGGTTTCTTACTGCGTGGTATGTTGTACCAGATTAGCACCAGATTAGCACCAATGAAAATCGTGGTAAGACCAAATTCCCCATCAAGCGTTCACATTTTTAGCAAAAACTGGCATCACTAGGTGTATTTTGCTCAGTATTCCAAAAGATAAAACAGGTGACTTCATCTTCCTTACTGATCTTTCAGTAGTTGCGAATTGATCTCTCGTAATACTTGAAAGCGGTAACTACATCTTTTGGCGTCCTTGGCGGTGATGTAAAAACGTGGATGAAAGCTGTAACGGAGCAGAGGACGCAATGGTCATGCAGTCGGATCCTCTGTACTATTGCGAGAATAGTTACTAACCTGATTTTATTCCAGTAATTCAGGAGTTGGTGAAATTTCTTTACAGATTTGATCCTCCACAACAGACTCTTCCTACTCTATTCGACTGCATCATATTATTCGCGCGTACGCAGCAATACTTCTAGAAATCCAGCTGTGGGAGAGCATGATAGACAATACGTCACTAAACGGGTAGGGGGGGGGGGGTTGCGCCTCCTGGCATTCATTCCAATAGTTCATTCAGTCATGACGACAGCTTCCCCAGGTGAATTGCGTGCTATAGGCAGATACCTTAGAGTCGTGAATATTCTGCTGCTTGGTAATCGTGCTCATGTTGGAACAGCTTTCTCTACAGGATTCTTTTTAGTATCATTGAGATAATTAAAAAGTTCTGATTTTTATAGTTAGTGCTATTTCATATGAAAATGTTGAGAATGCTTGTTAAATTTATTCGCTTGCTCAATATTTAAATGTTGAGTATGTTTTACACAACCTAATTACAAATAAATGCGTGAACTGCAGAACAATTTGTGCTATATTGGTCTATGTTAACGCATTCATCCATATACTTTCTTTCGAGGCCTTTCATTTACGTTATCTTGACAAAGGTTTCTATTGTGAGACAACGAAAAAGCAGACTTTTATGAACACTTCTTCTGTAACACTGCAAGAGGTCATCACTTTGATCCTACAGTCAGTCAGACTGAAATCACTAAAACGGGGGAAGAAGAAAAGGAAAAAAGAGAAAGCTGCCGTAATTAAAGTTATATTGCAGCCCAGAGAACAAAGAAGAAATCGCTCTACGCATTTCTCTGTGGTGACGTTGATAAGGTTCATAATGGAAAGGCTGGAAACGCCTTTAAAGGTCGATGTAACTGCGAAAACCGAAAAGAGGAAGGCTACCTCTGAACGTGGGAAGAAACATGGTAGTGTACATCCGTCAGGAGCGTATCCATGTGACTGATTGACGTCCACTCGACAGCCCATCTTCTTTGAAGGGTGGAAGAGATTCTGAGAAGAGCTTAGTCGAAGAATAAAGCAAGCGAAAGAGCTACAAGCAAGCTTCTAGTCGATAAAGAATATGGGCGAGACTTTGTCACTTACTAAACGACAAAGGGATAATGTCTAAGTGAGGCGATATATCTTTGTAGCCCTCCTTGTCGACATATTCAACTTTCTCAGTATTGCACAGTTATGTGAAATTCATGAGAGTGAATTCGATGCGGGAAGTAAATGGATTGCAGTGAATTTTCCATGGATGTTCACAGTTCGGTGAGTTTACGGAATAAATTCAGGCTCAGGTTTCTCAAACGTCTGCTGATTTGACTTGTAGATTCTGATATGTTAAACATTATCATTAGATACAGATTCGATCTTACAAACCCTATGCCTCTTATTTCGTCTCTTAAATAATTACAAATTTGTTTTGTATTTTGCTTATTTCAGCAACACTTACTTCCCTGCATTGAAATTTACAAACAATTCCAGCGATATATAATCATACCTGTATTACTTTCTCTGCCAGTATAATTACGTATGTACGTAGGTTAAGAAGGTAGCTTAGAGGATCCCTGAGTCCAATAACTCATTTGTAGAAAGGTATGCTTAGTTTGCAGAAAATTCAGTTTCAGCATCATAACACATTCCATTCAAATGAGTATTTTACTTAAAAAGGAGAAGAGAATTTCTTTCGAACTTTGTTCGATACCATTCACTTAGGAGGGGGAAAATCATGAGTCAAGTAGCTTCTGCCATCTGTCGTCCAAATTTCATGTCTAAGATAAAAAGATCGGTGGCAAACATAGGGAAACTGATGAACTTTATTTTATGTGAAATAAATCAAAGTTTAGCTTCGTAAGTATACAGTCATGCTTACAAATGGACAAAGTCGAGGCTAACTGATCTATTAGTGGAATCACTTAAAAATAAAATCTTATGTGTTCCATCCACATGACTTTCTCTACCTGTTCAACAAATAAACTTCTTACAAAATATTCTTCTTCTTTCTACTTCATGCTACTCGAGAGGAGCATTAGTAGAAAAGAGCTGAGGGAATATACTATTCTAAACCAATAAACAAATATTTTAAAAGCTTTCGCTTCATTGAAATTCACTTCATTGCGTGTTCAAGAGTAAAACAGAAAAAATTAACGACTTCCTGTTTGAGAAAAGTATAACTTTTTAAAATTGATAAAAATAACAAGGAAACAGTTAGCTCCAAATCAAACATGTAAATGGCATAAATTGTGTGTTTTGATATCTGAAATGTTTGTAGTGATCTTTTGTCTACCACTTGAGGTTTACCAGTTGTGCAAAAGTCATTCCGAATGAAGTGACTTAAGAGGCTATTGCCAGAAAATTCAAGTTATATACAGGAAGGCATAAGAAGTTATACAGTATTTAGGTTCGTTATAAATGCAAAGAGCAAAGACTTGAAACAATGGACAAAAGGCAAACTGTATAGTGCTGGGATACCTAACAATGATATGAGTAGCCAATTTAACAAACATACAATTGTAAATTTACTTATCCCCCTGTATTTCATATTCGTGTAGATAGCTTTAATATTAGGTATTTTAATCAAAATTTTAATTATTTTTGAGAAAATCAAAATTTTCGAAAACTTTTACATCTCAGGCGTAGTTTGGGAGGAGTTTTCTTGAAAATCCTCTTGCCGCATCTTTGGGATATATTAAATTTAAATAACAAGTTTGGAATTAACAGACTTTTCTTTTTTGAGCTATACTGTCCAAAGACATACACAGACAGATAAACATCACGTTGGTCATTTTCTAAAAAGTTTTTTTTTCGATCCAGGAGGCCCCAAAACATATACTCCCGATGAAATCTCGGTATCAAATTTTTGGATGGAATACAGCAACTTTTCTGGCTACTATGTACTTACGTGCTAGAGAAAGTAAAAAGAAGCTTTGACTGCATGGACTGAAGCTCGAAAGTCGACATGTCCTACTCCAGCAACGGATGTTCGGTGTGCGCAATCGATGCGCTGAACTGCATCTCTCCCTTCTCCTCACCTCACCTCCTCTTCAGGAGAAGAGGTGCTTGTTACAGTATCTCTTATGCTATTGCTAGTACATAAAACAAGAAAGATAAAAGCAAGGTTCCTGCAACTTGCTTGTCTAGCGTATCATACAACCGCTCCCATTGTATCATCTGCATTACATTAGCATTTCCTGAGAGGCGGGTTGCCTGTCATTCAGGCTTCACTACAAATCATACCATAAGGCAAACTTTGCATAAGCCCGCACTATTTTACAGCAGTTTTTTTCTAAAGTCATTTCAAACCTCTAAATATTATTTAAGGGGTGAAAAAATAACAATACTGTAATAGTTTGGGGAATATGTTGAAATTTAATTTATTCCTTATGTGATATGCCCAGTAATTTAGACAGGCTGAACTTTTGATAGGAATAACTTATCCACACACACACACATATATATATATATATATATATATATATATATGTATATGTATATATCAACGCACCTGCAATGAATTTGTGGATAAGTTATTCCTATTAAAAGTTCAGTCTATCTAAATTACTAGGCATATCACAGCAAGAACTGTGCATAACTGTATATATATATATATATATATATATATATATATATATATATATATATGTACCATGGCAACCTGCCGGTTCGGCAATAAATTTCTCAACTGCCTCGCACCTTGTGGCATGCCTAGAGACCGGGAGATCCGTGGTTCAAATCCCAGCTACCTATCCATATATATACTATTTTTTTTTCAAAATACAGTCCCGGAGGCTTGTCAGGACTCCAGCGCTGAATTCCTTTTTACCTCTTTTTTCTAGTTTCTAAATTTCCTTAGTTGAACTATTCGTTTTTCCTTTTTACATATACATACACAAACACATACACATTTACAAACACAGAAACACCCATGCCCAAGGCGGGACTCGAACCCACGATCCCGTGCGCCGCGAAGCACTAAAGCGAGACACTTTAGCGAGCGCAGCTACGGGGACCGGCAGCATTTCATTTATATAGCCCCCTTTAATATCTAATATCGGGGGCTTTGCAATAGAAACAATTCGTCTGTAGGTTGGCTACTTTGGGTTTAAATAATGTTATTTTCCTCAAAAACACATACATACACACACGCGCACACACACACACACACACATTCACTCTCACATACATACTTTCAGACTCTGTGGGGGAAAGGTAATAATTCTGGTTAAAGAAAACTTCCCCGCCCTAGCCGGGATCTCCGTGTGAGAGGTCTGCTCGTTGACCACTCGACCACAGAGGCAGTCACAAACATATTGTTGATTATAGTTAATTGTAATGTACATATAAATTTTGGCAATTATTTCGTTCAAATTACACCAGTTATTCCGCAAAATAACAGTGATATTTTTACATTTTTAAAAATACTACCTTGAATGGCTATTTAAGTAACAATTTTTATTTCTTTAGAATGTATTTACAATTTTGTATTCCACTCAAATTCCATACTGGGATGTCCCCGAAATTACATTTTTAAGACACTGGAATCCAACAAAAATCATTTTTATAAAGCTGTCCATATGTGTGTGTGTTTGGACAGCATAGCTTAAAAACGAAAAGTTCGGTTAAAAAGAAAATTAGGTATTTAAGTTCATTATCTTCCAAGGATGCAACACGAAAATGTTCAAGAAAATACTACCCACCCCTAAATACCCTTTACATGTGAGATTTTCGAAATTTTTTATTTTTTCAAAAATTACTTTAACAATTTTTATTAAAATGCCATATGTTTAAGATATAACTACATTTCTTTTTTCATGAAAATATCTTGAATTTTCTGTGAATAGCCTGTGAAGACATCTTCACCTGGATGACTTCTGTTATAAACCGTAAGAGATCCACAGAATCTTACTATACAAGAAATGTGGATATCTTTAAAACACACAATTAATTTTATATACATTTTTATAGTTAACCAATTTTGAGATATTCCGAGCTATATTCCGAATTTAAATTGTTTCACGCGTTTTGGAAGATTAGCTATCGCTTTAGCCTGGTATATTCCCTTAAGTTCCTTCCACTTACAAAGCTGCAAGTAATAAGATCAATTTTGATAATGTATATCTTGGTTAGCATGCTGTAGATAAAGAATACTCTTTTGTAAGAAAAGTTGTTCTTGGAACATCCGATTTTTTACATAAAACGAATTGCTCTAGCATAAATGCTCGACACGATACGTATTTAAAAATCTGATGCGGTCCATTCACATGACTTTCTCTACCTGTTGCGCAAACAAACTTAAAGGTTACTCTTCTATCAACTCGTGCTATTCCAGATAAACATTAGCAAAATTGGTCATATTGCTTATTTCCATACAAGTAGATTGAATAATAGAATACACTAGACTAAAAAGATAGACACATCTTTTACAAGCTGCAGCTGTGTAACGACATCAGATTTCGGTTCTTTTTGCATGGGATAGAAAAAAAAGGAGAAATGAAACAAATGACGACACCCAATTTGTGAAAATTTATTTAAAAATCTAATGTGTACCATTTACATGACTTTCTCTACATCTGTGCAACACATTATTCTTAAAAATCTTATACTTTTATTTACTTCATGCAAATCAGAAAAAAATTAGCAAAAATAGTCTTATTACTTGCTTCCTTGTAAGTAGAAGCGAAATAAGAGTACCATAGGTTAAAGTGGTGGTCAAAAGCTGGTTGCTATGTCACCTTTGTGACGAAATACGAAATTTTAATCAAAATCGTTAGTCATTTTTGAGAAAAACAAAATTTTCGAACAAAGTTCCATGTAAAGGGTAGTTGGGAGGGGGGGGATTTTTCTCAAAACCTTCGAGTCGCATCCCTGGAAGATACTAAACTTAAATACCAAGTTCGGTATTTTACCAACCTTTCGTTTTTGAGTTATCGTGTTCACGGACACACGGATACACACACGAACCTTTTTCAGAAAATGCTTTTTTAGATAAATGGGACCCTAAAACATATATTTCCAGTGAAATCTCGGTATCGAATTTTTGGGTGGAGTGCAACACCTTCTCTATACACTATGTACATGGTACGTATAGAGAAAGTAAAAATAAAATAAAAAAAAAGCATGTCTCAGAAATGATTCACTCCACATAAATGTATCTGATATAAAGTGTCTTTTAACGAGATCCAAAATATTTGTGTAGTAAAATTATCTATTTTATATAGTCTACCGGTTTGCAAAAGTGCTCCAGACTGAAGAGGGCTTCAGAGGCTATTTCCAGAAAATTTAAGATATATATTATGTATTTTCATGTAAATATTTATATTAAGTGGCATTTTAATGACATTTTTAGCCATCTTTTGAGAAAGTGGAAAGTTTCAAAAAATGTTCCATATAAGGTGTAGTTTGAGGCAAAAGGATTTCCTGTAAATCTTTGTCACATATTTGGGGGAAAAACTTAATACCTACTAAACTGGATACTTAACCGAGTTTTAGTTTTGACTTCTGCTGCTTGCTCACACGGACCTTTTTCTAAAAAATTGTTTACTCAAGCGACCTCAAAGTATATTTCCTGTGAAATTCATAAATAGAATTTTTAGTGGTATAGAAGGCTTTCTCTATTTACTATTCATATTGTAAATTTCTGTAAAATTCGTAAAATTCTGTAATTCGTATGTTACATAGATTTTGGGTTTTAACGAGATCTACATTTTTGTGCAGTAAGTGTTTGTTTTTCTCTTACGGCTAAGCAGTTATACAAAAGTTATCTAGAATAGATCTATAGAAGCTATTCCCAGAGAATTAAATGAACATTTCGTTTGTCATGAAAATATCTTAAGCATATTGTATTTTAATAAAAATCGTTGAGCTATTTTTGAGAAAATAAACTTCTTGGAAAATGTTCCATTTAAGGTAGTTGAGACTGGGGGAATTTTTTTGAAAATATTCGTGTTTCATCCTTGGAAAATACTGAACTTAAACACCAGGTTTGGTATTCCGACGTTTCGTTTTTGTGCTATGCTGCCCTCAGAAACACAAACATGTTTCTAAAATGCCTTTTTGGATTCAGGGGGCTTCAGAATATATATTTTAGGCGAAATCTCGGTATCGAAATTTTGGGTGAATTATAATACCTTATCCATTCACTGTGTACATTGTACATTCGTAGGGCCCCGCCATGGGCGAGTGGCCTCTCACCTAGACGCCGGGGTTCGATCCCAAGTGACCGCATGTAAAGTTTGTGATGGACAAAGCGGCGTTGGGGCATGTTTTCTCCGGTTACTCCGGTTTCCCCCGTCATCGCATTCCACCGGTGCTCCATCACCAATCAATTATCATCAGTGTCACCGCCTGCGGTGCCATAAGTAGTTAAAGCGGGCGTTAAATACTACCCAAAAAATGTACATACGTGCTTGAGAATATAAACATATATTCAAGTAAAGGTGGAAATATTTTTTTCCATCCTCATGATAAGCGCTTCGGTCAAGAACCAACTAGAGATTCACAGTGTCATGTATTGCTTTTGTCTACAGCAAGTGCATTTCTAATTTTGGAGAGAGGATAGCTTACGTTGTGGCATATGTAATTCCAGAATTCTGAGGCATGTTTGCGCAACCAAGAGCACGTGAACGGGGAAGCAATAGTCAACTTTCATTGTTTCTTTAACCTTTTGTTACTATTCTCTAGTGAAGTGTTTACTCTTTCCCTCACTCCTTAACGTTCATTGGAAAACAGTCGCTGTCTTTGCTTGTAGGACATTTTTCACTGGGATTGTTCTATCAAAAACGCTTTTCGACATTGGAAAAAAAACGTACATTTTAATATCTGCTGATGGCGCAAGAAATAATTATATACAGCTGCGCACACAGTGAGCAATTCCTAACATGTTAACTTTCGTAAGCATCAAGGGCCTGAGTTACAAATAGCTCTTATGAGCGCGAAACAAATGGGGTGAAATGAGAACATTTCCGATTTTCGCACGCTCCATCCGGGCCTTGTGACGTCATTACCACCCTCTCGAACTGCTGGTCGGCCTGAGTGTCCTCTTGAGGAGCCCAGCCCTTAGCGCCAAGGGTGAGAATGGAATCCCCTTAAAGCACTCAAACTTCTCCAGTACCCCGCGGTCAATTTCACAGAAATGGGGAAAAGGGAATAAGAATGGAAAAATGCACGGGTTACTTTGGCATGAAAATAGATCACAGAGCCGTGCAGGAGAATAAGGTACTTGGTGATTGAGAAATATCCCTTTCGACTACTTTTCCCATGGTTCGTTTATTTCCTTACAGGACTGCGAAATGGGATAACGGTGATGAGAGAGATTCTATTTCTGTTTGGATTAGTAGTTGCTTCTTTCACTTTCTAAAAGATAAAACTGGCCTTAGTAATGTGAGAGGCTCGCATTTCGGAGATCACGGGCTCAATTCCCGTCGACCACACGCTCAGGCTTTCCTTTCGTGATTTTCCCTCTTCAATAGGCGATTCCGTAGTGGTTTCTTATCCACCACCACGATTTCCTTTCCAAGCTTTACTTTCCATTTCGTTTCCTTCTCATATTTTAGGCGTATTTCTGAGTATCTCCTGACATCAATATTGGATTGGTAAGTGAGGGATGAATTGAGTAAAATTAAACAAAGGCCCCTCCTGTATTTAGATGTGGAATAAGAATGAAAGGGAATTTTATCAATATTTCTATTTAAACCCAATTTTTACCTAAGACTACCTACCAAAAAAATTTATAAAGATTATAATTCTTACCAATGAATATAAACTTTCCTAAAAAGAAAGAGAAAATGGTGAAAATTGATACCACCTACTAGCCTACCAATAGAAGAAGCATTTTTGAATACTTAATACCCAGTATAATATACTAAGTTGCATATATTAGTTGGATTGTTTGTGTAATTACTTTGGTGCAGTTGTTTCCCCTTCTTGTATTCAACGTGTTTTACGGTTTGGCACAATACTCAGAGAGATCACCCCTGGTACAAATATTGCTAACGTTTTAAATAGTTAAGCAAATTGATAAGACTTGATAAGGTGTATTGTGCATTGCTGAACTTTAGCCACAATTTTACAAAGTATTGCTTACTCAATGTTTTTTTTTTTTTCATTTGTATAGCCTCCTTTAAATTCAATGGTCATATCGGGGGCTTGGACTTATGACACAGCTCGTATTACTGTAGGTGTAGAACTTTAGGTTAATCATTTCTATATTACTAATTACACGCATGTTCACTCTCACATTCATACTTCCAGATTCTATGGAGGATAGGGAACAATTCTGTTTAAAAAAAAAAAAAATCTTCGCTTCAGCAGGAAATCGAACCCGGGACCTCCGGAGGAGAAATCAGCTAATTGACCACTCGATCACGGAGGCAGTTTGAATGTTTTGTTTTCGTACACTGAAATCTAATTGTTAATAACTTCTAAGTTTGAGGCCGGGACAGAACGCTACAAAATTTTAGGCCAAAAATAGCGACATGCTTATAAATGTCGGAAAAACATATTTAAAGAACTTTGTTTAATGTTGGTAAAGATAATTAGGCAGCTCCTCTCACATTCGTACCTCTAGCTGATTCTACCTAATCTAGTTGATTGACATGTGTACCAGAGGTTAGAGTCTGAGACTGATTTCATTAAGAAAACGTAATCTTTTTCAGGCTTATTAATTATTCTTCTGTAGGGCAGGAAATGCATAGTCAGAATATAAAGCTATGTAAATCGACATTCGTGTTTTATGTGAACAGAAGTTGGAAAACACCTTGTGTTTCACTGAGAAAATTTGAGTAGCATTGAAAGTTTCATGATATGCTAACATGCAACTCATAGCTCAGAAGGAAGAGCAGTGCCACGGAAAGACACAAATGGGTGCTATACGTCCCAAAATTATGGTGTTTAATTTTATTTTCTACTTCTACATTTCCGTAACTACTTCTTAATCAAGATTATCTTAAATTTTATTATCAGCATTTTGAAAAAAACATGGATAAACAGTAGGTTATCAATCTCTTTCAAGCAATGCGAAATCGCTACATTTTTATATTTTTCACTTTACACTGTTCATTTTTGTTCAGTTCCTTACAAACGTATTTTTAATTTTGTTTATAATATCAAAATTGTCTTTTAGTTATTCCTCCAACTAATTTTGGGTTTACTGTCCATGTCCTTCTCTTACTTTAAAATCACATATAGAATAAAGGGGAAATTTCGTCCAACCACTACAGAGAATGTTTCTCTTATATATCCAATATTTACTTTGTTCCTGAGCCAAAAACGACCCTGTTCATTGGTTAAGATTAGAGTTTGAAGGTTTCAGAATTTTTTCATATAACTAATGGAAGACGGAAACATCTAATGAGTGTCTCACAGCCACTATGGTAAAATACCTGTTTTCTACCCCTTCTCCGCTCACTTTTTTTCAATCCACTAAATTATAACTTGCTATTCCCACACACATAAATAATAATAACATAATAATAATAATAATAATAGTAATAATAATAAAAATAATAATAGTAATAATAATAAAAATAAATAAAATTGCCTTAAATAAAGCATGAGTTAGTAAATGGGAACAGGCTAAACGAATAAATATATAAGGAGAATATGATTGCTTTTGGATAAAATTTTTGGATGAATTAAAAGGCCACGTAGGTGTGTAACATAGCTGGTAAGGGAATTCTGCCAACATTAGATAAAGAAAAATATTATAGGGAACCAAAAACATCTGTACGTTGTTTTTCTCTGATTCTATAGGTTTGTCCCACCCAATTGGCGAAAAATTCCAAAATGCATTCGTTTATAAAACTATGTCATTTACAAATCACTATTGAACAGAAGATCTGTATAACTGTGAAAATGTGAATCCTTTAACTACTCTACTTCTGCGTGCTTGTTACATATATCTTCATAAACCAAAATATATATTTCTCAATCATTTACACCAGAATTCAATTAAAGCATAAAAGTAATTATTGCTCCTCCGTTTCATGCTTATAATATATTTAGTAGAAACATATGTTTACATCAATCCCGTTTTACTTTCACTAATTACTATAAAGTGCGAAGCTACAGAAGGTACTGAGTTCTACCCAAAAGTTGGATACTGGTATTTCACTAGTAATGCCCTTGTGTGTGTTTCCATAAATAACAAAGCTCAAAAACTAAAACTCGGTTAAATACCAAACTTGATAACAAAGTTCAATAACTTCTAAGGGTGTGAAACAAAGATTTTAAAGAAAATCTCCCCACATTAAATTACCTTTATATAGAATATTTTTAAATTGTGATTTTCTCGAAAATTAATAAGGATTTTGATTAAAACACCAAACATTAAAAATATTTATATTACAAATATAACGCATATCTTGAATTTCTGGGAATAGCCTTTGAGGACCTGTTCATTCTGGATGGCTTTTGTATAACTTGTAAACCATAAGAGATAGACAAAAAACTTACTGTACAAAATGTGTAGATCTTGATAAAACTTGCAATTTATTTGACATACACATTTGTGCATTTAACCATTTTCGAGATATTCCTTGTTACTGGTTCCAATTAAAAAACATTTCTCAAACGGGAATTTACCACTCATTTTTCTTGGTTTTGCTCCTGGTCATGCATAGAGAACCAAATTTCAGTATCATAGCAACTAGCTTTTAAAAGATTTGACTATCATTTAGGTTAACACATTCCCTTATCGCCGTCCTAACTCTAAAGAAATATATGATAAGATGAGTATTAATCGCAGTACTGTACATATATTCTTACTTAGAGTTGCTATTTTTATTTGTCCCTTAGTCCATCATACTCCTTAACACCACGGTTATATGTGTGTACTGGACCTTGTTCTACATCATACTACTATTTTTCCGTTTTTTCCTCTTCTATCTTCATGTTGATCATTCTTAGCCATTTCTCTCTGAACTTACCCCAGAAGCTACCTATAAATGTTATATTTTCCTCTCTTTTGTGCATAAAATCCTCCTGATTGCTATTTCTGAGTCCAATTTTTTTCCATTTTCGTCGCCAAATTTGATCTCACCATATCTTTGTTTAATTGCAATATAATATACATTGGAAATCTGTGCCAACTTCTCCGCATCTTGCACCTTTTCTTACATCTGCATCATGTCTTATGGCTTTCAAGAGTTTAACCGTTTTCTCCCAGGCAAAACCTTCTCCCCTAGTTTGTTGTATATCTCTACGTACTTTTCCCTCTGGCAAATTGTTTTATTTCTCTATATATCCTCAAGTATGGTTTCTCTCTTGCACTGCTAAAAATATATTGTCTATGAATAACTTCTAGTCTTGATTCTACTGCTTTTGAAAAGCATCGATTGTTATATTCTGCATTTAACCATGAAATTCCCATATCTATTTTCTTCCTAAATCTCATTCTTAGTGACCATGACACTTCCCATTTACTTTTCTCCTGGATGCTAAACCATTCTTTGATAATATTCCTATCCTCTAGATTGGAAATTCTGTTCAGATATTTCATTACTCTTGTAATAATTTTGACCTTGGTGGAATGCCTACCCAGTTCCAACTGAGCTGCCCCGTTTTGTGCTGCTATTGGTAGACCCAATATATGTTTACAGGAAAGATCTATTAGTTTTATCAACCTCTATCCAAGCATTATCTATTCCCCACACTTCTGTCCAATGTTGCATTTAAAAAGAAATAAATAATAAGCCCATATCTGCTAATGTTTACCTTGAGCTTCATGATGTAGATAAAAGAATTAAATTTTGAAAGAATATTTTGTTATAGAATAAGAAGAGAAAGCTATGTGAATAAAACACATAAGATTTTTGTTTGCGTTATTCTTTTGAAGGTCGCCTTGTCCCTATGTAGCTAGTAGATTCAAACCTGGCGGAGAATGATGGATTTTTGGACGCAAAATCCTTAGCATAGCTTCCTTCGGAACGGAAGTAAATCCAGTGGTCCCTAGTAATGTTTATTTGTACGTAAAAGAACCACTTATCTTGAAATAAGTAGGTTCCTGGGTAAAAGTTGCTGTCATTTCGCGTCCGCAAGTCGTGATTTCGATCTACAGTACCATCTGCGGGTGACGAGGTGATCCCTTGTCACCATGTCGCATATTGGCGAACTCCCGAACTAGAAATTCAAATCCGATCATGGAAACGTCGTAACGATGCATTTTGCTCCACTTAGGAGATATAAGGATACACTACTAATTTTTGAAGAAAGTTTAACAGAGAAACACCCTGTATTAATATAAGTAAATGTAGAGCAGATATCATTTTAATTCGTAGCGCTTGCTATAGCTGTAAGCTATCCATTTAAGCAGTTGTGGTCGCTAATCAACATAAGTGAAGATCGTTAAACGAGAGAGGAACTAATTCCAGTTCCTGAGTGCAACAATTTACAACGCTGTAGACGACTAGAGCTCGTATTTCAGCGATGCATTTTGCATTTTCTGGCACACTAATTGATAATTTTGCCGCCGCTTGGCAGCAGAGGTTCCGTATACGAGAATTAGCAACGTAATAGTCCTGACGTCGTAATCACATTTGCTTCCCAACCCATTCCTTTCGCGAGATATCACACTAAGCACTGCACGGTGCGAAAACCCTCTAACCTAGTGGCACTAATGACAATCTGATGTGATTTATAACGATGCTGTTAATATTTGGCTTGTAGAGCCCTAAATCATTTTACATAGGAGTTCAAATACACACTTCGTAATAAACGAATTTTTAATTAGTACGAACGTTACAACCTTAAGAGGATACCTAAGTGCTATGATTCATTTTATAAAGTAATAAAGTATTTGAATTTTGCACAGATATTACTAGCAACAAAAGAAGTTGTACATAAACTTTCAGCACAATATGTAAAGTCATCCTGGATCTATTAGTCAATTTTATAAACTGTAGTAGCAAAATTCAAAATGGAACTTCTTTGATACATATTGTACCCAGTGCGTCATTCCTTCAAATTATATTCTTTAATCTTTTTGTACCAATGTTTTATTAGAATTTTTACAAATTTGATAAATGTTTTAAATTATTTTATACTAAAAGGAAAAAACTGAGAAAAAGCAGAGTAGTTTTACTTATCATATTTATATGTAAAATTAAACTATGACCAATATCCAAATTCCAATACATTTTATTGCACACATTCTGAAGTACATTGGGAAAACTTTTTAGACCTGTAATGCATACTTGTGGGAGAAGATAGATTGTGAATATGGAAAAATAAGAAAAAAAGGTACTTAATAAAAATGCGTTTTAAGTTTGACACACAGAGGCAATAGCCAGCTAATAGCTTTTAAATGGCGTAAACATGTGTTACATCCGTCCTAGGAGAAGAAAATATTGTAAATGTTTACAGTAAAGGATGGTGAATTTTTACACCAAAAATCCAAAAACATTGTTGGCCAAAATCGCTAAAAACAAAAAACATTCTTCGTCCCCTTAAGATTTCATATGGTCTATTCAAATGGAAATTATACAGCTGTGAAACTTTTTTAAAATGAGAAGTATTGCTTTCTGTGCATGAATCCCTTATTTCAGTGGAGTCCTATGTCCATGTTTTGAGGAAGGTGAAAAAAAAACCTATTTTTAGGTAACTTTTTCACTTCTTTTAAATTATCACATTTGATACATCAATTTGCACTAACATTCTGACTAGCTAATTCTCAATTTTTTTATTTATTTTGCTGTCAAGGCTACACTTTTTTCTTGGAAATAGGGTCTTTTTGAGGTAAGTGAAAAATACATTTTTTAAAAACGTTATGATACCATAAAATATATTTGATCAACTTATAAGTTAAGAGTTAGTGACAACGTTTAAGGCAAAATTAAGTGTTAATCAGAACATTAAAAGAAACCTTTCCCATTTGCTCTAGTTTTACAATGAATGGTAACTTAATTTATACATGCCATCACAACTTAAAATGCAAAAATTCAACCATACATATACCCACTTTGTAAAACAATACATAAACATTCGTTCACATTTTGTTCCAAAATAGTTAAAATACGTTTAATTACACTAAACCACTGTCATGTGAACGTCATTAACTCCGTGGAATAGCTAAAATAATCTACTTATAGTTGATGTCTATAAATATTGAGAACTGTGTGACACGTGTTAAAATTATGTTATATTGTTCGTGCGATTGTCAAACTTCCTATTCAAAATATAAAACACCATTTTTACCACTTGTATCATAAATAACTATTATATACGATGAAATTAAAATGGTATTTGAGGAGGCCAGTAATAATGCGGTTTTAAGATATTACAGACCAGACTTTCATATATTGACACTCAGTGTATTTCTTCTTACTTCACGACTTGCGGATGTTGGGATTTTACGTGACAAGACCTCGGTAAGCGAATCAAAGGGAAAAAAAAATCTCATGTGCTCCATTCATATGACTTTCCCGACATCTCTAACAATTTATTGATAATAAAATAATTCTTCTGTATATTTAATGCTGAAACATTACCAGAAACGATCTTATTGCTTAGTTCCTTATAGGTAGAAGGGCAATAAAAGAATACACTAGGCTAAACCACAGTCACATGTTTTCAAATATGGTTGCTATGGCATTGAAATCCGTTTCTTTGCGTTGACAAGTTTCCTACGAGAAAAGTTTTAAGTATTTTAAAACTGAAATCAATAACAAGAAATATCTCGAAAACAGCCAGCTCCACAAAAAAATTAATATGATATAAATTGTGTGTTCTATCGAAATCTACATTTTATGTAGTAAGTTTGTCTATTTCTTACCATTTACTAGCTAAGCAAAATTCAATACAAATTATCCAGAATAAAGAGATCTTCAAAGGCTATTCTCAGTAAATTCAAGATATACATTTTATTTGTCATGTAAATAACTGAAATATAAGGGATTTTAATCAAAATCGTTAGAGCAATTTTTGAGAAAGTTAAAATTTTCGAAATTTTTCCCGTGTAAATGGTAGTTTGGGGTGGAGGGATTTTCTCAAAATCTTCGTGTCGCACCTTTGGAAGACACTGAACTTAAATACCAACCTTGGTATTTAACGGAATTATAGTTCTTGAGCTTTGCTGTTCACACACACACATGTACACTACGCATATACACGGAATTTTTTCCAAAAATGTTTTTTTTAATTCAGAGGGACCCAAAATATGTATTTCGGGTGAAATGTCGGTATTGAATTTTTGGGTGCATTGCAACACCTTCTTTATACACAATGTACATAGTACGTGTAGAAAAAGTAATAGTGTGTGGCAATGTTAAAATTATTTTATATTGTTTGTAAGATTATTAAACTCGGCCTACTACTCACAATATAAAACACAATTTTTACCAATTGTGTCATTTGTATGTAATGCGATGATATTAAAATGACATTATAGGAGAGCAGTATTAATGCAGTTCTAAGATATTACAGACCAGACTGTCCTATATTGGCACTTGGTGTCTTTCTTTTCCTTCCTTCACGACTTCGGGATGCTGGGACTTTACGCGACACTATGTAAATATGACAGAGCTCAGTAAGCAGGTTAAACCGCCTGTCTCCATCCTGGGGTATTTTGTCGTTATGCTGCTAAGTATATAAATATTTTATATAATTTAGCATTAAAATGGCTGGATAGTAAAGATATGAACTAGGTGCATCAGTAAAAAGCATTTCTCCTGTCGCAGCAAATACTGTTTTTTTTTTTTTTTCTGGCGCCATTACAAGAGCATGTGGTTAACTGGCGTTGAGAAACATTCGAAATTAATTCCGCACTCTCACCCCTTCCCCGTACACATCTGCAGTGTCCACTCCCTCTGGGGATGTTAAGTGAAATCGCATGTTTCCAGCATATCCACTAACGCACAGCCTTAAGGGCCATAAATCATTTACTGAAATATCCGCAATGGATGGCGAGGTCCCTGTCACCCCAAAAAATACGAATGTGATACATACACTGTTGCTTCTGGCGATGTTTCTGTCCCCTGTCAAAACGGTAAAATGGCTAGCGCATTGTTGCGCGGTCTTCAGCCGTGGTTTGTGAACAGAAGTCTCCAACAGTTAAAGAAAATGGTATGATTAGTAAATTAATAACGAAATAATTGCTACAAGTAAAACTGCAGTTATATTTACATTTCGCAACGACTACAAAGCACGTGAGTAAACTGGATTTACCTAGCAAAACTTATACGTATGCTACTGTTTATGTATAATTTATCAATAACAATTACTCCGAAAGTAAATTAAAAAATTAAATTTTCTTGATAGAAAATGTATCTCTGAAGTTTAAAAAATCTGCGGTATACTTCCAATTGCTTTGGCGTTTTTCTATTCTCAGATCACGAAAAAATAGTGCACATACATTTAATGAACTATGTCAAATCGTTGTTAAAATAATTTGTTATTCACAAGTATTCACATATTGATATATCACATAAGGAATGTTGCTTTACTCTACGAATCAATTTAAACTCCTGTAGTTTTTGAGTTCGTATACAAACATCTATTCATGATTGTGCAGGTTTACTGTATTAAGAGAAAATGTTTCTACACAAGTTATTGTTTGTTTGATATTTCATTATTTTCAATGTAAGTAAAGGAAATTAATTAATTGATATTTAATAATTTAATATATTTTATTCGCAGAAAAAAATTAAACTCAGGAATTTTGTAGTTCGCCTGGAAATTTGCAGCTCATAAGCTATAATCTATGGTTCAAGGGACATTATGAATAACGTGTTTTTGAAAAAAAGGGAAAAATATTTGAAGAAATTGATTATTTTAGATCAAAGAGCTTTTACCTAAACGTAAAACAATCAATTAAACGAGTTTTAAGATTGTTGATAGTGAAAAAACAAATGCGTAGCCTGAAAGTAAAAAGTGTAGGTATATCTACAAGTATATAATAAAAATGCAAAAAAGAAATATATTAATATATTTTATGGGTTAATTCCAATTAATTTCTCTGCCCATTCTGCAAGAAGCTATTTTTCAACCGCTTATTTTCTATCTAATACATGTCTAAGACAAAGATTAACAGATGTGGTTTTATTCATACTTTTTCATAGGTTCAAAGGAAGCACAGAAAAACACTAGGCTAAAGCGATAGTCGAATCGTTGTGCGATTGCCTTGAAATTCCGTACTAATAGCATGCTAGGATAAAGTAAATGAATGAGCAATAAAAAAATTGAAAAAAGGATAAATAATGGGAAATAAAAAACAAGGCGAATTTCGGATATCATTAACTCCACAAAATGGACATAATTTTATAGTTTGAACATATAACTGTGTTTGAGTTCAATTTTTGTCAATTTCTTACGGTTTACCAGCTGTACAAAAGTCATCAAGATTGAAGAGGACTTCAAGGGCTATTCCCAAAAAATTCAAGATATGCAATATATTTATCATGTACACATTTTAAAAAAAAATGTTAGTCATTATTGAGAAAATATAAAATTTTGAAAAATATCTCAGGTAAATGTACTTTGAGGTAGAGGGATTTTTCTTAAGAACTCCTTGTTGCATCCTTGGAATACTTAAATACCAAGGTTGATACTTATACTTTTCGTTTTTAAGTTCTGATATTCGCTGACACACAAACACACACAAACACAGACACATAAATCTTTTTTCATAGAAATACTTTTATAAGGGTCCTCAAAATCTATATTTCTGGTGTAAAATCAATATCAAATATTTGGGTGGAAACGAGTATCTTCTCTACTTGCGACATTTGTTATATGTGGTAGGAAATAAAAAAACGAAAAAATTGCATTCTTTTACCAAATTTCACGAATTGAAAAGAAGGCAGTTTAAAACTATCAAAAGTAAAAGAAGTTAATACTTTATAGCAACACGGAGTAATAATTAAGAATGTATTATAAAATTATAAAAAGTAAACTTTGTTATTTATAGATAATTTTATATGTCTCACTTGAAAAGGTATACTATAACTGAGGTTGTACTGTATTAACACTTAAAGGTGTACAGCCCTGTGCAAAAGAATGTGCCTATAGTGAGTTGTGTGCTATGTTGGTAAGAACTTTGTGAATCAGCTCCTCCTACATTAATGACTCCACTTAGTTTTGGCAAGAAAATTGATTAGCATACCATTCTTGGGGGGGAAATGTCCAGAGGCCGGGTCTAAGACAGTTTTAGAGAATACAGTTCAGTTTTTTTTTTTTTATATTTTCTTCTGTTGACTGGAAAGTTATAGTCAGAATGAGAAAGTATATAGATCGACAATGGAATATGCTATCTAAAGAGAAGATGCAGCACGATCCCGACTATGGCATTGAAGCTTTATTGTAATTCTACATTTTCAAAATCGTTTTGGAAACAAGACAGTTATTATGAGATTTTTCAAGAAGATTAATATAGCAGATTGCCAACCTTTCCAACTAATGAAAAAATGTCTACATTTTCATAGTTTTTTTTCGTCGTATATGACTCATTTGTGTATAACTTGGTTGCTTACCATGTCCATGGTTCCCTTCAAATGATGTCTAATAATTTTACAAGGCAATTTCATCCAACCACACTACACAATATTTCTGTTACACCCTGCTTTACTTCGCTACTGAGCCGGAAACCGGTTCTATCGATTGGTTAATGCTTGAGCGAGTGCCAGACTTTGATATTAACCAACAATAGATGGACACATCTAGAAGTTGTCTTTAAGCTACGTACTAAGCCAAAAAGCCTCCGTCTCCCACTCATTTCGCTTCTCCACTTTGTTCAAAACATTAGGAGTATGTGTGTAGGTGTTGAAAACAGCTGATACGGACTCTGCCAACATTAAATAAAGAAAACCAAAAGCTTCTGAACCTTTCTCTTCCGGACTGTACCTGTGCGTTGGTAGAGAAAATCGTGTGACTGTTTCACATTAGGTTTTTACAATGAAGTTGTGCCTTATTATAATACATAAAAACTTGGCGTAAAATCCTTTATTCTTATATAAACCGAAGGCGCAAAGTGGTTTCCAGTCCGTCAACTTCCTCTAAGGAAGCCGTTTTTCTCCTCACATTTTTTTCCGAAAACATCGTCTCGGGATGAGACACGATTCATTGTGAAGGTAAGTCAAGATATGCCTCGACGAAGTTACTGCTTGGATAATTCTCTCGCCGCTAGTGTCTGCATTCACTTGGGTGAACTAACAGCAGTATTCCTGTTCACAGCTGAGAAAATCTGCCATTCATGAGGCTCACAGCAGAAAGCCAGCTTGACGGCAAACAATAGTGCACGCTCTCTTCTACAGCAGCAGCTGGAGTTGAACAGAATGTTTTCGTATATCTAATGATACAGCCTCGTCAAACTTTCACAAATATACTTCAATTTAACTCGTCACTGGGAGTTAGAATAACATATAAATGTATTCTTTTTACTTTCTCTACACGTACTATGTGCATAGTCTATAGAGAAGGTATTGTATCGCACCGTAATTTCACCAGAAATATATGTTTTGAGACCCCCTGAATCCTTCAGAAAAAGGTCTGTGTGTATATGTGTGTGGACAGCATAGCTTAAAACCTAAAAGACTGTTAAATACCAAACTTTATATTTAAGTTTATTATCTACCAAGGATGCAAAACGAAGGTTTTGAAGGAAATCCTTCCACCCCAAAATACTCTTTTAAATGGAATATTTTTGAAAATTTTGTTTTTCTCAAAAATGGCTCTAACGATTGATTAAAATACTGTATATCAAACTTATTAAAAATACAAATAAAATATATACTTTAAATTTCCTCAGAGTAGCCTCTGGAGAGCACTTTATTATGGTTGATTTTCTCAGAATTTTGCATAACGGTTAAACCGTAAAAACTTAGCACAAAAAATGGAGACCTCCTTAAAATACACAATTTACGCTATATGTATTTTTGTGTCGATTTTATTGTTTCCAAAATATTCTTTGTTATTGGTTTGAAATTTAAAATACACTCCTAGGAGAGGAAGTATCCGTTGTACATGTGTTCTATTTCTGGCCAAGCAAAGAAGCTATTTTCAATAACAATCGCATAACGATTATTATTGAAATTCTACTTATAAGGAACTAAGTATAAATTACATTCTGATAATACTTATCTCGAATAGCATGGTATAGAAAGAATAATAATCTTTTGTAAGAAGTCTGTTTATAGAACAGTTAGAGAAAGTCATGTGAGTCTAACACATCAGATTTTTTTCATCCACAATTTAAAAAAGAATCAGATATGTTCCATTCACATGACTTTCTCTACCTGAAACAAACTATTCTTACAAAAACATTTTTTATCCACTTTATCAATTCTTTTAAAACACGTCACTAAGTAATACAGCTGCAATACACTTCTCCTTTGCATGCCCAGGATGAAAAACCCTGAATAACTTCTTCCATTTGAGAAAAATATCATTATTTTGGAAATGGTTAGCTCTACAAAAAAAACACGCATATTTAAAAGTTGTGTATTTTAACGAGATCTACACATTTTAATAACCTTTTGCCTATCTCTAATTTCACCAGCTGTGCAAAAGTCATTTAGAGTGAAGAGGACATCAGGGGCTATTTGCAATAAATTTTAGATATACGTGTATTTTATTTGCCATGTATATATTTTTAATTTACGGTATTTAAATCAAATATATAGGTATACCAATTTTGGAGAAAATGAAAATTTCGAAAGGTGTTTAATGTGATTTGTCGAGGAGATTTGTCTGTAAATGTTTGTGGAGGATCTTCGGAAAATACTAAACTTAAATTCTAAGTTTCGTATATAATGAAATTTTCGTATTAACAGGGATCTTTTTATAAAAGTGCTTTTTTATCCAGGGGTTCGCAAAAGATATATTGCTGGCGAAGTCGCTGTATAGAATTTTTGGGTGGGGTACTATATCTGCTCTACCTACCACGTACATAACACTTGGTAAGGAAATTAATATAAATGTCGAATAGATTTTAGATATGACTCTAAACGGCCCCAGCATTTGGGGCTGATAATTAATTCCTGGAGGTTGAAGACCTCGTAAATCAAGTGAGCGTGATAATAGCTCATTATGCTAACTAAATTAGCGGTAACAGGAGGGATCAATTTTGGCAGCAATGCTGAACCACCAGAACGTTGGTTTAGCGTCATGTTATGGAAGTGATGACCTTCTCTACACGTAATATGTACATAGTTATACAGAAGGTATTGTATTCCACCCAAAAATTCAATACCCAGATTTCACCGGAAATATATGCTTTGAGACTCCCTGAGTCCAAAAAAAGTTTAGAAAAATGCACTGTGTATCTGTGCCTCTGGATATTATAGCTCAAAAACGAAACGAGCGTTAAATACCAAACTTGGTAATTAAGTTCATAATCTTCCACAGAAAAATCTCCTCACCTCAAACTACACATGTACTTCGAAATTTTCAATTTTTTTTTAAAAATGGCTCTAATGACTTTGATTAATATGTTAATATACTTACATGGCAAATAAATTATACATAAGTAATTTGAGATAGGAGACTTATGGTCTGTTTATTGAAATGTCGATGTAACCGATATAAGTTTCTGAAGTGCCAGTACGCTATTGGCTAATTTATCAACCATTCGAGAGCATAGCATGAAATACGAAGGGACATATTACAGCGTACCTCTTTAGCGTAGTGGTTATGATACTGGCTTTCAAGTGAAAGATAGTTTCCTAGTTCGGGTCTCGTTCACGTATCGCGGCACTTCGTCTGGAATGAAAAAAATAATGATAAAAACATTTACTCTATGACAGGAATCAAACTGATGACCTTTGGGATAGCAGCTTCCCACGTTACGCATTAAGCCACTAGAGTAGGCTACATAATTCAAGAACGTAGTTAATGAATACTCAGTGTCGCACTGTCAAGTGATTAGTTCGAGATTTTACAGCTTTTTGCGACATTAAATCTTGAGAATGCCAGTAACGAGCTGCTAAAAATCGATATTTCTATACTCGGGCAGCAGTTTTAAAGACATTCTAAGCCATTTTATAACCTGCTTTGCTTTAACACGACTTATCAGCACCTGATACCCACATGTTTAACGCTATGTAACTGCGTTATTTTTATCCGGGAACATGCATTGCTCATCTCAAATTACTTATATCAATCACGTGCACAGTCTCACAAATTATTTCCGTGTAGCTCATTAACACTCTGTATATCTTAAACTTATTCGTAATAGTCCCTGAACCTCTCTTCATTCTGAGTGATTCCGCATAGCGATTAAACTGTAAGAGATAGACAAACTTGTACTGCACAAAAAATGTAGATCTCCTTAAAGAACATAATTCATCTCATACAGTTTGCTTTCTCTTCTTTTTAGAGCTAATAATTTTTTACATGTTCCGTGTTCAAAATAGTTGGTATTTTTCTCAAACCGGAAGTCCTCGTACGTTTCATATCTCTTTTCTTTTATTCCTGCCCGTGGAAAAGAAACCTAATTTTAATGACAGTCTCATAGCGACAGCTTTTAAAAGATTTGGCTGTATAAGGTAATAAGACGACTTATGGTAATGTGTATCTTTATTGTCATGATGTAGATGAAATAATAGTTTGTAGAACAGATAGAGAAGGTCATGTGAATGGAACACATAAGATATTTTCTCAACCAAGCATTTCTTCTGTTACGTCATTGATGGTCACTATAAAAGTCGTAATAGTTGAGCACTAATCAGAGACTGTGAAAATGTTGTACTGTTGGAAATGATTACAGATGTATACATGCCAGATAAAAGCCCTGACATAAAAATTAAATAACGGAATAAACTCCAGATACATGATTCATTGTGATGTATCTTGCCTTGCATCCTGGTAACACCACTTTAAAAAAACACACACACACAAAACATGTCACTGAAATGTATGTACTGTGGAAAAAGAATCTCCGAAGCACAACTGTGATTTGTTTCTGTCAAAGCCACTCATTTCGTGTTCCAGAAATCACTATTAAAATCACAGCAGTGACTCTGTTGCTTTCTTCTCAGACTCCGCGTGTATAATAAACCCTTCGCAACAAGCAGCATTCCATTTCTTTACAATATCTGCAAATGTGAACTATGTCGCATTTATAAACCACCAAAAGCGAACTTTCAAAACGTTATTTCGGCTGTAGAATTTGCAGCTATGGCACAAAAATACCAGTACAAAAATTGTGTTGTATATGTCAACAAGCAGAGCGGATTGTTATTCTGAGAAATCGAGGGTTATTTATTACCATATTTAAGGAAACACCTCAGAGATAAAAGTGATTTTCTGAAATATTCAAGCTGGATCTGTAACATTTTGTGCAGGCATGTTGATAAATTCGTGCCAAGTTGCATTTAAATGTAATTTCATTACGATTTATTAACTAATATATTAAATTTGATTACCAAAATCAAAATATATCTTCTCCTACAGATATTTAGGTACCTGCATTATTTTTAAAATTACGTTCCTTAATAGTTTTGTCAAAATGTCTGGATGGAACTCTCCTACAGTAGATAACTATTAATTTATTTTCATAGCACGTGGTACATAGGTGGAGAAGGTATTGCACTCCACCCAAAAATTTGATAGTGATATTTCACAGGAAATACACATTTTAGAATCTCCTGTATACAATATTTTTAGAAAAACGTTCTTGTAGGTGTCCGTCAGTTTGATAACTCAAAAACAAAAAGTTGGTAAAGTACCAAAATTAACATTTAAGTAGGAATATCTTCCAAGGATGCGACACGAAATTTTTGAGGAAAGTTCCCTACTCCATCCATTAACATAGAAATAATTTCGAACATTTTGATTTTCTCAAAAAGTATTGATTTAAATACTGTATATTAATGATATTTGCGTGTAAAATAAATATATCCTGAATTTTGTGGGAACAGCAACTGAAGAGCTCTTTATTTTTGGATGAATTTTACTGAATTTTGCATAATTATTTAACCGTAAAAGATCGACAAAACGCACTACACAAGAATTTAGATCTCGTTAAAATACACTATGTATGTCATATACATTTTTTGGTGTGGTTGACTATTTTTTAGATCTTTGTTATTTGTTTTAGTTTTAAAATACTTTTCCCATACGGAATTTCTTCAACTCCTGACAATGCAAAGAAAGAGTTTCATTCACATGCCAACCAGCTTTTAAAAGATTTCAATATTGGTTTGGTCTAGTGTATTCCCTTATTTCTGTTCTACTTACAAAAAAAGCAAGTAATAAGACCATTTCAACTAATGTTTATCTCGGATTATTTATTAACCAGAAATATATTTCGCATGAGTTAATCTGCACAGTTTAATATGTTTTAGTCGATATTTTCCATATTCCCTACTTTAATATCTGAATAAAAAAAAAATAACTAAAAACCAAAAACATTATATATCATATCTCTGTTTTCAGATCTAAATTATTTCCTTATTTCTCTCCATTTAATTACTATCTACTTTTAAAGAAATCACGATGTCAAGAAACTTATTCAGTAATATACATATTTATATTCATTGACGTATTATTTATTTAATAGAATTAACAATGAATTGGAAATAAAAACTGTTTTTATTATGATTCTCTCAAGTTTATTTGTGATAAAACCTGGTTCGTTTCTTTTATAACAAGACAAAGCATTACGCATAAAATAAATAAATGCATGACTATGGGTGAACAAACACAATGTAGTTTGTTTGCAGTTGTATGACACAAATGTTTCTTCAAATATAAATATTGAACTTGTATATCACTTGATACTTTTTGTATAATCTATAAAACTTCAATTGTCCATATAGAATAATATATATATACACTTATACATGAATCATATATTATACAAATGTTTTCTTGGATGTCAATCCATTTTGAGTCGTACTCTAAACTGCGCGTCAGGTTGATTTAGTTATCACAAGGCCAAGCTGCTCTACCCTTTTTAATGCATTTTCGAAGAGAGCATAATTTACTTCCTTAACTTTCTAAAAAATGTTTTGATTCCTTTTGTACAGTAATATCTTTACTAATCAAACATAGTGCTCCCTTCTGCTACACATCTACCTTACCTTAATACAGACAAAGAAAGTAAAATTAAAAGTAATAGCAAGTAATTAACCCATCCATATAAGGCATTGTAAGGATATCTTTGGATCGCAAAAGTAGTGTTAACCGTTTGGTAAAACTTTGAGAGGCGAATAAGTGCAAATATGTGTGTCATGCGTTTGAGGAAGATGTACTGATCTAGCGTTTGTAGTTTTTTTCGCTATTTTCTAAATTTATTAATGTATATAATTAAGATATAAATGGGTTTTAACCACTTGAATAATAAGTTAGCAGCTTTTATTCGATCAACACGTCCTCTTAATTGGAATAATTTATTCAATTTTATCATTAACAGTGGTATATCTCTATTTTGGTTTCAATTAAGTAACAATATGGTAAATGAGGATAATTATTTATCTTTCATGAGAAAACTCACGATGTTTTTAGGATGGCTATTATTCCCAATCTCAGACATTACGTAACAGGTCACACGCCGACCCTCCTGTGCCCCTTGCCTAGCCTGACTGTAGGTGATATGATGTATATAAGCACAGGAGAGAGATAGCTCAGGGTCATTCAAAATGATTAGACCCTGAAATGTGTGCTTATTTATGATGGTGCTATAAGTAAACGGACAAAATAAGATACATTTATGTGTTATACACATTGTTCGCTACTAAATATCAAATTATTTGCATTTATTGCGCCTTGTATAATTGTACATTTACAATAATAAATTAGCGTTAAAATATAATACTAATAGAATGTTTTCTATAATATTAAAATGCATAGAATGAAGTCCTGTATACAGCTAAACTTAAATGGAGAAAATATTAGTATAATACTGCTAATAGATTATAGGTAAAATAATTACAAAGAGCACTTTGAGCAATTTCTTTTCACGTCAGATATAAATATGTTTCATCTCTGGTTTCCAAAATTGCCAACAATTAAAGGGTTGCACACCAGAATCAAAAACGTACTTCATGTTCTATTACTATATCGTAATTCTCATGTGCCAGTCTTTTACAAATTTCACATACAAAAGATGTCGGCACCTGTACTATAAAAATCCAGTGTGAACCTCATTTTCGCATTCATACTGCCGAGGTCGACCTCTTGCTTTTGTTCGTCCCTAACATCATCCCCTCGTTCCCCTTTTTTTCTTTCTTTCTTTCTTTCTTCCTTCTCCCCCTCCCCGTTTTTAGTATTTTTATTGATTCTGCCGGAGTCTTCTAGCAGAGCGTAATGAATAGGATGGCGAAAAGGAGATGAAAACTTGGTCTGAATGAGTAAGATATTGCAGCAGCATTGGCAGAGGCGGTATTAAAACTGAAGGGCACGGCAGAAACAACATGCAAGCAAAGGGAGGAAAAGAAAAACTCCTTATTTTCTTCCTATTTTCGCTGCCCTTCTTTTCAGCTTCTTTGGTCAACGCTTTACGTATATAATTATGCATGTTCCTGTCCAACTTATGCGTCCAGTGCCGCCTTCAAGCTCTTAATCGTGTTCTGCAACTTCACCTTCCTCAGATAGTACCGATTTTATTTTCATCTCCAGTATTTTCTGCGTAGTTATCATAAACATTATTTCTATGTTTCTTATCCAATATTGAAAACTTCTATCGTGGATTTTAAGAAACTCCTACATTTATTTTATAAAGTTTGACATCTGCCTTAAGAAGAGATACATGAAACATACAGCAAATATGAAATTTACCATAAATTATATTTACTTAATCAAAAACTTTAAATGTTAGAATTATTGCATTCAAGTTCCATAATTCTCTCACAATTTTTGCATTGCATAATGCTGAGTTATATATCCTGACCTAGCATTGTTGAACATACGAAATATTTTGACAAAACGCATTATATATGGTATATATATTTTGTTCATAGTTTCTCTGAATTATACGTAGAAACATCTTAAAAATGTTATTTATTTATTTTATTTATTTGTCTTTATGTATTTATTTTTATTTATTTATTTTATGAAAATAATGAATATTACTAGTTATATTTTTAATTTTAATTTGAATGTAAATTTTCATAACAACATGGATTAAAGCTTATTAGCTATTACAATTGATATATTTTCTATAAATATATATATATATATATATATAATTATATCGTTGTAAATTATTTTTAAAATGTTAATTGTATAGTTATGCTAAGTCTAAAAGGCAGCCCTTAATTGAAGGAATAAATAAATAAATACATAAATAAATAAATATATCAAACATAGCTCTAGGGATAAAGAAATATGAGGTTTCGTTACTTTCTCTGTGATAGTTTTTGAGAAAAATTTCTGTAACGGTATTACAATTTTAACTTCAGAAAACGATTACTAAAATTTTCAAACACATCCTAGGTATAGCTAAAACGTATTTCCGGTCTTTAGTTATAATTCTAAATCGGCCAAACGTGCCATGCTTGCCGTTTGAAGAAACCTTAGGATTCCTAGTCATAGCCTTATAGTACAAAGGTAAACCAACCTGTAGTTTATATTATCACTTTATTAGTGCGCCATCTACAGCAATTTCTATTTGTAATAAAGGACCAATTTTGGTTAAAATAGCATATATTTAACCTTTTTAAGATAAATAAAATGTGTATACTGAATTTTATGGAAGTAGCCTCTGAATTTCTCTTCATTCTGGAACAATTTTACATAACTCGTACACCGTAAGATATAGACAAAAACTTACACTTCTTGTTAAAACACACAGTTTATTTAAATAAATTTTATTTTTTAACCAACCATCTCCGAGATATTTTTTAAACTTAATTACGAGAATATTGAAAGTTCGTAAATGTAATAAATAGCATATGGACATTTAATATTTCTATACTCAGGGACGTATTCTATGGGCTAGTTAGGATAGTTAGAAAGGCTGGTAAATTGTTGAAGAATTTGCATTAAATTTATAAGTAACGAAGAATTTATTGTTAATCTGTTGGTTGTTGCATTCTAGCCTGCTGTTACGGCATAAAATTAGCTCCTCGCGATAAAACTCGATTCTGATCGCAATGCAATGCACCCTGCCTTCTCAGGAAGGAGTAGCAAAAATGAGTGACGTGTTTATATTGGGTATATTCGTGGAACGAGACGTGAAGGGGGAAGTCACGCCAACAAACATCAAGTCTTCTCTCTTGACATGCAAAGCATAACCGATGAGTCTCGAGAATAGCCGAAACAATTCCTAATGCGTATTAGTATAGCTAGTGTGGTGATTTTATAGCCATTCTTAATTTGTCTAATGGACACAAACTTAGACATTATCCATTTCAAAAAAGATGGACGACGTTATTTAGCATTTTTTTAAATTTAAAAGTATAGTATATTTATTGCAATTGTAATTATTTCATTTCATTTCATTTCATTTAAAATACTGATACCGTTAAAGAATATTCCTTAGCCGCATATACTCCTGACCTATACTGTTCTGTCATGTTAAAATGTGCTTCTAAATTGTTATGGATAATTGCCTTTTACCACTTTTAGTACCTATCCTTTTTAATAATGCCTATTTTTGAAATGATTGCATTAATCGGTCTATTCTAAGCGTATTGGCGCCTATTGCACCGATCTCTATGCATTTGTCGGAACGTAAATTATGTTTGACTTATAAGAACACTTCATGCAAGTGGGGCTTCAATATTTTCCATTTGTAATTTAACTTCAATACCATTGAACTTCAATGTTAATCTAACCTTCAATATCATTGAACTGTTTAACAGTGTTTAATGTTAAAATGGGTTTAAAACTTTCCTCAATTAAATAAAGAGCTCGAATAGTAAAATAAAACATTAATATGTCATATTAAAATTATTAATAAATACTTATTTGTACCTCATGTAATAATAAAGATTTTGGTTTTCTTATTTTCTGCTTTTAATCTATTTCCGATATATATATAGTATCTTTAGCTTAATGCCTTAATATTCTCCATTGCTGCATCTTGATTTGCTGTTAGTTGAATTGCTGACAAGAAAATTTGTTAAATCAGTTTTTCACTTTTACCAAATTAGATAGATATTCAAAGCTTTATTTTCCCACAAGTTTCCTTACGCATTTAAATCTAGATTTTTCCAGGGCTTACTGTCAATCAAGACATTCACAGTGTCACATTTGTCTCAATGCTTTGAAGTCTGTGAATGTATAAGACTGGTTGTTTGTCTCAGAGAGGAAGGATTTTCGGTGAGTCACATCATCGAGAAGACCGTGATCTTACCGAGCCCCGCAAGGATCCAATTACAAGATGCTAAGCCTGTACCCTGGAGAAGCTCCTCTACAGAAGAAGCGAAGAACCTTTGTGTTCTCCATTAAGAGAACTGGAAATCTCTCTTCCTTGGAATTCAGCAGGGAATCGAAGCTTGGAACCGACCTCGACGATAGTTGTGTTGCCGTAATGTAACAGTGCGCAGTCTCCGGAGTGTTTTGTTCCGCTTTCATACGCCATTACTACCTCACTTAGCGGTAGGAGTAACCATTGCTTCTTCAATATTAATGGTAGCAAGGCTTTGGGGTAGAGTCTTCTCAACGCTGAAACTATTCTCGGGGTTAAATAATCATTGAAACAGCAGCAGAACTTAGTGGAGTATTTCCATGTATTAGTAATGTCTGCCTTGAGCACGCATTTGAAAGTACGATTTTCTTCTGACACTTGACAGAGTTATATCAAGAGTATCGTGAGGAAAATGTGACTGAAACTGTATTCTGTAAGTAAACATGGAGTAGAACTTCAAATAAGTATTCTCAAATAAAATGAACTATTATTTCAATAATTTCAATTTCTGTGGCTTAAAAAACAATGTAAATATTTGTTATAACCAGCGTTAAGACTTTGTCCTGTTTAACTATTTTACTCCTCTATATATAAATGTGACAACTTAATCCATAAAACTCTGTGTGATGTTTCCAATACCTAAAAATGTCTATTTGATGGGTTATCGCTTTCTCATGGGATTCATGTCTAATAGTCGTTTTTCCCAAAACCTCTGTATATTAATATTATTATGGTTATTATAATTATTACTATTAGTGTTATTATTGCTTTTAATAAATAATTAATTAAAATATATGTGAGAAAGTGACAATTTAATACAGGTACCTAAGAGTTTACTGGATATTATAGAAATCCATTAACATAATAGTACATCTTCAGTTAGAAAGGACTGTTTCCATACTGACAACACATAAAGTCACAAGTGATTGAGGTAGAAGAATAATAACCATCCCTCACCTAACTACAATGTGGGATTTATTGAAATTCAATAATGTACTGGTCACCAAAGTTTTCAAACAATTGCAGCTTTCATGAAAAAATTACAAAAATAAGCAATAAAAGTAAGTACTAACACAAGGAAAGCTCTTCTTTAAATATATTTGAAATCTGCAAATGAGGAAGAAATTGTGAAGAAACAATTGACGTAAAGTAGGCAGTAGTGTCTATTTACGCGTATTCGGCAATAATGAAGTTAAAGTGATGTATTTCATCCGAAATCGCGTATTGGAAACTGTTTTTAATCGATTCATGTTGACCTGCTGGTTGAGTAGTACATGCCGAAAGAAAATGCATCAAGAAGCACATTAATAAACAATGGATTATAGAAGAAAAAGAATATAGATCAGATAGAAAGTCAGTATTTTGTAGTTTTGCTGTAAAGAGCGAAGCATTGAATGCAACTTAGAATATCTCAATTCGTAAAAGATAAATTAACGCTAAAGCAGCATGTACTAGAGAAGACGAAGTATCAGTTCAATCACAGAAAGTGAAAATGTTTTTCTTTGATCTCATTGTCCAGCCACGTCCAAGATTTTTGTAGGCCAATAACTACTGAGGTGGAAAGGCCTTTACAGGGTTATTCTAAATGACAAACATAATAATTTTCTAATAGAAAAGATGGAAAAATACACGACCTCTGTCACTTTGAACTATAGATCTAAGACTATATTAAAAGCCAAACGCAAGAGGAAATATTAAGTTTATTTTAAAATTGTATACCATGCTTTTATGAAAACACAGAAAAGACGCGCAAAGACATTGAAGTGAGCCACAGATGTGATGTGTTGAAGAATTTTAGAGTACCATTATGTACAGTATTGATACCCTCTAATTAAGGCTTTGTAAATGTAACATATTCCAAAAATTGCCTACTAACATATTTACCATGCTAGTAGGATTTAGCATTTTGAATACTCATAGTGTATTATTGATAATCTTTAGGTTACCACTTGCTGAGTTTTTCTCCGAAAAAAGAAAATTCTGATTACAAGATTGTGACATTGCCTTGTGCAATCACTATAAAAGTTGTGCACAGTATAAAAGTAACCAAATTGCGTGATAACGCGCATCAATAATTTCATAAATGCACAAATGATGTGAATAAACAGAACATACATTAACATTTAAATAGTGCATCAAGGAAAAATATTGAAAGTATTAATAATTTTTAAGAAAATGTAATAGTATTGCATTTATATATGTTGAAATTATTTTGTCATGAAAAAAGAGCATGAGGCAGTATTGGCGTGGTTATGGGGCAAGTTTGACACGTTACCCACGTGCTCTAACAAGAGCGTTGTAAGATACGTTTGAAAATCGTAAATTATATATAAATATGCTTTATCGCAGCCATTAGCTTTGATGCATACAATTTACTGGGAATAAATCTGTGGCTGAAAACAGTGTTATTATTTAAACACTAATACGAATTCCTATCTCCTAGCCTGCAGATCGGTGCAGTTGGGCTATACCAATCTTTACGTAAAATACAATTAAATCCTGCTCTAAGTGTTCTCGGGTTTTTAGCCAGGTAAGCACCTGAATTAACTCCAATGTTTCGAAGATGATGTACATCTTTAAAATAGAAAGCTTCAGCTCTTACTTTATAATTAGAATCAGCCAAAATATTTATTTATACTGATTATTATCGAAATTATCACAATTATTACTAAGACTTTTTTTCTATGCTAATCGCACTATTTAAATGATAAAAGTTAAAATTGTTAGACATAAAATACAGTTCAGTATTTATTTCAAATAAAAAAGACAACTTTTTAAAAATAGTATGGTATAACTACGCATAGTTATTCTTCTTCACAATAATTAGAATATTTTAATATTTTCAGCGCCTATTTAAGTGCCCATTTTGGATATTTTAGTGTCTTTTTTCTATTTTTGAAGTTTTTAGTGCCTATATGTCCGAACTCTACTTATACTCGTAATGTCATGGTGAACCAAGACTGGGAAGGGATACTTAGGGTTTGGGTAGCTCAGAAGTATATAACACCTTAACCTATACTAAGGAAATGGGATGCAATGTTGAAAGGTAATTCCTACTTGCAATAAGGCATTTAAGAGAGAGGTAACTCTAGGTAACAACTAACGCGTGCTTACATTATGAAGGGGCTCTATAGGGTGGATGTGATCGTGATGAATAAATAATAAATGGAAGCCTGACTTTTACCTCAGAGAGTTGGGATGTCCGAAACATCTCCTAGAGGCTTATGACACATACCTAGAAAATAAAACTAAGTTATCTTCGGGAAACAAATCATCCATAATATTTTAGCCATGCGGTCTAGAAGATCCGGTGCTTCAAAAACCAGAGGTTTGCGTAAATATGTTTATCGAACTGATATTTACAGTCTTGGATGTTGAGTACCGAAATCATTACCACTTAACTTTCAATTAATTTCCGCATCGTCAACAGCCAGGTAAATAAGCTTACCGCATTGTCGAATGCATACAATGAAAAGCATATATTTTCTCTCACAATTATATAAAATGGCATTGTTAATACAGGAAAAAGTATAACCGTTACTATCTAAGACAGAATACCTTGATACACAAAATTCATATTTTTCTGAGACTTTCTTTTTGTTGCTTACCTACTGAAGTCCAAAAGTGCTCCTAAATGGAAGCTTTAGTCTCACCCTCAAAAATGAAATGCCTAGAACAAGTAAATATGCATCATTCGTGTGCTCTAAACACTCTTCTTCTTACCTATAATAAGTAAAAGAAGTGCTGCATTCCCTCAAAATATCTCATGCATATATCACAAGAAATACACGTTTTAATTTGAGACTCCTGATTTTAAAATAAAAATGTTTGTACATTAAAACTCTAACAAAAAACGTCTTGTTAGTTAAACTGAGTGGCTTTTAAGGATGGGAAAGGAAGATTTTCAAGAAAATCCCTAATTCTTCGAAAATTTTTATTTTCTAAAAAATGTTTTTACGATTTCAAAAAAATGTCCTATACTATTTTCAGTATTGTATATGTATCATGCATATATCTATCGCCATCAGTTTTAAACTCGGAGATTTTGACTTACAGCATCTTTCTGAAATATCTCAATTTTGTAAACTTTGGCCCGTAACGCCTTCGAAAATTCCAGGGATCATATAAAATACAACACATATACAGTCACACGTACACACATCTACTAGTTTTCAATTTTTATAATATTTATATAGATATGTTAAAGTATATCTCATTTTACATTGAAAGACATTCATATTAGGTATTCTTTAACTTGTCGAAATTTTTCTTTTAATGTTATAAAATATAAAAATGTATTATTTGTTTTCAGTGGAGTGTTTCAAAGGTACTAGATGATGCAAGAAACATATTTCAATTACGGTATTTTGAGCGTTTATCCAGCATCAAAGTGTTGAAGAAGCGGCATGAAACCACAGGTGTTTCCACAGCCGGTTAAAGCTTCAGATCCTTTTCAAGCTGAGTGCTCGAGAAGCATTTTGCAAACTTGCGGGATCTTGTGTTCATCTCAATGAAGTTGGCCAGGCTCCGAATTGCTTGCTTTCTCTCTCTCGCCGCGGGATAATGCGTTTAACCCACAGAAATCGATATGATGGTAGCCGGGCCTTTGCCTTCCTCATTGTTCCACGAGAATGCAAGGCTATAATTCATCAGGAATTGCTCACATAGAAACTCTATGGGCATGAGGATCTGTTGTCGAGCTGAGCTGAGAGGTTTGCATTGCTCTTCTGGGCTTTGGACTAAGGGTTGTGTTTCTGTCCCCTACAACACCGGGATTTATTCCACCATTATGAAACTTCAGCTTAAGATTGCCCAAATAACAATGCAAGGAGCCCTTTACAACAACTGAACATAACTTAAGATCTAATGCGTTACATTCACATCACTTTCTTTATCCATTATTCAACTAACTAAAGGGTTATTTTAGAGATAAGATAACAAATAAAATGATAATTCATAAGATGTCTTTAAATGTAAAATAAGTACGAAAGGGTATTTTATCAATATTTCTACTCAGTCTTATTGAATTATCAGATCCAAATTGATGAAGAAAAAATAGTTTCAAAGATTCCACGTGTGTGTATGTGTGTCCATGAATAGCATAACTCAAAAGCCAAAAGTTGGTTGAACATCAAACTGGTTAAGTTCTCCATTTTTCAAGGATGTGACACAAAGATTTTCGAGCAAATTCCGCCATCCTTAGCTACCGTTTACATGAAAATGTTTCGTAAATTTTTATTTTCTCTATGTCTCTAAGAATTTAAAATTGAATAGCTTACGTTTTATGATTTTCTTCTTGATAAATTTATGATTTTAATTTTCTGGGAATTTACCTTAGCTTCTGAAGTTCTCTTGCTTCAACATGACTTCAAACTACAACAGATAAACCAAATCATGCTAAACAAAAAAAGTAAATGTATATGTCGTTAAAACATTCAAATTTTGGCAAATTAATTTCTGGATGTTCTTTGTTTATTGATTTAAATTGTAATACTTATTCTTTTCTCTGGCAACGTTATTTTTTTTTCCTCCGGGTCAAGCAAAGAGAACAGAATTTTAACGTCATTATGTAGCATCATATTTTCATTATCACTAGCGTAAAGTATTCCTTATCCTCCTTGTATCTACAAGAAAATTTATAATAAAACCATTTTCTGCTGTTTACCAGATTAACATGAAGTGCATAGAAGATTAAGGTTTTGTAATAACTGCTTGTTAATTCTTAGAGAAAGCATGTGAATGTAACGCATCGGTTTTTAAATACGTAAATGAACTCCTTTTTTCGTGATTATACACAGAACCTGAAATTTCAGAGCCAATGCGTAGCGATATTTGTTTATGTTAAATATCTAGGTAACGCTTAGCCTTGTACAGCAAACCTGAAAATCTTGCGTTTTTGTTTTATATATTAAATTCAGTTCTTCTGAGTTACTTGTATTTGTGTTCGTTTATTATTATTATTATTATTATTATTATTTATTGTTAATAAATTTTAATTGTTATTTTAATAAAATATAAAAAGCACTAGGCAAAATCTTGATGTGATTCGTTTACTTTAGTTATTCTTCTTTTTTGTTTTACTTTTCTTCACTGCCTACTTACAATAAGTAGTAGTATTGTATTCCAGTCAAATTTGATTTCGTCATTTTACTTTTAAAAAAATGCGCACGAGCGTGTATTTATGTGTGTGTTTTTAAACGTTTTTATTAAAAGACCATCTATTTAAGATGACAAAATATATATTTTTAATTTTCTGGAACGTCTCTGAAGCGCTTTCCATTCTGAATGACTTTTGCATAACCGATAAACTGTAAGAGATAGACAAAATCTAGCTGCACAAAAAGAGACATAAGAATTATTTCCAATATTCTTTGTTATTGGTTTGAAAGTTAAAGTAAGTATTCTCTGAACTCATGTGTTTTTCATTTGTTTTTTTTTTCTCGTAATTATGCAAAGAGTATGAAATTTTAGAGCAATCGCACAACACGCTGCTACAAATCTTTTGTTTCCGTATGTAATGTACTTTTATCGAAATAAAATGTTTAAATCTGTAATAAAATGTAACTACATTAACAAGTAGTTGATGGAATAATACGGTTGCGTAAAAATAATGTATACTGAGTCAAAATGGCACCTATTAAATTATACTAGAAGTATTATGTTTTAAAAAACTCTTAAATTTAATTACTTTGGGAGGGTAAGCCTTGTTCTTTTTTACTCTACATCCCCCTAATATGTGTATCGAGAAAGTCATGTGAGGTTAACACAAGCGTTTTTGTTTTCCATAATCCAATATACTTATATCCTTACATGTCTGTGTACGTGTAAGCATGAGCGTTACGGAGGCGTATTCTACACTGCAGCCGTTGACTTATTGTACGTCAGACTCCTGGAGGAAAGCATGAGTTGAGCGTAATTCCAGAGGGCGACCGACATCCAAACAGGGAGAGAGCCGCCGTGGAGCGTCCCTGGAAATTCACAAGCAGGTCTTCTCCACGCAGGAAGCCCAGGAGCCCGTGGCTCAGTCCCTGATAGACCACAAGCGCCAGCCCGCCGCCGAGATCTTATTTCCAGAGTGCACTGCCTCCACGGAATGGCGTCTTTGCTGCAGTCTCGTCGATACTTACAACCCTGAATGAGACCGGTCGGGATGAAATAAAGATGAAATGAAGGGACAGGAAGTTCGGGGAATGAAGTACGATAGCATGACAAAAGAAAACTATAAACATGTTATTACACACCAATGAAGTTTACAAAAGGAATTATGGCTTAGGCGTTTCGTCTAGGACTGGCATCGGTAAGAGAGAGGTCGGCCACGCGGGGAACCGATCTCCCCACCTCCCGAATGCCAGTCCCAGACGAAACGTTAAGCCAGCTCGGTACACATGTATTGCATAATTCCTAATACTTTTTTACTTTCTCTACACATACAATGTCTGTGCATAGAGAAGTTATTGCATTCCACCTAAAAATTCAATACCGAGATTTCACTGAAAATAGACGTTTTAGGATTCCCATTTTTAGAAAAAGGTCCGCGTATGTGTACATGTTTTCGTGGGCACAATAACTGAAAAACGAATAATCGATAAAACACCAAACTTGGTATTTAAGTTCAGTATCTTTCAGGGATGCGACACAAAGTAATTTTTTTTAGAAAAATCCTCTCACCCTAAGCTACCCTTTACATAGAAAAATTTCGAAATTTTTGATTTTCCCAAAAATGGCTTAAGGGTTTTTATTAAAGTACCGTATACTAAAGTTGTTTATATGGCAAATAAAATCTATATTTTGAATTTTGTGAGAATAGCATCTAAAGAGTATTTTATTCTGAATGAATTTTTCTGAAATTTGCATAACTGGTCAACCGTAAGAGATAGACAAAAACTTACTTTAATAAAAATTTATAACACGTTAAAACACACAATTTATGTCATATATATATATATATATATATATATATATATATTGTGGAACTGACCATTTCTGAGATATTCCTTGTTTTTTGTCTCAGATTTAAAATACTTACATTTTTCACAGGGAAAGTTGTAAATTCCTGGCCCTGCGTAGAAACGGATTTCTACCACATAGCAACCAACTCTTAAAGCTATTTGACTATCATTTTAGCCTTGTGTATTCCCTATTTTGCTTCTACTTATAGAGAAACAAATAATTAAGACAATTTCTGCTAATGGTTATATCGATTATCCTAAGTAGGTAGAAATATATGCTTTTTAACAATAATGAATGGAACACATCAGATTTTTTAAGCTTCACTGGTATGTAATAAATATGTATAGTTTTCTTTTTTGTTATGCTATCATACTTCAGTTTCATGATTCTTTAAATAAATTGTTACATGCTTTCAGTCAACTAACAGCGATGCAAAACTGTATGCGATAAAACTTGCTTATCGTGGTAAAAATTGCATTATAGGATCACAATTTCGATTGGAACGACGATAAGATAATGTTGAAGAAGAAAGCAACACGTTATTCGCCTGGGAGGCGGGATGGAGACTCTCATTTCTTCTTTAGACCCCGGGAGCAACGTTGGAATATCATTTTAGTTTAGCGATTAGCATCTATATTGCATTCGCCGTTTTCGCTCCTTGAGACGCAGGCAACCCTTCTTACTTTGTGATCTAAAGCTGTGCATTCTGGAAACCTATTACAGAACACGCATTACGGCAACAGTAACTAGCATTGCTTTTGTTCTTATATACAAATCTTTATTCTCGCAACTCTTCTCGGCGGCGCAGTTTTACTCTTACATCAGTCTATTTGGGGCATTTTTGGAAGCCTTAGGAGAAAGATTGCGCAGCTATGTGTATTTATTATGAAGCTTAAAACTTTATTTTTCAGACCAACAATAATATTTTAACGCCCACACAGCAAATCAGTTCTCAGCTTTTCTACATCTTCTATTTTCTTTTTAGTGGCGACTTAAGAATCATTTTTACTTCTTCCTCCAGGTGGCTCAGGCGTTTCGTCCGGGACTGGCATTCAGTGATCATGGGATCGGTTCCCAATGGCCGTTCTCTCTGACCCATGGGTTTTTAGGGGTTTTCCCGCGTACTACACGAATGCTGGAGAGGATTTTTCACTCCCCCGAACTTCCTGTCCCTTCATTTCTACCCAACCGGCCTTTTTCAGGGTTGTAAGTGTCGACGAGGACTGCGGTAGAGGCGCCATTTCGTGGAGGTGACTGTGCTCTGGTAATACAGCTCTCGGCGGTGGAATGGCGGTAGTGGTTGTCTGGGGACTCAGGTGATCTATCCGTACTAAGTGGCGGAATCCTGGCACTCTACGCGTCGAGATGAACTGTTTATGAACTGTTAGGGACTCTCTATCTGTCTGGATGTCGGTCGCCCTCTGAAATTATATTCCTCTCATCTTTCCTCCAGGAGTTTTGATGTACAATAAGCCCACGGCTACAGTGTTGAATGCCCCTCTTCCTCCAGCTACCTGATAGGTAGAGGAAGTAGGTATTCCATTTCACACAAAATATCGAGATCATCGAAAATACTCTGCGTGCAACTTTCTTGGAAGCAGGCTTTACGGAAGAGCGAGGGCCACTGTCTTTTTGCAGTGTTATCTACCAAAGAAAGCTTCTTTCTTTGAGGCCCCCAGCCATTAGGTGAATAAATTACTTAATTTATTAAACGAAACACAGCTTGAGTGCATGTATATGAACTCTCCGATCTATAGAGAGAATGAAACCTTAGCAATGAAGACTTTATATATCGGAGTGTATAGCGTAGCTACTTCATGTCTCAATGTGGTCGCCTTGCTCTTCTTCGAAATTGCACGAAACCTACCGAAAACGTTTTGAGTCAGCAGGATCTCCTACATAGACTTACCTCTTCCGATGAAAAGACATCTCATCCCTGTTATGGATAAAGGAACATAAACCTGCAGTTCCTTGGACATTTTTTGTTGAGCATACAAAACATGATTTTGTGATTCTAACCCAAGCTATACACATCATAAACTTCAGCATTATTCTTGATGTGTCTTTAATGCTCAAAGATGCAGCATGTATCTGGTTGCGTCGCCTTGTGGTACAATAATTATTAAACATAAGACTTTGACTTTAGGACACTTTAATGCTGATATTTTATCTCTTTCTTTTAATATCCATGCATGAAAACTGTACCAGTCATTTATGAAATTTCAATAAGTTTCTTTCCTTGTTTTTTGTTCTGTTGAAACTTCTTTTTTAAATCCTTGCCTATATCAAAGCTGACATCGCTTTGCCACATAAAAGGCCTTTATATGCCTACCTTCACAGGCCTCCCCGCAGATCAATGTATGGATTTCAGAGAAATAGTTGACGAACTCCTGGGGTTTGTGTGGCCATTATGGCGCTAAAGGGCTATGAAAACAGTCGAGGGTGACCCCAATAATTCTCTTTGAGTTTGAACCTGCGTAGCCAATATTGTGAACTTGTAGAGTAGTAACGCTGTAGGTGATGCAATAAAATATCTTGCACTGTAGAGAGATGACTGGAGGAATTCATTTCTTATTTTGCATGTTTATTTTGTGATATGCTCTTTAGCGACTTTGTCAAAAAAAATGTCGATTTTTGGTCCTTGGTGCAAAAAATTCACCATATCTTAAAGTACATATTTGCAATGTTTGATGCTTCAAGGACGAATGTAACATGTGTTTTGCATGCTATTAAGGGTTGAGCTATGTAAAACTTTTCTCAAGTTCAGGTTTTCCGTTATTTTTCCATATTCATAATCTTCTCACACAAAAATGCTGCTTGATAACGTATTTCAGGATGTGTGCAATAATATGATATATTGAAATTTTGATATTGATCATAGTTTAATTTAAAAAGAATTTTTAACATAATCATCCTCTGCTTCTTATCAATTTTTTACTTTGATATTAAATATATATTTAAAAACTTATCAAATATGGGAAAATTCCAATCCAAACTATTCATTTTAGACATTAAAATTTCTAACGTATTAAAAAATGTAGCTCAGATCTTAAATTTATGAACGCCTAAACCTTTTGAGGTTCATTTTAAAAATTCCAAACCTTTTCTTTAATTTTAAGGCGTGTGGAAATTTTTGATTATGCATATATTTACATAATAACATTTATGAAATAATATATATATATACGAGATATATATTGCAAAATATTTATCCAAGTATAATGAAAGTTGGTATTCGTATTAGCGTAACAGCAATGCAATCACTGCAAAATGTTCAGATACTCTAAACAAAAATAAAGAAATTTAAAATTTTACTCCATATGTCTCTTAAACTGTAGTTGATAGAAAATAAAGTTTAGAACGAATAACAATTTATAAACCCAGTAATAAACAATAGACGGTAGACAAATTCGTGTGATATCAGATTTTTACTTTCTCTAGCGCGTATGAACATATAATGTGCATAGTAGCTAGAAAATATATTGTATTCCACAAAAAAAATGGATATCTGTATTTCACCAGCAATATATTTTGTAATATCCCATAAATCTGAGAAACACGTTTTTATTAGAAAAGTGTCCGTATATGTCTAGCAGTCTGGGGACAGCGTAGCTCAAAACGAAATACCAAACTTGGTATTTTCCAGAAAATATTCTCCAGAACTACTTTTTATATGGAAAAATGTTTGAAATTTTTGTTTTTCTGAAAAATGGCGCTAACGTTTTTAATTTAAATATCGTACATCAAATATATACATGTTATTTGTTATGTATATATTTTGAATTTTCTGAGAATACCTCTGAACAGCTCTTTATTTTGAATGAATTTTGCTAAATGTTGCTTGGCTGCTAAGCCGTAAGAAATTGGCAAAAATTTACTGTACAAAAGTGTAGATCTCATTAAAACACACCATGTCTTACACACTTTTTAGTGGAGTTGATCACTTTGATCACTTCCAAGATATTCCTTGTTATTGGTGTTAGGTTTAAAAATCTTAAACTTTTCTCATATTTGTAAACTCCTGATCATATAAAGAAAACGAATTTGATACACAGCAATCAACTTTTAAAATATTTGACTATCGCTTTAGCCAAGCATATTCCCTTATTTCCCTCCTACTTTCAGGGAAGCAAGTAAAGGTAATATCTGCTAATGTTTATCTCAATTTTCATGAAGTATATCGAGGAATAAACTGCTTAACAATTATTTGTTGCGAAATGAGTAGAAAGTATTATGAATGGAACACATGAGATTTTTTAAAAGTTTACTCAATAGTTGTACTAGAGTTTAGCGAGGAATATTTAATGTTTCCTTTTTGACACAAGTGGATACATTTGAAGTGAATGTAGTACTTAATAAATCTAACATAATATCTCAGAAAACGTGGCTTTCACTGCAACTTCAGCCGCTTTACATATTTAGAGGAAGACAATAAGAACGTTCTTGTGTAAATTTAAGGAAGAAGGTATGTTTATCCTCGAGGAACATGAATTCTCCAATTTTCCATACCAGAAGCGAGGAACAGGTTTAAGAAAACGCACCCTTGGAAGGGAAAAGGAAAGGGTTGGAATATTAAGTCTATTATTCTGGCTGTCTATCTATCTGACTGCCTGTGTCTTCCAAACACACAAAACAGATTTGAGGTTACCGTGCAAACAGCTACAGAAGGCATAACTAGGGAGTACTGCCAAAAGTTCCCTCTCCTTTTGCTTGCCTCTTCATCCCTCATACTGCTCCTCTTCTTCATCTCTTTTACTCGCTCTCAGAAAATGGAAATTTTCATTAATTTTCCTGCCTGGGTTGGTCTGGGGAGGTGAGGGTGGGGTGTCTCTCAGCTAGAGACATCTGGGTGCCAAGAGAAGCAACCAAACGAGTGGGACTGGCTTCAGTGTTGCACATTACAAGAAAAGACAGGCGCATACATTGCGCTTCAAGATAGAGAAATTCCTTTGTGTTGCTTGCGAGAAGGGAGCTAAAAGTGTGGTGCCAGAGAAAGGGGTAGAAAAGAATAAGAAGGAAGAGGGTTGTGTTATTGTTAGGAATTCCATCAAGTTACTTCGAGATTAAGGAGGAGGGGGACGGTTATAGAAATTAATGTTGAGCTGGGGGTGGGCTAAATGAAAGGATCGTGCACGTTTTGAAGAAACATCTTAAACAGCGCAAAACAAAGACTTCCTGTGATAACGCACAAACATCTTTTGGCTGCTTGAATTAAAATCTTAGAAATGAGACGCTGGGGCTTCTATATTTTTGTTTTCCAATAACATAAAAAAGGAGTCCGCAATAATCGATTTCTCATCAAAACTGTTGCTTCTCTTACGAGATATTTCTATGGAGCAGAAGACACTTAATTCTACAGCCTCAAGAGGTAAACATGAAGTACACCCTACAGCTTATGTTTACAACAGTAGTCTGATACAACGATTATGTAGATATATCTATTCGTATATAGTTATAGGTTAGACGGGAGAAGGATAATGAAAATGTTCAGAGCATACCGCAGTTGGGAAACAGAATGTTTTGACATAGTCCTTTATAAATTATGAATAACCGATATGTCCCTGAAGGGCTAAACTCTCCTCTTGCGAGGGGTAGCTCGATATGACTCATGCGGGGAGCTAGTCCTCATGAGTAGTGTTTTTGGTTTTCTTTCCTCCGCACTTCGCATTATTATTCATTCACTTCTTTGCGATTGTCATTGAATGGTTTCGTTAAAGGTTCCTCACTTCACCACTTCCTCCCTTATTTTCGAATATCACACTAGGTAGTTGTACTTAGCACTTCTGCCTTCTTTGGAAGCTTCTCCAACTGCTGCTGCGGACTCTTGTCCTGGTCCAGTGTGCTCCTTGTGTTTTTTTGAAGACTTCGTCCCATCTTGTCTCTTGTATGTAGGGGATATATATCCACTTGATATTCTGGAGCCTCGTCATGTGGCCTCCCCACTTCCATTGCAAATTGTGGCTCGTCGGTGTCCTTTATCACATCCTATGTGCTCTATGCAGATGAATACGGATATCTCCCTGACTTTATTTTCACTCATACAACTTCGTCTTTGTTACTAAATACGACAACACAAGCGGTGTAGACTAAGGATTATTGGTAAAGAAAATTTGGGAAGGAAACGTTCCAGACCTAACCTCAAGGTACCCAAGACATCATTCTTAAACATAGGATAGCATTAGAATTAGGCCCCTGGTTGAGTCACTGGAGAAGAGTACTGCACAGAGGTCCTTTTCGACCTTCCAGGTCCTCCTGGATTGGAGATATGAGGGGAGAGACTTCAAGGGCCACATATTTCAAACTTCAACCTAAATTTATGACTCACCAAGGGTAATTAAATCTATAGACTAAGGAAAGAAAGTAGAGCACAGGCTTAAATAATGACTGTTTAAAGAGAACCAAATTGATGCAAAAGAAATTGGATATATTCCAATTATTTAATTTCCAAAAATGGTCTTACTTCTTGTAAGTACAAGGGAAATATGGCTAAAACGATAGTCGTATCTTTTGAAAGCATTATGTGATCAATTGAAGTTCCATTCGCTTTGCAAGGCCAGCACTAAACAAAAGCGAGATGTAAACAAAGGTAACCCATTTGAGAAAAATTACTTAGTTTGAACTTGAGACCAATAAAAATGAATATCTTAGAAACGGTCCATTTTATAACAAAAAAAAAAGCTTGACATAAATTGTGCGTTTTAACAAGAGCTATATATATTTTTAGTGAGTTTGTTTATTTCTTGCGTTTTACTAGTTATGCAAATTTCAGTAAACTTCATCCAGAACGAACCGGTCTTCAGAAGCTATTCCCAGAAAACTGAAGATATACATTTTATTTTCGATTTAAATAGCTTTAATGTATGGCATTTTAATAAAAATCGTTAGAACCATTTTTGAGAAAAATAAATATTTCCTGGTTTGGGGTGAAGGGATTTTCTAGAAAATCTTGTATCGCATTCTTGATAGATACTAAACTTAAATACTAAGTCTGGTGTTTTACCGACTTTTCCTTTTTGAGTTATCGTATTCACCGACACACACACACACACACACATCACACACACATACACGTGCACTTTTTTCTATAACTGTTTTTTCTTTTTTTAATTACATGACATAAAATTGAATTATTAGAGAAACATAGCACTAAGAGTGGAATAACATATACAAACATAAAATAAATATAAAGATACATTCCGATAGAGATACGGAGGGAGAAGTTTACTGTCTAAATCTTGATGCGCAGAAAAAGAAAAAGAATTACGAAACGGAAAAAAATAGAGTGCGTTACATTCATTACTTCTACTACTACTTTCTCTACCTATTCTCCAAAAATATTCTTTCAAAAGCTTGCTCTTCTGTCTTTTCAATATAATCGAAACATGCACATTAGCGTTTTATCATACTTTTGTATTATATTGTAAAATATAAGTCGCGTTTTTTAAGCCCTCCTTGCAATGAGATGATATTGAAATACCGTTCTCTTTAGAGAAGTTATCACCTGAGGTGCCATAGTAGTAACAGCGGGCGTTAAACACCACAAAAAATTAGAGAAGTTACTCTAACAAATATCTCAAAGGTGGTTAACTCCACTTTAACATACATAGGCTGTGCACAAAGATTTTATCTGTATCTCTTACAGTCAATCAGTTATGCAAAAGGCATCTAGAACGAAGAGATTTCAGTGTATTCCCAGAAAATTCAAGATATACATATCATCTGACACGAAAGAATTTTTACTTTCGCTATACGTACTATATACATAGTGTATAGAGAAGGTATTTCACTCTACCAAAAAATAAGATACCGAGATTTCACCGGAAATATATGTTTTAGGGTCCCCTCTATCCAAAAAAGCATTTTCAGAAAAAGGTCCGTGTGTGTGGGTGTGTCCATGTGTCTGTGAACACGATAACTCAAAAACGAAAAGTCAGTAAAATACCAAACTTGGTATTTAAGTTTAGTATCTTCCAGGGATGCGAAATGAAGATTTTGAGAAAAATCCCCCCACCCCCAATTACCCTTTACATGGAACCTTTTTCAAAAACTTTGATTTTTTTCAAAATGGCTCTAACGATTTCGATTAAAATATCGTATATTAAAGATATTTACCTGAAAAATAAAATTTATATCTTGGATTTTCTGGGAATAGCCTCTGAAGACTACTTTATTCTGGATGAATTTTACGGAATTTTGCATAACTGCTAAACGTAAGAGATATACAAAGAGTTACCACACAAAAAATGTAGGGCACGTTAAAACACACAAGTTATGTTGAATACATTTTTTTTTTCTCGTGGGGTTGATCGTTTTTGGGATATACCTTGTTTTTGGTTTCAGCTTTGAAAAACTTATACTTTACTCATATAGGAATTTGTCAACTCCTCTCCGTAGAAACAAAGGAACTTCAGTCACAAAGCAACCAGATTTTGACTATCACTTTAGTCCATGGTAATCCCTTATTGCGTATATACTTACAAGAAGCAAGTAATAAGGCTATTTAATTTTCTCTAGACTAGCATGAAGTAAATGGAAGCATAAGCTTTTTAACACTAATTTGTTGCAGAGATGTGGAGAAAGTCATGTGTATGGAACACATAAGACTTTTAACATATGGCATTTAAAATCGTTACCTTTTTAGAGGAAATCAATATTTTCATGTACAAATAGAATGGAACAGGAGCATTTTCGTGATTGTGTTGCACCCTTGCAAGACGGAGAGCTTAAATATCAATTTAGTACGAGTATTTAACTGAATTTTCTATTTTAAGATCTGTTCACAATCTTATATACAAACATGTTCTAATAAATGTATACATACATGTATACGCGTTTTGTTTTCTGTTTACTTTCCCTCCGCGTACTATGTACGTAGTGTATAGAGAAGGTATTGTAATGCACCCACAAATTCGACAGCGAGATTTCACTGGAAATACATGTTTTGTGACCCCATGAATCCTAAAAATGTATATTTAGAAAAATGTTCATGTGTGTGTCTGTGTATGCGCGCGCTCGTGTGTGTGTGTGTGTGTGGGAGCGTAGCTCAAAAACAAAAAAGTCCGTTATATACCAAACTTGATATTTAAGTTCAGTATTTTCCAAAGATGCGACACGAAGATTTTGAAGGAAATTCCCCCTACCCCCAACTACCATTAAATAGAAAACATTTCTAAAATTGTTTCATTTTCAAACATTCCTCTAACGATTTTTATTAAAATCTCTTATAATTAAGATATGTATATGATAAATTCAATATATATATCTTGAATTTTCTGTGAATGGCCTCTGAAGACATCTTTATTCTAGATGAATTTTTCTGAATTTTACAAAACTGGTAAACTATAAAAGATAGACGAAAGTTTACAACACACAAAATGTAGATCTCGTTAAAACACACTCTATGCTGTATACATTATTCCCTGGAGTTGACTTGACCGTTTTCGAGATATTGGTTGTTATTTGTTTCACTTTTAAAATATATAAACTTTTCTCATACGAGAACCTATCAACTCCTGGATTTCATTTCCATAGCAACAACTATGTTTAGCCTAGTGTATTCTCTTATTTCCCTTCTACTTATCAGGAACTAATTAATAAGACCATTCTGCTAATTTTAACCCAATTAGCTTGAAGTAGATAGAAGAATAAGCTTATTAAACTTTACAGAGATGTAGATAAAGTCATGTGAGTGGAATATATCTGATTTTTTGACTCAGGCGCCTTTTCAACATATATTGCCGGTAAAATCTTGCCACCAAATTCTTGCATAATCAATATGAGAAAGCAAATCTTGCAATTCTACGAATATCTACTGAGTGCTGTAGAAATGGTTCTGGAAATATGAATAATAGCCGTGCAGTTTATAAGCACTCTTAAGTTTCCCAAATTTGGTGTGCTCATAAATTTGCCCCTGTAAATTTGTGGAGTGTACTTAATGTAGATTGCAATGAAAAGACAGAGAGGAGGTTTCTGCCAGGAAACAGTCTGTGCATGACAAAGTTGGGATATTCTCAACTATGTCAACTTGCTAGGGAAATTGTGTTCTTGTTTAAGCTATCTTATCTGGTTAGAGCCGGACATCCTGTGATGGATGTCTGTGGAAATTTAACTTTCCTCTCTCACCGTATTCCATTAACTACACGTAGGTCCATGTAAGAGCATGTAAATTTACCACTTCTACATTCTTCCCAGTCCAGTTTAGAAACTCTGTACAATTAGAGAGTTAGTTGTCAAATTATGAGACCAGAACCCTGAGAGGAGTCGGGATAAAATGTTTATCTTCTTGAAACAAAATATTTTTACTTTCTCTACACGTAGTATGTACATTAGTGTATAGAGAAATAGAGAGTATTGCATTCCGCTCAAAATTCTATACGGATCACTAGAAATATGTGTTTTGAAATCCCCTGAGTCCGAAGAAAAGCATTTTAAAAAGTCTGTGTTATGTGTGTCTGCCTGTCTGTCTGTTGAAAACATAGCTCCAAAATGACAAAAACCATTAAATTACCAAACTTGGTATTTAAGTTTAGTTTCGTTTCATTTCATATTCGGCTTATCCTTTCCGTATATTTGTAGGACTGACACCCCATAGAACTTACAAGTCATTCCCTAGGGGTCAGAAGCCTGTCGGGGAGCCAACGGCACGAAACCACAGAATGGTGAACCTGTTACCAGGAGTTGGCCTTTAGCCAGGCATGAACACGAGGAAGTTAGTGATATGAAATGTAAAGGAAATTAGTGACAGGAAAGGTAATGGTGGAGCAATCGGTAGAATGAGTGGTGGGGGAAACAAGATGACCCGGAAAAAATCCGCACACACGCCACTTCGTTCACCACAAATCCCATATGCGGGTGCTTGGGATCGAACCTGAGCCGCCTAGATGGGATTTAAGTTCAGTATGTTCCAAAAATGAGATACTTAAGATTTTCAATAAAATCCCCAAACTACCCTTTACATGAAAAAGAAATTCAAAGTTTGTTTTTTTCAAATATTGGTCAAATAGTTTTGATTAAAATTACGTATATTAAAGATATTTACATGGCAAATAAAATGTATAAATATTATGGGAATAGCCTCTACAGATCTCCTCATTCTGGATGAATTTTGCAAACCTGATAAATCGTAAGAGAGAGACAAAATATTTATGTTTAAGTCATACACTTTGACTGTTTGCAAGATACTCTTTGTTATTGGTCTCAATTTTAAATTAGTAACTTTTCTCAAACGGGAACTCGCTCGTTTCAACTCTCATTTGCTTTACGTGCAGGGTGAACCGAACTTGAAATTGTTCGCATAACGACCAGCTTTTAAAATATTTGACTATTTCTTTAGCTTATCTTAGTGCCGTATTTCTCTTTTACTTAGAAATACCTTGAGTAGTTAGATCATTTCTGCCAATTTTTACCTCGATTAGCATGACCTGGAGAAGAGAGTAAATTTTTATAACAACAGTTTCTTGTAGAAAGTCATGTGAATTGGACATATGAAAAATTTGTTAAAAGTTAAGAAACAATGAAAACCAAACAAACAACTAAGAACAAGGGAACTGCATTCCAAACTTCTTACATGGAGAATGTTAACTTAAACCTGGAAAAATAGAAACAAGCAGTTGCAAATATCTTACTTAAGACTAATACTAAAAAGAGCGATATAGCTCGCATATTTAATGAAGTATGTGTTTAACTTACCTACTTTTTATGAAATAAAAGTAAGTAACTAAAACAGTATTTTAAATACTTCTTAAATAAAATTTAATAAAATTGGCTCGGAACCCCGGGGGCGCCTAACTCGTATCTACCGTAGTAGGCCCCTGGGGGGATAACTTAAAAAAAAAATCTTTACTGCAAATGCAACGCTACGTAACCATTCTTCACACTAGTATATCAGCTTAAGTAATAGTTTAATCTATAAGTTTAGACTAATATTAGTCAAAAAAATAACTAAGGAAACATTTCACATATAAAATATTTTTCTTGAGGGAAACTATTTGCAAATCTTTATTTTATATCCTTAAATGTTTCCAGTTTTATAAAATATAATGATGTGTATTAAATTTTATAAATGGTTTTTCGTTCATGAGGAAAGTGTTCACTTTTGGGGACCTCAGAGCGTACATTTGATTTGAAATCCGTTAGCCAAATGCAATACTGTTTTTCCATAAATATGAAGAGAGGAATTAATAAAAAACTTGAACTAAGCTGAACAAGTTATGATAAAATATAGTAAGAAAATCAATTTTCCGCAAAACAATGGCTAACAAAAGTTTTAAAACCAATGTTTATTTTCTGCTACTCATACACTCATAAAACCTGCATGCTTGTTTAGAAATGAATTTGTTCATGATAGTGTCATTAAACAGCGATACACTATTGTCAGTGCGTAAATTGAAATTTTGTAACACGTAAGCGTAAAAATAGCAAGTTATAACTTTACGTACTATCTCAAAAAAAATTACAATATGTACCTTACAGCGTTTATTAAACATTTCTAGATAAACAAATCTCCTATAACAAGTTCACTTGATTCATATATTTCCACTGAGCTGTATCTGCATATTGCAAAATCTTCTAAATGAAGATATATTTTTGAAAAAAAAGGTTTATTGAAACAAGTATCTAAGCAATAAAAATTGTTTTCTGGCCGTGGAATCGTCACATCTATATTCAATTATTTCCTATGTTTATTTAAACACACATGGCCAAACAAACAATCGCTGTGTACATGTCTGTGTAAACGTCAACTCCTTTCCAATATTTATGCTATTTTAATTTCGTACTGCCGGGGGAAAAACAAAACACTATATGAGCAAAACTTTTGTTCTTCTTCTTTCTGTTCTTTTTTTTTTTTTTTTTATCGATTCTTTTGGGCTTACAAAACTTGGCTAGGTGTCGTTCAATTAAATCCACACTCAATTTATAAACTATTTTATACACTTGTATCATGATTAACTATTATAAGACGGTTTTGGAAATAAGGTACCTGCTATAAGATTCTTATTCAGAAACAATTTTCGCAATCGGTCCCATTTATAATCCTCTTGTTTGTCAGCAGTCATTGTAAAACGAAGTTCGCTCAGGCCAGTTCCTCACAGACGGATCTTAACTTGAAATAGCCCCGTGGAGTTCTGCAACTCTTTTAACGCACGAAGTAGTTGGGTCACCTGGTACAAATCAGTTTTACCAAACCTGAAACATGCCATTATTTGCATTCCTTTGTGAAGAGGTTTCAGCTATTCTACTAGAGCCAGAGGGAGAAGAATGCAAAAGTTAATCCTCGATGTAATATCCTGGGCATGCGAATTTCGCTCTTTTTTCCCCGTTTCCTCCATCCCGAAGTGGAGTGAAGAGGAGGAGCTAAACACTCCGATGCCGAGAGTGAGATGAATAACGATGGAGAGAGGGATAGAGAGCGAGAGAGAGCATCCCTATGCTGAAAGAGGGTGGCTGTGGAATTATTAATGACCAAGTTTCAAGTGAGGTGACACGATAGTGTATTACTTGGTGGGAGACTGTTGTATTACGCCTCTGTTTGGGACAGGCACACATCAGCGGAGAAAATGTGAGGGCGGGCGGTACTAGTAAATGTAATAATGTACAGCTCACCGCGGTAATATACAATGTGGAGGGGGGGGGAGGCTTTCCTTTGCTGTCCATATCGTACTGGCATAGGATTAACTCAATGTATACAGCCGCGTCTTTGACGGATTCAGCGGCCAGAAACTTCGCAAAATTATCCCTCAAAAGAGAGATTTCATTACACGTAATACAGGTACCATATGCGTAAAATGGAAAAAAGCCCATAGAGCATGACAAAAATATCACATTCACAGGACTTTCACGCCTCTTCTGCAATAAACTATGCTTACAAAAGCATATTGTGATAGTCACTCCTTCTCGTTCCCTCTGATTATTTTTATTATTAATTATGTTTGAATATACCTGTTGTGCATATTTGCTCCACTAGTTGGGTTCTTCGGCCATAATAAGGCATGAACGGGAAAAAGAACTATTTCAAAGATAACACATATTTATAATATATTTATAATTCTCTGAGATCCTAGCTAAAACGCACTATTCGCGTTCCCTTACAAGTGAAACTTAGATTTCGCGTATCACATTTTTTACTCAATTAATGAAGGACTGACGTGCTGTGGAGAACAACTGACTGCCGAATAAATTACGACGAGCCAACAGAAAATAAAGATACACTTAACTGAGGACTCACGTCTCCGTAGAATATATATCACACATCTATTCTGTTTAAGTATTAAAACTATGCTATGATGGGCTTGTCTTCCTGCTCTCGGTAGCGTCTCTTCTCTTGGGCCATGAAAAACTATCCTAGGCTGTTAGCTTCCCAGCAACTTTCACATTTTTATTATCTTCCCATCCTCTAGAGCTTGCGTTGTTTCATTTTACCTCACGGACGTTCTTTTATATTTCACCCCTACTCCTAGGCAATTGTCCACAATAATCTTGTGAAACATTTCTCCTTCAAGACCCATGAAAGTATAGCATCAGCTTTCCACGTCTCTCTTATAAACAAACCTTATCTTAATATCCTCTGATAATATAATCTCTTTTCTATATTACATGTATTTATTCATATTATACTAGTTATTAATTACTTAAAGTATCTTGCATTCATTAATACTGCTACAACATATTCTATCTACTTCATGCTAATAAAAATTAACCTACTAGTTCCTTATAAGTAGAAAGGAAATAAAAGACATCACTAAATCGATAATCAAAGCAAATTGCGAAGTAATCGGTTTATTTTTGGAATTCTAAGATCAATTACAAAATTACAATAAATTTATTTAAAAAACTCAATATCGATTCTACAAAATTACAATCTGTATTTCTAAATATCCTCAAAGATTCATTATGCATTGCTAACAACCCTTTGTGTAATTCAATTTTGTAATCAAATGTTTGTAAATAAACGTCAAGTATTCTTTAGGGAATATCAACTTAATGCAAAATTATACCAAATTCATTAATATTTCACAGATAAACTCTACCTCGTGTTAACCATTTACCATCGTCCTCCATGGTTCTAGTTTCCAAGGTCATGGGTTCAAACCCTGTGGAAGCCTATTGATTTTTTGGCGTAAAAATCCTTAGCATGACTTCATTCAGAAGTGAGTAAAGCTGTTGGACCCGCTTTGTAGATTTAAGGCATGTAAAGAACCTCAATCCTGATAAAGTGGCCTCTGAGCAGAATTAAGCAGTTTTTCACGACCAATATATTAGAATGGAACGCTGAGAACCACAGCAGTTCAAGAGCATTCATAAATAAAACTCATTTTATTTTGAACATTGATAAGTAGGCCGTAGCTTTATGGTAATCCTTGACTAAGAAAACATATTCTTCTCAGTTGTTATACGATTAACTTGGGTTTTCTTTGCATGGTTAAGAGTAAAACAAAAGAAACAGTAACGACAATTTCCGTTAAATTATTTCATAATATGATTAGTTAATAGAACGATTTGTAGTTTTATTTGTAAAAGTATAAAGCTTGATACAAAAAAATCAGGATGATAACGTGCAGAGCTTTGAAAAGACAATGAACATAAATCAGCCAAACTTATTTATTCATTGCAATGAATTACTTTATCGAATATTATTCTGTCACTAAAAATATGTCGGAATCATTCACCGGTTTGTTCAGTGTCAATTGCCTATCCTTTTGTATTTTCTGACATTTTTCAATCTGCGCTCACTTTTAGTCTTCACTGGTTTATCTACTAGTTGCTAGTTCCCATGGCCGCGCTAGTTCAAGTACCTAGCTTTAGTGCTTTGTGGTGCAGGGAATCGCCGGTTCGAGCCCCGTCTCGGGGATGGGGTTTGTAAATGTGTATATGTCTGTATATCTATCTGTATGTAAAAACAAAAAAGGAAACAAATGGGAAAACAACAGAGCCGTAGAGGTAAATATAAAAAAGAAGAAATACTAGCTGAACGAGACCAAGCAGTGCGCAATGCTAGATAGTGTAACACGCTTTGAAACCGGCTGTAGATATCACGCCCTCTCCATCACGTCATAGTTGTACTCTGTGTTCACCGAACCTCAAGCCGAGAAATTTCTAAACCTCCAGACCGAGCTGTAGTCATCACTTTATGACTTTTCTTTTCGGTTTTGATATTTTGCAATTAAGTTTACTAACACTTGAAGTTTTACATACCTTCAACTGAACTAATTGTTGATTACGTCAAAATCTATCTCTGAATACTATAACGATAATCCACAACGTTGAAAAGAGTTAGTAAAAATTAGTGAACGCATAAACAAATCCCATTTTAATCAGGAAATGTCTCGTTTTTTCGTCCCTTTTGTACAAAAGGGCTCGTGTTGTCACCTCTTTGCTGACTTCAGCAATGTTTCGTGTGCCATTCTCAGCCACCTTTCTCCTACTGCTGTTTCGCAGGCGCTTCGCCTTTCTGCTCTTCCCTGAGAAACGTCATGCCATTAGCCAGCTTAGTGCAGTATTTGCACAACGTTTCTACTAGTCAATTCCTGCCCCTGGGGCCTGCGCGTGTACTCCACGGCCTTCTGGATGTCGCTGTTGTTTGCTTACCCGCCCACCCGTACCATACCTAATGAACGCGCGTTGGGACAACAGAGAAGCCATCTAGATTTCTCCTCACAATGAAGCTGTACTCCATGCACCTCGTGCTGCTATCTAGCGGCGCATTCCACCTGCTGCAACAGTTAGAGCGTAATGCATTCACCGCCATCTAGATCCCATCTTCTCCATTCCCATGCAATTCAATCGGTGCATGCTATTTAGCGTTTAGATCTAGGGATAAAATTTAGCGATACAGTCCGCTTTAAGCGTAATTATCGGTTTCCAGTACAGAGTACCAGCTGTCTATTACATAATTAGTGTGTAAATTGGAAAAGGGGAAACGATGTGAAAACGGGATGTGCATTACCTGTAATCTCAGGCCTGTCGTACCGTGGGGAACCAGTTCAATGTACTGCGTAAATAAAATGACGGGCGCCATTTTGCTCGACCCGTACCGAAGAGCTTCCGCAGTTGATTGGCATGTGCCATTAGTTGCTTTAACGGTTGCATGTCCCCGCAACCAAACCAAGCGTCAGCGGAAGTGACAGCGCGGATCATTGTTGATCGCGCAGCCATGGTGGCAACATGAAGTTACAGCATTTGCTTCGCCACCGCGGTTTGAATTTTTTTTCTTTTCTTCCCCACAACCTCAGGCTACCTACTCTGTAACCAGCACGTTACAGCCTTATTTGCATTTTTTTTTTCATTACCAAGTGAATATTTAAGATATTTTCATGTTTACTTTATCTACATAGTACATGGCACGTACGTAGAGAAGATGGGAAGATTAAATCAATGATTTCAAGTTAATAATTTAAAGTCTTATTTAATTATTTTTTTTGTTATGTTAATTATAATAATATTTATAATTTATTCAAATATCTTATATTAAAGAGTATAACACTGAAGCTGTTATTGAGGTTGGTTGAAAATAATCACCGTTGCAAGGTAAAATGGCTGAGATTATAGGTGATAGATTGTAAATGTATTTAGGAGAATTTTTCTCTTTTACCAGTTATATAGGTTTTATATTCATGAAATGATATTAGAATGCAATTCTAGTGGTGTATTAATTGTACTATTGCACTCCATTCAGCACTTGGTTATCGAGATTTCACCAGAAATACACGTTTTAGGGTCCCCTGTATCAAAAAAAAAAACGATCCGTCTGTGAGTGTGGTGTCCGTGTGCTTGTGAACATGATTACTCAAAAACGAAAAGTCGCTAAATTACCAAACTTGGTATTTAAGTTTAGTATCCTCCAAGGATGCAACTCAAACAATTTTGATTTTCTCAAAAATGGCTCTAACGATTTTGATTAAAATAGCGTACAGTAAAGATATTTACAAGACAAACAAAATGCATACTTTGAATTTTCTGGGAATAGCCTCCGAAGAGCTCTTCATTCTGGAAGAGTTTTGCTGAATTTTGCAAAACTGGTAAATGGTATAAGATAGGCAAAAACTTACTACACAAAAAATGTAGACCCCGTTAAAACACAGTTTAGTGCCATATAGTACGCAGAGTCACCATTTTTAGATACTTCTTGTTATCGGTTTCAATTTTAAAATACGTAAACTTTTCCCATACGGAAATTTGTCAACTCCGAGCTATGCAAAAAAGGGATTTCAACCAAATGGCAATCAGTTTTTAAAATATTTGACTATCGCTTTAGCTTAGTATTCTCTTGTTTCCTTTCTACTTACAAGGAAACAGGTAATAAGATAATTTCTGCTGTTTGTCTCGATTTTCATGAAGTAAATAGAACAAATGTTTTTATAATAATTTCCTACAGATATGTAAAGAAAGTCATATGAATGTAACTCATCAGGGTTTTATTTTCTAGGTATCTGAATAGTTTTTTCTGTTTCAATAAAGTATAGGTGGAATGCTTCTTTAAAAATAGTTAGCTTAATTAAATTTCGCTTAAAACAGCAGTTTTCTTTTCTTGCTGCATACGGCATCAGAGTCGGTGGGCGAGATTGCAGATTCTAGTTCAGTTTTAGACTAAGGCTCTTTCTGAGCCTTTTCTATTGGTCACGGAGACAATATGGCTACGTGACAGGTGAACGACAGGTTTCGAGATTTCGTCGAGGTTAGGCTACGTTAGCTTAGGTTAGGTGTATATAAATGAACTAGATCGAAATAAGGGGTATAAATGGACGTTCTGAAAGTTGGTTCTACTTTCCAATGAGAAATGCACAGTTCGTTTCGTCTGCTTGGGCATGGGCAGCCATGTTGGTCAATCGACCAATGGCAGAGTCAAATCTAAAACTGAACTAGAATCTGCAATGTCGCAATTGGTGGAGTAAGGTGCTGTCTACATGGAATGAAATGATATTTGGAGAAGAGACATTCCAGGCGTAAGATTAGGGCACTCTCCAGTATTTGTCAGTTATGAGGAATGAAAAAAACTTGGGAAAATCCTCTGGGAAGAACGATGCTGATGGATTTGAACCCTTGTATTTTTCCTTAATGTGTAGGTGCCTTAACCATCCTGGCTACTCGTGCCGTTACAACTGTAACTTAAATAGAACACATATGCGCAATTGTAGGATAATCACTTCACCCCAAGGGTGCGTTCATCTTCAATATTTTTTGAACTATTAATTGTATTCAATTCTCACCCGGAGGACCGGAGTTTCAATTCCCGGCTGAAGTGGGGAATTTTTCTTTAGCCAGAATTATTCCCTATCCTCCACAGAGTCTGGAAGTATGTATGTGAAAGTGAATGTGTTTGTGTTTGAGGAAAATAACACGATTTAAACCAAAAGTAAAAGAACCTACAGACAACGATTTGTTTCAAATGCAAATCCCCCGATATGACCTTAGATGTTAAAGGAGGCTATGTAAAGGAAACAATAAAAACCTGTATATTACGGGTAGCTGAAAAGCAAAATGTTTGGAATTAATTTTCTTGAATCAAACATGCGGCCTTTATCCACAAACTGTCTTTTAACTTTATTACGGTAATTTAAAGGAGTTTTAAATATACAAAACCATATAACATGTTGCATTAAAACAAGAAAAAAATTAATTGGGGAATTATTCGATAGTGGTGGCCGCAAAACCACACGATTCCTAGCTACCGTAAATTATTTCCCACCACAATACGTTTGTGTTGGCGTAGATGCGCCCATATTCTGTTATTCTAACGAGCCAAAAGTTGTAACCTGTTATAAAAGCACAGTATTTTGTTTTCATGTCTAAATGTCTAATCAAAACCAACTGACATTGCACAATGAAATAATGTGTATGTAGTCACCATCTAACTTTCCTCTTCCAGCATAAAAATTTTATGTGTTCCATTCACATGACTTTCTCTACATCTCTGTAACGCTTTAGTTTTAAAAAGCTTATTCTTCTATCTAGTTCATGCTAATAGATAAATATTAGCGGAAATGCTTACTTGTAAGTAGAAGAGAAATAATGTAATACACTAGGCTAAAACGATATTCAAATCTTTTAAAAGATGTAGATGAAACCCGCTTCTTTTGATTGCCAGAACTTGACAAATTCCCGTATGTCAAAAGCTTTTTGTGTTTTAAAACTCAAACCAATAATAAGGAATATATAAAAATGGTCAACTTCACGAAAAAAAAATGTGTATGACGAGATCTACATATTTTGTGCAGTAAGTTTATCTCTTACGATTTACTAGTTATGCAAAATCCAGAAAAATTCATACCGAATAAAGAGACCTTAAGAGGTTATTCCCAGAAAATTCAAGATATACATTTTATTTGTCGTGTAAATATCTTTAATATACGGTACTTTAATCAAAATTGTTAGAGCCATTTTTTTAAAAAAACAAAAGTTTCAAAAATGGTTTGATGTAAAGAGTAGTTTGGGGTGGAGGATTCATCTCAAAACCTTTGTGTCGCATCGTGTTCACGGACCCACACATAGATCTTTTTCTAAAAATACTTGTTTTATATTAGGGACCCTAAAACTCTATTTCCGGTGAAATCTCGGTCTCGAATTTTTGGATGAAATGCAATACCTTCTCTATATACTATGTACATAGTACGTGTAGAGGAAGTAAAAATGAATTAAAAATCATTGTTTAAAATGGGTTAATAAGACATAGAATGCTGTATTATACATGCTTGGAATATGGTTTTATAAAAATACTAGGCTGATTGCAGACTTGTTATATTTTAACCTCAAATGTCTGTTTTATTTCATTCACCTCCCCGTCCCTCGTTCTTTATGAAATTATTGTACAGCTATTTGCAACAGGTATGGGAGAATCGTGGACCACTCGAGGCGAGAGTGATACTGAGACATAACTACTGGAAAAATACTGTAATACGGCTTTTACTTTCTGTAGCACTATGTGCAATGTACATGGTGCATTGTATTTCACCAAAAATTTCGATGTCGAGATTTCACCGGAAATATGTTTTGAGGTCCTCTGAATCGGATATAGGCATTTTTATAACAGGTCCGTGTGTGTCTTTGGACAGCATAGCCCGAAAACGAAAAGACAGTTAACTACCAAACTTAGTATTTATGTTTAGTATCTTCCAAGAATCCGGCACGAAGATTTTCAAGAAAATCACCTCGCCATAAGCAACCCTTCACATGAGAAAATGTTTGAAAATGTGTTTTTCTCAAAAATGCCTCTAACGATTTTGATTAAAATACAAAGAAGCAAGTAATAAGACCAATCCTGTTAATGTTTAGCTCAATTATCATAATGTAGATAAAAGATTAATCTTTTGCAGGAAAAGTTTGAAAATATTTGTATCAAGGCTTGAGGATAATCCAGTATTTGCGTTTTGTTTTGTTTTTGTTTGTTTTCTTTTTCGTTATTTTCTGAAGTTATATTCATGAAAAAAAGTTCACGATGTATGGCTAAAATGGAGAACCCGGAGAAAAACCCACCACAAATCTCATGCGCTCGCTTGAAATGAAACCTGGACCGTCTAGGTGAGAGGCGAGCGGTCTAACCACTCAGCTAAGGCGCGGCCGGTCATTGAGATTGGATGAGCGGTAAACACAAATACTGCTGATTATCGGAACTCAAAATTGTAATATTTTCAACATTTATTTGCCGTTATACAAGTCATCAGCATCGTTGCCAAATTCATTTGGTCTCAGGACACGAGATAACAATGCTCAGTAATATGCACTCTTGGCACCTCAAATGTGAATCGTCTCCGGTTGGCACGTAAACATTTCTTATATTGTAAAAAGCTTGGATGGGTAATGTAAGAACCGGCTACTTACAGGCGGCGTATTGAATCGTGAATACTAATCTGATTATACTCGGTCGGTATGTAACGTGGATCCGCCGTCGGTCCTGCAATGACCCCAAACTGCTGTCCCTACTTATACGTATGCGATTGAAAATAAGGAAGAGGTGGCTCTTGAAACTCATAAGTAGTTCTAAAGCGTAAGTTTCCAAAGGTTTGTCCAGGATGGCCAAATAGTGATGTTGAAAATCGTGTATATGGGTAGGCTTTTGAAGTTGGGGTGCTCTATAACCTTAACGAAGTCTTATACACTTCTTACACTTGATGTTGCGGCTCCGAATTGATGATTACATCGTGTCCTTGGTCTATCTAGTTTCCTCTTGCCTTGTAGGTTGTTGCAGTTTGGTTGCACTGTGACTGGAGATACTTACATGCACATGGTGTTTCATTGGGACCGCCCCTTAAACAAACACTGCCGGTCATTCACCCCATTGTGTTCAATGTGTGTCGCCATCTTCTGTAATGCATTTTCAGGTCGTCTACAAATAAATTGTTTTTAAAATTCCATTTTTATTCTGATACCACCTATAGTGTTTTTCCATAATTTTATTATTTTGTCAATGTAGATATTTAAAGTACTGTTATAGAGGACAATTTTGTCGTAATTTCCCTGTGATTTAGTGCTGGCTCTCGCTGGTTTATTTTATTCTGGGTTCCTTTAAGTCTGATAATCCAACTGCATAATTTTTTCAGTGTGGTTTTATCTATAGGGGGTTGAAAATAAAGGATAGCCTTTAAAATTGTCCAACACTGTATAACTCAAAATAATGATTAGTTGATTTTTGTAAGTTGAAACGTAGCCTATGATTGTTGCCAACGTAGGTTACATATTAGTAAAATATTTTGACCTTATGGTTTTAACAGTGCAGATTACTGCATAAAACATTGAAAATGCAGCGGGCGTAGTTTTTATGTGTGTAAGGAAGTTTATAAATTTATTGGCTTCTATAGTATAAGCGTTTCATCTAGATACAACAAAAGGTGATTTACATGTCATGGGTTAAAATAGGGATTGAATTTAAGAATAGTTTATCATTTTTGTCGATTTCTAGAATCTAATGTACTCTATATTGTCAAAATAATAACAAAAATGATCTAGTAGATAATATATCAGTGAAATATGAGGAAATGTTAGTGATATGAGTGAGTTATTTTGGGCGTTGTATATCAATTTCAAAGTATTTTAAGCTTCCCCAGCTTGCACTCGCACGTCTTTCTCTGCCTATTCTTCAACAAAATATTCTCAAAATGGTAATTTTGTTTCGAATAAATCTTGGGTGAGAAAGATGAAAAGATAGATTTAGTCTGAAAAATGCAATGCCATACCAGAATGTGAACTACGGATCTCCGGTTTCCTTCAGGTTAATCTAACCAACCGAGCTACAATGGGAAATGGCGAAAATGACTTTGAATTTTCAATCTAAATCAACATTCCCAACTCCTGTGCCACAAACGACTTTGTAATGGAACAAATGAGTCACCATTGATTTATCTAATAGTTGGTTGAAATATGTCCGAGGCTTAAAGTACAGTAGTGACATTAATTCTGGATATTTTTTGATTAAATCAACTTTCAAATTACTATATTTCATTAAGCTCTTATTCAGGATTATTTTTATCTGATATATTATAGCCAGGAAGTGTTGGTATAGTACACTATTAAACCTTTTACCACAAACTGGAGATAATTTGGCTCTTTATGGGCTAAATTTGAAAATATATTATTTATAGTATTTTATAAATACATATATACATCTTATTTTATATCATAATGTGAAAAAATTTCGGGAATCTAGTAGTTTTAAGATTATGAACATTTCAACATCATGAGCACCACGGTGAATACCAATCTTAAACGCGATTTCCCCAATTTTGAGCCCCCTATTATATGACAGCAATTGATTTTTATATTGGATGCAAAATATAATAAAAAGTATAATTGGTAAATATCCAGTTTATTTTATACTGAATCCAATAAAAAATATAATAAATTATTGTCTTATAATAGGGGCTAAGAATTGGGGAAACTTGTATATTTAAGAATATAATGTTCACAGTATTGAAGTTTCACAATAAAAAAATTAATAGATATCTCCATATTTCGGGTTCTTTTATTACAAAATGCAGCAATAATTCCAATATTCACATTATATATAATATAAAATCAAATAATATGTGTATTTATAAAACAATATGTTTTCAAAAGTTGGGCCCAAAAGAGCCAAATAAGCTTCAGTTTGTGTTAAAGGATACAATAATGTTTTATGCTGGCACTATTTAGTATCGTTTATCAGATAAGAATAGTCCTGAGTAAGATTTAAATGCAATACTGTAATTTAACCAAAAGGTGTCCAGAATTAATGGCACTACTGTACCTATGACATTGTAACTCGTTGTTGCGGTATGACATCTGAAAATAATTTGAGATCTCTCTGAAGTATGCCGGGAAAAAATTGGGAGCATTTAATGTCGTAGCTCAATTGGCCAGACTGAAACCGGAAGCAATGGGGCTCAAATCCAGCTTTCATTAAAATAATCAGTCTGATCCTAGCATTCTAACTCTATTTTACACACTAGTGTGAAATAACAATTAATTACTATTTATTTTAAAGAATGTAACATGTTAATGTAATAAATGTTTTATGGATGGAACTTCAAAATCGTTATTTCCAATTATATCTTGGTAGAGTGGAACTCTTTGGTAGAGTACAATACTACTGGAGGAATAAAAAATTCGCAGTTATCTCACTGAGCAACTGTCACCCTCTGTAACAACACTAACCTTTTTTTCACCAGCAAGCAGCACATTTTTCAAGCTTTCGTTACTGCGCAGCGATAGCAACATTGAAATTCTTTTTTAAAGATCATTATAGCAAGTCTCGGAAAGATTAATATGAAAGCGACTGGCTCTCGCCCATTACAGTCAAAGCTGCAGGATTACAATAACGCGCTATCGCTTCTCGCTCCTTTTTTTGTTTTTTACCACCATTGTTTTAAAACATTCGGCGACCGAACTCGCTACTGATAACACCATGCATTACCTCCGTTTAAATGGAACTATTCGCTTGCTGTAAATCCCAGCTCGCTTCCCCTTCCTAAACGTTCTGCTCTCCACCACAAGCACGTTTAATTATTTCCCCATTGCTTGTGGAACCTAGTGGTTATATCAGTGATGGTAAAATCAACTCAAGTATCTATGTTTATGCGGCTATTCAGAAATGCGGACGATATCTAACCAATCGCACCGTACCAAATACAATCAATAAAATGAGTTTGTTGGTATCTATGTAACCAGAATATGCAGACAGTTTCATACCAGGTTGAGGAAATTTCATATTTAAATGAAATCGATATGATACAGTCGCACAACATACTCTATCCATTGTAATTGTGGAGTTTGATGGAATAACGGCTTAAGGGGCCAACCTATAGGTTCCTAATCAATAGTGATTTATTAGTGTAGACATATTCTAAAAAAATCTAATGTGTTCCATTCACATGACTTTCTCTACATATCTGCAACAAATTATTGTTGAAAAGCTTATTCTTCTATTTACTTCATGCTAATCATGAAAAAATTAGCATAAATGGCCTTATTACTTGCTTCCATTTAAGTAGAAAAAAAAAGGGATTACCATAGGCTAAAATGATAGTCAAATCTTTTAAAAAGTGGTTGTTATGTGATTGAAGTTCCTTTTTATGGCGAAAAGTTCACAAAGTCCCGTGTGAGAAAAGTTTAAGTATCTTAAAGCTGAAACAAATAACAAGGAATATCTCAAAAATGGTCAACTGAACGAAAACATGTATAACATAAATTGTGTGTTTTAACGAGCTCTACATTTTTTGTGCAGTAAGTTTTTGTGTATCTCTTACGGTTTATCAGTTATGAAAGGTCCTGCAAAATTCATCCAGAATAAACATATCTTTTGAGGCTATTCCTGTAAAAAGAATATATACATTTTGTTTGTCATATAAAAATCTTTAAAATACGGGATTTTAATCAAAATCGTTAGAACCATTTTTAAGAAAATCAACATTTTTGAAAATGTTTCCATGTTAAGGTTAGTTGGAGGTGGGCTGATTTATAAAACTCTTCGTGGCGCATCCTTGGAAGATACTGAACTTAAATACAAATTTTGGTATTTAACGGTGTTTTCGTTTTTGAGCTTTGCTGCCCACAGAAACACACACACGGACATTTTTTCCCAAAAATGTTTTTTTTTTAGCTTCAGGGGGTTCTAAAACATTATTTCCGGTGAAATATCGGTATCAGGTTGTGTATAGTACGTGCAGAGAAAGTGAAATATATACTTTATTTGCAGAACTTAAATCCACTGCACTAATTTGCCATGTTAGAATTACTTAGTAATAATGGTTAATTCATTACAAGTACGTTCAGCAGAAAGAAGATTATACATCTATTCAGTGGATCTATTTATTTGTAAATAAGTATAGAACCGGTCCATTAAAAAGTATACTTTCTCATAAAATGAGGATGAATATAAGAACTGGAATAAATGAAATTATTGATCCTATGGTTGAAACAATATTTCAAGAGATGTAAGCACCTGGGTAGTGAGAATATCGTCCAGGTGTTCCTGCTAATCCTAGGAAATGTTGAGGGAAAACATATTAAAATAACTCCTACAAATATGTTAAAGTTTGGGCTTTTAGTCTATTAGTATTCAAAGATAATCCTGAACAATGAGAAAAAAGTTTTGATTTTGGGATTTTAGCACGTGAATATACCGTGGTTCTTGTAGATTAAAATGCCTACGTTATTTTCAGCCACTTAAAATTTAAACACTTGTCGCCTGGCCATTTAAATAGGAATTTTAATGCTAATAAATGACAGTTGAATATTTTTCTAAACACATTTTCCAACGCTATGCAAATATTCAAAAATATTCCTTGTGGTGCACATTTCAACTAATCACTTTAGATTTTCTATCACAAAACTTTAATATCATAGTAAATAAAATTTATGGAATTGATTTTCTAAATAATATTTTCTAACATACGTATTCCATTCAGGTCCTCAATTTGTAATAAGCTAACTTACTGTGATGCCAGATAGATGGTGCTTTCACTAGTGTTCTAGAAACATGTTTCACCGGGCCGCCTGATGAGCTGTTTCGCTTACTAAGGTCGCTGCGTTGCCCTCTTGGGATTGCTGTCTAAAGTGTGCGGGTATTTGAACTGGAAATGTTAAGCAGGACTACCATCAATAAATAAGGTAAAATAGATGCGGATATTACCACAAGAATAGCTATGGTTAAAACTTCCATTAGAGTATTGCATGGCCTTTTTTGGAACAATACACTGAGACAGGAAACAAATATGAGAATTGATTTAAATGCTTTTTGACACAAACCGTGTGTAGGACAGGAGTTGGATACGACTGAAAAATGCAATGCTATAGCCAGGATCAGCTGAATCAGTTGAGAAATTCAATGCAATGCCGGCATGTTGCCCTGTAGCTCAGTGATAGAGCAACCGGCTAGAGATCGGGAGATCCGTGGTTTAAATCCCGGTTGTGACATTGAATTTTTCAGTCTGATTTTATCCATCCAAAGATGAGAATGTTCCTCAGTGTAGTGGAAAATGCACTCTTACATGGGGCTCTTTAATGGGTAACACTGAGACGGCGCGACAAAATAAGAACTGTGGACTAGATTTTGTGAGCAGTAGTTTATAACTCAGAGCTCGACAAGGTGCGAAATTATGGAGAGCCAGGAGTAGATAATTCAATAACTAAACGGCTAGAAAATAGGCAGTTTGTGGTATGAGCATATAAAACGAATGGCCTAACATGATGTTGGAATGATGCCCCCAAACAAAGCGTAAAGAGATATCCACTGCTGGCGTGGCAAACATGAATTGAAAAAGCCGTAGAAGAAAAATAACTTAACGAAGAAGACTGGACAAAACCGATGATTATGGCTGTCCAAAACGGAAAACCCAACTAGATAAAATCCAGAGAAGAGGAAGATGTTAAGGACTCTGTGGGCCTTTCTGCTGTGAGTCAAGGTCCTTCTCTGGGTCCTTCAATTCATCTGTCTCCCGGAGGGTGTAGCCACAATTGGTCCCTCATTGGGTCTCATTTTTAATATTGTACATTCTACACCTTCATTCACAGTTGTAATGTTCTTACGAAGATAATTAAAGAAGAATGATTTCAAACTTCAGCGCGTCTTTTCTTAAATGCTGCTCTTAATTTCGTGATAAATTATAATGAAATATTTTTAAAAATCTGCTGAAGTACATACATTCACATTCTAACCATCCTTCCGCAAACTATTTGCAAAAAAGTTCACTCTATTATGTAGTTTACGTTAACTGAGATAAACATCTATAAAAATCATTTGTTTGTTAACGACACTGTCAATTCCCAGGATCATATCAGCGCCGGCGATGTGCCGGAATTTCGTCCCGCAGGAGTCACTAAATCTGTTGATATGGGGGGCTTCGCTTTTAAGGATACTTAAGAACCATCGGTCTGCGACCGGTTTGAACCCGCGACCTTGAGCCCAGAATCCAGCATTTAACCATCTAACCAACTGAGCTCCCATACTGACGAACATCTGCAGCAATACATTTATTACACATTTTCGTGTGAATAAGGTAACTCCATGGCACGTCAGTCCACAAGGGACCTTGGCCTACCGCCCGGCCGCTGCATCCCCCATCTAGGCCCGAAGGCGTTTAAAGTTACTTTAACTGACCCTCACTATGCATTTTTAGAACACGAGTATGTGAATTTGGTCACTATGTCTATGCTATTGATCCTAATCGGTTTACATGATTTTTAAAGGCTTTAAAAAAGCTGGAGTAACAGGAAAGCGCACTCTGCTCAGGGCAGCTCTTGACGGTGATGAGATTAAGGTGCAATCTTTGAGCACGCTGTACTTATTCCCTTGGCTTTCTTAAATACGTGACTGTATAAGCCAGACCAGAATGGTGGGGAGTGTAATGGGATGATGCTCTTAGTCGAAATGAAAGGTGTTGAGATGGTCAATTCCCCGAGTGTAGAAATGCCGCGGTCACGGACATAACATTATGGCGAGGCAGTGAGAAAATCTCCCAAACGGCCCGTTGCTAAGCAACCAAAGTTTGATCCCCGGATTCCACTCCCCTCGCCGACCTTTCTCTTCCACTCCTTCACTGTCATGGACCAGTACTCCTAATCGTAGGTAGGGCTGCCCAAACACTTCACATTCTCTTGAGGGGGCTCTTCTCAGCTTCCACTATTGTGGCACTTTCATCCTTTCCCTTCCTTTATGAGACTTTTCACAGAATTGAGGTGAGCGTTGAAGCATTCCGTTGTTGTAAAACAGATGTTGAGCGTTTTCAAATGGCGATCCCCCCATATAGAAAGTGAGTCGTATAATTCACATTTTATTCAGCTGTACAATCTCACTATTCTTTTAATTATTATGTTTGTCGTCAATATTACATATGCAGAGACTGAGTGGCGCATGGACCAGGATAGCGGGTGGGGGGAAGTCTAGTGCGAGGTAAACAGCGGTTTTTAGGTTGCGTAACTTTCCTTCAATGCTACTCAGGTGTATGTTTCCAGTTAGTGCTTAAAGCAGGTTAAACTATTAGCAACAGAACTCCGTTTTCGCGAGCTCAACGTTACCGGTTGCTGCTTTGTACAATTTAAACTTTTATAGGGTGTGATTTCATATGTATTCCTTTCGAATTACTATTAAACGGAGTGTGCTTTGCATACATTGCATTAATTTAGATCATTGGAGCGCTGGCTGAATACTTTAATCTACAACAGCGAATACTTATGTAGATACAGGTATGGGCTGCACGCTTCCAAGATCTTACCGACTGGGGAAACCGGTTATCTAGGATCTACAGACATAACACACTCAGTGTGGACGAATTGTGTATATAATGGGTCATCAGATTAATCGGACACGCTTCAAACGCCACCTGGGTCGCGATTGCACGCCGCTTCCCTCCCGACACTTTTTTTCAACGCGTACCGCGTTATGCATAGAGAGAAATAGGATGAACACACGAGGTCAACTGGAACCATTATTATTTCACAAATTACAATATTGTAGGTTTTATTGCAGGTAAATCATGTTGAGATAACATACTTGTAACTAGACAGATCACAGACAAAATGAAGGGCATATATGCATCTGTAAGCAGACTCAGAAAGTCATTGATAAAATTTGATATTCCTAAACCTCTTATCCATTATAGAAAGAATGCACAACTGCAAAGCATGTGTAAAAATATGATAACAGCATTCTCCATAACTAAAGGACTACGGCATGGATTTGGAATGTATCCAACACTGTTGATGATACTTTTAGAACATGTGTTAGAAAATTGGAAAAAGCATGCCGAGGAATGGGAATAAATGTGAGAAACACTTCATGCACAATTTACTATTTGCGAATGATCAGGTTATAATAGGGAAAGAAGATATAGAATACATGATTCGTAAACTTATAGACACATTTAAAAAGGATGTTCTGAATGTAAACACACTAAAACTGAATATATCGTGATTAGAGAGAATGGAGGAGATAATAGTTAATGATATGAGAATTATATGTGTTGACGAATTGAAATAGTATCTTGGTTCTATTGTAGACAAGTCGAGTACATCTAAGAAAGATATTAACAACAGAGTAAATTTGGCAAAGAAAATAATTGGATCGTTGAATAGTGGGCTCTAGAGCAGCTAAATAACCAAAAGGACAAAACAGAACATCTTAAGAACTATAGTAGCATCTTCATATATGGTTCAGAAAGCTGGACCATAAATGTAAAAATGAAGAAAAAAATACTGGAGACTGAAATGGATGGATTGACAAGAAACATGGGAATATTAAGAATGCACGTTAGGAATAATTTTATTAGAAATGAAACCCATAAACCACTTTTCCCAAATGCAATCCCCTGAAATCGAACCTTGATTAACCTCTTGATGAGAGGAGAACTGTCTATCCGAGGCTGTTCCAGGTTTGATGCGCGTGAAGTGCGCATCGAGCAACTCACGAATTACAGGATCTATCTGCAACATGCATTACAGCTCAGCATTAGGGCAAGCTGAGTAAAATGTTGGGAATGAAGGGCAAGATGCAAACATTAGGGCCTGATCTTTGCCCATTGACGTATTGGTTACTATGTTACCCTTTAGCTCTGTTCGAATTTGGCGAATGAGTAATCGTATTTACTCTGGCTAAGACGAATCGAGTTGGCACAACCTGATCTATTCACTCGGCCACAACGCCTCCTGAACAGCATAAAATACGAACAGCGAAAAAGCCGATAAATACGTATTGCGAAAAGTAGGGGAAGAAATCAGTAACCTCATTTAGTATTTGTCCAATGATGTTCCGTTTGTAACCAACGGTAGCGTATACCTGATATACAGAGACAGTTGCGTTTCAAACTCCGCGTGGAGTAGATATAGTGACTGACTATGTTCAGTCGCTACTTGCTGTTTCCATACTCATTAGCAGTCATCAAATGTAGGTAATTTAACCAACTATGGTGTATCGCCTCTGACTTAACATCAGTTAACGTCTAGTATACTGGTGCGTTATTTACAAGCGATCGAAGAGGGGGAGGTAGAAGTCCCTTAAGCTACTGAATTTGTGACATAGGTATAGCTGGGCACAGAAGTAAGTATACCGTTCTGTAGTAAGCATGCATTTTATTACAAAGATAAATAACAAAATAATAAATCTGTACTGAATGTTGTGCTCTAAAATGATTATTTGAGACATATAGATGTTGCTGAAATGAAGTTTTTTATATTTGTAGCAGGTTACAGTATTATTAGAAATGGATGAATGAAGATATAAAGAAGTAATTAGAAATATTTAAACTAACAGATTACAGAGAAAATTGGTAGTGAATGTTCGAAGAATTGAAAATGAGCACTGAATTACAACACAAAGGTCAAAGAAGTAGAGCATGTTTCTTTCGAAGATGGATTGAACTATTCTAATTTGTAGTGAAAACAGATCATTAGCTGTCTGGTTCTTCGGATCTTTCTTCTCATCCCTTCCTCCCGGAGGTTGTATATATCAAAACAGGCCTCTGGCCGGACTATTTCAATCTTTTCCGTCCTTGCGAGAGAGAGAAAAAAACTGATGTCTTCCATTCACATGACTTTCTCCACCTGTCCTTCAAACAAATTATTCTACCAAAAGATTATTCTTTTATTTACATCATGCTGATAAACATTAGCAGAAATGACGTATTACTTGCTTTCTCGAGGTAGGAGTAGGTACACTGGGCTAAAACGATACACAAACATTTTAAAAGCTGAAAGCTATCTGATACAATTGAAATTTGGTTCTCTTTGCACGGCCTACGGTTAAAACAAAAGAGAGATGACACGAAAGATGCCTTTCCGTTTGAGAAAAGTTTAAGTAGTTTAAAATTGAAACCAATAACAAGGAATATCATGGAAACGATTAACTATACAGACAAACGGTATACGAGATAAATCGTGTTTAGATGATGAAACGTTCAGAATGTTGATTTGTATTCACACAGAAGTGAAATCTATCCTGTTAAAATGAATACAATAATATGGATGTAGTTTGTACACCCCTGTACTGCGTCAGCTCGTGCAGGAACTTCCATTCTCGGGAAATCTCTTCATCCTCACACCACTGTCAGTTAACATCTCAATGGATGCAAACTCGTTCAGTTCCGAATGATCCACAAATATATGCATAACGTTACGTCAAAACAGTAGTCCCTAGAACTGGCAGTCAACGAATTGCACATCGATTCCTGGCAGTGACAGTAGGAAATCCTGCTCGCTATGTTCCAGATTGGTTATTATCGGCAGATAAACACATTGCAAGCCACACTAGCTGCAATAAACACGGATAAATGGCAATGTTCATTCATGTGAGTTTTGTTGGCAATAAATTCACAACAGGACTGACCAAGATGGGCTTAGTCCGGACTTTTCTATCAAATATTTATATTTCCACAATGAAAGCATATTTATTGCTTCTATTATCCTGCGGTATATATTGTTTGACACAATTTGATTTCAAGTTTAAGCATTGTTTACTTTCCCTACCATGTGCATAGTAGGTAGCGAAGGTATAGTATTCAAACCAAAAAATGTACCGAGATTTCACTGGAAATATATGTTTCGAGATCCCCTGAATATAAATGAGCATTTTAGAAAAAATGTCCATGTGTGTGTCTGTGAACAGCGTAATGAAAAACTAAATTTCCGTTGAATATCAAACTTTTAAGCTCTGCATCTCTCAAGGATGTGTAATGAAGATTTTCAAGAATATCTTCCACTTCAACTAACCTTTACATGGAATATTTTTCAAAACTTTTGACTTTCGCAAAAATAGTCATTAACGTCTTTGATTAAAATACCATATTTTTGAGTTATTTTACGACAAATAAAACATGTGTATATTATCTTGAATTTTCTGAGAAATGCTTCTGATGTTCTCTGGATGATTTATTTTAGAACTGATAAAGGAAAGAAATAGACCAAAACGCAACTGAAAAAAATTGTAGATCTCGACAAAACACACAATTTATTAAACATGTTTGTTTTGTTGCTTGTGGAGTTAACAATTTCCGAGGTAGACCATGTTAGTTATATTTTTTTTTCCATACTTATACTTTTCATTATTCTTTTTTCCTTCTGCTGGTCAAGCAAAAAGAACGAAATTTTAAAGTCCTCGAAGATGGACCAGCTCTTTAAATATTGTACTACAGTATTCCCCTAGTTAGGTCGGTGGTAGCGCGACTGCTTGCCAAGCAGAAGACCTAGGTTCGATTCTCGGTACCGGCGTTGTGAATTTTTCCACGTTGGGAGACCTAGTCCGTATGTGAGATTTGTGGTGGACAAGGCGGCGCAAGGGGCGGGTTTTTACCGGGTTCTCAGATTTTCCCCGCCATCGTATTCCACCAGTTCTCCATCTTCATTCCATGTATCATCATTGTCATCGCCTTCGGTGCCATTGCGAGCGTTAAACACTATCAAAAAAAGACTGAAAAATGCAATAACATAGCTTGTATTAGAACCACGGATCGGTCTCCAGCTGGTAACTCTAACCAGTCGTCACCTCAGTAGTTAGAGCATCCGGCTGCAGACCGATAAACCACTATGGCATTGACTCTAGCTTTCCAGCTTCTGTGGAAAAAAACCACTACTTAACACTATTCCTGCATAACTTTATTATGTTAGTCAAGATCAAAATTACAGATTTGTCTTTATTACTTGCTTTCTTGGAAGCAGAAGCAAAATAAGCGGACACACTAGGCTAAAGTGATAGTCTAATCTTTTAAAAGTTGGTTGATATGTAAAAAAATGAAACTTAGCTCTGTTTACACGGCCAGGAGTAATACAAAAGAGATATGAAACGAAGGAAAACTTCCTGTATGAGAAAAGTTTAAATTGTTTAAAATTTAAACAATAACAAGAAATACCTCAGAAACTGTTAATTCTACAAAAGATGTATATGACAAATTGTGTGTTTCAACGAGAACAACATGTTTTGTGTAGCCATAGTAAGTTTTTAGCCTATCTCTTGCGGTTTATCAAATAATCAAAAGTCATCGAAAATAGCGAGTTTTTGGGAGACTATTCCCAGAAAATTCAGATATGCATTTTATTTGTAATGAAAATAACTTAAAACATATGATATTTTAATCAAACTCGTTAGAGCCACTTTTAAAAAAAAGTAAAATTTTCGAAAATTGTAAAGGGTAGATATTTGTGAGTGGTGGAAGGTTTTCCTGAAACTCTTCGTGTCGCATCCCTGGAAAATATTAAACTTAAATACCAAATGTGGTATTTAGCGGGATTGTTTTTGAGTGCTACCCACACTAGGGTTGCCAGGTCTCCCGTATTTCCCGGGTTCTCCGCATTATTTTATTGAGTCTCCCGGCTCCCATTTTTTCGACTATTTCTCTCATATTCATTCCTTTTTCCAATGTTGGCAGCAGTATTTTAATTAGCTGTTGGTAGCAATGGTAGCACGCGTCTCGTTCACTACCGTCTTTGAATTGAAGAGAGGAACACATGTTTTGTTTGTTTGTGGTTCTATAAAGCAAGTAAAATCATGGAAGGCGACGGCCGCATTGAACTGATAGGCCGTTCAAGGTTTCTCTCTCTCTCTCTCTCTCTCTCTCTCTCTCTCTCTCTCTCTCTCTCTCTCTCTCTCTCTCTCTCTCTCTCTCTCTCTCTCTCTCTCTCTCTCTCTCTCTCCCCTCTCTTTCTCTGTCGCCCTCCGTGGAGTAATGGCTACCATGCTAACTTCATATATCCAAGGTCGCGGGTTCAAACCCGGCGGAGGACGGTAGATCTTTTCGGGCATAAAAATCCTTAGCATGGCCTCCTTCGGAAGGGAAGTAAAGCCATTGGTCCCGTGTCGTAGGTTCACGGCACGTAACAGAACCTCAAGCCTGATAGAGAGCCCTCTGAGCAAAATTAAGCAGTCTTTCGCGCCCAGTATAGAATGGGACACTGAGAACCACAGCATCCATAAATAAAACTCCATTTCATTTTCATTTTCTCTCTCTCTCTCTTACACACACACACACACACACACACACACACACACACATAGACGTTTAATGAAAATGTTTTAATTGGATTCAGAGTTTCTGAAATCATGTATTTCTCGTGAAGACTCGGTACAGAATTTTTGGATGGAATATAATATCTAGTATAGAGATCAAATATACGTGCTAGAGAAAGTAAAAAGAGGGTAAAAATGACTTCTTTGGCGAATTCAGTTGCAGTACTCCAGTAAAATCCAGGAAGCATCTACCAAACAGACTAGCGTAATATTTTATACCAACTTGTTGAGTTATCTAACGAGATAGGCCTATTAGCGATCAAACCGTTCTAAAACCTTCTTTAAGAGATATGAGTAACACAAATCGGAAAGGAGCACTGAAGGAGAGACGGTAGCTCTTTACAAAACATTTACACAAAGAGCGTCTTGTTGACATGACGTAACCCTCCCCCCCCCCCTCCCAGCCGCGAGCGAGAAGCTCCTTCGTGTCGCAAGGTAGACACTTCCACGGAAAATATTATTATCTCAATTAGAAAATTATACTCGCTTGCGCTTCTCGCTAGCAAAACTCCACCTCCTTTGTATACGGGACGAGAGTGGAAGGCTTTGACACGGTAGCTTGCAGGTTCTCATATTCTTTTCATCAGCCTCTGCCACACAAAGGCCCTTTCAGGTATTTTCGGATGATGCAGTTCCTTCTCCGCGTCTGTACATTCTGCTCCAAATATTATACATTAATGCTCCCAGGTCTTGCAAAATTTCGGAAGATTTTTGAACAATTTGAAGAAAATCACCCGAAATATTCTGCATAGTCAATTGTCTCGTTGGGAGAAAGTCAAAACTCGAAGAGCATAACAAGCTACTGATATACTGAAACCTGTTTGGACTTATGGATAAGCTCTGGGGCTGTACCAAATTCATCAATATCAAACACATACACACATTCCAAACTAAAGTCTTAAGAACAACAATAGTCAATGCACCATGGTACTTTTGGAATGCCCAAATACATAGAGACCTCAAGCTCGATGCAGTCCAAGAGAAAGTAAAAAAAATCTGATGTGTTTCATACAAATGACTTTCACCATATTTCTGTAACAAATTATTGTTAAAAAGCATATTCTTCTATCTACTTTATGCTAATCGAGGTAAACATTAGCAGAAAATGTCTAAATTACTTGCTTCCGTGTAAATAGAAGGAAAATAAGGAATACTCTAGGCTAAAACGATAGTCAAATGTTTTAAAAGCTGGTTGCCATGAGGTGTAAACTACTGGCCGTGCATAGAAACGGATTTCAAACTTTCCGTGTGATAAAAGTTTAAGTATTTCAGATCTGAAACAAATAACAAGGAATATCTCTCAAATGACCAATTACATGAAAAAAATGTATATGACATAGAGTGTTTGTTTTAACGTTATCTACATTTTAGTGTAGCAAGATTTTGCCAATCTCTTACGGTTTGCCAGCTACGCAAAATTCAGCAAAATTTATAAAGTAGTCTTTAGAGGTTGTTCCTAGAAAAATCAAAGTATAAATGTTATTTGTCATGTAAATGCCTTTAATATGCGGTATTTTTAATCAAAATCGTTAGAGGGGGGGGGTTTCCAAAATTTTTCTGTCACATCCCTGGAACATACTAAACTTATATTTTACCAATCTTTCGCTCTGAGTTCTCGTGTTCACAGTCACACGGGCATACGGACGGATAACATACACACACGGACCTTTTTCTGAAAATGCTTTTTTTGAACCCTAAAACGTATATTTCTGGGTGCTTTACAACACCTTCTCTATACCCTATGTACATAGTACGTGTACAGAAAGTAAAAAGACTGCAAAGAAACATCGGAAAAGAGTTTTGTATCATGAAAACACAAAAAATGTTGAAATTGTTAAATAAGTGTGAAGTCCGACGTATGAAAAGAACCAAACCATTAGACTTACCTATAACAGTGAAGCTATTTGAGAAAAATATTACTAGATAAGCTCAGCTTAGTATCAATTTGTTGTAATTAAAAAAAGTGATTACTGGATAAAATTGCTGGGCTACAAAGCGAAATTAAACTCTGTTAATTTTGCACATAAGATGTCGAGAATTGGCTGGCCCCGTGGCCCAGTCAATAGAGCTCCTGCCTGCTGTGTTAAGGGTCCCGGTTCCATTCCCGGCTGGCGTAGGCATATTTTTCTAGCCCAGATAATTCCCTATCCTCCCCGGAGTGTAGAACAGTGAATGTGTGTGATCTAATTATAAAAAAGTTAAAAAGAAAAACCCAGTACACGATAGTAATATGTTCCAAAGACAAATGCAGCCGAAGTACCATGTAGTTAAAGCGGGGTATAATGGAACAATAAAAAACAACCTGAGAAACATTGACGATAAAGAGTATTCAACAAGAAGGTCGGTCAATTCCTGGAACAGAATTGTGGTCGACAGCACATTCCGACCTTGGCGTTCAGGTAAGTATGATACCATGGTGGTGTTACCATTTTCCCTCCGCGGGATAATAATGATGAAAGAATACACACTCAACCCTCCCGGCTTGCGGAAAAAATTCTAATGCTTGAACCCAGAATCAAACCCAGTCCCCTGTGCCACATCAGGGAGGATAACAGCATAATGTTTTTTTAAGAGTTCTTATCGAAAGAGAAGATTGAGCACTTTAATTTTACTAATATATTAAACCACTTTAAATTACAGAAACTAATATGGTCAAATATATATATATATATATATATATATATATATATATATATATATATATATATATATATTGTGTGTGTGTGTGGTAACGAAAACTATTTTTCTCCAACAACATTTCTTCTACAAACTAATTACAAACATAAATAACAGTCAATGCTTTGGTAAAAATCCTGCCATATAGTTTCTTTTCGACGTTCGCTGCGGCGACAATTACGACTCGCTAAGAATTTCCCGTAGAAATTTGCTCAACCTTGCACGCGATTCATTCCCAGTGAAAAGTGAACGCTAGGCAGGAATTCCGTTACCTCTTTTTATACTTCTTGATCACAAGATGGTAAACTTTTAGAAACATTCGTAGTGCAAACTGCCACAAACTGACTCAGGTGTAACAATGCGGGCTCGACTTCAAAGGCCCTTCCGAAACCACACGTATTCAATGACGCAGGTCTCCATTAACGCAGTGTAATAATGAATGCCAACAATCAACTATGACTTACGAAGCACGCCGAAGTACACACCGGGTCGGCGATTACGCCTGCGGGGCGTACCACAATATCATTTCCGAGATAATCCTTGTTTTGGATTTAAATTTTCCAATACTTTTACTCCCATCTTGGTCATCCTAATAGAATGGAATATTCAAGGAAATCACATAGCAACTAGCTCTTAGAACATTTTACTATTACTAAAGACGGAGAGATCTATAGTGGACAGTTGCCTTACCTCGCGGCCGCTCCGTTACTCTGTTGCCACTTCGTCCCATCCATGACTACAACACCAAACCTCTCAGTCGTTTGGCAGGAGCTCTTCTACTAAATCAACTTCATCTTCATTGTTGCTTCTAAAGTCAAAGTCACTGTCATTATCATTGATTATATTTACCATTACACTAGAATTACTCGCGCCAACTGAAACTACATTCTTGCTTACGAGGATGACTCGTTACTTACGTAGCATGAATCTATTGGCAGAGAGGCAGACACGCCTCTTATCAGCTGAGACATTGCGCTGGCTGTAGGAATGGATCTCTCCGAGTTTAGACCAGTGTAGTTCCTTACTCCTCTTGTACCTATAAGGAAATTGATTATAAAACCCTTTCCCTGATGTTTATCTTGATAAGCATGAAGCAGATAGAAGAATAAATGTTTGTAAGAATAGTTTTTTGCAGAATAGGTAGAGAAAGCCATATGAATGTAACACATCACATTTTTAAACGCCAAAGAGAATGCGCACATAGTGTACCATAAAGATGTAGGAGTACCTACTGTTACAAACTAAATTATCAATCATTTCGACTCTAAAAAGAACTTGATTTACACTGCGGTGCAGGAAAAAGCCAGTAAAGGAACAAAAAATGATAAATGAGGAAGGGGATAAAAGAAGAGGACATTAATGGTCAGAAGTAATAGAACGTAGTTCCCTTAAGTGCTCTTTTTTAAGTGTCTAATATGATAAAGTGCTAAAACTTTAATCCATGATTGCAGCTTCAGGCTATAATAGCATTTAAGCACACTGCAAAGTGTATGCTGTTTTAACCATACCAAGTCCTTGTTATTGCTTTCTCTTTTCATTGTTTTATTTCTTTTTATAGACAAAATTACAAGATTATTGGAAGCAAAGTCGTGAACAAACATTGAAGCAGACAACAATAGTAAATACATTGTATTTTAATCCTCTGCTACGCTGGAGCCAACTGGTCTCTTGTGAATTCGTCTTTCCGTGTTTTGGTGATCCATCCCCAGCAGCAAAAACAACGGTACTAGACGTCTGGTGATGACCTCTGCCGTTAGAGCACAGTGACATGGATTCTCCTTTTCCGTACAGAACACCTTCTTTGCATTCTATCAATTACTCCCATCTTTTTATAGGACGCCTTAAATTTCTTCTTCCACGAGGATTATATCTTCTAATTAGAGCCGGTATTCTTCTTTCACTCATTCTATTAAGGTGTTCTTTTCAATTCTGTTTATATTCTTCTACTTTGTCATGTGATTTATACATGCCTAATTTCTCTCGATTGTTTTTTCATTTCAAACTAAATCTCGCCTGGTGATCTCTTCAAATCTTCTTAACCTCATTTTTTTATTTTACTTTTATCTGTTTCTTTTGATATCCAGGACTTGCTTCCATACATGACCACTGGAACTGCCATGGTTTCGTAAAATTTCAATTTCGCTACTTTCCTTGTTTTATTATTTAATGTTCTTGCTATGGTTCCGCATATACCTATGCTGAAACGTTATTTATCTTGTTTTCTAGATCCTTAACAAAACTTGCATCACATCCCAAATAATTTAAGTGGGAGACTTGTTCCAGATATTTATTTTCAATACTTATTTTTGGTCTTACCGGAAATCGTCCTCGATGCGTCGTTATTTTTGTCATTGAAGTGGGAGACTTGCTCCAGATATTTATTTTCAATACTTATTTTTTATCTTACCGGATATCTTCCTCGATGCGTCATTATTTTGGTTTTCTTTGTAGATATATTTAGATTGTAATATTTTTTCTAATAGGTACATTTTATACATGGGACGTTGGAGGTTCTCTTCATTGTCCTATATCATGGCTACATCGTCAGCGTAAATAATCACTTTTGAGTTTTTATTTATAGTGAGTTTTATTTCTTCATTCACCTCCTTTTTGTAAACCTTAATCAGGTCATCCACGTATACATTAACTAGTGTGGGAGAGATGCTGAATCCCTGTCTACTCCTTGACTCACTTAAATTATTTTTTTACTTTGACTTGCCTGTATTTATAATGATTTTTGTATCTCTAGATACATGTTTAATTACGTCTCTCATATGAGGGATATCCCCTTTTGTTCATTATACTCCATTATCTTTCTCTATTCATAAACTCAAATGTTTTTTTGAAGTCAATGAAGCTATATGAGGAAACGACATTCTTGGTTGTCTCTGTCGTAAAATTGCAGAGATTCATGATGTGGTTGCAACTGGAGAAATAAGAGTATAGGTGTGTACGCATGTGCGTAGGGAACAATTTTGTAATTTTTCTCTTGTTGTCCAGTTCCATAGCTGTTGAACTTCCACACATTTGGCGAGTCGATGCCTCGGCTGTCAAGCCTTCCACAAATCTGACACAATGGGCTCTGCGCCATATTATGTCACTACTATTTTTCTTCGAGTCACTTCATGGTTCTGTTCGTATGCTTTCACCTTCCATTCTTCATAAACTCTTTAATATTCTCTTTAGCTCTTAACGACTCTTGGTTATTGAAAATTAATCTTCAGAAATTTCTGAAATTAGATAGTACCTTTGTATATCTGAGATTCCACGTTTAAGTTTCCAATAATTTAATATAACACAATACTTCAGTTATAAATTAGTGAAAATATTTTCAGGTATTAATTATATAACATTTATATTATAAAATAGAAATATTCCAAGTCTTTTGAACTCTAATTGGCATTAATTCTAATTTTTATTTTCCCTACTACGTATATTAAGTAGGGGAAGTTTTGTACTGGACCCAAAAATTCGACATCGAAATTTCACTAGAAATATATTCTGAAGAGCATAACCCTGAAAAGCATTCTTAGGAAATGGTGCACGCATGCGTGTGTGTGTCTGTGAACAACATAACTCAAGATGAAAAAGTCAGAAAATGCAAAACATATTTAAGTTCAGTAACTTCCAAAGATGCGACACGAGGATTTACGAACTATCTCCCCACCTTTACATGGAGTATTTGTATAGAATTGTATAGAAAATGCTCTTTAACGATTTTGATTAAATACCATATATTTTACATTTTCATGAAAAATGATATCAATATCATAAATTTTCCGGGAATAGTCTATTAGTCCTTTTCATTTCGAATACATTTTACCTTATTGGCAAGTTCTAAAACATAGACAAAATCTAACTACACAAAAATATGTATCTCGTTTAAACACGGTATTTACATCTGCGCTGATGTGTCATACGGGAAAACCAAGCTCGATCTCGCATTCCTCCACTGGCGAGTTTTAACTTGAAATTGGTCGTTGAGTTTTGCAACTCTTTTGACCAGGAAAGGCATTTTCACACGTGAATACGAGTCAGTTGGGCTACCTGGTACTTCTGAACAAGAAAAAAAATGTATCCTATCTTAGGACGCAGTAAGGTTAAACATCAATTCTTGTATAAATCTTGCACACGGTTTTTATATTATGAGAGAGTATGACATTAATAAACATAAAAAAATCATTCACATGACTTTCTTTAGCTGTTCCAAATACAAACTATTCATACAAAAGACTATTTTTATATACATCATGCAATTGAAATAAACGATAGCAGAATTGGTCTTATTACTTGTTTCATTGTGAGTAGGAGGGAAATGAGGGAATACATTATGCTAAAGTGATAGCCAAACATTTTAAAAGTTGGTTGCTATGAAAACAATTAAAGTTCGGTTCACTTTGCATGGTCCTATTTGAGAAAAGCTAGGTAATTTAAAACTGAAACCAATAACAACGAATATCTCAAAAACTTGTCAACTCAACAATAGAAACGTATGACATAAATTGTGTTTTAACGAAATCTATATTTTTGTCTATCTCTTGCGGTTTAACCGTTATGCAAAATTCTGCAAAACTCATCCACAATAAAGAAGTGTTCAGAGGCTCTTCCCTCAAAATATGCGTTTTATTTGAGATGTAAATACCTTTCATGTACGGTACTTAAATAAAAATACAATTGAGAAAAATACAATTTTCAAAAAATATTTCATGAAAAGGGTAGTTTATGATGGGAGGATTTTTTAAAAAGATCTTCCTGTCGCAACCTTGGATGATACTAAATTTTGTTTTTGACGGTCTTTCCGTTTTTGAGCTATGCTGTCTACAGACACTCGCGGACAATTTTCTAAAAATGTATTTTTCAGACTCGGGGTACCTTAAAGCATATAATTCCAGTGAAATCTCGATATCGCATTTTTGGGCGGTATACAATACAAGAAATCGGATACTGAAGTGTGAATCTCTTTCGATCGCCATGATGTATCTTCATACATACCACGGACTGGATGACAGACGTGAAATACGCCAACCAGGAATATATGTACTAACCTTGTTTAGCGCAGACTTATGGATATGGAACTTTCTACTACCAAAGACAGCTCTGGCAAAGTCTCATCAATCATTCTTATATCCTCCCAAATGGAAAATAGCTGACAGACCACATGCATTTCGGAATGAGAGTAAAGAGGTTTGCTTATATTCCATCAAGAGAAAAATTGTGTAGTTTTTTAGCTGGATACTAAAAAAGTTCAACTTTTCCTCATAGGTTTTGAATCTAAGTATTAAATATAAAATATCTGGAAAAAAAGGCTATAATAGAAAACTGAAAATATGCAATATCTATTTACTATTTTTACTTTAAACCAGCTGGATATGCAGCTTTTAATTATATAGATAATCTTTTAATTTCCTGGCCATTTTTCTTTCTGTCACACTAAGAAAATTTGCATTTCACTCAAAATTATGATACTCAGTTTTTATCGGAAATACTTTGAGATTCCCTGAATAGAAAAACAATATTTTTAGAAAAGGTGCGCGTGAGTCTGAATTAGAATAACTCAAAAACCGAAAGCTGGATAAATGCCCAACATCGTATTTAAGTTCAGCATCCTCCAAAGATGCAATATGAAGATTTACAAGAAAATTCCTTCACCGAAAACTAGCCTACTTGAATGCTTTTCGAAATTTTGGAGTTCTCAAAAATGGCTCTAAAGATTTTTTTATTGAAATACCATAAATATATTAAAGATATTCATTCACGTGACAAATAAAATGCTAATCTTGAATTTTCTGTGACCAGCCTAATGAAGTCCTCTTCATTCGGGTGAAATGTTGTATAATATTGAGTAACTGGCAACAGTAAAGTAACGAAAAGTACTTCGCAAAAAGATATAATTGCAGCTGATTAAAACACGCAAATCAATCCAAATATTTTTCTGTCACCTTCAAAATATCCTATATAAATAACTCGAAATGTTCAGGTCTTTTAAAGTCCTGTCAATTATCAGTTGTTTTCAGCGGTTAATCGAAAGAGAGGGAAAATTTAAGGCTAGCATATAGCGCCCAGTTCTTAAACATTGTGTCATTATTTGCTTTGTTCCTATAACAAAATGTATAAAGTAGCTATTTCTGTAAAGGTTTGTCTTTATCAAAATGAAGTAGATTGAACGGCTTTTCGTAAAAGTAGTCTGTGTATGTACTAATTAGCGATAGAGAGTAGACAAAGTAAGGTAACTAAGGTCATCAGATTATTTTGTGTTGTATTCCTAGGCTAAGTATATTATTTAAAAATATATATGGATTTCAATAATTTTTCTACATTTTTACGAGTGGAAGTTGACGGCTGAAAGTGCTATGATGTTTCATCGGATCTAAACCATAGATAAATTCATGCAACTAAAATGTAAGCATGCATTAAATTTAAGCTTATACTTTTTTGATATTTAGAATATATATTATTCCTTAGACTCCAGTCTTCGTGTTCTGATTTGCAGTATGTAATTACCCTTTTCGTCAAATGCTCAATATGAGTTTATGACGTTTCTAAGTTAACTCAAGTTTCTATGCTGAGATGGAGCGTTTCCTTCTAAATGTGGAATTAGTTTACTAACTCTGGGATACTCTCTAAAACTTTCTGAGAATCTAGCTGTTCTTAAGACACTTGAAAATCCCAGTTTCAAATCAGGTTCCATCTGGAAATGCGTAGAGATCCCAGTACACTGTTGAAACAAAATGCAGTAGAGGTGAATACATAGTGTGGTTTTAGGCAACAATGTCAAACTGTTTGGCTAGAGAGGGAGCAAGTAATCCAGTTATAGGACCTGAATATGTGGTTGGTACCCTTATGGATCACAATGAACCATATGGAGTATTAGCACTCCGTAAAAGAATGCAGGCACTAAAAATCCCTTTGAAGGATACATAATTAAGAAACTGTTCAGTTTAAGTAGGAGGAAATAGTTGGAGTTTAACAGGACATTGAAGGGACACCTCTACAAAATAGCGAAAATAACTGACCGCAGATGCAGGTGTCACAATGCTGGTGAAACTGCAGTTCATACTTGACTATTCTAGTATTCAGAACTAAGAAGTCACTTTTTGGAAATACTGTGAGCCTATGATAATGTTGTAAAATATAACATATCCGGGCTTGTAGGCCGTGGTCGAATATTAAAATTATTAAAATAATTAAAACTTGACGTTTCGTCCTCAGCTGTGAAGGACATCTTCAGAAATTAAGCTGGACAGGAACGGCTAACGACTGTAGATTCGTGGAGCAGTGAACGGCAATATATTCTCTTGAGGTTGTGGGAGGGGAGTAATGGGATTGCTGTGTTCTGATAGGCTGTTGAAAATTAAAACAATATATCTTCCAACACGAAAATTAAAATAAATTCACAAATCAGCTAAAGACCCACTGGACCCGCTCTCTACCGCCGGGGTTAACAAAATACCTTGCACATGCAGCCAATCTTACATAGGCACAACGAAACGTAGCATAAAAACCCGCATCGCCGAAAACAAAAGATGTTGCCGCCTCGACCATACAGACAAATCTGCCATTGCAGATCATGCCCTCGTCTTAGACAAACATGATATATTATTTGAAAAAGCAGAAGTCCTCGCAACTACCAAATACTACTACCCCAGAATGGTAAGAGAATCCATAGAAATATACAAACATCCCAATAATTTCAATACAGAAGACGGATTTAAGCTCAACCAAACCTGGATTCCTGCCTTACAGCGTCTTCGCACCGGCCAACACAACAGCCAGTCAGAACATAGCAGTCCAATTACTCCCCTTCCACTACCTCAACAGTATATATTGCCGTTCACTGCTCCACGAATCTGCAGCCGTTCCTGTCCCGCTTCATTTCTGAAGATGTCCTCCATAGCTGAGGACGAAACGTCAAGTTTTAATTATTTTAATATATGCTATATTTTACCAATAATAACACCGGCCTTGAAAGCCTACGAGCATATATGATAATGTTCTCTTCAAGGATCTTTATTAAAGGTGCGGGGCTGATAAGGATGTGAGCTTGAGGGTACTCGAAGGATCTGTTGAAATACATGGGCTATTGTAGCCTGCCTTCACCAATATCATTATCAGAAAGTTGGGAAATTTCTTCAGCAATTTCTACGCTTTCATCTTGAGAGAAATATTAACAGAACACAAAACTTATTGTCAGCATTTCTCTGTCTAAAACGCCGCACACAAATTTTCGTGCATACTTTAAAATATATAATTTGAACCTCCAAACAGGTGTCTCCATAGTTAAGGACTTCAACAGTTATTCACTAATTTAATTAAATATAGATGTTAAACTTAAAAGAAAAAGAAAAATGCACGATTATGTTTTTATGTATACATGAAAAAAGATGAAATATGCAGCAACATCGGAAACAGTACAATGAAACTTCAATGTAACCAAAGAAAATATTTATATGACAGGTGCATATCATAACTAACTAAAAACTAAAAATAACCTAGTGCATTTCATTCACATGTTTTTCTCTGTCCTGCTTCCAATAAGCGATTCCTGAGAAGTTTATTTCTCTACTTAATGCTAATCGAGATAAACACTAGCAGAAATGGTTTTTATTATGCATTTACTTGTAGGCACCTGGGAATGAGGGAATACACTAATAAAATCTGTTCTCTTAACACGGGCAGCAAAAAAACTAATAAAGACTTCCCCTTTGAGAAAAGTGCAGTTATTGGAAAACTTAAACCAATAACGGAACATTTTAACTGTACAAAAATATATTTGGTATAAATTGTGTGCTTTAAGAGATCAACATTTTGATTCAGTAAGATTTGTTCTACTCTTACCGTTTACCCGTTGTTCAAACGACATCCAGAATAAAGACTTCATAGTCATTCAGTTGTCCTAAAATATCTTTAAACATACAGTATGTTAGACAAAGCTGTTAAAAGTCATTTTGACAAAATTAAGATATTCTCTGTTTTTGAGTTCGCAGACACGCGGCGTCACACACGTAACTCCATGTCACGACAGTCCACAATAAGATTAAATCTTATGAAATATAATATGAAAAAGGTGCAAATTAAGAAGCAGGTGGCAAAACAATGAATATTAAGATATTTAAATAACGGATAGAGAACAAATATAAAAAAAAGCTTATGCGTTCCATTCACATGATTTTCTCTAATTGTTCCACTGTTCTTACAGAAGATTGTTAGTTCATTACATCATTCTAAGCAAGATAAATATTACTTTCTTATAATTAGAAGGGAAATAAGGGAATACATAAGGCTAAAACGATAGTTAAATCTTTTAAAAATTGGTCGCTAAGGGAAACAATTAAGGTTCGGTTCGCTTTGCATGGCCAGTAGTAAAACAAGAGAGACTAAACGAAATGTTGACCTCCTGCTTGAAAAGAGTTAAAGTAGTTTAAAAGTTTAACATTTTAAAATTGAAACCAATGACAAGGAATGTCTACAAAAGGCTAAAATCCAGGTATGCATTTTATTTGCCATGTAAATTTCTTAAATATGCGAGATTTTGATAAAAATTGTTACAGCCATTTTTTAAAAAGAAACAAAATTTTCAAAATTGTTTCATGTAAAGGGTAGTTTGGGGTGGGGATTTTCTTGAAAATCTTCGTATCAAATCTTTTAAAGACACTAGACATAAATACTAAGTTTGGTATTTAGGGGTTTCTTTGTTTTTGACCTATGCTGTCCACAGACACACAGGGACCTTTTCCTAAAAATGGTTTTGGACTTAGGAGACCTCAAACTAATATTTCCGGTTAAATCTGCCCATTGAATTTTTGGGTGGAATAAATTTCCTTCTATAGCTACTGTGTCATTGTAGTACATACGTGCTAGAGATAGTAAAAATGTTGCCTTAGAGAAATATTTAGCAACGATTTTAACATTAAAATGCAAATATTAAAATGCCACATTTCTTAGGATGTTTAACGATCCTTTCTTTCCCGAAGACTGGTTTCCTCGGTCTTAAGATTGAGAGTGTTTATATATTGTCAATGATAACGTACGCCTTATTAAAGTTCATGGTCTTAAAAGGGAATTTTGTTAATCTTTTCGATTGAGTGGTGAGATTTTTGAAGATTTATACACTTGTTAAAGTTAATTTATTTAAAGTTTTGTTAAGATTATACACATATTGGCCTGCCAGTTCTTGTCAATTATATTATTCTTGCATCACAGTAATCTCAATAATTTACTTTATTCATAGTAATAATAATAATAATAATAATAATAATAATAATAATTTTAATTGGATATCTAAGGACTTCTCACTGCATTTAACTGTAGCTAGTCTTCCTTCCTTTCCAAGGATAGAGTGTTATCACGAATCACAAATATCCATGTAGGACCTGCTGAAGATATTTAACATTTCATATTTTTTTTTTTATTAATTCTCCGCCCACTGTTAGAGTAAGGGGGTTCAGATGGGGAACCCGGGCCAGTGGTAGCAGCTAGAATTCGAAGTTTCTCTCTTTCCCCCTTCACAAATTGGTACTTCTGGCTCCAACCATAATGCCCTAGCATAGATCTTTAACTAGAAGTTTATAACGTGCAGATTAACTGTAAAATATGGACTCATGCTGATTGCACGTGACACAGAGGTATAAAAGTGTATTGAAAGAGCAATAGAGCCCTAAAGTGTTTTCCTAGTGCTGCTTGGTCCCCAGTCAGGCTGCTCAATCCGACATAGTTGTGGATGACGTAAAGGGAGATGGCGGCCAGATAGTGTACGTTTATAGTACGTATGTGAATGGGTTTAGCTGACTGGGCGCGGTCTCGTGGTTGCCATAGTCACGGGCGACGGTAGGGCGGGGATATTGACCTGCAGACACTAGCTGGGGTCGCTTCCGCATGCAAGTGGCATCCCTGCCTGGTGCAATCCAAAAACGTAAACGTAAAACGTCACGTCAACCTCGTGTTTCACATATCTGCATCCGCTATTCAGGTTTACTTCCTCTGCCATCAACAAATGGTAGGTAAGAGAAACTATTGTACTCCATTCAACAATTTGAATTTGAGATTTTTACCCGAAATACCTTTGAGCCCCCCAGATACATAATTAAAAAATGAACATTTGGATAGTACTAAAATTAGTGTTTATTAATTTCAATACAAAGATATTTTAGAAAACTCCGCCTCTTCAAAACTACCCATTACATGAAAAATATCGGTATGTTTTATTTTCTCAAAAATGTATTTATCCATTTGATTAAAATACCATATACTTCAGTAAAATTTTCTAAGCGTGCTCGTTATGAATTAATGTTGTAAAACTTGTAAATCATAAACATTAATACCTCGCTTAACAACCAATTTATGCCAGTTTCTTATAACATTAACAATGTTCGAGATATCTTATATCATTTGTTTAAGTTTTCAAGTATTTAATACTCTTTTATTTCGCTATTCTTTTTTTATTGGAAAAGCAGGTCTCGGTCATTCAAAGAGGTAACATTTCAAAGCCCTCGTATAGCGATTCTCATTAAAAGTGATTTCCCCATTGCTTTAACCTAATATCTCAGTAAAGTATGTAAAAGAAAAAAAATCATATCTTCAAATATTTATTCCTAATAACATGAAACGAATAGAAGAATGGGTTTTTATAGAAATATTACATAGAAGATTGAGTATAGAAAGGTATGTTAAAGTAAAGCGTCATACTTTTTCTCGTAAAAGGTGACATTCAAAAAGCAGTATTAAGGAATAATTATGTTGTAACTGGTTATGTGAAAAGATTAGGTTTAAAATTAATTTTGGTGAAGATGATACCTGAGACATGATTTAAGAGTGGCAATGAGATCTCCAGGTCTCTACTGCGGACTTCTTTTGTATGAGAGCATCCTCTTTAAAGAAATGTATTTCAACATTTTTCACCAGAAATGTTTGAAAGACAAGGAAGGAACCAAAAACAGCAGACATTCAGGTCTGTAAAACAAATACAAATGAATTATCCAATATTGGCCATCTTAAGAAGTTGGCCTAAACTAGCTATAGTCAATGCAAGGAATAACAGACGACAGCTAAAACTTACGGTTTGGTGAACGGTTCAGTCATCTACAAGCACTAAAAGACCTTACGAGGTGATGGGTGATGATTTCTTATCTGTGCCATCGCTACGTAAAGTTCAATGACAGTTCAACCTGCTTTAATACTCAGAAATTGCTATGCCTACATAATAACATTTAGCATTGAACAAATGATGAATTTTAATTATTTAAGAATCTGTTTTGGAAGATAAAAATAAATGTGATTTCTGGTAGATACATGGAAAATAATATTATGAGGGGGGGGGTAAATAGGTAAATACTTACAAAAATGTTATTGTTAGCTATATTATTATTTGGATTCGAATGTTCGCCTTTAAACAATGATTCACTGAGAAGTTTAGATATGACATTTTAAGGTTCCTAACAGCCTATACTTTAATGAAGCAAAAGTAATAAATATGTTCGAGAAGAATTTGAAATGTATAAACTGAATAATAAAACTGCATAGTACAGAAAATATATGTTATATGCACATATGCGAGGGGCGTTCAATAAGTCCTTAGAAAATATAGAAAAACTAATTATTTGGTAGGTTTCTTTCAACATAATCTTCTTTTAGGCGATACACTTTTCCCAGTGTTATTCCAAAATATTTTAAGCCTTACAAAATGTAGGATTTCGGAAGGTACTCAAAATAGAAATGACGCCTTCGTTAGTCGTGAATCATTTTCCCCGAGGCACTTGTTCAAGTTTGGAAATAAAAGAAAGGGGTCACTGGGAAACAAATCTAGTGAATATGGTGGATTTTGTAGTAATTCGAACCTTATTTTTACAATTTTCCCCATCGAAACTGCGCAGGGGGGCACTTTGCAGACTTTTTTTCTTTGCCAAATAAGGGCGTCACTTTAAAACATTCAATTTACTCAAATAGCGGTTTCCTTGATATCAGCCACTTGATTTTTCAGTTGCTTCTTACGCTGTCATGAAAAGAGTATGGATTATTAAGGCTAGCACAATTATATCAACTAGCCTTTTAAACATCTGAGTGTTGACTCTGTTTTCTCTTTATCCTTTGTAGTTACACGAAAATACAAACTGAAAAATTTCACCAAGGGATAATTTCAAATAAAATGAAGTCAGCAGAGAAAGCTGTACGAATAAACTTATAAGATTTTTACTTTCTCTAGCCCCGTATGTACAATGTACATAGGGATAGAGAAGTGTTGTATTTACCCAAAAATTCTATGTCGAGATTTCACCGGAGGACCCCCTATGTCCAAGAAAAGCAAAACTTGGTATGTAAGTTTGGTATCTTCCCAGGATACGACACGAAGATTTTCAAGAAAGTCCCCCCATCCCTAACTACCCTTTACATGGAATTTTTACTTTCTCCATACGCACTATGTACATAGTGTATAGAGAAGGTATTGCACTCCACCAAAAATTCTATACCGAGATTTCATCGGAAATATATATTTTAGGGTCCCCAATATCCAAAAAAAAGCATTTTCACAAAAAGGTCCGTGTGTGTGTGTGTGTGTGTGTGTGTGTGTGTGTGTGTCCGTGTGTCGTCTGTCCGTGTGTCTGTGAACACGATAACTCAAAAACGAAAAGTCGGTAAAATACCAAACTTTGTATTTAAGTTTAGTACCTTCCAGGGATGCGACACGAAGATTTTGAGAAAAATCCCCCCACCCCCAACTACCCTTTACATGGAACTTTTTTCTAAAATTTTGATTCTCTCAAAAATGGCTCTAACGACTTTGATTAAAATTTCGGATATTAAACATATTTACCTGACAAATGAAATGTATATCTTGAATTTTCTGGGAATAGCTTCTGAAGAGTGGTTTATTCTGGATGAATTTTACTAAATTTTGAATGACTGCTAAACCGTAAGAGATGGACAAAAACTTACTACACAAAAAATATAGAGCACTTTAAAACACACAATTTATGTTATATACATTTTTTTCCTGGAGTTCGTCGTTTTTGTGACATTCCTTATTTTTGGTTTCTGCTATGAAAAACGTATAATTTTCTCATACAGGAACTTGTTAACTCCTCCATACAAACAAAGGAACTTCAATGACATAGCAAACAGCTTTTGACTATCACTTTAACCTACGGTTGTCCCTTATTTCGCTTCTACTTACAAGGAAGCGAGCAATAAGACTATTTCTGCTAATTTTTTCTGATTAGCATAAAGTAAATAGAAGTATAAGCTTTTTAAGAATTATTTGTTGCAGGGATATGGAGAAAGTCATGTGAATGGTACACATCAGATTTTTTTCGAAAGCTTTGTTTTTCTTAAAAATGGCTTGAACGATTTTGATTAAAATACCACATATTAAAGCCCTTTCTATCAGAAATAAAATGTATATCTTGAATTTTCTGGGAATAGTTTCTAAAGATCTGTTTATTCTGGATGAATTTTGGCTTAATTTGGCACAACTAGTAAAGCATAAGAGATAGACAAAAACTTACTATAAAAAATGTAGATCTTGTTAAAATACAAATTATGTCATATACATTTTTTTCGTGTAGCTTACCGTTTTCGAGGTATTCCTTGTTGTTAGTTTCAGTTGAGAAGTACTTACTTTTCTCAGACGGGAGGTCCGTTTTTCTTTTGTTCTACTCCTGGCCTAGCAAAGAAGTGATTTGCAATGACAATCGCATAACGACAGCTTTTAAAACATTTCACTATCACTTTAGCCTAGTGCATTCCCTTAGTTCTAGTCTACTTATAAGGAACTAAGTAATAAAATTCTGCTAACGTTTATCTCGATTAGCATGGTGTTGAAAGAAGAATTATCTTTTGTAAGAAGTTTGTAGAGTAGCTAGAGAAAGTCATGTGAATGAAATACATCAGATTTTTTATTTCGTTTTTATTTTAATTCGGATATAGTCAGTTTCTATTACTTAAAACATTTCCCTTGATAAGAAATGTTAGTGGGAAACGTAAGATATGTATATTGGCTTTCTGCAAAGGTATTTTCAGAAGCTATTCTGGTTACTTTAAATTCCAATAAGATAGTAGCAAAAGACGGTAAGGGAAGATGGCAACCACACTTTCTACTAAAGACCACGACAAAAGAGAGGCTTACTTGCTTCTCCAGCTCACAGAAAGCTTCCTTCAAAGAAGCAAAGAGGATGGAGTCTCGAGGTCTGGGCTCGCATCGGGAAGAAAAATGCTTGCGGGAGAGGAGGACTTTTATGTGGGCATGAAGTGGGATAAGTTATTCCCCTCCCACTTAAAGTGAAGTTAGGATCATGTCAACCTCGTCGGAATTTTTAACTCTTCAGTTTTCTTTTTTCTTTGCATGTATGTTTTCAAATATGGAACTTAGGATCACAAAGAACAGTTTTATATAGCATGTCTGAGTTGCTCGACTTAAACTCAAAACGTATGGTGCAGTAAGCAAATATATGAAATAACAATTTAATATGTAGCAGTTGCATGGACCTTTGCTACTCGTTTTTTGTTTTCTTCTTTCTTTAGTATTGTTTAATGCCCGTTCTTGTTACTACCACAGGCGTGGAGCCATATACATCAAATGCAATTATTATTAAAGAAGGAAGTTTAGAAAACAAAATGTTTCAGGCCTAATTATTGATTAACAATTTTGAATTATTTAAATAATAAAATATCTATTGATATAGGTTATATAAAGGAGGGTGACACATCGTGCACTGTGGCATACACACCAGGTGTATCAGCAGCCCCGTATTTGACCTTTGTAAAAACCCCATCATGCGTTAAACAAGTTGCAGAATTCAACGGGGCTATTTCAAAACCGGTAAGTGGGGAACTGGCTAAGCAACCTTCACTTTACCCCTCTTATCAGCGGAGAGGTTGAGCGGGTCACGCTCACTGGAAAGAGTAAAGTGAAGATTGCATGGAAATGGAAAAGGAGTTTTTTATTTATGGACGCTCTTCAACTACTATGGTTCTCAGCGTCCCATTCTATACTGGGCGTGAAAATTCGCTTAATTTTGTTTAGAGGCTCCTGTTATCAGGCTTGAGGTTATTTTATGTGCCGTAAATCTACGACACAGGGCCAACTGCTTTACTTTCATTCCGAAGAAGGTCCTTCTGAGGATTTTTACGTCCGAAATAATCAGAGTCCTCCGCCGGGTTTGAGCCCGCCACCTTGCGTATATGAAGTTAGCATTGTAACCAATACACCACGGAGGGCGACAGCGAAGGTTTCTCTTGTTCTCCACTGGCTGGTTTAACTTGAAATAGTCCCGTTGATTTGCGCAACTGTTTTGCGCACGAAGGGACATCAGCACACATGAAGCACGAGGCAGTTGGGCCATTTGGTAGATTTTTTGTGGCTAATACACGCAGAGGAAGGGATAAACTGAAGTAATCGTAAGTGGCTAGAATTCAATACTTAAATAAAAGTATTTTAAAGTTCAGGTCCTCTCTTACCAAAACATTTAATAAAATTAAGGATAGAAACCATTCTGCCTTACGCCAATTTTAACTCCTAAGATTTTAAAGTTCCAACAGACCTAGTTTATGAACATCAGGTGCGCTGAAATCTTAAGAACAATTACATCCTCAAAGACACCTCCTACTACTGGAGCTGCCGAGAGAGGGCGATGAGAGACCCGTCGAACAAACAGCCCTCTAGTGTCCATAGAGAGAAAGCATCCCAACAATCTGTCCAGCAGTGCTATACGCCATGAAACCTAGAAGCATCCTTTAAAATAAGGAGGAAATGAAATGAAAAGGAAATAATATAAAGGAAATAGTGGTAGATGACCCAGCATACGCCTGCCGACCAGGTAAAATATGAAAAATTTAAGGTAAGATTCGGTGATCGACGGGAATTGAACTCAGGACCTCCAGAATGCGAGTCTCACAAGCTATCGCAGAGTCGTCTCGCTCCTTTATCTAGGGAAAAGAATAAAATTAATCCATTCTGAAACATCAGTAATATTGATCTGCAATAACCTTTGAATCTCCAATCATTACACCCCGGTATATGATAGGCATTATTTTTATCAATCCCCAGCATTTACTATTTATGAGAACTGACAAAAACTTATAAAAGAATCTTGATCAGATATCCGTGCCTTAACTACCTCTACTTCAAATGGTTTTCCCTACTCAAAAGCAGTTCATAAGTTATTTTTATGTTCGCATTATTCATATGAAAGATTATTCTTCTACAGTAAATGTATATAGGTTTGTCTAAAATATTTCTAATTAGGCAATATCAATTTATTTCTATGGTTAAGTGGAAGGAATATGAGAAAAAGACAGTTGGTTAAAGTATACTTTTATCGTTATGAATGTATGCATGAAAAACTGTTACATTCGCATGACATTTTCGTCTTATTTTATATAAACTGATCTTTAAATGGTTTATTTTTTCATTTAATTCTTTTTCATTGACATAAATATTTGCAGAAATATCCTACAGTAAGCTAAGAAGAGTCAAACCAAGTTTAAAAACCAAGTTGCTATGTGAATACTTTTCAAGAGAAATTCTAACTTCTACTTTGCAGTTGAAAAAGTATTAATTACCCATTTGACTTTCTGAACAATAACATGGATATTCTCAGAAATGAGAAGGCCACAAAAAAAATTAAAATAAATTGAATGCTTAACCAGGATATATATACGTTATAGATTTTATTTGCCTTGCAAATAACCTAAATATGTGATATTTTAATAGAAATCATTAGAGACGACTTAGAATAAGCAAAGGATTACGAACAATGTTACACGTATTTGGTAGTTTGGGGAAGGATGGTAGCTCGATAATCTTCCAATCCTTTGAGCTGAACTTGAATAAACTACGTGTGATAAATAAATTTCCGTTTTGGGTTGTTCAGATACACGGACACACACAAACACACATTTTTATAGATTCGTGAAACCTCAAAATGTATATTTCTAGGGAAACCGCGGTATTCAGTTCTTGTGTGGAATGTGTGCGTGTAAATTTAAAAGGGACCAAATTAGCCACAAAAATTAATGTTATAGAATTCCATATTTTTGAAGCTATGATAAAGCTATATAAAATAAGAATTATTGGTGAATTTCACATAAAATATTTTCTATGTATTATTATGCTATCCATTAGCGTGGCGTTTCAATAACGAATTCGTTTCTTTTTTCAGGAATTTGAAGATCCTAAACGGGCTTCCTCCTTCTGGTTAATCTGTGAGGTAAGTACTAATATCTCTTAAATAGTTATTGGAGATTGCAAAGTAAGTGACATTCAAGTTTACAGATACTGTTTTCACACTTTCGCTGCTAGGATGTTTTGCTTGAATATGCAACCTATGTAAGTTCTAAATTTTGGAGTTATTTTGTTTGGGGAGACTTCGTGAAGAAATGTTGTTGACCACTGACCAATAAATTAGCATCTATCAAAATTCACTGGAAGACAAAGCTATAATCTTTTGGTGAAAAGTATAACTTTCACATATTACGACCAACATATTTCAGTACTTTACTGGTGCATTCATAGCTCTTATGTTATATTTAATCCCACAAATTCAAACACATTCGTTGCTAATATAATTTTATTAGTAAAATAATCTTGTTAGGTATGTTTGTATTGCCATCAAACTTGAACACATATTTTCAGCTTTTAGGTACTATATTTTGAATGGCCCCTTTTATTTTTTGTAAAGATATCCCATAATGCCTATATTGCTCTGTAATATTTTTCCTGTATCACATCCATTATTTCTTATAAATCTATGAACCGGGATGAACAGGAACGAGCGATTTGTTTCAACAATACAAAACTCTCCTAAATAATTTTGAAATGGTTCAGTCATGTTGCATGGTAACTAACTCAACAAGTATGTTTTGTTCCTTTTCTCAAAGTTTTTAATTGCCACAGCATGTGCTTTAGATATTCAATGGTTCTGAGTTTTAATTTTTTCGATGTAACTAATTTGTAGCACTTATCAATATTGTTGCTATGGATCGGAAATTACATTCCCATGTACAATGTGGTTGCTATAAAAACAAAAGAAATCTAAATGAGGAAAGAAATGATCAAAAACAGTATTGGGTAAGAAAACCCATTATGATATCCAACAGTTTCTGTTTCTAGAACAAAAGTAACTTATTGAAAATTCCAATATCATTTCCATCATTTAAATTTTCAACATCAAAAATTCCGACCACAAAGTTCCTGAAATCGTAAATTTGTTAATTATCGGAACGAAACACTCCAATATATTCATCTCATTAATATCTACACACTTTCCTTTCAACCATTTGCAGGACAAAGTTTATGTTAACTCATATCTCTGTTTCAATATCTTCGATATTAACTCGTCACATCCAGTTTTCCAAGCTAATTCGAATTCCATCATTGGACATGTCGTCTTCCGACTTTTCCATAATTAATTAAAAATAAATAAAATCTATAAAACTAAAGATAAACATATAGCCTGTGTTGATTATGAAAGGGATTTAACCCAGCTAGACTACCATAGCTGTGGGATATTTTAACAAATAGAGTTTTCCACGTCATCTAAACTATATTATAAAGAGTCTTTATGGCGGTGCACTAATCTGTATGGATAATGGGGAAAAATTCACTTTCATGGGTAAATCAGGAGTGATACAGAGCTCTTAGCTTGTCATATAGAGTAAATGATTACTGAATAGAATCAATCTGCTTTCAGAGGAATAGAAATCCTGAGAAATTATTTTATGAACACAATATTGTAGGCTGACGTCAAGTACTTATTTCAAGACAAAAGACGAATTTTAATATGTATAAATTAAATAAAATGTCAAATAAATATAAATATAGTATTGCCTATATATAATATCGCGTCACAGAAACATATATTTACAAATATTGTGTTCCCATAGCTATGCATATAAACAAATCACCTTTTAAATTGTAGCCTCCATCTTCAATAATATAAAAATATTTCAGCTAATGCCTCAATTAATATAATTCCATTGATATAAATACTCATCGTACAAACATATACAATACAGTACAATATCAGAAATTGAAGACAGAAGGAAAAGCGCTACCTCGATCTATAGCAAGCATACTATTGCGGATGCATAATTGTTTCTTTGTTTTATTATTGCAAGTGCTCACATAACATGATGCTCACTTGTTGCTCTCCGTGGTTACCATGCTAACTTGATATACCCAAGGTCGCAGGTTCAAGCCCGGCAGAGTACCGTGGATTTTTGCATTTAATAATTTTAAGTACGCATATTTCTGTTTAAACTACAAAGCCTGCTCAAGCTACTAACAGTCTAATGGGCTAATTTTACTTTCAAATGTTTAATTTTTTTTCGGTGGTTCTTCATAATGCAAACTGTTCTATATTCGAAGACGGGACCACTCCTCTTCCCACTTCAGTCAATGCAAATTTGGAATTACAATTATTTTAATTAGTTTCATTAGAAAATTCTCTTTCTATCTTGCTAACACTTTCGGTAATTATCGTTTGAAATAAGATGTTAAATTGCGTTCACCTTTACTTTTTATAAAACTCTTATGGGAACAGAAAAGTGCCTTTTAAGCGATAGGTATGCAAAAATTGTACCTACTTGAAAGTATATTAGTAATGTTTCATTATTTTAGGGCGGATGTAACACATGCTTTGGACGTCATTTTAAGCGTTACGCTGGTTAAATGACTATTAGAGACTTTAAAGCCATTTTTCACTTTGTTATTTTTCCATATTTAAAATTCATCTGCTCCCATAAAGAAATAGGTGAGATTTTGTCCCAAAATAGTGTAGAATGTTTGCAATAAAATGTCTGCTTGGTTCTTTATATTGACCATAGATTAGTGTTTAAAATATTAATTAGTATAATATGTGCTGGTTTTTGCAGTCTAACACTTTGTGGTATAAAGTATTTTTTAAAGAAATACTATTCATTATAAGAAAATTTCGACTAGGGTATTTTTACAAAGGTATTAAGGAATTCAATTTTAAGAAATGATGCATGTAGCTCCGTATCTAGGAAAAGATTGGTTTTGATTTTTGGCAATTAAATCGAATAAAATAATCAATATATTCAAAGGGAAAACATATACTTAAATAAAACATGTTTAATACTTATTTTTTTACCCGTAATGTCTGTACAAAAAATTAAATTTTAGCTTTAATACTTCAGAAAATCAATTTTAACATTTCGGTGTCTCCTTTTACTTTTTTAGATTTTTTAAGTACTATTACTCAACAGTCAAATCAAATTTTCAATAGATTGATACAGGAAGAAAAAAATTAATTTAGCAATGCTTTGTAGTGGTTTTATTTTCTCATGGTGACATATTTAATATATTTTAAATCACCACAAATATTGTGGTAGTTTCAAACATTTTGTGCAAACTCAGGCGTTAACAAATTCTTCTTTTCTGCAATAAGATTTAGATTTATTCAATAAAGATTCTAACTGAAAAAGCTTGTGATAGTTACCGTAAACATTTTATATATTTTATTTAGCCGTAGGTAATATTTGACTTGGGACAAAAAATTTTAGGAATGAAATCCAAGAAATGAGAAATTCTTTAAGTGTTTACCGCAAATGCTTCACGACGTTTATTTTTGTATTTTTATTTTTTATTTTTATTTATTTTTTTTATTCCGGCTTGCAGCTCGTGATTCCATTTCTCTCTCTTCCTGCCTCACTCTAATACAGGATATTGTTTTGTGAGCTTCTCTTTTTACACAGAGGCCATCTTGGAATGGTTATATAACTTTTAATATGACTGCACACATTTCTGTGTTCCTCTTTACTTTCTCACTCCTTCCTTCTCCATTCCTTTTCGCAGATCTTATGCCTAGTGTATCCATTTCGTATTCGGTTTAATAACAAGCACAGGAGTGAGGAGGGGCAAAGGGAGACGAAGGAAGGGAGGGATGAAATCCAGATTTAATGTTATAGGCTGCTGATGTTGGGAAGATTTCCAGTCGTTTGACCTTCCAATATTTCCCGGAGTAGAAAACCGAGGTCCTAGCCAGACTTTTCTGGGCCTTCAGCTACAGTAGTAATATTTGGGCTTTATGTCTTTTGAATTGGAGATTTTACTGGAGGAAGGGAAGAGACTTCCCTCTTCTGCGAGGAGGAAAAAAAATGGTTTCCCTTATACAACTGCCACTGGTGTTTTCTCAGTGAAGAGCAAACGTTCTTCTGAGCGGGCAAACAAGTCACAGATGGCTGTGGTAGTGTGGGGAATAGCAAATACGTTGATGTCAGCTATGCATGATCGGGCACTCTGCTAAAATGACATGCCATTAGTTACTAGCGAAACAAAAATGTTGGATTTTCGTTAGAACGGTCATTCCACATCCCATACATCAATGAAAAACGCAGCTCTCTAACGAGGATTTAGAGACCTTTCATTTGACGGGTACGGAAAGAGACGAAACGATACAATTTTTTTCTGAATTTTACTTATTAGAACTCTTTAAAATAATTTAGAGTGCATGCCATTTTCTGATTGTTAAATGTTTGAAATATTTTCTTATAACAACCTATTGGTAGAGATACAAAAATGCACAATTTCTGACCTCACCTATTTAAAGGATAATTAGTACATACTTTACAAATAAAATACTAAATTTGGAGCTCCTTCATGTTGAAACATTCTTTAATGAGAAGTGAATTATATACAGAATTTAAAAATGTTTAACTTTTGCTTTTGAAAAGGTTGTTCATAAATCTGCACAATAAACCATTATATCTGACTTCGGCTTTTTAGGGAACTGTTCATTAATTTGGCTGTAAAAAATCTCTGATTATATAAAATATATAATGCGACAATCAGTATAAACTATATTACAAAACATAGTTCCACACCTTTTCAACAGTGCTCAAAATTTCAGGAAAGTAGATCGGAATTTGTGCCACATTGAATAATTTATTTGAGAATAGCAAGATGTTAAGACAAAATTATTGGAGAAAAACACATTTCAAAATCGGATTATCAATAAACTATTTGCATAAAAGTAATTAAAGTGTTGAATTGCTCCATAAGTGTCAGTTATTGGAATGCTGAAATCAGAATGTGAAACTAAAAAAGTATAAACAGCTTATAACATTAAAAAATCTGAAAATATAAATTCTGACAAATGTTGATAAAAATTTCACCAGGGGCTGCCTGAAAATACATCCACATGATTCGTTTTGAAGCTGTCAAATTGTGACAAAACTAGTAAGTTAGTCAAACTGAATAGCCGGGATTTGAACCACAGATCCCTGGTTTGCGTCCGGTTGGGTTCCGGTTGCTTTATCTAACTGAACTACCATGGCAACATTCCGAGAAGATCTTAAATTCTCGAACTCATTCCCATTTTGTTCGATAAATCACAAGAAATTATAATATCAAAATTGGCATGTGAGGGAAAAATATTAATTTACAGTAATATTGCTAGGTTGTGTACTACCACCATCTAATGTCATTCTACAGTTCATCCATGCAGCACAAAAAGCAAGCCAAAGATTCCGCTCAGTTAAACAGTTCCAAGGTGGCAGTCCAGAAGTCGCCCAGGTCGCTTCGGAAAGAAAACGATACAGCTGTCCACCAGGTCCATTAGATGGCAGAAGGATCACGTTTCTACTTATATCAAGAAGTCGTAGAAGTGAATGTAACCAGACGGGAAGATGCCACAGATAGGGAAAATGAAACCCTAAAACACGCCAAACTTCAAAACAGCAAGCAATGTCCAGCAAAGAACGGTCAGAAAATGTCATTTCAACTTAAAGAATATGGAAAACCACAAGAACATCTCAGAATCATTTTGAAAGGTGCACCACAATGTCAAACTACAATGTCGTAAGTATTTCATAGCTTCCGAGCCTTAGTTGAACCAACTATTAAACCAATCAATGTTAACCAAAACAAGCTTGTGAAGGACAAGAGTTGGGAAACACTTACCTGAACGTCGTAAATCGCCATTGGGATATATCATCTCAAAATGGTATGACATTTTGTTATTGACTATGGGCAGACTATAAAGTCCATAGTATTCAAAGTAAGCAGGGGAAGTATTGTATTCATTCAAAACTTCTATACCGGGATTTCGCTGGAATTACACAGTTAAGAGCCCTTAGCCAAAAAATAATTTACTTTAAAATATTTGTTTAATAATCATTTGTGATTTTTTTTCATGCTTTGGCAAAATCATATTCTGCTAAAGTTTTCCTTGTGCTTTATCTCTCCTTAGTAATAACACATTTTATCGGGTGTAAGCTTGAGACAAAATTTATGAAACATGAATGATGTTTATTTAAATATGAATAATGTTGATAAAATTTGTGTAAAATTGATGTATAAGCAAATAACTTATGGAGAAAATGTAATTAATACTTAGTAAAGAACATCATTTGATTTGTTATGTTACTTAAAATTATTGATAAATTTAAGTATATATAACGTGTAAATGGAGTTAGAAAACAAAATGTGAATATTTGTTTTCTAAAGCATTGCGTGATGGGTAATATTTATTTTTGAGAGGGAGTTTCGCACAGAGACACGCAGCGACGAATGAAATTGTTTCTTGTGCAATTGTTTGTAATATGGTACATCAGCCTAGGTATTAATTGCGTTTAATATTCAGATTATACACAAGTATAAGTTGAAAAGTGCTGTACCGTTATTTCAGTAGAAAATGGTATTCCGGGATAAAAAGAAGAAAAATTCAAGACGGAGTTACCATATTCTCGTTCATTTTATATATGTATAAACAATAAGAGTCTCATAAGCGAGCCGACGTGTAGCCGTGGGCAATATATTTACACTTAAAGAAAGTTAACTTTAGTCGTGAACTTAAAATGAATGTAGCGTCACAACACGTGGTTAGCAAAAAGCACACACGTGCAACCGATCACAAAGCACATTGAATGCTTTTACAAGCTTGTGCACCATTTATAGCATTTCGTCATTCATAATTTGTATTTTTATCTCTAGCCACGTATGTACAATTTACAAAGGGATAGAGAAGATTTGTATTCCATCCAAAAATTCGTATTCAAGATTTCACCGGAAATATATGTTTTGGGGTCCCCTGAGTCCGAAAAAACATTTTTAGAAAAAAGCCCGTGTGTGTGTGTCTGTGGGCAACATATCTCAAAAAGAAATGATCGTTAAATAAAAAAGTTAGTATTTAGGCTTACGACATGAAGGATACGACACGAAGATTTTCAAGAAACCCCCCCTACCACAAACTACCCTTAACATGGAAAAAAATGTCGAAAATTTTGATTTTTTTTAAAAATGGCTCCAATGATTTTGATTAAAATCCCGAATATTAAAGCTATTTACACCCCAAATAATATATATATATACATATCTTGAATTTTCTGGGAACAGCCTCTGAAGATCACTTTATTATAGATGAATTTTGCCGAATTTTGCTTAACTGCTAAACCGTAAGAGAGAGACAAAAACGTACAACACAGATCATGTAGATCTCGTCAAAACACACAATTTTATGTCCTTTGCGTTTCTTTTCTGGAAGTAATGCTGTTTCTAAGATATTCGTTTTCATTGGTTTCAGTTGTGAAATACTAATACTTTTCTCAGACGTGAAGCGTCCGTTGTTCTTTTGCTCTACTCCTGGCCAAGCAAAGAAACAATTTGCAATGACAATCGAATAACGATAGCTTTTAAAACACTAGACTATCACTTTAGCCTAGTGTATTCCTTTAGTTCACTTCTACTAATATGGAACTAAGTATAAAGAACATACTGCTAATGTTTATGTCGATTAGCATTGTATAGAAAGAATAATAATCTTTTGTAAGAAGTTCGTAGAGCAGCTAGAGAAAGTTATGTGAATGTAACACATCAGATTTTTTTACTTTCCCTATGCGTACTATATACATAGGGTATAGAGAAGGTATTGCATTCTACCCAAAAATTCGATACCGAGATTTCACCGGAAATACGTGTTTTGGGAAGATTTTTTACAAAAAGGTCCGTATGTGGTGTTTGTGTGTGTCTGTGTGTTTCGGTATTTAAGTTTGATATCTTCCAAGGATGCGACACGAAGGTTCTCAAATAAATCCCCCCACCCTAAATTACCCTTTACATGGAGAAAATTTCGAAAATTTAGGTTTTCTTAAAAATGGCTCTAACGATTTTGATTAAAATTTCGTATATTAAAGATATTTACCAGACATATATGGATGAATTTTACGGAATTTTGCATAACTGCTAAACCGTAAGGGGTGGACAAGAATTTACAACACAAAAATGTAGAGCACCTTAAAACACACAACTTATCTTATATACATAATTTTCGGGGAGTTGATCGTTTTTGAGATACTCCTTATTTTTAGTTTCAGCTTTAAAAACTTATCTTTTCTACACAGGAATTTAACATTTCCTGTCCAAACAAACAAAGGAACTTCAGTCACATAGCAACCAGCTTTTGACTAATACTTTAATCTATGCTACACCGTTGTTTCGCTTCTACTTACAAGGAAGCAAGTAATAGGACTATTTCTGCTGATTTTTTTCTGGATTAGTATGAAGTAAATAGAAGCATAAGCTTTTCAACAATAATTTGTTGCAGAATGGAACATGTGAATGGAATATATCAGATTTTTCTGAAACTAAGCTCGCTTTGCACTGTTCACTTTGGATTATACATTGTGTTTGTTGCAGCCAAAGGTTTTTGTGTTTACCCAGCTAGGGTCTACAACGGTAGGATGTATGAATCCCTAAACCCCTAACTGGCTTTCTCTCATCGAGGTGCATTTTATTGGAACATTTACGTATGCTTCCTCCATAGCGGTATACAAGGCAAAGGGAGGAGATGAGCAACAAACGGGCAAAGAAGGAAATAAAAAGGGTAGGGGAGAAGAGCGACTTCTAGAGAGGGTTAGGAGTTTTACTGGAATTTCATTATTTAGTTGAAGGTTGAAGCCTGACCTGCAGAGATGCCGACATTTCTATAAAAATCTTAGCAGAAGCTGAAAAAGGAACATGAGCTATTTTCCCATATTTTTTCTACCCTTTTAGGACTATTTTTGTATTTTTCGTATCTCTTTTTAAGGCATGCATTGTGTTACCAGCTTACCTTCTTTGTCATGAAGAATTGTGCCATTTCTCATAAAAATACTCCATATTGTATACAGCAGTAAGCGGCTTTCCAAAACTCGTGGAATGTTTAATTTTATTTGTGTGCATATTGCCTCACAGATCCAGACGTTCCTCCCTCCGTTTCCAAGCTGTAGTAAATAACAACCACGAACTGCAAATATCATAACGACATCCACATAAATGCTAACATCGGATGGAGTAATGTAGTTTTATGCATATTTCATAGACATGTATAAAATTGTTCTATGGATTGTTTATAATCAGCTACCCAAGAAGACTGCATACATTTCTGTTGGGAAACGTCGCTCTGAATATAGCGTAAGCATTCGTTCATATCTTAATTTTCTTTGAAATTACTTATCCAGAAGAAACACGCCTTATGTGTTACAGTCACGTGCCTTTCACTACTCACTCGTGTAAAGCTTTTCTTATAAACTGTATTTTTGTATTTATTTCACTCGATTAGATTTAATCTGATACATCGGCGAAAATTGAGAAAAATTCACATATTTTTTCATAATAAAATTACAAAATTTTAACTTTAAGCAAATATATAGTTTATATTTTGATGGCGCATTTGAGCTAGGCTTTTTTTTCTCGCAATTTTTTAAAGTTCAATTATTTGTTTGTTAACGACATTTTCATTACCAGGATCATATCAGCGCGCCGATATATCGAAATTTCGTCCAGCAGGAGTTCTTTTACATGCCAGTAAATCTACTGACGTGGGACTCTCGCTTTTAAACACACCTGAAAACCGTAGTTCTGGATCGCGCTTAAACACGTGACCTTGAGATCAGACCGACCGCAAACATTTTCCCAACATTTTTTCCATATTCAAATTGCATATTTTATTGAAAAGCTATTCGCAGAGAATTCAAGATATACTTTTTAATTGTCATGTAAATCTCTTTAATAAAATCATTAAGCCATTTCCGAAAAAATAAAACAGATATTGATATTGAATTTAACTATCAAGTTTGATATTTAACAGACTTTTCTTTCTTGAGCTACGTATCATGTTCACAAACATATGAACCCAAACTGTTGTTTTTGTAAAGCTGCTTTTCTTGGATTCTGGGTACCCTAAAACGGTATTTCTCGGTAGCGAATTTTGTGTGTAATGCAATATCTTTCATACTAACTAATAAGCGAAATAGAGAAAGTAAAAGGAGGTACGACACTCACGTGCCTTTATCCACTCACTTTAGTTTATTTTGCCCAGCGAATACAAGCTACCCTTGCACAAATATTTTTTGTATCTACTTCACTTAATCGATATAACGGTTTGCATAAGTAATTGCATTGCAAACTTCGTTGTCACTAAAAAGTTAATAATGATAGTCAAATGTTTAAAACCATGTCGATGAATGCTAGCCTTGAAATCACTTATGTGTGCAGACAACTAAAAAGTGATAGGTTGAAAATCACAATACACATCTCGTAAATGGGGGAAAGCACAATAAAAGTTATTTGCAATAAATTCTGTATTTTAAAAAATGGTTTGTTTTATATTTGTACTTGAGAAAAGTCCAAGAAGAAAACAAATAGGAAGAAACAATGCATTCGTCAAAATTATGCATCTCCATTCAGAACTGGTTAGACCATGTAAATTCATAATCTAGCTGCTTGCAGTTGGAACTTGAGAAAATAACTGATACCTTAAACTTTATTCGGGTAGAAGCACCAAGAAGAATGTTCTAATATATTATTTATTTGTAGTGCTAAATGTATACGTGATTATGGACTGACTTAAACCCTAGTTAGTTGGCCAGGTCATAAATATTATATTTACAAAATTTCAAGGTGTTACTAAATATCTTTTATTTTCTAAAATTAATCTAGTTTCCATGTTTTTCAACTGACCATTTCCATTTCATCTTTACCTCCCATAAAAACTCCCCTAATTTAGGTATCTGTTTATGGTCCTCAAAAATCTTTCTAAGTGCAATTTGGTTGTTCCTCAGTAGCCATTTTCTACTTATTAACTTTTCCCTACAGTTATTGTGGCCCTGCACTGAAAGATAATCTGAACTTCATCTTCCTTCTCCCCACAGCTTGGACACACTCCCAGGATAACATCTCCCATCATTCCTCTTAGTTTCCAAATGACTAATTTATCCCAGGCTATCCCTTCTCTTTCATTTTTTTTTTCAGGCTAAAATGCACTTCTTTTTTTCTGAATCGTCTTATAGCTCCTTGTAAAATGCCAGTGAACTTTTCTCTCTCATTTCAGAAAGTAAAATTTGTCTATCCATATTCTCAATCCTGAATCTCACTTCCTTCCAAAAACCTCTTCTAAAATATCCTATTCTTACCCAAAAATTCCTAGGCCATTTATAATTAACTGTTCCCTAATTTTCTTTAGCCAGACATTAGGTAAAAGGCCCAAATTTTCTTCTTGATATATCAGGCATATTTTCAGTAAGTCAGTATCAGGTAGCTCTTGGATCTGAAATACATATTTATTCTTATCCATCCTCTATTCTAGGCTTCACCATCTCCGTGCTAGAGTAAGCAGGCTTACTTCGTGTAGGCAGTGGTTAATTACATTACAGCAGTGAAAGGTCTCAACGGCCAACACGTAGGCCATCGCCTCCTACGTTTATGCCTGCCTAGGAGGAATCTTTCTTATTTACAAAAAGTAACGGAGTAAGTGTTTAGCTTGCGGCAACGTTCTGTGTGCAAATTACAGCCACCGCAATCCAACCCATGCAAGTGAGTGTGGCAGTGACCAAGAAGAAGAAAGTTATTTCGAATTGTATTAGACACCACTTAGTTACCAGGATAGCTGTTCACATTCACTTCTATAAATGTAAACGTTTAACGTTACATGCAAATTCTCATACTTTCACGCTGCAATTCAATTACTATGGTATTGATCAACCTTGTCGTTTTACTATGTTAATACTACAATAATTACCGTTATTATTTACTATTATATTTTATATTACAACTGCAATTACAACCAAATCCATGAAGATATATACATGCTCAAATGAGAAATATGCATGTTCATGTGAGAAATATAAATACTAATGTAAAAGACATAATTTGGCAATCATGAACCTACAATAGGTGCAATGAGTAATTGTGACAGGCTCGCCTCTGTAGTGTGCTGTAGCGTGTTTGCCTCACATTCAAGGGGTACCGAGTTGGAATCTCGGTTAGGGTAAGTTATCCGGCTAAGATTTTCTTCGGAGCTTTTCCTTATTCTAAGACAATAAATGTTGGGTTACTAAGCTCTATGACCCTGAGCTCATTTGAACATAATTGCGTCCATTTCATTCATAGTCTGATATGACCTACCAGATTAAAAGACGTAAAACTTTAAAAAAAAAAAAAAAAAAAAAAAAAAAAAGTTGCATCCTGCCAAGGTTGATTACTATTTCAAATGCAAAATATTAGGAATTTGGAATTATCTGTTCTTGCTTTCTGAGCAATTGATCGCATAGTACACAGTAAACAACTCGCAAGAGCATCGAAAGAAGTTGCTCTCTCTGCTTTACTCATTAATGACAATGAGCAACCAGTTGATACACGCCTGCTCTACCCTTTAGAATCAATCTGAGTGGCCCAGTCGATTAGGCGTTGGCCTTCTGGTCCAGGATTCAAACCACCACAGATCGCGTTTTTTTGTTTGTTTTTTTTTTTTTTTTTTTTTTTTTTTTTTTTAACATATACTGGCATGTGAAGTAATTCCTACGGGGTGAAATTCCGGCAGACCGTGGCGCTGATATGAATTTGGCGACTGGCGGCTCGTTCACAAGCAAAGTAATGTTATCTATCCCTCAGAGGGGATCCTTGATAAAGGAAACATTGTTTTAGGCATGAATTAGAAATATATGATATTTGAATACAGCAGCGACAAGAAAGACCCTCAAATAAAAAATGTGGAATGGAAATCGGTATATTACTCAGATTCAGTTTTCCAATCCCAATATGAAGCCTTAAAAATGGAACCTTTTAAGTAAGAGATGATATATTATAGCAGCCATTCAGCAAAGACGTCCAAAAGAGAAGTTGCTCCAATAAAAAACAAAAAAGAAGAGATTAAATGACGCAGTGAAAGTTACGAGCGATTAGAAGTGGAAAGAAATGGAAATGGTGTTTATGAACAAATTAATTCCTTTTCACGAAATGTGCTCCGCTGAGTTACTGTCTCCAACTCTGGTCCTTGACGTTTCCATTTATCGTTTCCTCGTCCCCAGCCGTTTCCGTGGTGCTTACGTCACTTCCCGTAACTCGCCGAGCGCTATCTACACCTTTAATGGCGTCACTTCTACATATTGCTGAGGTACTAAATATTGTAATCTGGTACACAAGTTTGTGTACATGTATTCATCTGCAGCGATGCGGGAGGGGGATCAACTTTATGGACCTGTTAGTAGTGGTAGTTAGGATTCATGAAACGCTCCCTTGATGTACTTTCAAGCTCGCCCTGCCGTTTTCATACCATATTACAAACTAGGGCGTGAATATTTTCTCTTGCTCGAACTCTCATCGCATTTCTGCTCACAAGCTGCCTCCAAAATCGCGCCCAAGAATCCAAGTAAGTCTGACATCTTGTGAAGAAGTTCTTAACTAGTATATCTTACGACTAACTCTCACGTTTTTTGATAGGTAGAGTGGGTGAGTGTAATTAATCCCTCTAGGTGGCCCGGGTTCGATCCCCTGCATGTGAGACTAGTAGTGGACCCCTGTCTGGGCGGGTTTTCTCCGGATGTTCTAGTTTCCCCCGCCATTCCACAAATTGCTCCAGATCACCTTTCCAATCATCAATTTCGCTTATATTTCATATCATCCAGTTCTTCATGTTCTTTCCTGGCTACGGGCCGACCCTCGTAACAGGTTCTTCATTCTGTGGTTTTGTGCCGCAGGTTCCCTGACAGGCTTCTGAGTTGGCTTGTATGTCCTAGGGGGCTGTTAGTCCTATAATCAGGGGGAAGGTAAGCCGATTACGAAACGAAGAATCAGACTGAAAAATTCAATGCCATAGCCGGGATTTGAACCACGGATCTCAGCGTCTCTAGCCGGTCCTCTTACCACGGAGCTACCATGGTAATATGCCGGCACGCCATTAAATTCCTTAGTTTACTAGCAAGTTTACCGGTAAACCACAAGGTAATCTCAATTATTTTGAGGAAAACTACCCCAATGTCGTACGTACCTACTTTAAATCCTGAGCTTCATAGTTTAGCCAACTATTATAGTCAATTTGTTAGTAGTGTGTTTTTTCACACAAGCCGTGTGTAGAGCAGGAGTTGAATAGATCTGTGGTTCAAATCCCGGCTATGGTTTGAATTTTTCAGTCTCACTCTACCTGTCTAACTCATGTCCAACACACGGCTTGTGTGAAAATACAATTAAATTAACACTCGCGTGTTTTACTTTCCCTACTATTTATTTATACAAAACGAGGAAGCATTGCATTCCACCCAAAAACTCCATACTGAAATCTCAGTGGAAAGTCACCCTCCGCGGTCTGCGGTTAACATGCTGGTCTCTGGTTCTTAAAGTCGCGGGTTCAAACCCGGCGGAAGACGATTCCATGTCGTAGATTTATGGCACGAAAAAGAAACTCAAATCTACAAAAGACCTCTAAGCAAAATGAAGCGGTCTTTCACACCCAATATAGAATGGGACTCTTAAGAACCACAGCAGTTAAAGATCATTTATAAATAAAAAACTCATTTTCAAATACCAATGTCAGTGGAAATACACATTTTAACCTTCTCTAAAAAAATTAAATTTCACGCGCGCGTTTGTGTTTATGTATGTGTGTGTTCGGTCTCTGTGGCCAGCGTTCAATGTTCTCCAAACTGTTTTCAAAAAAATCTCCCCGTCTCGAACTACCATTTATATAAACAAATTGTCGTTATATATGCTTTTCTCAAAAATAGCTGCAACGATTGTTATTAAAGCATACCATATGTTAAAGTAATATAGGATACGAAAGGATGGGGACTCAGAAGTCCAACTAGAGCGCTCCGACCGCACGAGGGAATGATGAGGTGAGAGGAGACACTGAGCGGCCGGAATCAGGAACGACAACACAAAAGGGTCACTACAGTTAGAATATTGAAGCTGATAAACAGACTGACAGTCAGACCAAAGATCCCACTCCGTATAGGGCCAACGCCTCCAAGGGTCTATACACCGCAACTAGCCGAAGTCGGGGGAGAGTTACAGTGAGCATCCTCCACTCCACGCCGAAGCACCATTGCTAACACTTCCCTGAAAATGACCAAAAGGGGGGATGGATGAGTGAAAAAATAATGGAATGACTGGAGGGACATTAAATACGGTGGATGAAATCAATCTTCCAGCTTTCGCCTGGCGATTGGGGAAAACCACTGAAAAAAACCTATGGGTCAAACAGACCGGACACGAATTGCATTCACGATCTTCTGAATCCAGTCGTACACGCTACCGTGGTGCCACCAAGCTCGATTAGCAGGAATTAGATATAAGAATAAACGTTTGTAAGAATAGTTTGTTGAAGAATGGATAGAGAAAGTCCCAGGAATATAAAATGTTTGGCAAGAAATACTGCTTTGTTGCATTCGTCAAGATTTTTTTTAACGAAGTTTAAATATTCAGTACATCACAAACATCTGTAATCGCCTTAAAATCAGTACTGTAACATGTGAATCGAATTACCAAACCAATTTACTCCTTATCAACCAAATTATAGTATAAAATTATTTAACGGCAATATGTGTTCTTCAGCAGTCTTGAAATATGTTATAATAAGCAATAAAGAGGAATTTTAGCTTTAAAACCAGGATGAAATAAAATAAAATTGTAATGGTATTGGAGAGACGTCGTAGATTACAATTCACTCTATTTCATACAATCTGTTGGCAGTATTTGTATTTTAAATTATTTATATCGATAATAGTTTGGGTGTAGATAAATTGAGCCAAGTGCTTAAGAATTCCTATGTGTGAAGAATGCTTTTTGCAGTATCCTGGAATTTGTTCAATTTCCCCCAATTAGAAACAACAGTATAATAAAATCCCTCCTGCTTAATTGCTACCAATCCTCTCCACTAAATTTTTAACATAAAATAAGAACAATAGTGTAACTTTAGAGAGTGTTTCCACCAATTCTTCCCACTTTATTTAACGTATATCACAGTTTAGAAATAATAGTACTGATCTCTAGCCTTCTATATGAGAATGAATGTAGAGTTTCTACCAATATTTACCACTTTACTGAACGTTTAAAATAACTAATAAAACATTATAAAATGTAGTAATCCGCCTTGGTAGTATGGGGGTAGCATGTCTGCCTCGCATTTAAGAGGTCGAGGGTTCGACTGTCCCTTAGGTTGAGTTATCCGAATAAGGTTATTTTTCCTTATCCTGAAAGACGAATGTAGTAACTTTAAGCTCCATGAACGCTGAGATCATTTGAGCATTATTTCACCGATTTCATTCTTCGTCCGATATGGCCAACTAGGATGTTAAGCTACAAAACAAAACAAAAATGTGTGGCCATCCATATTATAACATATGTGTAGTTTCCATTACTGCTTACCACTTTAATTAACCTTCAACAAAGTTTAGAAACGGAGTTTTAAGTTGGTCGAATAGTCAGCGAACTGTCTTTTCACTCGGAGGTCTCGAGTTCGATTCCCGGCCGGGGCGAAGAATTATTCCTTATCCCCCACAGAGTCTGGAAGTATGTATGCGAGAACGAATGGGTGTGTTTGAAGAAAATAAACTGATTAAAATCTGACGTACAGAGTTATTTAATTGTTTCTAATGCAAAGCTCCCAATAAGACCTTACATGTTAAAGGGTGCTATACAAATGAAACAATAAAAAAAATACAAGTCTAGATATTTGTATGTTTCCACAAATTCTCCTCTTATTGTTTAAACTTTAATACTCTTAGGAACAAGAATTGCCAAACATTTCCTGTCTTTACTTAACCCATTTCATTGATTATAAAAATAGTACAAGTTTAGCATCTATATGAGAACTAATTCAGAACACCAATTCTTCTTACTTTACTTACCCTTTATCATAGTTTAGAAAAAAGTATATTATTGTGATCATCTGCATGACAATGAATGTAGAGTTTGCACCAACTTCTCACTTTGCTTGACCTATTACTAGCTTAGAAACAACAGTACAAGTATGAGAACTCTCTATTGGTTTGTTGTACGAGAAAAGATCTTTCCCACGTTACAATTATCTCGTTATATGAGATTAGACGAACCTGCCCTGACCCCATGTGCTGCTCTCTATTGTTATACAATGAAATTTATTGCCAAACAAGAGACTGTTGAGGGCTAAAATTGTGGCATGTATTCAATTAATATCTACACAAATAAGTAAAGCATTTAAATCAACTAAATTAATAACAAATACAGCAAAATGCGAGTAATTTATAATGTTTGAGTGTAACGTTTATCGATAAAGCATTAATTGACCGCTACAAAGGGATTTGGAAACCTTTGATTTAGGCAGCTGTGATTTCACGACTTTTTCATTAAATACTCTGCACACTGCTGTAATCCGCTTAGTCAGGGCTCATAACACGTCTTGTTGGCCGTAATTCACAACCTAAACTACAATAGGAATGCAAATATTAAGATATCAAGTATTTGTATATCCTGCATAAATTATTATTTTAATTATAGCTACTTTAAAAGTTTGTTTTTCCTTTTTAAATTTGTGGTAGCATCGTGGTTGATTGGTTAGACCGCCTTTCTCTCACGTAAGTGAATCGCTTAACTCCAGGTGACCGTATGTGGTATTTGTGATGTCATGTCGGTGGTTTTTTTTTGGATCCTCCTTTTTCCCCCGCCCCTCATTCCACCAATCACTCCAATGTCAGCTTTTGTCATCCATTTTTACTTTATTTATATGAACTATGTACGAGTACATAGTATATAGACAAGGTATTGTATTGGACCCTAAAATTCAATAACGAGATTTCACCCCTGAATACAAAAAAAAAAAAAAAAAAAAAAAAAAAACACACACAGTTTTTTAGAAAAATATCCGCGTGTGTGTCTGTGTGTGGGTCTGTGGGCAGCATAGCTCAAAAACGAAGAGTCCGTTAAATACCAAACTTGATATTTTTAGCTCAGTATCTTCCAAGGATGTGACAAGCAGATTTTTAAGAAAATCCCCCACTCCAACTACCCTTTACATGGAAAAAGAATCGAAATTTTGATTTTCTCAAAAATGGCTATCTCGATTTTGTTTAAAGGTATTTACATCACAAATAAAATGTATATTTTAAATTTTCTGGGAATAGCCTCTTGAGACCTCTTTATTCAGGATGAGTTTTGAAGAATTTTGCATAACGGTTAAACCGTAAGAGAGAGACAAAAACTCAATACACAAAAGGTTTATATTTTGTTAATACACATAATTTATATCATTTACGTTTTTCTTGTTATTGGTTTCAATTTTAAACTACCTAACTTTTCTCAAACGAGACCATTTCTCAATTGTTTCACATAGCGACCAGCTTTTAATATATTTGACTATTGCTTTAGCATAATGTATTCCCTTATTTCCCTTCTCCTTACAAGGAAGCAAGTAATACGATAATTTCTGTTAATTTTCTCTCGATCAGTATGATGCAAATAGAAGAATAAGGTTTTTTAACAATAATTTGTTGCAAAGATGCAGAAAAACCCATGAGAATGGAACACGTTCACATTTTTAAGAATGGTGTGTATTTAGAATAGCTAGAGAAAGTCAGGTGAATGGAACACATCAGATTTTTTTCACAATATATTCCATTAAAATATTCGAGATAGCAGAGAAGGAAGGGACTGGAAATTAGTTAGATCGCTAACACGCCATAAAACAGCAAAGGTAGGTTAGATGTCGTAATAAATTAGTTTGCGTCTGTACTTTCTCATTTCAGTTGCTGTAACATAGCCATTCAGCATCCCATATTTTCGCTCGTCAATGCGCTGCAGAGACGACAGAGAGAGAAAGTTCATTCTCGCGATCTCGCTCTCTGTCTGCGAGAGATGTAACGCAATGTAATTTCCTGTCAAGCTAAAGGGTAGGGGGAAGAACCCGGGTACAAATCATTTTCTATCCTTTCCATTTCTGGCATTTGCACTAAGTTTGGACCACCCCTGCACCTCTCACCTTATAATCGTGCCAACTTGATTTATCGCTGCATTGGGAATCCTTCCTTCTCGCAGAAAGAAAAGCTCTCCAGCGAATGGCACAAAAACACGCAAGCAGCCCAAGAAAAAGTGACGGAAACGTTTTCCTACCGTAATTCGGTGATCTGATTCGAGTGTATAAAATATACGAGCTCCTTCCTTTTTGTTTTGTGTCATCGAAAGATTGGAAATGAGGGAGGAAATGTGGTGGCAAGAATACGAAGGGACTGAATTGCATGAAAGGCAAGAGGAGTTTGGAATGAAATTTGATTATGCATCATGTTATTCTCCCACCCACTTACCGGCTTTCTTTCACCGCCTCTTGATTCAACTTTCTCCTGTATATGTTCTCAAAAGAAGAGAAGATTCCCAGCGGCGATGTTCCAGAATTGAAAATGATGTTAAGAACCAAGGGAGCCGAGGACACTTGGAGAGAAAAAAAGATCCTCCCAGATCGATCCTTCAGGCACTGCTTGGTCTTAAAATTTCTGAATGAAGAATAAAGTTGGCCAGTATATGAAAACCACATTAGGCTAGCTTTCGGTGTCGATTACGTGGTCGCTTATGTCATGGGGCTCGGTTAGCTGCGGATAATATTCCATGAAACTGATGGACTAACCATGAAAGCATGATATAATTTAATTTACTAGTCTTTCAGGCTAGAGAAATTACTATTATATCTCATCTCTTGCTTTTCATAAACTATTGTTACACTACCCGCAATATTATTTGGTGTTTTCTGCTTCTATAAGTGTTTTAACATGGAATTAAAAAACAAAGATGTTTGGCACTATAACGTACAAACAACGTGTTTGATAAGAACATAATTTAAAGGCATTTCAACAAACACTGGTAAAATCTGTTTGGCAATATAATGTACAAACAACGTGTTTGGTAGAACATCATATCAAGTCAACTTTACCAGCAAACACTGATATTAATCTGTTTGCCAATACAACGTACAAATAACAGGTGTTGAAGGTCATAGTTTCAAGTCAACTTCACCAACAAGTATTGACATAAATATGTTTTCCAATATAATGTACAAATAACATGTCTGAAGGACATCATTTAAGTCAACTTTTCCAAAAAGCACTGATACAAATGTATTTGCCAACATGAAGTACAAATAACATGATTGGGAAAACATAATTTCAAATCAATATTACCAATGCAACAACTTTCACCATATTCAGTAAAAATCTGATGTGTTCCATTCACATGCTTTTCTCTATCTCTTCCTCAAAAAGCAATTCTAACAGAAGATTATTCTTTTATCTGCTCGTCTAAATCGCGATAAACGGGTAACATGCTAGCTTCTGGTTCCTAAGATCGCGGGTTCAAACTCGGCGGAGGACGTTGGATGTTTTCGAACGTAAAAATACTTAGCATGCCTTCCTTTGGAAGGGGAGTAAAGTCGTTGTCCGGTGTCGTGGATTTACGGCACGTAAAAGAACCTCAAGCATGATAAAGAAACCTCTGAGCAAAATTAAACGGTATTTCCAGCCAAGCATAGAATGGAACCCTAAAAACCACAGTTAAAAAGCGTCTATAAATAAAACTCCATTTAATTCGTGATAAATCTAAACAGAAACGATTTTACAAAAAAAGCCGCATATTAAAGATATTTACATGACAAATAAAATGTATATTTTGAATTTTCTGGAAATAGCATCTGAAGTCCTCTTCATTCTGGCTGAATTTAGTTGAATTTTGATAACTGTTAAACCGTAAGAGTTAGACAAAAGCCTACTTTTCAAAAAAAAATTAGATCTCGATTTTTTTCATGGAATTGATCATTTCCGAATATTCCTTACTCTTTGTTTCAGTTTTAAAAATACTTAAACGTATCTCATATGGGAATTTGTCAACTCTTGGTCATGCAAAGAAACGATTTCAACAACATGGCAATCAGATTTTTAAAGGTTTGACCATCGCTTTAGCCTAGTATATTTCCTTTTTTTTTTCCTTTTACTTACCAGGAAGCAAATAATAAGACCATTGCTGCTAATATTTATCTCAGTCTGAAGTAGTTAGAAGAATAACATTCTAACAATAATTTGCTATAGGAGTGTAGAGAAAGTCATGTAAATGGAACACATCCAATTTTTTTATTCAGTGGATCTCATACATTTCTGGTAAAATCTCAGTATCGAATGTTTTGGTGGAATAAGATACCTTCCCTACCTACTGTGCATATTGTAGAGAAAGCCAAAGTAGATCCAGACAGTTACGTGAATGCAGTACATCAGATTTTTTGTTAATATGTACACATAAGACCGTGAAACTCAGTTGCCTGTCGGTTTTAGTGGGATATATTCTCGTGTTTGCTTTAACATTCGCTGTATTGTCCTAGCGAACTAACTAAATTTATTTAGCATGTGTTGGCTATTATTGTTGTTGTAATAACAATAATTGCTGTTGTAGTAGTAGCGGTTGAGCTGCGCGTGTTGTTTTTGTTCCAGCCCCTCGCTGTCTTTGCACAAATCTGACCTTCATTAAGCCAGCTTCCGAACATCACAGAGCTATGCACTGGACCATTTCTCCTCTAACGTCTTCATTAAAGCTGTACCGCAGGTTTCCACAAAAGCTTCTTACTAATAACAAACTCTTCCACACTCCACCGCACCCTCGCGTTGGAAAATGAGGTAGGGTGTTCCAAACTTTGTAGGCACAACTTGTTCTTTGCCTAGCTCATTATCCCGCGTTTTCGACCTCCTTTATCTTCAGTAAACAACCAAAGTTGCCGACAGTAAAACTGACCATTGAGACAAAAGCTAGCAGAGGTTTTTATGTGAACTGCTAAAGTGCTTTACAAGAGAAGAATGCAAAGCAGTCAAGATTGTCTGCACAAAACATACTTGTAGTTTCTGTGTTTGTTTTATGGAGATGTAAATACAAAGCCATAGTAGAGACAATTACAGGAAAAAATTACAAAGCCGTAATTTTCCTTGCCAAAGCTTTGGTTCCTCATTTGCTGAGACTTTACTAACCACATCTGAAACGATAAAGTCAGGGATCATCAAACTCACCACAGAAATACTCCGAAAGTCCTCTTCTGTGACATTAGCAGCAGTATATTACTAGAGCTCGGAGCAATGTGCGCTAAAAATTACATTCATGTGACTTTCTCTGCCCATTCTTCTACAAACCGTTCTTACAAATCTGATGTGTTGCAGTTAGGGTTGCCAAAATGTACTCGAGGCAGGCCCGGAGACTAACCAACAGGCGACGGATATTTGAGTAAATGGGGACAGAAATTGTTAAACAGATTTTTTTTGTATTATTACGGTCTAAATTTTTTTTAACACAATAAAATTAACTTACTACGGCTACGGCGACGCCGACGACTATTATACTACTATATTACTTCTGCTGCAATCATTCTGCACGGAACGAACTTAGATATCTCCTCTTCATTTCATTGTTATTACTCACTATCACAGAACAACAAACTACAACTCTTTTGAATTATGAAAGGTAGTGGTAGTCTATCCACTCACGATTCGAGCGTTCCAATAATTGCCGGTAAACTGCTGACAGACAAGTGACAATGACTTGCCAGTGTTTCTTTAATAATTGAGCCGAATACTACAAAAGCAACAATAAAAAGTTGCCAGAATAAGAATAGCAACAGAGTTTTGTTAGAATTAGAAATTAATATTATAACCAAATTATTAAAAATTATTCATGAGTAAGGTGACATTCAAGCCCGAAGATTATGGCCGCGCTCGCCAAGGCGTCTCGCTTTGGTGCTTCGTAGCGTAGGGGATCGTGGGTTCGAGTCCCGCTTTGAGCATGAGTGTTATATGTTTGTGTATACGTGTGTGTGTGTGTCAGTGTAAAAGCAGAAAACAGTAATTCAGTAAACATACAGTAAACAAATTAGGTAAATAAAAATAGAGTATTCAGCGCCGGAGTCGCGACCAGGCTCCGAAATTTAAACAAAAAAAAAGAAGAAGAAGAAGAAGAAGAAGATTAAAGACTTTGGCCCGTATACCCGGAGAATTCATTCAAATCCGGGCACTCCGGACTGCGCGCTGAGATCTGGCAACCCGAGTTCCAATTACATGACTTTCTTTACCTCTCTCTGACAAATTATTGTTAAAAAGTTTATTCTTTTGTTTACTTCATGCTAATCGAGATAAACATTATTAGAAATGCTGTTAGTACTTACTTCCTTGTAAGTAAAAGGGAAATAAGGGAATATACTAGGCTAAAGTGATAGTCAAATCATTTAAATGATGGTTCTTATTTAATTGAAATACGATTCTTTGCATGTCCAGGAGTTGACAAGTTCCTATATGTAAAAATTTTAAGAAAACAAAAACTGAAACAAAAGACAAGGAATATCTCGGAAAAGGGAAACTCCACGAAAGGAATATATATGACATAAATTGAGTGGTTTACCGAGATATAAATGTTTCGTGTAGTAAGCTTTTGTGTATCACTTATTTAAATGTCATAAATAGTGAAGATGTTCTCAGAGGATATTACCAGAAAGTTTAAGATATGCATTTTACTTTTCATGTAAATATCTTTCATATATGGTATTTTAATCAAAATTGTTACAGCCATTTTTGAAACAGTCAAAATGTTCGTATGTTTTTCGTGTAAATGTTAGTTCCGGTGGGAGAATTTTCTTGAAATTTTTCTTGTCAAATCCTTAAAACCACTGAACTTAAACACCAAGTTCGTTTTTTAGCTGTGCTGCCCACAGACACACAGACATTTTTCTAAAAACGCTTTTTTTTTTTTTTTTTTGATTCAGGGGTCACAAAATATGTAATTACGCTGAAATTTCGACATCGAATTTTGAGTGGAATACAATACCTTCTCTATACACATAGTATCTGTAGAGAAAGTAAAAATTATATTCTTCTAAGTATTCACAGGAATCCAGAAAAACATTTTCCACGGGGACCGTCATGTTAGGCCCGAAAATGAAATTTGCCTCCACTTAGGCTGTACGTATCTGCGCGAAAGATCACAATATTTTACAACTAAGACATGTCGTGAGGACAAAATCGCTCGCAATTAGGTTTCATTTTTCCTTAGTGTCTCCAAGGAAAACTACCGAATAAATAAGAATTGCATATTTTATAAGTTTTCTCTTTGAACCTTTTAAACTCGGATATATGCAAAGAATTAGAAATTAGTAGTGAATCATTGTAATTTGCATTTTTTTTTTCCTGTGAAATGTGGGGCAATAGTAGAGAAAGCCGAGACAGGCATTTTTAATTTCTATTTAATTTCACTACAAAAAATCCCAGCTAGATCTCTGACATCAGAGTGACAATGAGTCCTTGTTAGAAAAGTTTCGTTGTACATAATTATAACAATAGAAATATAAATAAGCTTATGTGTAGTATTCACTCAACTTTTTCTACCCATCCTTCTAAATATAATGTTTCGTGTTAATCGAAATAAAAATTTGCAGAAATGGTTTCATTTCATGATCATTTCAGGTTAAAGAAAAACATAATAGGCTTAAAAGATAGATACATCGCTTTGTGATGGCTAAATTCCGATCTCCTTGCAAATCACGAGAAAAAAACGAGTAAAAACAATGAAACATTAGACAATGTAAACCAATAACGAAGAATATGACAATGTCTATTTGACAGGAATTAATGAGATCTACTCATTTTCACTTTCTCTACATAATACATGACACGTAGGTGGAATGTTATACCGCGATTTCTCGGTAAAATACCAAAATTTGTATTTAAGTTTAGTCTTTACGTGGAAAATTTTTCGGAAATTTTCATTTCTTCAAAAATGTCTCTAACGATTTTGATTAAAAATACCGTATATTAAACATGTTTACATGGGAATGAAATGTAAATCTTGAATTTTCTGGAAATGGTCTCTGGAGAATGTTCATTTTGGATGAATTTTGCTGAATTTCCATAACTGCTAAACCGTAAGAGATAGACAAAAACTTACTACACAAAAGTGTAAATCTCATTAAAACACACAATTTATGTCTCATACATTTTTTGTAGAGTTAATCATTTTTAGATATCCCTTGTTATTGGTTTTAGTTTCAAAATACTTAAAACGGGAATTTGTCAACTCCTGGCAATGCAAAGATGCGGATTTTAATCACATGGCAACCGGATTTTAAAAGATTTGACTATCTCTTTAGCCTAGGAATTCCCTTATTTCCCTCTTCTTACATGAAACCAAGTAATAGGATAATAATTGCTAATGTTAATCTCTCATAACATGAAGTAGATAGAAGAACAAGTATTGTAACAATAATTTGTTACAGAAATGTAGAGAAAGCTATGTGAATGGAACTCATCAATTTTTAGGTAATATTTCCTTAGGCTTTACAAATTATATGACAAGCATTTAATATGAAGAGGATGTCACAGAAAGCTCAAGATATGCATTTTATTTCATGTGGTATTTCAATAAAAATCACATTTGAGTAAATAAAAAATAACGATAATTGTATCCCTCTATTTCGGGTATGTTGGTGCGGGATTTTCTTAAGAAATTGCGTGTATGTTTTACCCTTGAAAGTAACCAAATTTAAATCCTAAGTTTGGTATTCAACTGATTCTTCGTATATGAGTGATACTGTTAACTCACGTGAACATTTCTCTAAAAATGATTTTTATTTTCATTTTATTTAGAGATCCTCAAAGGTTTATTTTCGCTTTTATAATATGCACCTGCGAAAAACTCTCTAGTTTTAGTTTCGAAATCTACTTTACATTCGTGGAAATAAACCCAGCGTAGACATCAAGAACAAAATGGAAGAAAATTTCCACTTTAGATTGTTTAAAAAGCAAATACGCTCTCGACGTTCAACTCAGTATTAGACTGAATTTTAAAACGAAGTAGGTTGCAAAAATGAGATTAAGGGAATGATAATGAAATGCGATGAACAAAGCAACTAATGAAAACAAGATTAAAAGAAAGAAAAATATTTCGAAGAGTCAGGATTAAAAATGGTATTCTGCCAACATCCTTTCTATACTTCCGTTGCATAAATATACAATGTGCTCATGCACCGTATGCAAAAATGAACTAAATTGTTAAGCAGAGAATACAAACCCTCACCCTTGAATTAAATTAACCCAGACTGGAAATTTGCTTTTACAACATTGAATATTTGTTAATATCATACGTGTACTAAAATTCCTCCTCGAAATGTTTTTGCAGGCGCCTTAACAAAAAGTTAGAAAACGGCATTTGTGGATTAGATTAGCAACAATCATACTTTGGCCCAGTATGGAAGAATTTTGGACTAGTTAATACACGCCTATCATGCATGGATTCAAAGGAAGGGAAACTGTGAAGCAAAACTCAATCTGTTTGTGCTGAGTCGGAGAACAAACTGTGGATGAGGTGCTGCTGTTGTATACTAGAAATCTCTAAACTCCAGTACCAGTGAACCCCATAGCGAACTGGAACAAAGTGTCGTCTCTATTATAAGTCCGCTAGCTTCAATATCTAAAAACACTTGTTTCGATTTGCGACTAGAGGGGAGAGGTTTTTCTCATTTATAACTATTGCCTTTACACTTTATTTGGAAATTCTGAAGGTGACTGTGAATATAAGTACTAAAATCAAAGTTATTAGACATTGCCATTAGAACTAAACGTGAAGCGAGCTGCATCACCACTGACAGGTACTAATTGTTTGCAAAACTAAGGCATTCGAAAGTGCATTAGAACTTAAACAACATGTAAATGTAAAACTAGAATAAAATTTTGGAAATCCGAGATTATTATTATTGTTATTGTTATTATTATTATTATTATTATTATTATTATTATTATACAGAAGTTGTATTCAATTTCTTTTAAATAACTACAAAAAAATTTAAATGAATTATAATACAATAGCATTGAATAATCATGCATACCTTTTTAACAATTGCAAGTAGAGTTTTTCAGTAGTACACTAATAGTTTTAGCAATGTTTATAATTATTTTTAAACAAAAGGTATAATTAAACTCAATTCCTGACTGGCAACAATTTTCCAGTACACTTTATGACCATTCATTTATTATTTTTCCACAGGCGTATTTCCGCCTTTATCCGTGCCCAATGTATAAACAAGGGAAGTAATTTGGATTTTATGTAGAAATCATCGCAGTTTGCACCTCGACATCCTTTCTTTGATTGTAATTTGTGAGTTGCACTGTCTCATTGTTCATTCACCTCTCTCACTCTCAATTATAACTTCCAAATAGGCACCGCTCCAGTCTCATCAATTCCATTTATGTAGCTCAAATGTAATTTAAATAGATAGATTTCGGCACTTAGTAGTGAAAAACCACAACTAATTTTTGCTTTCTGTACTACCACCACCTCAAGTAAGTAAGGGAAGTATTGTATTCCACTCAAATAATTGATACAGTGAACACGAATATTTTCAAGAAAATCCCTCCAAGGCAGTGAAAACAATGTGTAACAATCTTTATTAAAATACCATAAATATTTCATATTTTCTTGAAATATAATATACTGCGATACTGGAATTTTCTGGAAACCCCTGTGATGTCCTCTTCCTATTGAATATTTATTTAATAATTTTATTGGTAAACTGCAAAGAGATACATATAATCACAGAAAATAAAGATCTCGCTAATGCCCAAAATGTAGACAAAAGTGTTGCGTTAACCATTTCCGAGTATTCTTTGTTGTTGGTTTAAATTTTGAAATACTTAAATTCTTTTCAAGTGGAAATTCTATATTCCCCTCCCCCTCTTTAATCATACATACAGAACGAAATTAATTAGTCTCAGTTCATCACAAACCGCTCTTAAACATTTGACTATGCTGTATTCCCCTAATTCCCTTGTGCCTTTGAAGTAGATAGAATAATAAGATTTTGTAATAAACATCTGTTGAGGAATGGGTAAAGAAAGTCACGTAAAAGTAATACATCAAAATATTTGTAGACTGATTTTCCTGGAACTTCACTGTAAACGAAATTTCCAGCTAATTTTGATCATTTACGTATGAGCTGTCGCCTCAATTCACAGGTCCCAACTTTGAATCTAATATATGGATAACATTTCATTGACGCGCCATGGCCGAGTGGTTAGACCACTCGCCTCTCACCCAGCGGTCAGGGTTCGTTCGAGATTTGTGGTAGACAAAGCTGCATTGGAGCGGGTTTTCCTCGGATTATCCGGTTTCCCCCGCCATGCATTCAACTGGTGCTCCATATATACCGCTAGTGTCATCGCCTGTTGTGCCACAAGTAGTTAAAGCAGTCGTTAAACACTACTAAAAAAACTTTCCTTCCAGGGCATTTCCTTATTCTCGAATAACGAATGTTGACTAACTTTAAGCTCAATGAATTCCAGGTTCGTTTAGAATCATTCCACTTATTACATTATCCGATAACATCCTCCCGCGTGATTATTCCTGAAATACCAGAAAATTTATGACATCATAATTCGTGACTACAAGAAAGAAAGTTTGCAAGTTATTTGAGAGATGACTTTACGGTTTATGGCTTAAATATTAACTTATTTTGTTTAATAAGTTTTTTAAGGCAATAATGGTGTTATTCCCGTCCAAATGTTCACCAGATTAATATTAGCTTTGTCATCGAATCCACTGCCTCCATTAGGTTTTACCATTCGCACACAAAATTAGTTATGACGTTATTGCAGAGATGCACCAAGCAACGTTATCTGTACCAAAAATGCTATCAACTGGAGCTAAATTTATTTTCCTGACTGTCACATATATTTATAAAATATTTTTCCCACATTCCCTGATGAATGACTGTGCCGGTCCATAAATAACGTGCATTTCTGGGTTTTTATTGCCTTTTAGTGGCTTTTGACCCCCTTAATGCTATGGAAAATTAATATTGATTACAAAGCAGACTTTAGATGTATTGGTAGCGCTGTAATACATTTGAGTCATTATCTGCCCTTATCTACTTCACAGTTCATATTATTTCATAGTCTTCAACAGCCCAATAGTATTAGCAATTTATCCCCCATTTTATTAATTGCTTCTAACAAAAGCTGATATGTTACACTAACCTAGCTTTCTCTAGCTGTCTTGTAAACAAAATACTTACAAAAGATTATTCTTCTTTTTCACCTTGCTAATCGAGATAAGCATTAACGGAATTTTCTTTTTACTTTGTTTCATATAAGTAGAAGGGAACTAAAAGAATACACTATGCTAAAGCATAGCCAAATGTTTTAAAGGCTATGCGATTGTCATTGAAATTCTCTTCTTTGCTTGGCCAGAAGTAAAACAAAAGAAACTTGTCTGAAAAAAGTATAAGTATTTTAAAATTGAAAGCAGTAACAAGGAATATCTCTGGAACGGTTACCTCCACAACAAAAATGTAAACAAACATAAATTGTGTGTTTTGAGAAGATCTCTCTCTCTCACGGTTTACCAGCATGCAAAATTCATCCAGAATGAAGATGCCTTCAGGGGCTATTCCCAGGAAATTCAAGATATACATACATTTTATTTGACAGGTAAACATCCTTAATAGGTATGCGGTATTTTAATCAAAATCGTTTGGGCAATTTTTGACAAAATAAAAATATTCGAAATGTTTTCCATGTAAAGGATAGCTTGGAATGGGGAAATTTTCTTGAAATTCTTCGTGTCGCATCCTTGGGAGATATTGAACTTAAATACCGAGTTTAGTATTTGACAGACTTTTCGTTTTTGTGTTGTGCTGTCCATGAGGGTTTCCCCCGTTAAGTCGAGTATTATGAGCTGTGTTGTCTACAGATACGCACACATACACATACACTGACCTATTTCTATTTATTTATTTTTTAATTCTGGAGATCTCGTCACATTTCAGTTGAAATCTCGGAATCGAATTTTTGTGTGGAATATACTTTTTTTATCTACTGTGTACGCTTTACATGTGTGCTAGAGAAAGTAAAAATAGTGATTCTTAAGGAATTTTAAATTTTAATGTTTAAAAGGTATTTAACATGAAATGTCCTAATTATAACCAAATATTAAATTGATAAAAATCCATACGTGTAGAGATAATATCAGTAACGTTAACTAAAAGGCACCACACATTCTTTCTGGAATTAAAACTTCAGGTCCATTAAAGAATTTTGTGAGCGTAAGCCCTTAATTTTATTACGCGCAACAAGACTTAAGTAATGCAGGAACAGGTGACTTGTGACAACGTAGATCACTCGGAATCCTTGATGCCAAAACCCATCTGTAACGCGTATTTTTACGGTGGGTAGAGTCTCTGAAAAAAGCAAATGCTCTCTGAGTAAACTGTTCTTATGAAGATTCGAACAATGATTGTAAGGTAAACCCATTATACTGTGTCAATGAAGTGGAACGTGAACATTGAAATTCAGACACTTATTTTGCAAAATTTGACAACTAAAATTGCCATTAACAGCATCAAAATAAATATACCTGGTGAAAAACAAAGAATTTTGACGTAATGTGCAGCACAGTAAAGTAATAAAGAACATAATTCATATATAGTTTTTTGTAAGAGCGTTTTGAAGGATTCCAATTGGATCACTACTCGTACTTACAGTAAAATTCAATCAGCTCTACTTACTCTTATATATGTTTACCATTCTCATGAGTTTCTCTACCTGTTCTGCAACAAACTATTCTTACAAAAAAATATTATCCTATCCACTTCATCTAATCGAGATAAACGTTAGTAAAAATGGCTTATTACAAAGTAAAATGGAAATAAGGGAACATACTAGGTTAAAACGATTATAAAAATCTTACAAAAAGGTATTATTATTCGATCTACTTCATCTAATCGAGACAAACGTTAGCAGAACTAGTCCTATTACTTACTTCCTTATAAGGTTCCTTATAAGTTGAAGGTTTGCTATGTGATTTAAATTCTATTCTCTTTGGATTACCAGGAGAAGAAAAATGAAATACGGATGACAACATCCTATTCGGGAAAAGTATAAGTATTTTAAAATTAAAATCAGTAACAAGAAATATTCCGAAAATCTTTAACTCTACAAAAGAAATGTATTTGACAAATTGTGTGTTATAAAAGATCTGCATTTTGCGTGTAGTAAATGTTTATCTACCTCTTACGGTAATATAACAGACATTCAGAATAAAAGAATCTTCAAAGGATATTTCGAGGAAATTCCTGATAAAAATATTATTTGTACGTAAATCATTAGAGCAAGTTCAGAGAAAATCGAAAATTCGTATTGGGATTTTCTTGAAATTGTTCGTGTCACATCCTTGGATGCTACTATGCTTAAATCCTTAGTTTGATATTTAATCGCTTTTCTTTTCTGAGTTATGCTGTCTAAGAAGACAACACCTTCACATACGTTTCAAAAAACGCCTTATATTGAGGGATCCTCAAATCATGTACTTCCGGTGACATCTCATTATTGAATTGTTGGATGGAATGTAATACCTTCTCTATCTACTATGTAAATTATACGTGGTAGAGAAAGTAAAAATAAATTAAAGACTCATACGGTGCATCAGCTTTCAGTACCCATTTGGTTTCGCGCAGTGTGTGCTGCTTCTGTAGCCAGCATCATCTGATTGGATAAAACAATTATCGGATTCGTTCCGACTCTAAAGGTATTGGCGAGAATGTTCTGCTCTGAAAGAATTGAGCGAAAACAAAAAAGAGACGACCAGACCAGAAATAACGCTCCAGTAAACTGGGTATTGCATCGCTCGAGGGCTTGTGCGCAGGCGCGTATCTGAGCGGCTTTAACCTGCGGTCAAGAGGAGGTTTTATCCGAAGAAATGCCACCTGACACCTCGCAATTTATCGTTCCCAATCCTGCCACATGAAACCTGGGCATTAAGAAACGTAAGTACGCAATTTATCGCCCTGTTCTCATTTGCACTAGGCTTTGTCATCTGTTGTAAACAAAGCGCTTAAAATATATGTTAAAATAGGAATATTAATATTTAAATCGGATGTAAGAGAATTTTATTCAGTGTTCAACCGGATTCCATTTGAAACTTACTTCATTACAAACTACAAATCATGATAAAATATTGGTAACTAGGAAAATGACAAAATATTCATAAAATAGCAAATAGTCATTTCTAATAAGACGAATTTTCACCTGTTCTGTTTTGAAATTGACTCCGGGATAGAAATTAACAATATATATATACTCTTTAAAATAAAAAAATAAAAATATAATTCAAAATTAATTCAAAAAATGTACACAAATCCATGCAGAAGTAAAACAAAAATTTGAAGATACTTATTCTGTTTTGCTCGGAACCATATTGTTTAATTTTTGGAATGCAGTTTTCCGCTCTTTAAAATGCTTCACGTAGTGAAAAACTAAACCTTAATTCGTGAATATATCGGAATTATTTTTCTTAAAGCCTCAAGAATTTGTGAAAATTTTGTTTATCTTCACTTGCAGCATAGTAGATGCTTTGGGAAGAAATTGCAACTCAAGAATGTTAATAAAATCGAATAGTCTTTCAATAAAATTGCAAAGACTATTGATTTATGTATTTCGTTCATCTCGAACATGATTTTAAGTTCACTTGATGGAAAACATTGTGCTGTGTATGGCAAGATGCAAAAATACTTATATTTCATAATCGTTTTAACTGATATATAAACATATGGTTATTTTAAATATAGCATGAAATGGAATGTAAATGTCTAAACATTAAAATTACACGAAATAAAAGGAGCTCACCAAGCATTTAAAGAAATAAAGGTAAAATATTTGTAATCTTTTAAAAGCTTCAACAGAGTTCTATAAACATCTTCCTCTATAGTATACAGTGCATTATTTTCTGGAGGAATGTAAATGATAGTTTGCAGGAAAATTCACCAATGCAAAGTCATTTCATATTCTTCAGATTCCAAATGTTGGGAACTTGTATACCTCTTGGTGCACCTATTTTATACTGCAAGTTCTGCTTCATTCCTCTAATAAACATCTCTCGGCTACGCTTTGCGGCTTATGGCCCCCATTCCTTGGTTAAGGTTTGCCGCTTAGGACCCCAAAATTCCTCGGCTACGCTTTGCGGCATAGGACCCTGACAACACTTTACGGTTTAGGAGCTTCGAGCCCACAAATTATTATTGTCCACTTCTTCAGCGACGATCCGGGTCATTGTAATGTGTGTTTTTGTTAGCTACCACATCTTAGCAATGTTTATGTTGTGAATATTGGTAACACTGAGAGACAAGGATAGAAGAGGAAATGTTTCATAATACCTCGGGTTGGACGTACCTTACGTTAAAAAGAAAAAGGTGACGTAGAAATGAATGAAAGTGAAATAGTGACTAACATAAACGCTTGATAAGTTGGAAAAATTGAAAAAATATAAGTGAAAAAGTGCTGTAAACGTTTTCGTAAGATATGTTCTTTACATTAGAGAAAATGATCTTCCTGAAATAGTTCGTAAAGTGATGGGAATATCAATTTGTGGCTGCACCCACAGTCGGGTGTATATCCCAAAAATGAGTGTTTGTAAGTTTGGTCATAAATGTCTGTCCCTCTTCCAAAAGATGCTTTATCAGTCTTAGATTTTGACTTTGGCAATTAACTTGGAAGCTATATTTTAAAACTCAAACACTTCAAAGGAATTATAACCTGAGTATTAATAAAACAGGCATGCCAAAAATGGAGCAGAGTGGAAGGCGTACATTAACTCATTTCACTCCGTGTGAAGCATTGGCGCATGTCGCTATACAACGTAATGGAATGTTTGTAAACACAAGGCCTTCTTCATCTGTATCTAGAGTTGTGGCCGCTTCAATTAAAAAATTCTATGTTCAGAGGCCTGTTTGCAACATCAAATTGGACCCCAGAAAAGGGACACAAGCGGCTATTTTCAAGCGCCAACACCAAACGCACCAATTGTCGATAGCAAGCCCTACAACCCTGAAACATTCAAATTAAACACATGAAATAAAATGATGGTGACAGGAAAGTAGTAGAAGAGGACCCACCCCAGCATTCGCGTACTGACTTATAAAATAAAAAAAAAAAAAGAAACCAAGAATTGAATTAGCAACTCCAACAGCAATCAACCCTGGGACCTTCTTAATGCGCAAAGGACACAACACGGTTTTAATTCAGACTAATTGAGATTTGGAGAATAAATACCTGTGTTATCCCCTTCTTCATTTTTCTGAGATAATGCTATTCAGTTTTTACCAAAATACCATTAAAATGATGTATTTATACGATTGTTAGTTGTCACTGCATTCGAATCTTTTACAAAATTGCCTGGGTTTCGATTATCGCTCTTATAACTTTGATTTTTAACAATTTAACCCTCGTTTCCAGCCTTTTCTTTTGGGTTAGATGATTTCGTAAAATCATCACCATAGAATTTCTTGCATAATTAATGAATTTAAAGGATTTTTCAATAATATTAATCGTATGCACTAAAATGTACTTATTCCATTCTTGTGTTAACATGGAGAGGGGGCATTACGCGACGCTGCGCCAAAAATCCGCTTAGAGCCCACTGGAAATTAGTAGCTCCTCGCTTCGTTAAGCAAACATACGCCCAAAGGTAAATAGGACCCATGAACGCGTATTTTCATTTAAGATAAATTTTATAAATGTCATATCCTCGTAGTGACGACAGCTTTGTTTAAGCCATATAAATAATTATTTATTTAATGCCACATGAAAGAACTCCTTGCTTTATTTACCTTTAAACAGTTTCCGCAATCAAGAGTTATTGAAAGGACAAAATACACAAAGAGATAAAAGAAGCTCATTTAAAAAAACAAAACAAAAAACAAACACACAGTTTACACAGAAGTTTCAAAGAAATTCTCATTCAAGTATTTTTTTTAAATAGATAAACCTCGTAGGCTACAATAAAAATAAATGCCTTTCTTTTTTCTTTGCTGTATTTATGATTTATTAATGAATACAGATCTCCATAGATATGAATTTTAAATTTCCCTGGCATTAATTTTATTTACATATTTTATTTTACCTTGTAATATATGCAAGAGCAGATTCCTTATACCTGCTGCATCAAACCGTGTATTTTAACATTACAAATATTCTTGGCAGCAAATCAATGAAACTCCAACACATCACGTGGTCAGTGCGGTTAGAATACATAGTTTACAATCTGAACCCTTCACGTTAGAATGCAATTTTGTAATTTTGCAACTTATACAAGAGAAATTTTCAACATTTATCAGTCAGAAAGCTCATTTATTCTAATACACATAGACTTATTTCTACAAATTTCACCCAGCTTAGTTGAAGTTGTTATCATGTTTTTGGCTTCCTGGTATATAATAGAATTGAATGTATTGCAGTCCGCTCAAAAATTCAATGTTGAAATTTCACCGGAGAGTATTGTTTTGAAGCTGCGGAATCTAACAAAAGCATTTTTAGAAAAAGTCCCGTATATGTGAGAGAGAGAGAGAGAGAGAGAGAGAGAGAGAATGGTTCTATGATCAGCATAACTAAAATACAAAAAGTTGGTTAAATCCCAACAATGATATTTAATTTCAGCAAATTCCAAGGATGCGGCACAAAGATTTTCACTGAAGTATATTACCGGCGTAGTTAACAATTTCTAATATATTCCTTGCTTTTTTATTAAATTTTCGAATAGTTCTACTTTTCTCGAATGAGAGATATGCGGGTGAGAGAGAGAGAGAGAGAGAGAGTGAGAGTGAGAGAGAGAGAGTGAGAGAAGTGTTTACCTACCAGTTATGCAAAAGTCATACAGAGTGACGAGGTCTGCAGAGACAATTCCATTAAATTCAAGAAATGTATCTTAGCTTTTATGAAATTACCTTTAATATACGGTACATTCAAAGTCATTAGAGCCGCTTTTTAGATAATCAAAAACTCCGATTGAAATTTAATTTCCCTATAAAGGGCGCTTTGGGATGGAGATTTCCCTGAAAAATTTCGTGCCGCATCCTAGGAAGATGTTGAATTTAATCGACTTTTTTGGCCGAATGGTTAGACCACTCGCCTCTCACCTAGAAGGCCTGGGTTCGATCCCAAGTGACCGCATGTGAGGTTTTTTTCTGGACAAAGCGGCGCAGGGTCGGGTTTTCTCCGGGTTCTCCGGTTGCCTCCCCCCCGCCCATCGTATTCCACTGGTTCCATGTATCGCCAGTGTCATCGCCACAGTAGTAAAAGCGGGCGTTAAACACTACGAAAAAAACATCGACTTCCCCTCATGCTGTACACAGCGACAGACAGGCAGAGGCGTACCTTTTTAAAAAAATATTTGTTGCTTCAGGGGATCCTCAAAACATGTCTATCCGGTGAAATCTTGGTATTGTATTTGTGTCTGAAATGCAATATCCTCTCTACTACTATGTATGTACAGTGCGTGGTAGAGAAAGTAAAATGTGTAAAGCATAGTTAAAATATCGCTAGTAGTAGTTTTTGTATTACTATCAAAATAACTACGTGGAATGAATGGCGCTATTGAGGTCACATAAACCACGTTTATAGAATTTCTGAACTAATAGATATAGATAGCCCCGGACGTTCATTTATCCCCTCCTTCATTCATTGCGAACCCCAACGTAACACCCCTTCGTTCACTCTTGCTACATAAAAGCATTTCCTGATTTCCCCCGATGCGGACTTTTCCCTTCCCTTACGCCTCACACCCCGCTATCAGCTGACCCCCCACCCTACTTGCTATAGTATACCGTCCCAGATAAATCTACATTAGCGAAGCTTGCTGCCCAGGGGGTTAAAGGCGCTGCTGGAAAAACAAACCAATAAGAAGCGTGTGGCCTCGATCCTTAGGAGCCTCCTTCGACTCGAGTAAGCAATTAGCTACTGCTGCTACGCTATTTAAGGAGAGCTAAAATGAACTGAAATATAATTTTAATAACCTGGAGCAGGACCGCCAACACCTGCTGTTAAAGTTTCGCTATCGCATTCGAAAACCTGCAGTTTTCCAAGCGAGAAATCAACGTTCAATTTTAATTCACCACAGAGCTACCAGTTTTTGTTTGACTATAGCTTTTGATTAGTGTTCTACATTATTTTGTTTCTATGTATAAGGAACTAAAATAAGACTATTTCTGCTAATGCTTATCTTGAATGATGATGTAGATAGAAGAATAATCCTTTGCAAGATTAAATTTGTTGTAGAATATACAGAAAAAGTCATATGAATGTAACACAAGATTATTTTTACTTTCTCTATACCATTATAGTAATAAGTATTGTATTCCATTCAAAATTTTCTATGTCTATTCCATCATAAATACGCAATTTGAGTTCCAATAAGCTGCGGTGTTTTAAATACCAAATTTATTTTTAAGTTCAGCTTCTTCCCAAGATAAAACACAACTTTTAAGAAAATCCTACACTACAAAATGCCCTACACAAAAGAACATTTCAACTTTTTTTTATTTTCTCAAAAATAACACATATTTTAACTAAACTATTTGCTATTTGTTTAAAGCACTTTCTTGAAAAATTAATTTTATAATTATAATTTTGGTTATAGTCTTTGAATTCCTCGTTCTTCTAGATGATTTTTCCAGAAGTGGTAAACCGTAAGAATTAAATTAAAATGAATTCTATTTATGAACGTGCTTTATCTGCTGTGGTTATCAGCGTCCACTGTGAAAGACTATTTTATTTTGATCAGAGGCCTCTTTATCAGGCTTGAGGTTCTTTTACGTACCGTAAACGTGCCATGAGCTGTAAGAGATAGACGGTATTTTACTGCACAACAATGCAGATTTTATTGGCCCATATAATAGATGACGTATAAATATTTTAGCACAGTTACTCACTTTTGTTAGATTAAGTTTTTAAATAGTTATATTTTTCTCAATTAGTAAGTCATTATACGTTTTACCTCGTAGTCCTACACAGAATATGGCATTTCAAAGATATCGCATATTGTCACGCACTTTATGAATCGGACTATCGCTTTAGCTGCTGTGATCTGTAACAATATTACAAATGTAAACTGAAAATGTTCTGTATTATAGTAACAAAAAGCATACTGATTAATAAGTTTTTGTATGAATATTTTGTAGAATTTAGAACAGAATAATTCGGGTTTGTAGAAAAAAAATCGTATTGGAATGTTTCATTTATCATGAATTCCTTTTTATTTGCTTCAGAATTTATAAAAATTGATAATTGATTACGCAGTCGAGAAATGTGTAATGATATGATAAGCATTGAGCTGTAAAACGTAACTCAAAATAAGGATGTCTTTAAAAACCAAAAATAAAAATAAACGTTATTGTTCGTCAGATAATGAGATTACAGATATAAAATAAAAATGTAATTCAATGAATACATTCGAAGATAATCTCGTAAATTATCTCAATAAATCCAACAAAAACAAAAAGAAGGTTTTCTAAGGTAAACAAACGTAAAATGACAACTGATGGCATAAATACTAGACAAGTTCACCTTATTAATTGTCCATGTCGAGATTTGGAATCGTATTATGATGAAGATTCAAATCCCAAAAAGTGGATAAAATTCAAAATGTTGTGAGACAATATAAAAAAAAAACTCTACAACAAAAATGAAGCTAGAACAGACACTATTACAAACTTCTTCTTCATTGCAATGTTCAGTTCTGTTAGACTCGTCTTCAAAAATCTATTTCTTCGGAACGTATCTTGATCAACTTTCCTGTTGAGCATAAATAAATATTTACATTCGTGCTATATGTTTAAACCAATTATTTTCCCTTGATTACTTCCATTGTGTATAAGGTGGGGAAAAAATCTGATTGAAAAGCTCTAATGGTCCGGTGGTATATAACTCTCTGCTTTTTTTAGCAACTTTATTTTCATTTCCTAAGTCTTCCTTTTCGTTATGGGTTCCAACTCCAATTCTGATAGCGTAAATTAGCAGAAGTACGAAAATGTTTACATTCTCTATCCCGTATGTACAATGTACATAGTGGATAGAGAAGGCATTGTATTCTACCCTAAATTTCAATACCAAGATTTCACCGGAAATATGTTTCGAGGACCCTAATTCCGAAAACACATTTTTAGAAAATGGTCCGTCTGTGTGTGTGCCTGTCTGTCTGCTGTGTAGGTCAAAAACGAAAAGTCAGTTAAATAAGCAAACTTGGTATTTAAGTTCGTGTGTTCCAATGATGCCATACGAAGATGTTCAAGTAAATCACCTCCTACTCAAACTACCCTTTACATGAAACATTTTCGAACATTTTGATTTTCTCAAAAATGGTTCTAACAGTTTTGATTAAAATACCGTACATTAAAGATATTTAATCACAAATAAAATTTATATTTAGAATTTTCTGGGAATAGCCTCTAAAGAGCCGTTTATTCCGGTTGAGTTTTGCAGAATTTTGCATAACGGTTAAACATAAAAGAGATAGACAAAAACTCGTCGAAAAATAAAATAAAGTGTTGATAACTTTCGTTATTGTTTACTTATGCAAAATTGCCTGTCACTTTCTAGATGGCACTAATAAATGGAATAAAAAATGTTTGACGTGGCAGTAAAATACTTGCTGCTTGGATGAAACATTGTGTACTTCTGGATGATCTGAATGACAGCGAGTTGTAGGAGCCCATCGGGTAGAGATGGGGGGGGGGGGTGAGGCGGACGTCGCGTGACTGCTGTGTGAATGAAGATGAGTCATAACAGAGATGAGCCCTAGGAATTTGTGATTCATAAATTAGCAAGTTACACTATCCATACACGTCATGCATAGGCACTTCTCTTTAGCCATCCTTTATCAGTGTGGGTTATTAGGTTTAACCACAAAGGGTCATTGTCATATTACTATTACAGATTTAGCTGGAATTGTTTTAGTTTCTTAAGTCAGGATCCAGTTGCCAAACTATTTTATTTGCAAAAACCTCATACATCTATATTACAATTAACCATCAGAAAATAAACTAAATATATGCGAACTATACTAATAGCTTCTAGTATTTTCAAACTACATTCTACAACTTCAGGAACTGGCATACAGTAAGTACTCATTAATGCACAACTTTAAAATCTGATTCATATATATAAAAATTTAATATTTACAACTAATATTTTCAACTGCTTACCAGAGGAAGTAATTAACGTAGGCTGGTGACTCATTCTGCATTTGCTGCACGAATTCATGGCAATAACTGAGTCTGAAAATAGTAGGGACCCTACCCTCTGCTCTGTCGTGACTTCTTATGCAGGCCGCTCACCTCGTCCTTCCTCCCGGGGTGCCACCGCAATGGGCATAATTTCATTAGGCTTTTATGGTAAGGTTGCCACATTTTCTCCGTGAAGTTTAAGAAAATTATAAATTTCAAACCGATAACAAGGAATATCTCGGAAATGGTTAATGCACATAAAATGTTATTTGCTATAAAATGTGTACTTAAGTGAACTTTAAAAAAAAGCATTAGAAAATTCAAACCGATAACAAGGAATATCTCGGAAATGGTTAATTCCACATAAAATTTTGAGATAAAAGGTGTACTTAAGCGAGATTTGAATTGTTGTGCCTCTTACCAGTTTTACAAAAGCCACTCAGAATGAAGAGAAATTCAGAAATTATGGTTAGAACCTTCAATAAATCAAAATCCTTTAGTCGCATTTTGAAAAAATAAAAAAATAACGAAAACACCCATCTCTGCAGTGTAGGGTAGCATATCTACTTCACATTCAAGATGTTCCGAGTTCGAATCTGGGTTAGGGTGAGTTATCCGTATACAGCTTTTTTTCTCCCTTTTTTTTTTTTTTTTGTCATTCTAAGAAGACGACTGTCCAGTAATTTTAAGCTCCATGGACTCAGAGTTCATTTGATCATCATTATTTCACTAATTTCATCACCGATATGACCTTCCCGGCTAAGGGTTTTAAACTCACACAAACCACACACACACACACACACACACACACACACACACACACATACACACACACACACCAAAGGAATATTGTTCCGTGTAAAACGTAATGAGGTGGGGGAATTTTCTTGAAAGTTGTATCCTTGTGAGATATTGAGCTTAAACACCAAGTTTGACATTCAAACACATTTCCGTCTTTACAAGATCTGCTATTCACAAATGCACACATGTGGGTCATTTTCTAAAACTGACTTTTTTTATTCAGATAGCCACTAAATGTGTATTTCCGGTGAAATATTCGTAATAATTTTTGGGAGGAATGCAATACGATAGGTAAGAAGAAGAGAAAATAAAAATAGTATAGTTACAGGATATTGAATCAGAAAAAAATGGGCAGAAGAAGAGTTTGTTACTGTAAGTACTTTCAACAGCGCAGATTTATCGGCGACAAGTGTAAAAAGAATACTTCACAACCACTTTAACGAAGAGGAATGCTTTATTTGTCCAATAAACATTTCGTTTTTGACACATTTGTCTTTCTCGTTAGATTTACTTGCGCTCTACGTTATATACAAGCCACTTTTTGTTTGGTTTCCTATTTTTCAAGCTTGTTTAATCTTTTCAGACATTTCTAATTACTTACTAGTGCTTTGTAAAACATTGGCCGCACAGCTTGTTTCACAGAAGCATGTGGGGTTTTAATTCTTTAAAAACAATTCTACTAGAGACTGTTCTACTAGTAAAGTGCATTAAATTAAATTGCATTCCCATTGTTTTCTTCTATCTTTGTTATTTGTACCAAATGTTCGAAACCCTTAACATATTTTTTCTGATTTATATTTTCTAGATTATTTATTTTGACATAACCATATTCTCCAGGTATTTTACTTCTCCATGATTGTTATTGCGTCCTTTCTTTATGTTTGTTTTATAAAATATATTTTATGAGTGTGCATTAAGTCATAATTTAAATGAAAGTGTTTAATTTATTTAAAAGCACTAAGTTTTCAAATGAAGTTGTATTTATGCGTTCCCGCAAAATTCACTCACCTATTTAAATATTGCAACGGCCGCATTTTAAAAATTATCTTTAGAATAATAATATATGGTCGTAATATTTATCTCTTGTGTTTATAATAGTTTTAGTAAACAATCGCGCATTTCAGCAGTTTTCCCATAAAAACTATTTTAAGTGTGAATGTAACATAAATATTTCAGATCCAGGTACATTCTCTTAAATGTCTTAACAATAGCTTTTTAGCATCATTTATTTTCATTTGAATAATACCAACATAATTATTGTTTTCTTATATATGTGAGGATTCAGTTTGAGTTTTTATACCCAGCTTTGTAAATTTTTCTCGAAAAATCTACTTTTAATAATAAGATTTTGTCCTGATTTAGTTTAACATTTCTTGGCGTATGTCGATGGATCAGATATTTTTACAAAATATCAATCCAAGTGCTAAATTTACTTAAGTTGAAGTTTGATTTAAAATAGGTTTAACCCATATAAGTCTTAATAAGGGACAGTAAAATTAGTAATCGCGGTGTGGATCCCAATCCCATGCATTAACGTAAATGCGAATTTGTTTGAAGTAAGTATATACATTTTAATCCTGTCACACCTGCCGGGATTATACTACAGCCGTACACCAGTGTGCATAAAAGTTGGATCTTTGCCTTAGATTTTAATTTTGCTTTTTTCCACCGTAAAGTATCCACCTTCAGTTAAGCAAATTTTGACTCCTCCTAGCCAGTAGTAAATAATAAATAACCATTATGTATTATAGTCCTATCTAAAATGAAGGTGTAATCTGTAAATGGTCTCTATGAAAGCGTTTCGCTTCTATCGGAATACAAGGAAAGGTGAAACAAATTACAACATTATTTACTATTCTAGAGGAAGGGGTAGAGGATTATTTGTGTGTCCTGTTAAAGTGTACAATAGCTACCTCACTTGAATAACTGAGAGCTTTCATCAGCGACTTGGAGACGAAAATGAAGTTACTGCCGATATCGAACGAGAGTAATTTAACTAATATTAAGAAAACAGCAGTGTAGCATAAAAATAAAAAGTTTGTTGCAATATTCCTGTTCAGTATTCCCGCCAAATTTTGAGAGAGATAAAGTACCCTATCAATTCGGTGACTATAATTATGGTAAGGGAAAAGAGATGGTCACGTTTTTAGAGGGTGAGTCGAGACCAATAAAAACATCTCCGTTCCATTATGGACCACTTTTTGTGCACGAGGCACTCGTTTCTCATAATAAATAAAATACAGTATCCATTCATATCCCCTCCCCAAATTTAGGAAATTTGCAGTTAGCTTTTGAGTAACAAATGCCTCAGCCCGGAAAACTTTGGCTCCCTCTTAATCAGGAAGCGTTGGGTAATAGGGAAATATAACTGATTAACTATAAATAATAATAATAATAATAATAATAATAATAATAATAATAATACTTGAATGTTTTATGAATGTTTTGCAGTCTCATTCAATTTTCTCGCACTAAAAGTTTAGGTGTCTTCCCATTTAAATTACTCTTTTTTTTAATGTATGGAAAATGTTTCTTGGCAGTTCTTTTTATAAAAATTGCAGTCTTTGTTTATTCTTTCTTGCATACGTAGGGACGGAAAATACGTAAGAAAAAACACCCTACACCAATGAGTGCTTCGCTGTAATAAACGCACCCGAAAATTTGTCATACTTGTTGTTAAACCTATACTCTGTTTCATCATTTGATGCATAGTTCTCAACAATAGGTGTATACATGTTTACTGTTCTGCTTTATAAAAGTATGCACATTTAGAAATCAACAATATCTTTACAACATCTGCAATATTAACTTCTTTATTTTTTTTTAATTGATATTCTAGGAAGGGGTGCTGTCAGGAAAAAATCCAAAGCTTATGTTAAAAGAGGACGTGAATATTAATGAACTATAATTTTGTACCTTTTAAATGAAAAATAATATCAATTGGAACCATGAAAATGTATATACTTTAAAAATGATTCAAATGATTCGTTTATATTTCCTTCTCGTAATTTAAACTCTCCGCGTTTTGTCACTATTTATTTCAGTCTGCTGCATATAGTGACGGTTTTAAGTGTTTTGTTAATTTTAAACTTACAAAATGCCATCGATATATCATAAAAATATCAGCGATGTAATTAAACTATAGAAACGTTGTATTTCCTAACACCAGGTATCTATGTGCGTTTAAAATTCCTCCCATTTTGTTTAGATGTCATCGACGTTTGAAAACGTTTTAAGGGTTTTCAGACGTCCTTAATACGAACTTTAAATATAGCTGCCATGACGTAATCGTTTAATGACCTTGGAAAATTGCTTAAAATATGTATTTGCTAGTGAAGTTTCAGCGAAGTCTTGGAAGCAACAGCTGGATGTATTAAAAGCTGAGAAAGTGCATAATGTGCATAATTATATATAGCTTATTCTTGTTCTAGTCTTATTGTTGAGATTGTCCTTTCTTTGCAGTTTTGAGTATGGTATCTCTCGCAGTGGTTGTTACACACTTTACACACGCATTCTTCTTCTGGTTGATGGAATCTTTGGTTGCGGCATAATTTGTGGTGAAAACCGAGCGTTGCATAATTTCTCACAATGTGTCGGAGTTCGTAATTTGGCTGTCGTTATGGTGACTGTCGTATAGAAATCGGTCCATATGGCGTTATTTTTCTCATTTAGTAGGTGTAGAGGACTTTGTGTTTGATTCATATTTTGCCTTATAGGTAGGCAACTTCTCCAACGTTTTTGCTCTGTTGGATCTCATTCGTTGGAAGGCTAGGCGCTGTATCATAAAATATTCTTTTGTGTTCTGATGATATTGTCATTTAATAATAAATGGAATATTGCACAAAACGTAATCAATCAGCTTAGGTAAGTCATTGAATTTACAACTGCATTCCTATCGTGGAAGCCCTATACAGATAATGGTAAAAAGAAGAATACTTTGCTTTTGTTTATGTAAATAATTTATGTGTTCTTCTTTGTTATTTTCAGTGTCTTGATTGAAATTAAAAATTAAGTACACTGAAGTCTTCACGTTCATGTGTGTTCACACGCACACACAAACATACGCATATTTTCTTTAAAAACGTGATTCTTTATTCAGAGGAACTCTGAACGTATATTTCAGGTGAAATCCCAACGTCAAATCTTTGGCTGCAATATAATACTGCCGTTCCTTAGCTATGTAGTAGAGAAAGTAAAAAATAAAAGCAATCAGGTGAAAACTATATTTTTTTGGATTTTCATAGATACAATGCCCTAACAGCAGCCGGGAAGGATCTTAGAGCCTGTATGAATACAGAATCTGACCGCTAGACCACGGCGGCCTCCCTTGCTTGAAAACTATATTTTTTTGGATTTTCATAGATACAATGCCCTAACAGCAGCCGGGAAGGATCTTAGAGCCTGTATGAATACAGAATCTGACCGCTAGACCACGGTGGCCTCCCTTGCTGTTTTGTTTTTTACAAAGTACGGATAAGATTTTGGGTTGATTGTGATACCACATTAAAACAAAGAAGGCAAAGAGAAGGGTATCATCAGAGTGAAAGCATACTCGGCACAGTGCGCATTTAAGCACAGCACCATTTTAAACCATCTGGGAACTCCAGGATTCCTTTATCGCCATGTTTAATGCAGCTACTAAGGTGTAACGTTAGGTTGGCACTAGTAATCACTAATGGAAGATGAAACAAGGTGTAACACTCCAGTGCTTTGTCTTTCTATACGGACTTTCTCGCACCAAACCAAAGAACCCGCTCTCATCTCTGCAATCCATTTTTTTCACTAGCTCCTCGTTGCTCTGGGAATGTGTCGAAGACTTTTATTTTTTTCATCTCTTCTACTTTTTTGTGTCTTTGTCTCTCCCTTCCACCGACGTCCCCTCTCCCTTGGCTGTTCAAAGTTCTACTTACTGTGTACTTCTTTTATCGCTTTTTTTCTTTCCTGCCTCTTGTTTTGTTTCTATTCTGTCGGCTCTTCTCACTCCTATTATTTCACACTCCTAACCTATTGATTTATATTTCAAATCCTGAGGACTGTGATATCTAAATGAAAATTTATACACGTTAAGGTTATACAGAGTTATGCTTAATCGTTTTGGTCAAGAGCTCAAGAACTATGTACTGGTATTAAAATGTTAAAATATCGGTTCTCTAAGACAAACTTTCTCAGGCGACAAATTCCTAAAAAGGACACACCAAATATAAATGGTGTGTTATTTGTGAACGCTCTTTAACTACTGTGGTTCTCAGCGTCCCATTCTAAATAGGGCATGAAAGACCGCTTAATTTTGCTCACAGGCTTGTCTGTCAGGCTTGAGGTTCTTTTACCAACGGCTTTGGGTACAAGAGGTTAGCATGGTGACCATTACACCACGGAGGGCGTCAGAAAAGGAGGCTTATAATGTCTTCGAAACGTAGGATTTAATGTTCTTTTCCTTTTACTTGTTGTATTACGTATAGTAAGTGGGGGAAGTATTGTATTCTGGCCAAAAATTTAATGTCAATTTGATGTGTTTTGAGACCCCAAGAATGAAAAAAAAAAGTTTAGAAAAACGTCCGTGTGCATGTGAATGTGAACATCATAACTGAAAGCAAAATCTGTTAAACACCAAACTTGATGTTTAAGTTCAGCATCTTCCAAGGATACACTAAGATTTCCAAGCAAATCCCTCCATTAAACCACCATTTACATGGATTCCTTTTCGAAAATGATTCGTTTAAGATATTTCATCTCAAAAGAAATGCATTTCTTAATTTTCGTGTCGCATCCTTGGAAGAGAACAAACCTATATACCAAGTTTGGTATTTAACGGTCTTTTCGTTTTTGAGCTATGCTGTCCATACACACACACCCGCGCGCGGACCTTTTTCTGATTTTTTTTTTTTTTTTTTTTTATTCAGGGAGTCCTAAAACATATATTTCCGGTGAAATCTCGGTATGAACTTTTGGGTGGAATACAATACTTCCTCTATACACTATGCACATAGTACGTGTAGAAAAAGTAAAAATCAGAAGCTACGAGAAGGTGATAACTAATCTGTATATTGGAAGCAGTGGTGGCCAAAAACTTATTAATACCAAAACGTTTAAGTATGTTTTTATAACTCGCCCAGATTTGCAATATAAGGCATAGCTGACATCGACAGTCAGAAAGCAAGTTCACACAAAAGAACTATGATATGGGATATTTGATCCCTACCAGGTCCGTATCGCTTAGCTATCAGCGGAATCCGTATATCCGTGTCTCAGATTTACAGGCAGTGAAAGGTTGCTAGTAGAAAATTAACCATTCTCATAGGTACATTTGTAGATGGATTTTTTTTTTTGTACTTTCTGTACACATACTATGTACATAGAGTATAGAGAAGGTATTGTACTACACCCAAAAATTCGATACCGAGGTTTCACCGGAAATATATTTCTCAGGCGACAAATTCCTAAAAAAGAGGCAAAAAATATAAATGGTGTGTTATTTGTGAACGCTCTTTAACTACTGTGGTTCTCAGCGTCCCATTCTAAATAGGGCATGAAAGACCGCTTAATTTTTCACCGGAAATATATTTTTTGGGCCCCCTGAATTACATTTCTGGAAAAAAGCCCGTGTATGTGCATGTATGAGCTTGTGCGTGTGTGTGTGTGCGTGTGTGTGTGTGTCTGTGGACAGCATAGCTCAAAAACGAAAAGACCGCTAAATACCAAATTTGGTATTTAAGTTTGGTATCCTGCAAGGATGCGAAATCCAACTACCCTTTACATAGAATTTTTTTGGACAATCTTTATTTTCTCAAAATTGGCTCTAACAATTTTGATTAAAATATCGTATATTAAAGATATTTACTTGACAAATAATATGCATATCTTGAATTTTCTGGGAATAGCCTGTGAAGACCACTTTATTCCGGATAAATTTTACGGAACTTTGTATAACTGCTAAACCGCAAGAGATAGACAAAAACTTACAACACAAAAAATGTAGAGCACATTAAAATACACAATTTATGTTATACAGTTTTTTCGTGGAGTTGATCGTTTGTTGGTTTCAGCTTTAAACTTATAATTTTCTCATACAGGAGTTTGTCAACTCCTGTCTGTACAAACAAAGGAACTTCAGTCACATAGGAACCAGCTTTTGACTATCACTTTAACCTATGGTACTCCCTTATTTCGCTTCTACTTACAAGGAAGCAAGTAATAAGAGTATTTCTGCTAATTTTTTCTCGATTAGCATGAAGTAAATAGAAGCGTAGGCTTTTTAATAATAATTTGTTGCAGAGATGTAGAGAAAGTCATGTGAATGGAACACATCAGGTTTTTAAAACTATAATGAAGTTCACTAGAACCATTTTTGAGGAGCTACAATATAGTGAAACGCTTCGATGCAAACGATTGCTAGAAATGAGGTGCTGGAACACGTAGGAAAACAAATTTCTAATTCAGGCTTGAGTGTACCAAGGAAAAAAGAACTTCGAAGGAAGAATATACCCGAAGAGAGAACAGAAGTACAGTTTGACATCTTTATTCATGGCTGCTCTGTCTTTGTTTAAGTTATTTATCAGTTTGCAGCAAAGCAAGTGCGCAACTCGTTTAATAATAGTTTACCTCAATTTCACCGAATCTCTGGCAGTAGTTGGCTTGTTGCAGTATTCATGCAAGAAGAACCCAGTATCACTCGCAAGAAGATGAGAGCGTAAGGATGGACAGATGAGCACAAATCATTTTCTTTGTTTTTGTTCCTTCTTTCCTATTTCGTTCAGGTCGGTCACCAAGGGCTGAATGCCCCCCTTGTCTGTTCTTTGTTTTCCTTCCCTTTATTCATCTTTCCTCTGAATGTCGGGGTTCTTTTCTTCGTGCCGGTCCTATTGAACCACACCCTTTTGAAGAAAAGTCCGTTTCTCATTCTCTGTCCCACTATTCTTCTTATTCTTCTCGCAGCATATCTCCTGGACCAGGCCACTAACTCCTCCCACATCTCATCTCCATCTTCCGCGTATTTCTTCATCTTTTTTCTTTTTTCCCCTTTTTCATCTTTCTACATCCGGACACGTCCTCAATTTGCATCCATTTTCTCCCCTTCTTTTGTATAAAGCAGACTCCTTTCGTTGGTGCTGAATGTAGTGTGATTTAAGAAAGATCCCTTCACAAGGTTATACGCTGATGCCCTTAACATGTGTTATGTGCTATTCTTTACCTCTGTATTTAATCATTTTGTAAATTATGAAATTATCTAATATGCACATTACCTAATCAAAATTTTAAAAATGATGTTCAAGCGATCAGTCAGGGTAAATTATCTAAATCGACCAATGGATGGCAACATCTTTCACTCGGTATTAATGTAAATAGCTCAAATTATGGATAAGTAGAGTCAGACTGAAAAATTCAATGACATGGCCGGGATTTGAACCAGGATCTCCCGGTCTCTAGCCAGTTGTTATACCACTGAGCTATCTATCCAACTCCTGTCCTTTTCACGGCTTGTGTGAAAAAACAATTAAATCATCGCTAATTGACCATAATAGTTGGCGGACCGCGCCGTGGCCGAGTGGTTAGACCACTCACCTAGACAGCCGAGTTCAATCCAAAGTGACTGCATGTGAGAGTTGTGGTGGACAAAGCGGCGCTGGGAGGGTACTCCGGTTTCCCCCGCTATCGCATTCAACCGGTGCACCATCATCATTTATGTATCATCAGTGTCACCGCCTGCGGTGCCATAAGTAGTTAAAGCGGGCGTTAAACACTACAAAAAAATAATAATAGTTGGCTATAAAATGACTCTTGGCTCTTAAAGTGCTTGACATTTTAATTCGCCATTGGGGTTGTCATCTCAAAATAATTTGTGATCTCCTTGTGGTTTACCGGGAAACATACGAGTCAGTTGAGAAATGTAATTCCATACCAGCATGTTGCCATGGTAGTTCAGTGGCAGAGTAACCGGCTAGAGACCGGGAGAGCCGTGGTTCAAAGCCTGGCTATGGCATTTCAGTCTGACTCTACCTATCCAACTCCTGTCCTACACACGGCTTGTGTGAAAAAAGCATATAAATTAGTACAAACTATATTGCTCACTTTAAATAAATGTGACAATATTGTCAACTATATGTGCACATGATGAAATACCTGTGGAAATTTAAACGTTTAAGGATTCTACTTCTGAAAAATGGTTATTACAAATTAAAATACTTGACGCCAGAAAGATTCCCCAAATCATACCAGGTAGCCCAACTGCACATATTTGACATGTGCCGCTCGTTAAATCCGGTCAGTGGGGAACTGGCATGAACGACCTTTTGTTTTGCCCCTCTCAATGAGCTAGTTCTTCTCACCGTCTCCGGGAGAAAAAGAGTTATCTTACAGTTTACCAGTTATCCAGAATGAAGAGATCTGTATAGCTTACTCCAGGTAAATTCAAGGTATACATACGCTTTACTTGTCATGAAATGTTCTTAGTCATATGGAATTTTAATTAGAGCCGTTTTTAAGAAAATTGCAGTTTTGGAATAATGTTCCCCGTAAGTAGTCTTGAATGAAGGAATACATTCAACGGACTATTCGTTTTGAGCTACGTTTTCAGACTCGCGGACACACACACACACACACACACACACACACACACACACACACACGCCTTTTTTTTTCAAAAATGTTCTTCTGTTTAAGGGGACGCTAAAAACCTGTATTTTCAGTGAAATCTCGGTATTGAATTTATGGGCGGAATACAATACCTTCTCTACTTACTATATACATACTGGTAGAGAAAATAATAATAGTACATTTTATTAAAACGTGAAATATGTTCCAGTAGGAGGGAAGTGTAATGAGAGACTTTAAATGATGAATTGGTATTTTGATTATCAATTAGATTAGTAAGTGGATTTTTGGTTAGATAAATATGTTTACGTCAAGTGGATATAAAGGTTTTAATTGTTTATTCTTCTGTAGCCCATATAGGTTTAGTAATTGGAGGATTGATAATATTAAATATATGAGGATTTTTCTCTTAGGTAATCAAAAGCTGTATTACTCTTCTGAGTTTTGGGGGGGAGGGCGTGATAGTTAGATACTTCCAATGAATACTTGATTTTATAAAATTGTTTTTTTTTGTTTTGTTTTGTTTGTTTTTTTTTTTTTTTTTTTGCAGATTTTGAAGTTTATCAGGTGTAAAATAATTAGCATAATAAAGAGAGTTGTGACACTTTTACAAATATTAAAACAATAAATCACAAAACTAAATCTCAAACTGTTCGTTCCTAATCCCTATAATACCCTGTGGATATCCGGTGCAAAGATATGGAATGTAAAATCAAGTCTACCAGTATAATTCCTAGTTATCTCGATGTGAATGGGCAGCTATGCAAGACAGGCTATCAAAAATTCCATTGATAGATATTAAAAGCAATACATCGGCCTTCGATAAATATGCTTTTTCTGTGAATACAGCAAATGCAAAGAGACGAGGACATGATGGGTTCATGAAATTCCGTTAAATTCCTCAGCTGAAGCGACTTTTACATTCTCGAAATGGTTGATACAAACGGATGGACAGATACAATGAAATTATTGGGCACTTTATGCAATTTTAAAACTGCGGATGAAGCAGATAATTACAACATAGTACGCAGTTTTAAAGCAGGCATTGCTCACAAAAGGGTTGGACGGGGGAGGAGGGGTAGTAGAGAGTCAGTTGTTAGCTGTCTCTCCCAGTAGCAGCTGTTGTAATTAATTCTCTGCAGGAGCATTCGCGATGGACAGATGGACCAACATGACCGTTGCTCTGGAGTGTTATCATTGGCTTCTCGACAACTTTGCTGAGGGCCTAGAGCAATACCCCACTGTGGAGTTCACAACAGTTTTGTAAATATGTTATAGAGACAACTTCGATTGTCAGGGATTATATTAGTGTAAACTACTGCTCCGAAGTGTGAACAGCTGTTACATGCACCGTCTGTCAACATCTCCAACTTCTACACTAGTTTCTCTGTTCACAGTCGAGAGTTTCTTGCAGTAGGTCCACTTCTGCAGGATCTGTTGTAGCTTTCTCTCCACCCATACACAATTGCCGGAAAATAAAAAGCATTCCAACCCATCACGTTAGAGACCTGAATAACTAACTCTGAACTAGTTCATATTGTTTACCGTCCTAAAAGGAAGTTTCATCATGAGCATGGCAGAACTTTCGGATGGTAGATTAGAGCCATAAGCATAACTTGGGGGTGACAGAATATCTCAAACTTACCCTTTGTTGCTTTCTCTCACACGTACTATGTACATAGAGAACATATTGCATTCCACCCTAAAAGTCGATGCCGAGATTTCACCGGAAATACTAGGTTAACAGTATTTCGCGAGTGCAGATAACCCTTCATTATAAATGCTGCAAAGCTTCACAGGGCAAATCCAAGCAAACGTTGGTCAGTGCCGTTGTAATTGAGAGCGACCTTCTTGCATATCAGCGTAAACGTTGAAAAAATCACTTCCCAGGCTTGTACTGGAGTCCGTGGTGATATACAAGAACTGTGTAAACACGAGAAAAACTTGACATGTTTTCCATTTCAATTGTTCAGCCTTTAGTTTTGAGAGAATAACATCGCCTTTTATATTCACAAATAGTTAAAAAGTCTATTTTTCACTTATTAATATCTGCCAATAACTAGTCTTGTAATTGTGTAATGCGCTACACTTATTTAACAGCAGAGACTAGATCTACTGGAGGGTTAAAGCAAAATTTAAGACGCCATAACAAAATCCATGCATGAGACCACGTAGTGTTTAGCTGTATTACCATTTATTATTGTTTTTTTATCCTTGTTATTATTATTATTATTTTTACTATCATCATAATTTACTAAAATTCTTTTTTGTGTTTTTTTTTGGGGGGGAGGTTTCATGGAATCTCAAAACATATTTACACCAAGTGGCATTTGTGTGTGTGTGTGTGTGTGTATGTGTGTGTGAGTGTGTACAGCATAACTCAAAAATGAAAAGAGTGGCTAAATAGCAGGTATGCTGTCTAAGTTTAGCATCTTCCAAGGAAGCGACACGAAGATTTTCAAGAAATCCCCCCCCCCATTGCAGGCTACCCCTTACATGTAACATTTTTTTAAACCTTTGCTTTACTCAAAATTGACTAATGATTTACATTCAAATACCGTATGTAAAAGATATTTACATGACATATAAGATGTATGTCTTGCATTTTTGGATAGATGTTAAGCTGGTAAACTCTAAGAGATACTCATAAACTTAGTATACAAACAAATTTGGATCTCGTTAAAACACACCATTTAAATAAATATATATATATATTTTTTTTTATAGAGTTGACTGTTTACGAGATTATTCCTTGTTATTAGTTTCAATTTTAAGCTACTAAAATTTTTCTCAAACGGGAAAGCATCTTTCGTTTCATCTCTCTTTTGTTTTACTCTGGCCGTACAAAGCGAAATCCGATTTTCAAATTTTCACAGAGCGACTGACCTTTTAAAAGATTTGACTATGGCCTGGTGTATTCCTTTCCCTTCTGCTAATATATATATATATATATATATATATATATATATATATATCGATTACCAAGATTTATATAAACGAATTATGTTTTAAAAGTAGTTTGAGACAAAATCATGTGAACGGAACACGTCATATATAAGTTATTTTAAGTATACATATAACTTTCATATATAATTAACTGTTCTTTCTCATAATCCTGGTGTAGGCTAAGTTGGAAAGGTGAAATCATAGGGTCAGGCATAGGGCGTTTTTGAAGGGAGATGGCACCATCCAGGAAAGCTAGTGCCGCTAAGGCCCCGAAGGGCACCCTGGGGGGGATGAGTAATGAGAGATGCCGGGCGACCGAAACCAGAAGTACCTGCACAAAAATGGCAGCACCCCTGCAATTTCGAGATTGAGGCACCTCAAAAATCGGACAGGCACACCAGGACGAGAGTTCGTCTCACCCTGAGAGTCAAATGCACTACCCCCCTCCAGATGTAGCCTAAGTTCGAGGGGAGCGGCCTGTATACCCTGGCAACCATCAGAAGGTCAGGGATGGAGAAGGCTCCACAAAGATTATCATTTTCCCTGCTACGTTGCACCGAAACAAATCTACCCTGAGACGACCAAACAAACTGAGAATGAATTAGGATTAGGATACGGGTGGAGAGGACTAGGCACCGAGCATAGGTGGTTATTGTACTTATGACTCACGGGAGAGCGTCCACAAGAAGGAGAAATCAGGTGAAAGGATACACCAAGCGGCCGAAATCAGGAGCGACGGCATAAAAGTGTAATGGTCCCCACCGTTTCAAGATTGAAGTACCTGGATACTTGGACAGGCATAGTCAGGATATCGCCCCATACAGGGTCTAACGTCCCCGCTAGGGGCGGTTCTCAATCCGGCAAACAGTCGGGAAATGGAGAGATCATTATCACAATAAGCAACATTTTTCCTTCCACGCTGCACCGACTACCATCGCCGACACACACTGAAGGAAACTAGGGACGAAGAATGCATGAAATGAAAATAGAAACCACATAGGACAGGAAATTTGGGCGGTCCCCGGGAATCGAACCCAGCACTTCTTGAATACAAGTCATACACGTTACCACGGTGCCAACTTGTTCGATATAAAAATTATATAAAATGAGATCGAAAGGAAATCAATCGGGATTTTCCTTTGGTAGAGTATAGACTTAGAAAATACCTAGAATACAGTTCTATGTTCCCTATGGCCTTTTAAAAGTATTTTCTTTTCGTATGTTTACCTCTATGTTGATATTTAAAATCGGTTTTGTTTGCACACAATGTGAAATCTGAATACACACACATATGAAAAAAATCATATAATCCTCAATTAAATACAGAAGGGGGTTATATGTTAAACTTCAAAATATTGCATAACAGTTTACTATGTAAACAAAAGTTATGTTCACTAATCTATTGCTACTCAAACATGAAACTTCCATCATCGCACATTCATGGTGCATTTGACGTCCGAATATTGCTATCTTGTTTCCCCATGTGTGAGTCTTTTTTCATCTATATTGCCGGAGCCTGTCATTTTCATGTGTACAGTAACGGTCAAGCATATTGAGCTACAATATTCCACGCACAGAATACCCGTTGCTGATTGCAAAGCATATGCATTACATCAGCTAATAAAGTTCTATCAATTCTTCAATTCAACAAGCTTTTCTTCTGAATTTCACATGGTAAATATTTTTAAGGACAGAAGCACGAGAAGAAATAAGTGATGAATCAGGAATTAAAGCTACATGTAATTTGAATTAGCACTGAACAACACAGATGTTGAGCGCCTTAATGTGTATAGTACGTCTGGGTTATCTCGAAACATAACCTTCCTCGCTCTGTAAGAGGAGAGGGGAGGTAAAGGTCGTGCACAGCTATCCGCTACTACCTAAAGTCGGAGAGATCCCTCCCTGACAGTTGCCTTATCTCGTGGCCGCTCCGTCACACTGTTGTCACTTCATACCGTCAACGGCTGCAGCAGGACAATGAGCCATTTTCAAACAAACCAACTAAAACACTAGCACACAGCAGTACATTACAACATGTAAAAAAGTCTGTAGCAAAGCAAAATAGCGCAGTATGAGCCAATCCTCGCGTCAACTGAAACTGCACTGAGGAATTTTTGTTACATCTTGCAACAAGGATGAGTTATTGCTTACGTATCATGAATTTATAGGCAGAAAGGCAGACACACCTCTTATCAGCTGAGACTGCGCTGGCTGCCAGGGATCACTATGAATCTCCCCGACATTACCTGTCAGACATAAAATGTGTTGTGACCAGTTAGGGCTTCTGATTTACATACAGTGACTTTTATTGACAGTGAAATATGGAAATATTTTAGTCCTGTTTACGTTGCTTGTGTTGGAAGACGAGGGAAACCTCTGTAATCTGATCCAAGGGAAATAGTACGTTTGGCACATAAGGTCTTCGCTGATGAATGGAAAAGTTAAAATCTGGAAAACCAACAATATCGCTTACACAGGTCTTGAAAAGAACTGCCGAAGCCACCGGTGTATCTCGATTTTAAAATTCCAAGAAAATCCTAATGGACGGCGTATACCAGCAGTGTGTGAAGTGCTGCACTTGAAAGGATTCCAAGGGTAAACTGAATCATCATTTTGATTTACGTAGGTATTATAGAATGCTTATTTTTTCAGGTTCCGTATAATTAATGCCTTTAAGTTTAACTGTAAATGTAAAATTGAATTATCATTTTATAAAAATCTGATGTGCTCCATTCACATGACTTTTTCTATATATCTGTAACAAATTATTGTTAAAATGCTTATTCGTATATAGTCATGTTAATTTAGGTAAAGATTAGCAGAAATGGTCTTACTACCTGCTCTCTTGTAGGCAGAAGCTAAATGAGGGAATACACTAGACTTAAAGCGAAAGTCAATTTTTTTTAAAAGCTGATATCCATTTCTTTGCGTTGCCAGGAATTGACAAATTTCCGTATGAGAAAAGTATTTTAAAACTGAAACAAATAACAATGAATTCTAAAAAACGTCAACTGCACGAAAAAATGTATATAACATAAATATTGCGTGATTTAATAAGACCTACATTTTTTGTGTTGTAAGCTTTTGTCTACCTCCTACGGTTTACCAGTTATGCAAAATTCATTCAGAATAAAGAGATCTTCAGATGCTATTACCAGAAAATTCAATATACGCATTTTGTCATGTAAATAAACGGTATTGTAATCAAAGTCGTTAGAGCTATTTTTGACAAAATCAATTTTCTTTTAATTTTTTCCACGTAAAGGGTAGTTTGGGATGTCGGATTTTTCTTTAAATCTTTGCATCGCATCCTTGGAACATACTAAACTTAAATAACAAGTTTTGTTTTCGTATTTTACCGACTTTTCGTTTTTGAGTTATCGTGTTTACGGCCATGCACACGGGCCTTTTTCTAAAAATGTTTTTTTTTAATACAGGGGATTCTAAAACTGTATTTTCGGTGAAATCTCGGGGTAGCACTTTTGGATGGAGTGCAATATCTTCTCTACCTACGTAGCAAGTATTATGCAGAGAAAGTAAAAACCCCTATAATATTGTCATTGGAGTTCGCTCAGAAGGTTGCATGAAAGTGCAGATATTCCTTGAAGGCAGTCAGGGTTTCTTACAGCGTAGCGAATAATAATGCAGTCTCTGTCTCTCTCCCTCTCTAATTCCAATGTTTCAGCATAAGCCAAATGTATTGTAACTAAATTCAAGTACATTATATACACAGTGAACCAATTAAATATAAGAGCCTGAAAATAATCATACTTGGATTGCAACAGCGAACAGTCACGTTTCCAATAAATGGAACTGAAATTTTGACTTAAAACTATACTTACCTGCAATGAAATCTGCGTTGAACAGATGACGGTAGCTAACACGAACCTTTTAGTCATTTTTCTCGGCCACACTTGCTTTCAGGTACACTTCCATTTTAAGATACACTTCCATAATGAACTAATTTCGAAATAAAAAATCAAAATCAAAACCAAACGCCTCATAAACGGCACCCCATTGAATAAAAGCCACGTGGATCTTAGATAATTTCATTTTAAGATTTGTGGTCTAACGTAACTATGTTTAATGGATATCCCGAAAAACAAAAGTGGCAATTTCAGCACTTCCGTTGAATCCAGCTGGATGACTTTGTTTGGCAATATAAATAACCAATAAAAATTAATTTTCGACAAAAGAATGATACACATTAATTTTGTAACTTGCCAACTAGCTGATGCTTCATGTAAAACAATTCGAAATAAAATTAACTTCAAATTCGAATGTGAAATAGAACGAAAAATGTGTATTGGTAAAGAAAGCTGTTTATGTTGCTTGAAATATAGATTTACAACTTCTTAGATATTAATAAAATCTCATCCGTAATCAAATATTCGCCTACCACCACGAAAAACCCAAAGTTAGAGGGAACAATCGGCAGGAATCGAACCCGGGACCTAAATTCGAAGCTTACGCTTTATCGCGGAACCATCTTGTTTTTACTTTCCAAATTATGTAATGTATTGGTAGAACAAGAAGTTTAATGCTATGTGCATACTTCCGTGAACCATTAGCTTTCCTATCTGCAATTGCAAAATTGGAGGAGATGAGTTTTTGTTTTAATTAAATTTGCATGAGTCAAGCGCATTTGAAACTTGATTTCATTTTAGCTAATACCATCTATCAATACACTCGAAGAAAAGAATTAAAAAGGCAAGCGTTTCGTTTCGTTAAATTCAGTAATTCCAATAATTTTTTTGTTAAATCTGAGACAAAAGAAAACATCGAATGCTTCTCTCATCTAATTTTCTGTATCGGGTACAGTCGTTTTAACGCTTACGGCAAAACCTTACTTACTCTCTGATAAACTTGCTTATTTATCGGTATACCGCTGTGAAAATTTCCCCTTAGGCAACAGATTGCCCGTATTCGCTTGTTTTTTGGTGGCATTGTTTTCGTTTCGAGAGCAGTTGCGGCGTTCATAGAGCTCTTAGCGGTGGCATGAAGTGATATCAGAGAGGTTCATTTGTTATTCAGAGTACCGTACGCGCTCTGGTAAACGTTCGTTTATATGTTTTTACATCACAATTGAAGTTGTATATTCGCTTCATGCATGACCATATGTTTTATTGATGTTCCTCTGTGTCGCAATTCATGGCCTCTTATAAAGCTTCCATAAATTTTCGCTCAAATTTGTATATCGTTATTTTATTCATAGATTGTGGATCAAGATAGCAGTGAAAATACAGTGAGCTTAAGGGTGGTGGGGTGCTGAGTGAAATTTCAGCCATTTGTGGTAAAAATATGCTTTTTCGTTTTTTGCATGGAAAAATACTCTACAAAAGTCCATGTAAAGCTTCAAAAACCTATGACGTCTGCAATTTACCTTAATTACATTTTTCCATTTTATTAACGTTAAACAAATTTCACTCTACAATATTAAAAATTCAGATAATACGCAGCTATCAAGTGTCCGGATGGACTCCCTGTGTAAGGTATGGTATGGGGGAGTTGATAATATTATATGGTCGGTGTTTTGTGCCCCAAAGGACCTCTTTTTTTATTTTATCATCTCAACTGCATTATTGAGTATTCTTGAATGGGTTAAAGTCATTTTTCTAGACTTTAATTTTTACAATATTTCTACTTGTTCAATATTTAATGCAAACCACATAATACATGCCTGCAAGCTAAAAAGTGTACTGAATCTTCCCAAAACTTTTATTACCTCATTACTTTTGTAAATAAAAAATAATTGTTTGCAGAAACAGTAAGCATTTTTTAATTTTTCTTTTGCAATGAATATTCTCCCTTTGTAACACAGGTATCAAAAATCAGATACTTGAAGATTTTGAACTTGCTTCTATTGTATTGCCCCCAAAAATTATTCATTTTATTCAGAAACCTTAAGACAATATAGATGTTGAAAAATGTCTATATTTTAAACCAAAAATATGTAATAACTCACAATATATTACAGTTAGAGAAATGAAACTTAGAGGAACTTCTCTTTTTATATCTTTGGTGTGCGTACCAAAACTGAAGTTTCTAGCATCAAAACTCTGGAAAACCTAAATTTCACCCCCACCACTCCCATAAAACAAATATAAAATGAAAATATGGAAATACATAGTTTTGTTAGCATGTAAATGCACCACAGCTCCAGATTTTATTGATAGTAGTTTTGTTTTAAAACTATAAACTCAACAAGCACTTGTTTCTTCTTCATCATCTTCTCATTCTTCCTCTTTATAAAATTCCACCCCCAAACTCTTATAAGCCAATGTGTATCCGTTGATAAGGCAAGTAAACGTTGTATATGCAGAACCATGATTGGTGATCAGTCCAGTGCACTCTGGGACGAAATGCGGAGCTAGCTGGAAAAATCTGTGTTCCATTCCCTTGGTTCTCTCTCCATCTCTGTAGAAAATTGTTGTATAAAGCTTATTCTTCTATCTACTTCATGCTAATCGAAATAAATATTAGCAGAAATGGCCTTATTACTCGCTTTCTTGTAAGTAGAAGCGAAATAAGGGAACAATTAGGCTAAAGCAATTATCAAAATATTTTAAAAGCTGGTTGACATGTGATTGAAATCCGTTTCTTTGCATTACCAGGAGTTGACAAATTCCCGTATGTGAAAAGGTTTAAGTGTTTTAAAACTGAAACCAATAACAAGGAATATCTCAAAAATGGTGAACTCCAAGAAAAACTTATTATGACATAAGTTGTCTGTTTTAACGAGATCTACATTTTTGAGTATTTTTTTCTGTCCCTTACGGCTTACCGGTTTTGAAATATTCATTCACATTGGGATCTTCAGAGACTATTATCAGAAAATTCAAAATATACATTTTATTTGCCATATAAATATGTTTCATATACGATAGTTTAATGAAAAAGTTAGTTGTTTTTCAGAAAATATAATTTTCGAAAAACTGTTAATATAAATTTGTGGTAGATGTAGTATACTTATTTATTCTAAGAATATAATTTTAGATGTAGTTTCTTTAAGAAGTTTAAATATATTTATGTATTTTTGGTATTTTTTTCTATGGGATGAACAGTTTGTTATTCTTTTCGTTTATTTTGTCATGTGGTGAATGTTCTTTAAAAGCTTCATGTCGAATCCTTGGAAGACACTAAACTTAAATATCACGCACACGCACGCACGCACTCACGCAATCAGACAGACATACACACACTTAACATTTTTCTAAAAAAATGTTTTTCAGCATTCATTGGTTCTGAAAGCATGTATTTAATCTCGGTATCGAATTTTGGGCGGAATACAAAGCCTTCTTTATACATCATGCCTTCTTTATACACATTTCATTACACCTACATAGTAGGTGTAATGATAACCATAAGGTGTGCTTCTAGTTCAGGAAACGTTAAAATATTTATCTCTTCCTATGAAAATTTCGTCATGATATCTTAAATAGTTTCTAAGTTAAAATATCATGAAGTTAGAAATTTTAAAAATATTGTGGGATATGGCTTTCAGTCCCTCCTTCAATATGCATTTTGCATTGGAAAAATACAAAAATGCAAAATGCATGAATTTAAAAAGATACATACTCGTATTTGCATATAAATTAAATGGCCAAATAATAATTATGAACTTAGTCCTATGATTCTCTGAAACCATGGATTTGCAGGAATCCTCGTGTAAAAGGGAGTACTTATACAAGAATGATTAGGCAAATAATTACGTTTTTCGCTGCTGTCACTATTGTATTTGAAGGGAAAGTTACCTATCTAGAAAATTCACTTGTTATACAAAGTCTGTTGTGGTCGCAGCAGAATAGTATCACCGTGTGATTCAGAAGTGTAGGTTCCGGTGATTTGCGGACAGCCTGCCATATGTTTGGTTTCCTCTTTAAGGCCAAAGCGTAATATTTTACGAAACTGGTAACGTGGGATCGATTCTAAGGCAGACTGGGTGTGGTCTTTGGGATGGTATGAGGGGATATGTCGCGTGTGGCCAGGGGTGAGGGGGTCGGCACAGAGATGAGAAACAGGGATTAATTATTGAAGTCGTTAGCTGGCGGAAAAGAACACGGTCAGCTGGTGGAGACCAGGGCTGTACAAGAATACTAATGCCATGGGTGGCTGCCACGTGTCAGCCCTGCATTAGCGGAAAGGTCACCTCTCAGTAAATGACCTTAAAAGACCTTTGTGCGTCTCTTCCATTATATGCGTAGCTATGACTGTGATATTTCAAAGGTTAATTTTTATATAAAGAGGATTCCAACTTTAAAAAGAATGTCTCTCTTATAATTTTAGCATGCATGTTAAATTGTAGCATATTCTTGCGTAGTTTTACATCATTATAACATTCCCCCAAAAATGCAATGAAAATACAAGTTATGAACAGTCCTAAGTAAAACATACATATATATTTAGAAAAAGTTCCTTTTTTATTTGATGAATGTGTGCGTGTCTATGAAATGCAAAAACCAAAAACGAAAAGTCGGTTAAATACCAGACTTAATATTTAAGCTCAGCATCTTCCAATTAAGCGATTCGAAAAATTTTACTTTCTTAAAAATGTTAGAGATATTTTAATGAAAAATGAAGTTATCTTCAATTTTCTGAGAAAAGCATGTAGAGTGCTTTTCATTCCGGATTCTTAGTAGAAAAAAAAAGGACAAAATCTTAAGCGTAGATCCATTAAATCACACACACATATATACATACATACATACAGACAGACATACATACAGACATACATACAGACATACAGACATACATACAGACATACATACAGACATACATACAGACAGACAGACAGACATACACACATACACACATACACACATACACACATACACACATACACACATACACACATACACACATACACACACACACATACACACATACATACATACATACATACATACATACATACATACATACATACATACACACACATACATACATACATACATACATACACACATACATACATACATACATACATACATACATACATACATACATACATACATACATACATACATACATACATACATACATACACACACATACATGCATACATACATACATACATACAGTTGGTTATTAGTGTGACATAATATTAAGAGAGCACAAATTAGAACCCTATCATTACTAAAGGCAGGTTAGCTGTGAAAAGCAATTAACTCCATTTTTGTAGTGTTTAACGCCCATTTTACTACATAGGCACCACAGGCGATGATACTGATGTTATATCGAATGAAGGTGGAGCACCGATTTAATGTACTGCGGGGGAAACTGGAGAACCCGGAGAAAACCCACCCTGCGCCGCTTTGTTCACCATAAATCCCACGTGCGGTAGCCTTGGATCAAACTTGGGCCACCTAGGTGAGAGACGTGTGGTAATTACCTCGACGCTAGAGTAGTGTTGGTAATTAAGTTTCAGGAAATCCAAAAATCATGAAGTGCATTAAGCTCACAGTGAAATTCTTAGGAATGTGATATGTTCTAAAATGTAAACACACGAAGACCATTTCTGAGAATTTGCAAAGAAAAAGAATACTTAGGATTGAGCTGTCAAAGAGAATAAAGCGAGAGAGAGAGTATCAGATATTAATGAAGTGTCAAATTTCAACAACGCAGTACATATTTTATTAAATAATTATATTTTTTTATATTCTTAACACAAGAAATAAAAATAATTTTAAAATAAATATTTTCCCTCGGCCACCAACGTAAATACCTACCCAACTGGATGTTTAATACCATGATCCAAAATTTCACATTCAGCCTAAAACAATTGTATAACTGAAAAATAGATAATTGGAATTAAACTGCTATCTATCCACAAATACTGAAAGCAGCTAGACCGGGAGGCACCCCAGGGTAATCTGATTGTTACAGAGTAAAGTAGTATGCTATATGAGATATGAGACCTTGAAGCCTGGCTGTAACCGTCTGAGAACAGATGGTTCCATCTGTGTACAGCATCTGCTTGGCACGAAGCGAAAAGTAGTATGGGTATGCAGAAAAAGCGCTGTAGGTCATTGTCGACTATATACAGATCGAGTATCATGAACAGAACCGTTCACATAATTATCTCCGTCCAGTATCGTGTATTTTTAAATGGCTTCTACAAAAACCCCCTTACGAAATCTTGTTTTGCAACCTACTACATTTTAATCGAAATAAGCCGTTCAGAAATAGTTTCATTACATAATTTCATTGTAGGTTAAAGGAGGATAAAGGAGGCCGAAATAGTTTGTAGATGTTTAAAAGCAGGATGCTACATACTGGTCTTGAAATTCTAAACTATTGCGATGATATTGCAAGAAATAAGCGAGTAACGCCAGTATTATAAATAATAACAAAGTAATGAAAAATTCATCCCAATAAAAATTCTCGGAAATTGTTAATGCCACAAATAATTATTTCAAATTAGTTGTGTTTTTTTAATAGATATACATTTGTATATAGTAAGTTTTCGTCTTTCTCTTGTGTTTTACCCGTAAATAAAATTAGATGTAGAACATTTCCTCAAAAAGAGGGCTTCAGCGGTCATTGCCTGTTAATTCAAGAGACAGTATGCAAAACATTATGTAAATATCCCAAATAAATTTTAATCAAAATTTTACACTATTTTTATACTTACAGTACACAGTCTTTTCTAAAAAATTCTCATTTGTTACTTTAATATGGATTTTTCTACTCGTTCTTTAACAAACTACTCTTAAGAGCACATTCCTCTATATACTTAATGTTAATCGAATATAAATATTTGCAGAAATAAACATATTCTATTAGATACAATTGTAATGTGCAAATACGAACGTAGGCTTTAGAGATATTCAAATATTTTAGCAGCTGGTCACTACAAGATGAATTTTAAATATGCTCCCTTTGTATAACTAGAAGAAGAAAATAACAAAAATGACCTTCAATTTCAGAAAATTAAAAGTATCAGAAAATAGAGAAACAAGGAACATATTGGAATAGAAATTCCACAAAAATGATATAAATAGTGCCTTAACGGATCTGCATTTTTGTGTAGCAAACTGTATATATCTCTTAGCGTTGATCACAAACTTACGAAAAGGATTTCAGAGGCTATAAGCAGAAAATTACATATATAGTATATATAAAGTTCATTTGTAATTAAAATATCATAAAATATTGTGTTTTAATTAAAATAATTAGAGTAATTTTTGAGAAAATCAACTTTTTTCGAAAAATGTTCGATGTAAATATAGTTTTGGGAGGGGCTTTTCTAGGAAACTTTCGTGCTATGTACTTTCAAGATTATGAACTTAAACATCAAATTTGTTATTTAACCGAATTTTAGTTTTTAAAATATACTGCTAACATTGTATTTATTTTATAAAAATCTTATTTGTTGCATTCATATGACTTTCTCTATCTGTTGTGCAAACAAAACAACCTTCCAAAAGATTATTCATTTATGTACATAATGCTAATCAAGATAAACATTACCAGAACTGGACTTATTAATTAGTTCCTTACACGTAGAAAGAAAGTAAGGAAATACATTAGGCTAAAGCGATTGCCAAATACTTTAAAAGCTATCACTATGCTATTGTCATTGAAATTCAGTTGTCTTTAAAATAAGAGATGAAATGGACCAGTACTTCCCGTTTGAGAAAAGTTTAAATATTTTAAAATAGACACCACTAATAGGGAAAATTGGTTGGTGCTACAAAAAATGTATGGCATAAATTGAATGTTTTTACGTGAACTGCACTTTTTTTTTCAAAAGATATTCAGAATGGGTTTCAGGGACTATTCCCGAGAAATTCAGGATATAAATGTTATTTGCTTTAATATACTTTATATATGCTTTAATATAGGCAATTTGTTCAAAATCATTATAGCCTTTTTTTGAAAAAAATATTCCATGTAAACGGTAGTTTGCGGTGGAGGATTTTCCTGAAAATCCTCATGTCGCATCCTTGGAAGGTAGCAAACTTAATGCCAATTTTACATACACACACTGACCTTATTCTAATTTTTTTAAATTCAGGGATCCTCAAAACACATATTTCCAATTAAATTTCGATATGAATTTTTAGATGGAATATAATATCTTCTCTACCTACTGTACACATTTTACACATGTGCTGTTAAAGTAAAATGCTTCTTTGTTTAGGTTTATGGGATTCAAAACATAATTCTTGTGAAATCTCGACATCAAATTTTTGGTGGAACACAATACTTCCACTGTTTACAATTTGTAATACAGAAAGTCAACATGGTTTGTCATGGATTCAGGGAGCCACAAGTATGTATTTCCGGTCTAATCTACACAATGAAGATTTGGAATACTATAGATTCTATGCCTACTGTAGATAGGTATGTGGCAGAGAAAGTGAAGTTGTGGAAATAGTTGAGAATCTATTAGCCATTTGCAGGGAATTATTATGTCATTACCACTGAAAGTTAAAGTCCTCCTAACAGAATGGAATATTTAGTTCGTGAACAAAGCAACAGAACTGGTCTATAAGTCCAATCCATGGTCAGCCCTGGTTTGGCAGACTTTCAGCAAAGGGTATCAGAAGGGAAAAGGGGCCAAGTGGGATTCATTGTGTGTAGAGGAGGGGGTGGTGTTTGCAGATTCAATCGAAGAAGTCGCCAACCAATGATCTGATAACTCCCACAGTGCTCTACGAGGCCTTTTGACCGATGGCCAATATTCGATAACTTGCAGGTACGTTCCAGGACTTCACTGGATGCGCTCTAAAATCGATTCTTGATTTATAACAAATAATGCCCCAGATAATCATCTTCTGCATGCTATTCCCCAAAGGCATGCGTTATATGCGGGTGGAGTTATCAAACTAATATCCCATACCAATTTCCACGTTTCCCCGGATCTGCCGATACTTCAGATAACATCATAAGCTGTCACTGTTTACGCTCTGTAAATAATTAAACTGTTAGTATCTATTCTATAATTTTTAAGCGTTTCATCATTAACCCTGGACTGCACATCGAGTCCGTGCGGATGGTGGATGTGAGAGTAAACGTGATAGTGAAAATAAGTTAAAACAACGAAATCGTACAGTAACCTATTAGTTCAAAGAGTAAAAACAACATGTGATTAAAAGCCCCTGATATGACCATGGTAGTTAAAGCAATGATCAAAAGTAAACAACAAAATGCATTTAGTCATGAGTAGTAATTTAAATTTCAAAGGTAACCAAGAGTGCTAACTTCTACACTTGTAAATATTTTGCTACAACTAGATAAATGCTTCACTGGAGAACGAGGAAGAATTTAAAATACAAATGGAAGTCTATGCATTTAAGATTTTCTAATGATTTACTTAATGCTGTGCATTGCAATATTTTTTTTCGGTGATAATGAAAAAAACAATATTTAACTGAAAACATAATTAATCATTAACACCTGTTTAACTTTGTGATACAGTAGCAAGAACACCACATTGTTAATATTGGTGGCGTACTAACGACAGATTATCCATGGCTGATCTTGGCCTCAAAAAAAATAATTTTCTTCTCTTATATAAGATGCTGCATAAATTATGTAAATCGTAAGTAAATATTAGCAAATAAAATACTAAATATCCGTAAGATTAAAATGATAAAATTCAACATTAACTATAATTATATTCCATGTCTGTATTAATGAATATATCAAAAATTGAATGATTCGTGCGCAGTAAAATAGGTCAAATACGACATAACATGGGCTACCACCTCTAAATGCAGAAAATTCAAGCTTCCATCCTAGTGCATCAACAAACACTTGCATCTCAAAAATATATTTAATCTTGAGACGCGCCCAACATTTTTCCATTACTTATTATTAAAAAATCTTATGTGTTCCGTTTGCACAACTTTTACAAACTATTCTTTTAATATTAGTAACAAAGGAATTTTCAGTCAAGTGCAACAGGTAAATAAAAATTAAGATGTGTTACATTCACATGACTTTCTAGATAAAGGAAATTCAGTAGGCTTAAGACATAGTCAAATGTTTTAAGAGCTGGTTGGGACGCTTTCAAATTCCATTCTCGTTAACCTGAAGAAATAAAAACGAATAACGAGTTCCCATGTGAGAAAAGTATAAGTATTGTAAAACTGAAAACCAATAATCAGGAATATCTCAGAAATGTTTAACTTCCCCAAAAATTTATTTTACACACTTTGTTTTAACGAGTAGTTGTAGTGCGCTTTTATCTCTTACGATTTATCAGTTATTTAAAAGTAACTCAGAATGAAGAGAACTTTAGAGGCTGTTCCCGGAAAATTCAAGATATATATTTTATTTGTGATGAAAATGTAACATATGGTAACAAAACCATTAGAGCCATTTTTTAGAAAATGAAAATGTTTCTATGTGAAGAATAGTTTGGGGTGGGAGATTTCTTGAAACTCTTTGTGTTGCATCCTTGGAAGATGCTAAACTTAAATATCAAGTTGGTTTTTTCACCAACTTTTTGTTTTTGATTTATGCAGTTCACAGGCAAACAAACTGAGACATGGAGAGTCTCTCTCTCTCTCTCTCTCTCTCTCTCTCTCTCTCTCTCTCTCTCTCTCTCTCTCTCTCTCTCTCTCTCTCTCTCTCCCTCTCTCTGTATCTATCTCTCTCTTTCTCGCTGACATTTTTCTAAAAATATTTGTTTTCAGGGGACTCTAAAACCTGCATTATCAATTAAATCTCGGTAAGGATTTTTGGGTGGAATACAATACCTTCTCTGCTTCCTTTGTGGGTGTAGGGAAAGTAAACATAAAGAAGTAACGGCAAGGTATTTTGTAGGTTTTATTTTGCTTGAAGACTATCAGTGTTTGCCAATTAGAAGATTGGTATTGGTTGTCAAAAGTCAACTTCTTTATAATGGATTAAACATAGCCCTATTGCCCTGAAACCACTGAATGCAATGTTATTCAACAAAAATCTGATGTGTTCCATTCACATGACTTTCTCTATATCACTGCAACAAATTATTTTATTTACTTCATCTAATAAAGCAAAAAATAGCAGAAATAGTCTCATTACTTGCTTCCTTGTTAGTAGAAGCAAAATAAGGGGGTACCATAGGTTAAAGTGATAGTCAAAAGCTGGTTGCTCTGCGACTGAAGTTCCTTTGTTTGTATGGACACGAGTTCACAAAGTCCTGTATGAGAAAAGTATAAGTTTTTATAGCTGAAACCAAAAACAATCAACTCCACGAAAAAATGTGTATAACATAAATTGTTTTAAGGTGCTCTACATTTTTTGTGTGGTAAGGTTTTGTCCATCTCTTACGGTTTAGCGGTTATGCAAAATTCCGTAAAATTGACCCAGAATAAAGTAGTCTTCAGAGGCTATTCCAGAAAATTCAAAATATACATTTTATTTGGCAGATAAATATATTTAATATACAATATTTTAATCAAAATCATTACAACCATTTTTTAGAAAATCAAAATTTTCGAAAAAAGTTCCATGTAAAGGATAGTTAGGAGTGGGGGGAATTTTTCTCAAAATCTTCGTGTCGCATCCCTGGAAGATATTAAACTTAAATACCACGTTTGGTATTTTACCGACTTTTCGTTTTTGAGTTATCGTGTTCACAGACATACGGACACACACACACGGGCCTTTTTCTGGAAATACCTTTTTGGATACAGGGGACCCTAAAACATATATTTCCGGTGAAATCTCGGTATCGATTTTTTTGGTGGAGTGCAATACCTTCTCTATACACTATGTACGTATAGAGAAAGTAAAAAAGGGGTAAAGGAAAAAGCATCACACGGGGATTTAACCAGGTAATATCTGACCATGAGGAGCCGAGCAAGAGGAATGCGCTGCATAAACATTTTTTGCCCTGGAGATAAAGTTGTTGAACGTTCTCGCCGATAAAAACATGGTTGTCAGACAGCTCGTGCTAGCAAAGAGAATTTGGAAATGGGTGTATATACCTATCGTAGCAATTATATGTCGTAATATGGTTGTTCCATACACACACATAGCAACATTTTGTAGTAAACAGACCGACTATATGTACAGTAAGGCCCCTCTCTTACCTCGGCCTTTTTCTCGTGGTCCTACAATACATATCTCGTGAATGATAGACGGGCGTTTTCACCATTCAATTACCTGAGTAATTTTGGGTTTAGCATCAAACACATGCGCAACTTCAGGTGCTATTCCGAGTCAAAATGCAGAGGACAGGAATGTTATTGTGTGTTGGGTATTATAAAAACACTCAGGTTGTAAGCCTATTACATTTTTTTCTCTTAATGTACATTCTTTGCGCGTTGTATGTTATTCTTATAGGTAGAAATAGTATTTTGTTATTATATTATTATAGCATAAAGTATATTTTGCAAAATTCGGATTTCTGTGCTGTTAGTAACTTTTTGTAAAAATGTATGTGATTCTTAATATGATAGCTCATATCGGACAATGAATGAAATGGGTGAAATTATGTTAAAATGAGTACGGGTTCAATAGAGCTTAAATCTTTACGGGATAAGGCAAAATATTGAAAAATATCTTACCCTGGCTGTTCATTCTGAGTCGACTAGGACCTCTTGAATGCGAGTTAAATACGACACCCACACTTCACGGAGGTAGATTTCTCAAGTCCCTTATTTCCCTAATTCTTTCATGTTGTAAGTTATAAATCCTAAAATGGGAGGCTAGTTCAGCAGTGAGCTGACACTTATGTACAGCACCAGCTAGTGTTTCTAACTGCTAAGGATACTTTTATTTTAACTGCAATTGTTTTTTAGAAAAGCTTCAAACGATTGCCCCTTGAAATAAGTGATAAAAGCTATCATTCTTTCATGATCATTCAGAACTATGAGTCTACTGTTTTGACTGAAGATCCCACCTCATGCATCAAAGACATGCCTCCGAGAAAGAAGCTCCGTGACATGTGACTTGTTTAAAGTTTGGGTTATATCATCATACAAAGAAGCGCTATACCTTGTGTACCTTTTCTAATTTTTGCAAGAAATTTACCATAATTCAAGGAAAAGTGACAATTTTCATTAGAGAACTTGAAGCCAAATGTGTCGGTTGTTCATCAGGATAGTGCACTTATAATATAATACCGTTGCTGTATTTCCGGCTCTAACATTTTGCGCGATCGAGAGAGATACTGTTGCCTGTTTTAGGGTATATGATATGGTCATTTGAGTAAATTATATTTCATTTAGTAAGACATAATGTTGTATCACTTTCAGTAGTCGATATTAGTGGCTGGATGTCAAAATGCTGAAATAGTTGTGCCCTACTAACGCAATGCTGGCATAAGTAGGGTTAGATTATAAAAGCTTCAGTAATTAAATTAGAAGAGCCTTGTTCATCAGAGCTGCTGACGTGAGACGAACAGTCCCACGTATTGGCCGTCGGCATAGTTTTTATTTTAAAGTGTAGACTACAAGATTCATAATGTACCAGATGAGTCGAATGGCATTTGAGTAGCCCCTGGGCTTTCTCATTCATTAACCGTGCATTTATCTTCTTAACAGTAAAAGCCCTGTGTGTTCTCACATACTTTCATACGTATTTATGGCTCCTGATCTTTCTAACTAAAAGTACAACCTCCTGCACCTTAAACAACGAGGCCGCCTGCTTCCCTTTCGCAAACGCGAACAGCTCTACCACTGAAGCTACCATTCCCTAGTATGCGCAGCGTAGGAGTAAAACCTACTCCACACTAGGTATCCTACACCAATCTTGCCACTACTGTGTACGCATTTGCTAGCTATCTCTTCGTAAAATGAAAACAATGAAAGCCGTAACGTTGACTGTAGCGATACCTATAAGAATAATTATAACAAGGATAACTCAGTAAATCGCACACGCTCAAGAAAGCAACTTACCTGGAGCAAACAGTTTTGACATGTGCTCCACTTACAAGAGAGTGGCAACATAGTTGAACATCCAGAGCCGGCACATGGAGTGAAAGCATGTAATCCGTCCTAGCAGACAACTTCCACCCTTGACTGTGTGGGCCAACCCAATGCTGCAAACCTTGCCTGACTTACCTTACTTTTCTTTTGTGTTGTGTTTTGCGTGTAGCAAAGCTCTAATTAACAACAGTAAACTATATTTCTTAACACGACAAAGTAAATCAAATCAGAGAGCCAGTGTGTCTGTTGAAACGAATCAGATCTGCTTCATTTATTATGGAGATTCACTGCGGTAGTATTGCTAAAGTGGCATTCCGATCTACAGAGTGGGAGGATAGTTAATTTCCTGCAATTCCTAAGCGGAGCAGAAGGCATCGTTTCCTCGATCGGATTTGAATTTTTATATGCGAGTTCCCGGTATGGGAACGCCTCGTCACCCACAGATGACACTGTAGGACGAAATCACCACTTGTGGACGCGAAATGGCTTAACTTTGCCCAGCAACCTTCTTTCAAGGTATTTTTTTTAAGTGCAAATAAACATTATACAGCCACCTTCTAAAGTTACGTCCATGAGGAAGTCATCAAGATGCTTTTAGGACGGCTATTATTTCCTATCTCGGACGTTCGGTTGTTTACATAACAAGTGCTGACCCTTCTCTGCCCTTTGCTCTTCCCGACTATGGGTGGTATGATGTATGTAAGTACAGCAGAGAGATAGCTCAGGGCCGTTCAAAACACATTAGACCCCTAAATTAGTGTTTCATTTATGATAATGCTATGAGTAAGCGGACAAAATGAGATACACTGTGTGTTATAAGCATTGTTGTCTGCTAAATATCAAATTATTTGCACTATTCACCTCCGTCCTGTATATCTACCTGACTCCTCATGAGTGGCGGTACAGTAGTACCATGTTTAGTGATTAAGGCCCAATATAAATTAACAGCATTGTTATGAGATGTATTTGTATCCTTTGCATAAGATATTAAATACTTCTTCTTGAAGTTTAGGTTCGTTTATTAAAAGCCAGCTTGTGCCATGAAGATGAAAAACATATACAATAATTGAATTCACGTTTCGAGAATAATTAAAACTAACGTGATTTGAAAAGAAATGAACTTAAAAAGACGAACGTACTGTAGCAGCCGTCTGAGGAGCAGGCGGTCAGGATCTAGAAGACCATGGATAGTGATGATTCAGGGGCCTTGGAGAGAGGAACATGCAATTCCACTCCTCGCGGGTAATTGAATTAAGACTCCCGGAGTGCCAGGCAAGGGCTTTCGCAGCTAAACAAATCCTCTCCGTCCCTGGGATAATTCCTTGCCTCCTCGCTTTTTTGTTTTCGTTCGTTCAGTCACTTAAAGTCGAGTTCTCGGCTGCCTACTGTTACATGAATGGAGTTACTGTTCCTTATACAAGTCTGCGAAATAGTAATTCTCAGTGATGTAACCCGCTTGCTTTACACCTTCCTGTATAGTCAAATGAAAGTTGATCCGCTCAAGAGAATACGCTCAGCTCTAAATTAATAAGTGTTTCTTTTGCAACACGAAAGCTGGGGACGTAAAGTCTAATTCTCTGTCTCTTTCACCGTTAAATGCATAATGTACATTCTCAGTGCTCGCAAATAAATTAGTAAAGGTCGGGTAATGTCGGATAGGCTGGTAATGTCGCATACCTAGGTTTCGGCTTGATGGGTGCTGGCATCTTACGACAAGCACTCGAAACATGTTCACTGAGCTGAAGGAAGTATTTAACGGTGGTCGCCATATTGAGTTGTGGTGTTTTGTGGAAGCTACATTGAGAAAACTGAATTCACAGAAAACAGAATTTTTAAAGGTAAGTTAACATGCTTTAATTACAACGGTGTTATAATAACAAAGTAATTTCGTCATGTTATATTCGAAAGTGCGTATTTTGCACTACCTTTTAATATATGTGAAGTACAAGCTGTATTGAAATGTGAATGACCAAATGGAAAATGGAAGAATGCCATGAATGCGGGTAATGTCGGATACCTGTCAGTTGGTATCCGACATTACCTACCACTGTGGAAGCACCTTTTTAATACTTGTAAATAACAGTGAACAACGAAATAGTTAACTTCTAAATGCCAATAATACAACTAATTAGAGCATAATTCATCATTTACCTGTACGAATTTTATAAAATTTGTTTATTTACATTTAAATAGATAAATAATACTTAAATGTTTATTATAATTTGTTTATTGAACATTTAACCCATTTAAGCTATATTAGACTGCATCACTACACAAGATGAAGAGTGCATGTATTGCAAAGGAAAGTTCCCTCGCCAGGGGGAAGAATGGATTCAGTCCATCACCTGTGAAGAATGGTGCCATGAGGAATGTTCAGGTGCCGAAAAGCAGACCTTTACTTGTGATTACTGTGCATAAACAGAGAAAATCAGTGCATACCTTTTGCTGTGTATTTTAGGTTTTTCATTTTCTAAGAGTTTTTAAAGATGACATTCCAGTTTATATGTCAGTTTCAAAGTTCAAGGGTTTTTAAAACTAGACTAAGAAGTTAGCCAATTCTTAAAACCTCACTATGTTTAAGATTTTCAGTCAAAATGAGATTTAATATTGTTTGTGTATATTACAATAAAATTTGGCGGGTAATCTCGGATAGTGTCCGACATTACCCTCCTATAGCACGACATAAGCATTTTGCCCATTTTCCTTTAAATCTTCAATAGAAAATATGCCCTTCATGTTAAGACCTTGTATGCTTCACAGGATTAAACGCACTGCATAGGCAATACATTGTGGTAAAATATGCTCTTAGTATAGGTTCTTACACACTACAATTCTCAAAAATGAAAATGGTATCCGACATTACCCGCCCTTACTCTATTAATGTGTCTACAGATATGGGTTAGGGTATACGGCGAAGAGGGACACCTCTGCCGACTGAGTGCTCTCAAATAAATTAATATTCATATGTCTACAGATATATAGTTTATACAGCGAAGAGGGACACTTCTACCTATTCACTGTTCTCAAATAAAGTAGTATTGATATAACTACAGATATAGGTTATAGGTACATATTATTTAGTATATAAAGTACGCTTGATTTTCAATCAAAGAGTCCATAAAATTATGAAATAAATAATTCAAGTTTTAACCTTTATATCTATAATCGTATTAATAATTTCCTTTATTGTAATAATACTAACCAATTTCCTATCCAAAAAAATTATTGAAGACCGTGAAAAAAGTGCCACCTCTACTTTATCAGTGTTCACAAATTGGTAATGATATGTCTACAGATATAGGTAGGTATAAAACTAATATATTTTCTTACTCTCCTTGCATCTTCAAGGAAATATCTAATAAAGCTTATCGCCAATGTTAATCTCAATTGACATGAAGTGGGTAGAAGAACTAGTTTTATTAAAATAATTTATTGAAAACGTATAGAAAAAGACAGATAAATGTAACACATCAGAACTTTTATATAGGCATGGTTTTTTACTCATAAATTCAACAATGACTCTGCTACCATAATGGCTATCGTTATAATATGTCTACAGTCTATAATACGTCTATTCAACAATGGATCACCCAAGATACATACATGTAGATACAAACCGAACACGTTGGATATAAATTCTTTTATATATATTTGGATTTTTGAACACGGTACAGTATCGAAAATAAAGGGGAGTTCGCAATAAACAACGTTATCGATTCATGTTACATGAATGCGTGTACTTGCTTGCTTTTTCCACGCATTTAGCATTAATTGAAAAGGGATGTCGCTGAACGCTGTTTACTCAGTTAATTACACTGCACACGTGGCACAAATATTAGCTACTGTTCGTGATGTTTCAACAGTGAAGATGACGAACTTGCGGGTGTGGTCAACTGAAATGTAAAGAACTACGGGAAACTTCATTTAATTTTAAAGAAAAAGCTGTTCTTCCTACTCAGAAAACTTTCTCGTTCCGCAAACAGACTTCTTACTAAATTTTATTTTCTTACCTGGTTGATCATATAGGACGATGAATGAAAATTATGAAATGATACTCAAACGATCTCGGGGTCCATGGAGCTTAAAGTTACTCGACATTCGTCTTCTCTAGAGAAAGAAAAAAACAAAAACTTATTCGGGTAACTCACTCTAAGCGAGATCCGAATTCACGACCTAATGAATGTGAGGCAGACACATTAGCCATGCGGGCTATCCTTTCTACACCATGTTAATCGAAATAAACATTAGCAGAATGTACACATTCACCCTCACATACATACTTACAGACTCTGTGGGCGATAGGGAATAACTCTAGTTAAAGAAGAATTCCCCTGTCCCAGCCGGGAATCGAACCCAGGACCTCCAGGGGAGGAGTCAGCTCGCTGACCACTCGACAACGGAGGCAGTCTATGTACTTATTGCTTATTTCCTTGTAAATAGTAGGGAACTAAAGGGATACGCTATCTAAAGCGATAGTCAAACGTCTTAAAAGTTATCGTTATGCGATTGTCATTGAAATTGGCTTCTTTGCTTGACCAGAAGTAGGACAAAAGAAAAACGGGTACTTCCTGTCTGAAAAATGTAAAAATATTTTAAAATGAGAATCGATAACAAGGAATGTCTTGGAAACGGTCAACTCTGTAACAGAAATGCATATGACATAAATTGTGTGTTTTAATGAAATCTATATTTTATGTGTAGTAAGCTTTTGTCTATCTCTTACGGTTTAACCGTTATGCAAAATTCTGCAACAATCTACCAGAATAAAGTGCTCTTCAGAGGCTATTCTCAGAAAATTCAAAATATAGAGTTTATTTGCGCTGTGAATAATTTTAATACGCGGTATTTTAATCAAAACGTTAGAGCCACTTTTGAGAGAAACAAAATTTTCAAAAAGTATTTCCATGTGAAGGATAGTTTGTGATGGGGGATTTTTTTGTGAACATCTTCGTGTCGCATCCTTGCAAAATAATCAACTTAAATACCAAAGATGGTATTTAACGGTCTTTTAGTTTTTGAGCTATGCTGCCCACAGACACACACTGTTTCTCTATTTCTATTTTTTTTTTTTTTTTTTTTTTTTTGTATTCTGTGGGTCTCAAAACATATATAAATTTCGGTATCGAATTTTTGGGTGCAACCTTCTCTATACACTATGTGCAGTACGTGTAGAGAAAGTAAAAATATTGCATATATTACATTCAGATGTGTTCCTCTTGGATTCTGAGAGTCTCAAAACATGTCAATGTTTTTTGATTGGAATACAAAACTTACTGTAAGATTCAAAAGTGTTCGAAGTAAAAATTGTCAATTTACTAATATTTATAAGGGTTAGTACCAGCCTCGTTAACCGCGCCAGGTGTATCAGACATTTGGGAGGTCGTGGATCGATTCCCCTCGATCGACCTCACGACCCATGTTTTTTTTTTTTTGTTTTTTTTCCGGAGGTTTTCCCGGGTCACTAGGCAAATCCTGGGGAGGTTTCTTCATTGCTCTGAAGTTCTTGTCCCTTCATTTCGTCTCCATTTCACCCAACCGGTCTCTTTCAGGGTTGAAGTGTCAGCGAGGGCTGCTTCGGTGGCGCCCTTTCGAGGTGAAGAATTCACTCTGGAAATACAGCTCTCGGTGGCGGGATGGCGTTGGAAGTCGTCTGTATACCTAGGGAGTTTGGGAGCGGGCTCGGGCTCCTAGCATCCTCAAGTCGGGATGAATTTTCAGGATCCCCCACGGTGGCTCTTCCTCCATCGTCCGGTTTCGGCGTCCTTAGAAATTACTCTCATCTCACTCTAACCTCCTGGGGTCTGACGTACAATAAGCCAATAACTATAATGCAGAATCCCCTCCGACATCACGCACACGCACACATGCTCACACATTAGCCTCGTTAAATATCAAGCATATCTCGGAAAGAATTAAATTTAAAAAATTATCAGTAAGCTGAAACTGTCAGTGAGTGTCACGTTTTATTTGAAACAAACAAATTTCAGCGAGCCCTTTCGAAAAGTGATAAGCACGTATAGAATACACTCATGCCGTAAAAGTTAAGATAGCCATAGGAAATGAGTTTATTCTTATAAATTGAAATTGTTGCGTTTATCCCTAGCCTAGACAATGTTGATATTAACTTCATTTATTTTATTACTGACACATTTATATTCTTCTTCCTGCCACATATTAGGGCCTACTGACCTGTTAGTGTCACTCCATCCCTTCATCGGACCAAAGATGTTTCCTAATTGTGGATTCTCTCTATAGGAGAATCAAGTTTTAGTTATTTCGTAACGTCTAAATACTTTTCTTGTTACCCTCCGTGGTGTAGTGTGTGTGCGTGTGCGAGATCTGGTAGACTCGTGGCGAGCCTAGGTGGAGCTGCTGTGTACCTTAAACCACAGGTATGAGGTGGAGGTTAAGGTTTTGTATTTTGAGGTTTCGGGTAATGATGTTAAGGAGGTAGCACCAGGTAGGCTCCTCGAACGGAGGCATTTTTTCAGGAGCAACATCCTTTTCCTCTTGGTTTGAAGCCGTTGTTACCGGGGGTGTCCGCAAGCCATGCGGGGAAACCGATACCGCCTGTATTGGCGTTCAGTGGGTAAGTAGCCACTACCATGGTAGTCTCTAAAACCCAAGGTTGCAGGATCATGGCAGATGGTTATGAATTTTTTCGGACACAAAAATCCTTAACATGGTTTCCTTCAGAAGGGAAGTAAAGCCGCTGGGCCTTGTAATGTTTATTTGAACGTAAAAGAATCCCGTACCTTGAAAGAAGGTTTCTGGGCGAAATTCTCGCAGAATTAGTGGCAATTTGTAATTTCGTCCTAGAGTTCCATCTGTGGGCGACGAGTCGATCAATTGTCACCATGGCGCATAGCGGCGAACTCACGAATTAGACATTCAAGTGCGATCAAGGATACATCGTAACGTAATGCTATGCTTCACTTAAAAGCTACAGGGAATTAACTAACTAAATGCTTTTCTTATATAATTTACTGTATCCTACAGTTCCTCTTCGTAGGCGGTGTTCATCATTCTGTCGTATTGATAAGGCTTCACTTCCATACATGACAACAATTCTCATCATTTTATAGTGTTTAAAGTGCGTTTTAGTACACATTGCATCACAGGCAATGACACTGATGACACATGGAATGTGATGGCGGGGGAAACCAGAGAAGCCGGAGAAAACCCACCCCTGCGCCGTTTTGCTCAGCACAAATCCCACATACGTCGCCTGGGATTATCGCCTTGTTGAGAGGCGAATAATCTAACCACTCAGCCACGGCGCGGCCTGGTCTCATCATTGTCTCACAGGCTCTTTATCCGTGAATGTATTTAGGCAAGAGGTGGTTTGAAAATATTTATTATATTCATTGTATACATGAAACATTTAATTTTGTTGCAATACATTTTACTTTCTCTAGTAGGTATGTACAATGTACACAGAGCTGGAGAAGTTATTGTATTCCACCCAAAAGTCTATACCGATATTTCACCGGAAATACATTTTTTGATGTCCACTGAATCCAAAACAAAGCAATTTTAGAAAAAAGTCAGCGTAATACACAACCAAAATTCTGTTAAACACCAAACTTGTATCTATGTTTAGAATCTTCTAAGGATGCCATAATCCCCTATCCCAAACTACCATTTACATTGAAATTTTTCAAAAATGTTTACTTTCTGGAGAAAGGCTGAAACGAGATTGATTAAAATATCGTATATTAAAGATATGTATATGTCAAATAAAATACATGTCTTGAATATCCTGAAGGGAGCCTCTGAAATCCTCTTTATTCTGAATGATTTTACATAACTAGTAAACAATAAGAGGTAGACAAAAAGTGCCACACAAAAAATGCAGTCAAAACACAAAATGTTTCCCATTTTGTTGTGGAGCTAACCGTTTCCAATATATTCCATGTTATTGGTTTCAGTTTTAAAATACTTCTCCTTTCCTTAAACAAAAAGTCTTCTGTATCATGATAAAGACGCACAGCGACAGCTTTTAAAACATTTGACTATCGTTTTAGCATAGAGTATTCCCTTAGTTCCTTTCTACTTATATAGCACTAAGTAATAAGACCACCCTGTTAATGTTTATGTCGATTAGCACAAAGTAGATAGAAGAATAATCTTTGAGATTTTTGAGTGGAATACAGTGGAATATTCAAAATTGAAATTATTTAGTACATAATTTCGATATGTTAGATATATAAAAGTTTTTCATCATAAGCAGATCCTCAAAACACGTAACTTAGCCTCAGAAATAGTTAACAATGAGAAGCAGAGCTAAGAAGATATGAAGGAGAAGAACTTTTCTGAGAACCAGGAGAAGATAGAGAAGCTTGGAAATGTATAATACGGAAGATGTAGTGACACAATAAACCTTTGGTGTTAGTATTTTAGTGAATAATTATATGATTAATAATTGGTAATTAGGTTTCGATAATAGATACTCGGTGGTATCGAAGTATGTCTAATATTTTGCGATAAACCTTCGAAAATTGTTCGATAGTTTTTACATTAAACGTTACACTAGATTAGCAATGAAAGGAGCTGAGTCTTTTGGGAGTCCCCAAAGAGTTGCTGATAGGACTTGAACTGCGTTTCCTATGAGTGAATCAATGTAGCGTTTCATAGACACTTGTTCCTAAATGAAAGCACGCAAACCTATGAGAAGGAGAACAAGAACTCTTGAAACATGCAGCGTTAATTCAGTTGTGAACACAGCTGGCATGCTAACTCGGATTGCTGCAATGCCCTGTCTTGGTGAGACGCTCTCAGCCATTACATTTACTTGTTACGGATCCAAAATCAGATGAATCCAGCAGAAACAAATCAGAACTATGGCGTATACAAATATTTGTTCTTTGATGTTATTAGTATTATTATTAGCATTGACTAGCAATAAGGAATATATAACCTGTGGTATATCAAATTGAAAAAATGCCAAATAGGAACAATTTCGGAATTGCATACAATACAAAATTTGCTCTGTGGGTTTATAGGGAGAAAACTACTAATAATAATTCAGTGAATAAGAGCATATTATAAAGAGAGCATCGAGTTATCGGTGTTCAAAAAGTAGGATCGATATCAGGCATGCAGAATTTACAAATTATTGTATCGTTCAAGCACTATTATTAATTCTTCTTCCCGTCATGGATTGGAACATTGCTGTCCTGTTCCTAGGCTAATAATGTCTCTCCACAGTGTTCTTCGTCGACCTAGGTCACGCTATCTAGATAAAAAGTTTGTCTAGGCAGTCTATCAAAGGAAATTCTTTTCACATGGTGGTACCATCTTCTTTGATGATTATCAATGTCCTCCATTATACGAGTACTTTCAGTTTTTAATTTATCTAGTATTTCACTGTTTTTAATTTTAGCCAAAAAGGTTACATTTTCAACAGATCTGAGAAATCTCGTTTGTCCAGCTTCAAACCATTTTACTTACTCTAGCACGTTTATACAGTATACATAGTAGATAGAAAAGGTATTGTATTCCATCCAAAAATTTCGATACCGAGATTTTACCGAAAATAAATGTTTTGAAGCTCCCTGAATAAAAAAAAAAAATTTTTTAAGAAAAATGTCCGTGTGCTCTGTGTATATGTATATGTGTTTGTGAGCAGCATAACGAAAAACTAAAAACCATTAAACACTAAACTTGGCATTTACGTTCAGTGTCTTCCAAGGATACGATACGAAATTTTTCAAGAAAATACCCCACCTACAACTATAAGGAACATTTTTCGAACAATTTGATTTTCTCAAAAATGGCTCTAACGATTTTATTTAAATTGTTTAATATATTCTTATGACAAACGAAATGTATATCTTGAATTTTATGGGAACAGAAAAGACTTCTTCAATCTGGATGATTTTTGCGTAAATTGGTAAATCATAAGAGATGACAAAAAAGTTATTGCACTTCTTATGCCATATACATTTTATTCGTAGAATTAGCCGTTTCTAAGATATTCCTTATTTGCTTCAATTTTAAATAACTTGAACTTTTCTCAGGCGGAAAGACAACTTTCGTTTCATCGCTTTTAATTTACTCCTAGAAATGCAAAAGAGAATTTCAATTGTTTCACTTATCAATCAGCTTTTAAGATTTGACTATTGTTTAGTCTAATACAGTCCCTTATGCCCCTTATACTTACAAGGAAGCAAGCAAACGTAACTCCATGGCACAGCAGTCCACAAGGGACCAAGGCCAACCACCGGCCGCTGCATCCCCCATCTCGGGCCAAAGACGTCATGAATGGCATGCAATGCTGGAGGGTGAGACGTGATCAGCGCCTCTAGTCCCTCCCGTCCTGTTAATGCAGTCTACTCGATCAGGTAGCTCCTCAATTGGTCTCCCATGGACCTCACGAGGCTGAGTGCACCCCGGACCAGGCTTTGGTTTATCTGGATACGACCACAATGAAGCAAATAATAAGACAAATTTTTATGTTTATCTGGACTAGCACAGTGTAGAAAATAATGAATGTAATGAATGTTTGTAGAATAGCTAGAGAAAGTCGTGTGAATGATCCACAAAAGATTTTTATCTTGGGGTTTCATACCACATTACCACATGATAACACATTATAAGGGATCTTAATCTTTTGACACTATTAATAATAGTAATTCGTTATAACTCAGGCAGTTATTTTACAAGAAGAAGAGGAAGGAGAGTGAGCAATGGAGTTGTTTATCTGCTAGTCATAGAGTAGGCAGAGAAATTTGTTGTGCATGCCTAGGACAATGCTTGAGACCATAATACGACAGTTAGTGAACATGGCTGCAGTAAAAGCCGTAATACTAGATACAAACGGAGTCTGCTGCTCATCTAAGGACACAAATACAACAAACAGTTTTAACAAGATTGCCCCTTGTTACACGGGAACAAACGGAGAATGTTTGGATTGTACGAGGAGCTTTAATGTTGCATAGACTCCAGCAATTATGATCCCGCCTAAAGGCGTAGCTGTCCAATCCTCGAAACTGGAGCTAGAGGTCAGCACAGGAGCACGGTGCAGGGGTAGGGGAATTTACGTCACAAGCCGGATCATACTGACGCAGTCAGGCAACAATCCCTCTATGTACACGTCCACCCTCCCGTTTCACTTGAGGGTGCCAAGGTGACTATTGACTACAGGATGCCGCCTGGCTTTATAGCCAGAATTGTTAATATTTGTGTAATGCAGCAAAGTGTTCTTTGTTGTTGTTGTTTTTTACTTTCTCTACACATACTATTGTACACAGTGTATAAAGACGGTATTTGTAATGTACCCAAAAAATTCGATACCAAGATTTCACCGGAAATATATATATATATATATATTTTGGGTCCCCTTGCATCCAAAAAAATCTGGTGTGTTCCATTCACATGACTTCCTCTACATCTGCGCAAAAAATATTATTAAAAAGCTTATACTTCTATTTACTCCATGCTAATTGAGAAAGAATTAGCAGAAATTGTGTTATTACTTGCTTCCTTGTAAGTAGAAGCGAAATAAGGGAGTACCATAGGTTAAAGTGATAGCCAGAAGTTGGTTTCTATGTGACTGAAGATCCTTTCTTTGTATGGACAGGAGTTGACAAATTCCTGTATGAGAAAAGTATAAGTTTTTCAAAGCTGAAACTAATCACAAGGAATATCTCAAAAACGATTAACTCCACGAAAAAAATGTATTTGCTAAAAATTGGATATTTTAACATGCTCTACATTTTTTGTGTGACAAGTTTTTATCCATCTCTTACGGTTTAGCAGAAATGCAAAATTTCGTAAAATGTATCCAGAATAAAGTAGTCTTTAAAGGCTATTCTCAGAAAATTCAATATATACATTTTATTTGTCAGATAAATATCTTTAACATACGATATTTTAATCAAAATCGCTAGAGCCATTTTTGAGAAAATTTTCGAGAAAAAAAATTCATGTAAAGGGTAGATGGGGGCGGGAGGATTTTCTTGAAAATCTTCTTACCAGTTAGACACTCATCCAGCATGAAGAGAAATTCAGAGAAAATTCAAAATATTTCGTTTGTCATGAAAGTACCTTAAATATATGGTATTTTAGTCAAAATCATTAGAGACATTTTGGAGAAAATCAATATTTTCAAAAAATATACCTCTTAATTGGGAGTGGGGGGCGAATTTTCCTGTAAATGTTCGTGTCACATCCTTGGAAGATACTGAATTTAAATACCAAGTTTTATATTTAACCTACTTTTTATTTTTGCGTAATGTGGTATACACACACACACACATATATACGCGCACATTGATTTTTTTCCAAAGATTTTGTGTTTTTGTTTGTTTGTTTTTCTTTTGTTTTTTGGATTCAGAAGATTCAGAAACATGTATGTGAAATCTCGGTATCGAATATTTGGGTGGAAAATATTACCTTCTACACCCGCACTTAATGCTAATGGCACCGCTGGGGATGACACTAATGATACATGGAATGAAGATGGAGGACCGGTGCAATGTGATGGCAGAGGAAACTGGAGAACCCGGAGAAAACCTGCCCCTGAGCTGCTTTGTCCACCATAAATCGCACATGCGGTCGCCTAGGTGAGAAGCGAGTGATCTAACCACTGAGCTACGGCATGGCCCAATATTTTCTCTACCTATGTACTACGACTGATTGAAGGTTTATTTAAGCACTAAGATGTACAAATTTAAGTTATACAACAAAAATCTGATGTGTTCCATTCACATGACTTTCTGCACAGCTCTGCAACAAATTGTAGTTAAAAAAGCTAATGCTTCTATTTACTTCATGCTAATTAGCAGAAATAGTCTTATTACTTGTTTCCTTGTAAGTAGAAACGAAATGAGGTAGTTCCATAGGTTAAAAGGACAGCCAAAAGCTGGTTGCTATGTAACTGAAGTTCCTTTGTTTGTATGGACAGGAGTTAATAAATTCCTGTATGAGAAAGGTATTAGTTTTTCAAACCTAAAACGAAAAACCAGGAATGTTTTAAAAATGATCAACTCCACGAAAAAAATATATATGAAATAAATTGTGTTTTATCGTGAGCTACATTTTCTGTGTAGTAAGTTTTCCCCCATCTCTTACGATTAAGCAGTTATGCAAAATTCCGTAAAGTTCATCCAGAATAAAGTAGTCTTCAAGTCTTCAGGGGCTATTCCCAGAAAATTCAAGATATGCATTTTATTTGTCAGGTAAGCATCTTTAATATACGATATTTTAATCAAAGTTGTTAGAGCTATATTCCTCTCTTAACTATACCATCCTCCTTTTTTCCTGCCTCTAGCTACTATGTACATTGTATACATTTGCTAGAGAAAGTAAAAATCAGTGGCAAGTAAACACAAATGCCTGTAAAAGTAGGATGGGATTCCTCGCATTGCAGGGTGGTATAAGCCTCTTAGCTGCCCAGTCTAGACAATTCCGTTCCCTCAACACACCGAGACTAATCGTTTGGGCCACCGCTGCCCATTAGCACTGTATAGAAGGCCATCTTTCATGTATCACTTGCAAAAGTTTTCGACGGAATGTGCACTGAAGAACTGAAGGGAGAAGGCCCATATCCACCATCCCTGGGCTGCTGTACGAAGTATGCGCTATCAAACTATGTTGGGAACTCAAGTTTGTTAGGAATGTGCAACCGAAAAGCTATATAGTTCAGGGCCAAAATGGATGTTTGTGGTTGGGAGAGTGAGAAGGTAATTGTTTTCATTATCTGAAACTGAAAGGTTGAAGCTCTTCACTGTCAAACTGGAAACGCAAACTTAGACATGCTTCCCAAAATATGGCTCGGCAGCAAGCGCATTCAAAAGCACAGCAGCATTGGATCCAACATTTTCCGTAACTTATATTAGATTCCTAAATAGTGAACTCTTTATCTCCATCACTGTCTGCGATCCCATCTTCCAAAATACATGGTCTATCTTAATCCACTTTCTATTTTGTTTTCTCTTTACTTATTACTTTACCTATAGCAAGTGGAAAAATTATTGTCTTCCATCAAAACATTCAATACAGAGATTTCACCGGAAAATACACATTGTCAATTGCTGAATCAGAGCTAGTCTGCGTGTGTTTGCGAAGTAAATCCAAAATTTCAAAAATGAAAATTCGGTTAAGCACTAAACTTGATCCTGTCAAGTGAGAGACCTGTGTTCGATTCCCGGTACCAGCGTGGGGAATTTTCCCCCGGTGGGTGCACTCAGCCTCGTGAGGTACCTGGAGGATCGATTGAGAAGCTACTTGATTGAGAAGTAGCGACTCCAGATCGAGAAGACCGCATCAACCGGCCGGGAGGGGTTGGAGGCGCAGATCACGTCTCACCCTCCAGCACTGTACCCACATTCATGACGCTTTCGGACCAAGATGGGGGATATAATGGCCTTGCGGCAGGCCATTGTCTCTTGTGGACTGTCGTACCATGGAGTTTACCAAACTTGATATTTTAAGTTCAGTATCTTTTAAGGATGCAATTCCAAAATTTTCAAGAAAATCCTCCACTCCAAACTAGCTTTTACAATGAAAAAACATTTGACAGTTCTGACTTCATAAAAATAGCTATAACAATTTTGATTAAAATGGCGTATATTAAAGATACTTAAATTACAAATTAAATGTATATTAAATGTATTTGGAAAGTCTCAGAAGTGCTCTTCATTCTCAATGAATTTTGCGTGACCAGTAAACCGCGAGAGAGACAAAAATTGTAGATCTCGCTAAAACACAATGTACTGGTTTCGATTTTAAAATACATAAACCGTTCTCAGACAGTAATTTGTCATTCCTGTTTCTCTTGGTTTAGTCCTGACGATGCAAAGAGAACCGAATTTTAATCACAGCAAGCAATAGCAACCAGCTTTTGAAAGATTTGACTATCGCTTTAGTCTAGTATACTCCCTTATTTTCTTCTACCTATAAAGATCTAAGTTATAAGACCATTAATGCTAATTTTTATCTTGATTAGCATGAAGTAGATAGAAGAATAAGTTTTTGTAAGAATAGTTTGTTACAAAACAGGAAAAAAGCCATGTGATTCTTATAGGAGTAATAGATGTTATTATGCATATTTTAAACAAAACTCCAATTGCGAGGTTTAAATGTGCGAGCAGATAGCAACGAACATAATGTTGCAATTGCACGCAACCTGATGCAGTTACGGTACGAGGCGTGGCTTAGAACGCAATTTCCTTGCCAAAAGTGCTTGCCTGTTCATTTATTGAGCAGGTATAATAAATGGTATGCTGAAAATGAAGGCAATATTGTTGTCTTCTCTAATTAATTACTGCACATATTATGAAACGCTCAATTTGTTTAATGTACAAATGCAATATTCACAAGTTGCACAAAGCTACCCGGCATAGAAATCGATAAGCTGCATTATTTCATCCGAGGAACAACCGCTGTAAATGAAAACAAAGGCACCCCATTTGATAATAAAGCCATTTTAATTCTTGTCTTAATCCCTGCTCACAATTAAAGCAATTAAATGCTAGTTGTAATTTTTGTGATATACGAGAAGAGGAAAAGCGACAGAATTACTACGAGATTCGTTTGTGACTATTGCCAAGAAAACTGTGTTACTGTGATCCTTCTTTTCGGTTTAATGGAACATTTAATTAACTTTTGGCAGACTCTAGCAGTTATGCTAGGAATTGTATCAAAGAAACTGCGCCTTAATTCATGGTAGGATAATAACAAAAATAATGTAAAACGTCTCCCCTTCGTAGTACATTCTTATAAAGGTGTAATAAAGAATACGAACTGAGAAATAATAATAATTATATTTATTTACGTACAGAATTACAACATTGACACATATGTTTGTCCTTCAAGATTTATTACTTTCTCTACATAGTACGCAGGTAGAGAAGATGTTGCACTCCACCCAAAAATTTTATATGGAGATTTCACTTGTATTTGAGGGTCCTCTGTAGCCAAAAAATAATTTTTAAAAAATGTGTCTGTGAAAACTATAACTCAAAAACGAAAAGTCACTAAAATAACAAACTTAGTATTTAAGTTTAGTATCTTCCAGGGACCCGACATGAAGATTTTGAGGACAATCCCCCCACCCCAAGCTTCCATTTAGATGAAAAAAATTTCGAAGTTTTTGATTTTCTCAAACATGACCAACGATTTTGATTAAGATACCCTATATTAAACATATTTACATGATAAATAAAATGTATATTTGGATTTTCTGGGAATAGCCCTTGAAGACCATTTTATTCTGGATGAATGTTGCTGAATTTTTCATAATAATTTACTACACAAAAAATTTAGACCTCCTTGAAACACAGAATATATGTTGTATACATTTTTTCGTGGGTTTTCTTACGTAATCTTAGCTATTTCAGTCATTGTTATACGCAGAATTAAAATGTTTACACATCTTTTTCCCAAGTATTTCTGGGTCCACCTCTTACTCTTCTTCCAGCGGGATACAATTTCCAAAACTTTTCAGGTCATTGCTTCCTTGACATCCTCCTGCGCTGTCCATACCAGTTTAGTTGCTTATACAGTGTGTTCTTATATTGCTGGGTCGCGAAACGCGCGTATACTTGCTCCTCGCACTGTTTATAACACTGGGATATTTTCCGATCTAAAGCTTCCCCTTAATTATTCATATTGATAGTAACATATTATAATAATAAGAATGATCACTAGTATTGTTATAAGTTATTTTGAAAGTGCTATCCTCTCTACATTGAATCATTTCTGTATTCCTCGTCATCACGTGATTGTAATTCATGATGGTTTCAATTGTTACATTTAGCTGTTCTACGAATCCTAAAATTCTTTATCACCTTTTATGTAAGATGCTAATAATAATAATAATAATAATAATAATAATAATAATAATAATAATAATAATAATCTGCTTACGTTAGAAACATTTAACTTCCCTTTCTTATGTGACAACAGCTAACATAGGTAATACAGAATACCATTTCAATTACAGTTCCAAAACCATTTGAAGATTATCTATTTCAATTATCTTCGGTAATTATATAAGTCCTTCTACCATCTTTATGTTTGTAACTGTAAAACAGCAAAGCTGTATTCTATAATTTTCAGAATAAATGATATATATTTGAAAGGCGAACTTCAAACTGCAAGGAAAACAAATACCTGATGTGCTATATTTGCACTAATATCCCTAACATGTATTGTTTATTAGAGGGTACACAAACTCCTCACGCAAGATTAGTTTGTTATATAATTCATATTAATTGAGGTAAACTTTTGCTAAAATAAGTAAATTATATATTTCCTTATAGACGCAAAGGAAATAGCTAAATCAAATGTTTAAGATTGAACACTATTATACTGGCCTTAATAGTCTCTACTGTTTACTACAATCTCGAGAAACAACTGAATATCGAGAGGGTTTTAAAACAATGATAAAACTACTGAGCAGTTTAACCATTAATATCTCACATTTTGGAAATAGCTTATGACACAACAGAAGTTTCTTTGAATACATTGTGATAAAAAGTACACGAATCTATGACTCAACGTTAATCACTTTCACAAGAGTATATAAAATCCTTACGAATAAAGAAAACTTGTCAGACTGTTCTCAAAAAATGTAAGATATGTCTACTATTTTTATTTGTGAACATCTTTAATATAGTAATCATAATCATTAGTAATTTTTGAGAAAACAATTTCGGAAATTGTTACAAATAAAGGGTAGTATAGGATGAAGATTTTACTTAAAAATCTTCTTGTCACACCTTTGGAAGATGTTGAACTTACATGCCCAGTTTTCATTTTTGAGTGATCCTATTCACAGAATACATGAACACACATACCTTTTGTAAAATTGCTTTTTCTGCGTTCAGCGGGCCTCGAAACATGTATAGGTATGTAGTAAAATCTCCGTATAGAATTTGTGATTGGAGTACAATGCTTCATCCTATCTACTATATATAGGTGGTAGAGAAGTAAAAATATATATAAATATATTTTTCATATGTAATGAGGCAATTTTGTGACAACAATGCTGTTAATAATAATTAATGACCCACAGCCAATAAAACAATAAGTATAAATTATAAATCCAGATTGTGGTAGTCAAAATTACATTTGTAATCAGTTATTAAAACTAGATGGAATATATTAATAATTTGTTAGCTGTAAGATTCTGTAGCGAAATGTGATACTAACGCTGAATCTATTGCTGCAAGGTAAATCATTGATAAGTTTTTCGAACAATAAAGCTAGAGGGAAGTCGAAGCGAAGTGTGGGTGCTTGTAGCTGCATTTCTTTTGGAATTAGAGAGTTGGCGTGGGTTCAACACTTAAAGGGGATATAAAATACATAATGATTGGCCACAGCAAGAGGGTGTTATGTAAGGCGCCAAAGTAATGCCAATAAACCAATAAAATGCTTAGGCAGTGCTAGGGAGAAATATGTATACTTCCAGTTTGTTAGATACAATCACCCAGTTCTTCAGCTCAACTCACGGGAACACGTTGTAGCAGTTAATTTAAAACTGTGTTAGGAAATGTTAAGTTAAACGATTCCTCTTAATTCTTTAACAACGTGTATAGTAACGATGTATAAATAGTTTAGCGATGCTATTTCAGAATATTAGATATTTGCTGGTAATTTCGTTGCAGTTGTGAAATAAATCTAAAACCGAACTTTCTGAGTGATCTACAAGATTCCTTTATCGATTACTCACTGCTAAGAGAAACTAACTTACCAATAAGAAAGAAATATTGAAAGGGACACATTACTTTTCTTTCTCTCTCTCTCTCTCTCTCTCTCTCTCTCTCTCTCTCTCTCTCTCTAAATAAATATATATATATATATATATACAGACTGTTTCAAAACGACACCAAACGAAGATAGCAGTCGATTAGATAACACTTTGACTTATCCAAAACTTGATGTCGGAACTTTCAAACTCTTCTATTTAAAGTTTTATGTGCACACATTTGAGAATTAGGCAGTGAAGGAACAACGGTTGTCATACGCTACGTAAACATCTCAGAACGTGTTTTACGAAACACATAATAAAACCAACATGCTATGTTTTCCATTACTTCGGTGACCTGTGCCGCGCCGGCGTGTCTATCAAAACACGCCTACACCACACGACTGGGATCTTCGCTACCAACCGGCATCTCTCTTGGAGCGGGTCAGGCACGTGCCATTTGGTTGTGTACGACTGCCTAATCGATGGTGGTTTTATGGCAGTTTTTGCATGTGCCGAATTTAGAGCTGAAAATTACAATCACGTATCACGTACGGTATGACCAACAAGGTCCACATCTTCGTTTGGTGTCGTTTGGGAAACAACCTGTGTGTGTGTGTGTGTGTGTGTGTGTGTGTGTGTGTGTGTGTGTGTGTGTGTGTGTGACAGTAGTACGATGACTTATTGAGCAAAAACCTGTACTCTGAATAGGAATTTAAATTTAAAATTATTATGTATCGAAATAGACTGTTTCAGGAGATCTATTAGACACTCTAAATTAGAACACTCTAGACTTAAATGGATGAAGAATATTGAAAGATGAATGAGGAAATCAGGTTTAGAGGAATTTCATTGGGAGGATAGAGTGGAGTGGGAGAAGAGGATAAAAGCTGGAACTTTGGACACAGGAAGATGTTTTTACATTGTAAACCTGTTGTTTACAGTTATTTTTAGTCACTTTAACCTGTAGGCCTTATCACGACATATGATTATTAAGTCGCAAATTGTACAAATGAAATAAAAGTACATTATTGTACCCACGAATAACAATTATATATTAATTGTATATCAACCTAAGAAAAGAATACCTTGGATGAACATCAGAAGAATGTGGGTTATTTAAACTCGTAAATTTAGGTTTTATTATGTACTGCAGAATTAAAGAGTTTCAGGAATTTAAATACCCTACCCTCTTCGAAATCACATTATAGACTTTTAAAGTACATACAAGTTAGGGGGAACAAAAACACCTTTCTCTTCAGAAATGTCTGGCATTTTTTCCAAGTAAAACTTGCAGTATTTGAATATTAAATTGTTAAATGAAGCCCTTCGAGTGCTTTAAGATTAATATCGTTCAATATGAGTGCTTTCGGACCTCTCAACATTTCCGTATCCCCCTCCGAAATTGAATATTGGACTTCATTTTAAACTTCCATCCTTGTAGCTTTTCGAACGCACTACTTTTCTAATTTCAATAGATATTAGATTTTAATGAAATGGAATCCTATTTGCCTCTCCCTCGGCATAGATGGGGTGAGGTATATTAATTAAGGACGTAATTTGATCACTCTGCCACCATTATGATATGGAACGAAGCTAAAATTCAGGGTTTATCCCTTCTTCTTTCCCAGACTGCGGTATTTCGTGTAATTTAAAACTAGCACTTAGAGAATTTGTTGTTCTCAAACAACATTTTATAATTTCAGAGCAGTACGTTAAGCACAAATTGACGGCCCGTTAATTTACTTAGTTGCATTCTTATGGAAAATATAAACAGTCAAGGGACAAGATAGTTTTAAAGAATTTTAAAATATAAAATGATATCCAAAATTGTCTTAATATTCCGTAAAGAGCCTAAGTGAATTAACTAAATAACAAATGAAATTAAAACGCACACGTTTGTACGTTCTCTGCCGTATGACAAGTACGGAAATACTCTATTTCACTCAAAAATTGATGTCAAATTTCACCGGAAATATTGATTTAAGACCCCCAATAGCTTTTGTATAAAAGGTGTGCGTGTGTTTGTGATTATGCCCGTCTGTGAAATGCATAATTAAAAATGAAAAGTCTGTAAAATACCAAACTTGATATTTAATTCTCCGTCTTCGTATGATGCGACGCGAGGATTTTCAAGAAAACATTACATTCTTCAGCACCAATATACAATGTACATAGTAGGTAGAGAAGATATTGTATTCCACCCAAAATTTCGATACCGAGATTTCGCCGAAAATAATGTTCTGAGGACCCCTAAATAAAAAAAAACAAGGCAGTTTAACAAAAGGTCCTTATGTCTGTGTGTGTTTGTGTGAGTGTGTGGGCAGCATAGCTAAAATAAAATTACCAAACTTGTTATTTAAGTTTAATATCGTCCAAGGATGCAACACGAAGATTTTCACAAAAATCCCCCCACCACAACTAACCTTCTACATGCACGATTTAGATTTTCTAAAAAAATAGATTTGATTAAAGCAACATATTCATTTTGTCATGTAAATACATTTAACATATCATGTTTCCTTGAAATAACCTTGAAGCCCTTTTCATTCTGAATGAATTTTGTAATACTGGTAAACCGTAAGAGTTGGACAAAGCCTACTACACAAAAAGTGTAGATCGTGTTAAAACACATAATTTATGACATATACAGTTTTTTTGTAGAACTAGCCATTTCAGACATATTCACTGTTATTGCTTTCAATTTTAAAAGTGTCTTAATATTCTGTGAAGAGCCTAAAACAATTAACTAAACAACAAATAAAATTAAAACCTACCCGTCTTTACGTTCTCTGCCTTATAACAAGTATAGGATGTCTTCATCCGTTTCACATCTCTTTTGTTTTTCTCGTGGCCATGACAATCGCAGAGCGACAGTTTTTAATTGTTGCTTTAGCCTAGTGCATTCCCTTATTTTCGTTGTACTTATAAGGATTTAAGTAATAAGGCTAGTTGGTTATGTTTCTCTTCATTAATATTATGCAGAATAAAAGAAAAATGTTTTGTAAGAATGGTTTGTTTGCAAAGATATAGAAAAAGTCGTGTGAAGAGAACACACAAAATGTATGTATGAATGTATGTACACAGGGTGTTAATGAACTACACCAAAATATTTTCACAGAATATGTAGATTTCTTAAATAAGTAATCTGAGATAGGAGACTTATGGCCTGTTTATTGAAATGTCGAAGTAACGGCTATAAGTTTCTGAAGTGCCAGTACGCCACTGGCTAATTTATCAACTATTCGAGAGTATATCACGAAAAACGAAGGAACGTATTACAGCGTACCTCTCTAGCGGAGTGGTTCTGATACTGGCTTTCAAGTGAAAGATGGTTTCCGAGTTCGGGTCTCGTTCACGTATCGCGGCACTTCGTCTGGAATGAAAAAAATAATGATAAAAAATATTTACTCTACCACAGGAATCGAACTCGTGACCTTTGTGATAGCAATTTCCCGCGTTACGCATTAAACCACCAAAGCAGTTGTAAAAACTTCTCCAGAGTAGGCTACCTCAACAACGTTGTTAATGAATGCTCAGTGTCGCCTGTCAAGTGATTAGTTCGAGATTTTACAGATTTTTGCGACATTAAATCTTGACAACGCTAGTAACGAGCTGCTAAAAATCGATATTTCTATACTTGGGCAGCAGTTTTAAAGACATTCTAAGCCATTTTTCCAACCTTCTTTGCTTTAACACCGACTTATCAGCACCTGATACCCACACGTTTAACGCTATGTAGTTGCATTATGTTTATCCGGGGACCATGCATCGCCGATCTCAAATTACTCATATCAGTCACGTGCACAATCTCGCAAATTATTTCGGTGTAGTTCATTAACACCCTGTATATGTTCATGACAAATGAAATGAATATCTTGAATTTTCTGGGTATAGCCTATGAAGTCCTGTTTATTCTGAATGACTGCATAACTTAAATCTTAAGAGGTACAAAAAATCTATAACGTATAGATCTTGTTAAGGAGCACAATTCGAATCAGATGTAGTTTTTATACAGTTCTAATAATGTCTGAATTATTCCTTGTTATTGGTTTAAATATTCCAATATTTTTACTTTTCTATAGTATGTTATTTGGGGGGGAGGAGTCTTTAGTCACTAAGGATCAGTGTTCTTTTAATTAACACACTTGAACACATTCACTCTCTAAGTCATATTTTTAGACTATAAGAAGCGTGAAGATTAATAATAATTTTATAGCACTACAGCTCATAAGGAACCTTGGCCTATCGCCCGGCCGCTGCGTCCGCCATCTCGGTCCAGGACAGACGTCATGGATGGGGTGCAGTATTGGAGCATGAGACGTGGTCAGCGCCTCGAATCCCTCCCGGCCAGTTAATGAGGTCCTCTTGACCTTCTACTTCTCAAATAAGCAGCTCCTCACGAGGCTGAGTACACATCGGACCAGGTCTCCCAGCGGGGGAAAAATCCCCACGCCGGTACCGGGAAACGAACCCATTGGCAAGCAGCTGCGCTATGGCCGCGCTAAGGAAAGGACCCATGAGGAATAATCCTGGTTAAAAAGAAATCTCACTACAAATGAAAATGGAATATGGTATCTCTGGATTTGGAAGCTGGTACGCTAATCACCAGACCACAGAAATGGTCACAAGAGTACCATGTGTGACTACGCCTCGATGGCTCTAATCACCTTACATGTGTGAGAGGTTCACTTCGAAATTCATAGCTGATTGTTGGCATTCAGCCATTGTCTTCCTTTCATTAATTAATGTATTGTCACACCTGTGTGAGTGAACACGTCGGCGAATCGAATCTCCGACTGTCGACCCCTGTTTAAGTTGGTGTCGCCTGCGGAGGTTTGCAGGTGCATCAATAAACGCAACTTCTGGAGGTTTCTTGCTACATGATCAACAGGTATAAAAAGGGAGCAACTTAATCCAGACAGTTTTATAGTTTCTCCCGGGAAGTGTGGAGTGTGTAGTTGTTGCCGCAACGGAGCGTCAAAGGAAACTGTAAGACAGAATTGTTGCGAAAGCATCGAAGAAAAATGTGTTGTTAATTTGAGTGATAAAGAACAGTTTTGTTGCAATAATTTTCTTCTTTCTCCTGGAAATGCAAAGAAAACGAAATTTCAAATCCATAACATAGCGACCAACTCTTAAAATATTGGACTACTGCTTTATCCTACTGAATTACCTGATTCCCCATGTACTTGTAAGGAAATATATAATAAAATAATTGCGATTAGGACGAAATAGACAGAAGAGTAAGTGTTATAAGAATGTTTTTTTAAGGAATAGATTGAGAAAGTCATATGAGTTCTGTGTAGCACTTCCGATTTATTTCTTTGAAGTAAATATTTAAATGAATGTTCATAAAGCATATTCTAGTTCATTGATATATTTTAGATTAATTGTAATTTGATGAGGGAAGTGGCTTTATACCAATTTAACGTCCACAATGCACATCATCAGAGTGTCTAAACGTAAAAGCTGAACACAATCCGGGTAGGCTGATCGTGAAAGGTATGGAACAGATGTAGCAATGACCGTGATAAAGAGGAAGAGAAACAGGCGGACAGTGGTCAAGAAGTGCTGCAGTAGTGTGAACATTTAACTAGAGAAGGGAAGGACACATTAAAATCTGATTATCTGTTGCGGGTGAATCGAGTAAAAAGAAAGGAATTAGATTAAGCTCAAAATACTGAGAACAGAGACAAGTTTCGCGCCTGGACTAGTTCAACAGAGTTTAATTTGAGTTATCCTTGTTGAGTTGTCACCCTCAGTGAGAACTCGGTATAACTGAACGTTCACCGAATCTGCTAAAGTCTACTGTGTTTATTTTCGAAGTTAAGGACTTGCAACACAAAGAGCTTTTATTTTCACCTCCTAGCAAAATTAATATGAGTGCTTTCTGTATCGAAAATTGCTGATTTTTGGCAACATGTTTTTTTTTATTAAATATAAATTTGTTACTTTCTCTACACGCACTGTGTACATAATGTACCTATAGAGAAAGTATTGCATTCCACCCAAAAATTCGATACCGAGATTTCACCGGAAATATATGTTTTGGCGTCCCCTGTATCAAAAAAAGGATTTTCAGAAAAAGGTCCGTGTGTCTGTGAAAATGATAACTCAAAAATGAAAAGTCCGTAAAATACCAAACTTGGAGTTTAAGTTCAGTATCTTCCAGGGACGCGACAAGATTTTGAGAAAAAATCCCACCACCCCAACTACCCTTTAAATGGAAAAAGGTTCGAAAATGTTGATTTTCTCAAAAATGTCTCAAATGATTTTGATTAAAATACCGTATATAAAAGATATTTATGTGGCAAATAAAATGTATATCTTCAACTTTCCGGGAATAACCTCTAAATACCTCTTTATTCTGAATGAATTTTTCTGAATTTTGCGTAATTGGTAAACCGTAAGAGTTAAGACAGAAACCTACTGAATGTAGATAACGTTAAAACAAACAATTTGTCAAATACGTTTTTTTTTTTCGTGAAATTGGTCATTCCTGAGATGTTCCTTATTAATTGTTTCAGATTTTAAATATTTAAACTTTTCTCGCGGCCCTAATAGAAATTAATTTCAACCACATGGAAACCAACCAGCTTTTAAAAGGTTTGACATTCGTTTTAGCCTAGTGTATTCCCTTATTTTCCGTCTACCTACAAAGACAATATATGCTAATGTTTATCTCGATTATCATAAAGTAGATAGAAAATGCGCTTTTTAATAATAATTTGTTATAGAGAAATTCATGTGAACGGAGCACATCAGATTTTTTTTTTTTTTTAATTTCTCTACTATTTACTTACGGTAAGAGAAATCTTATGAACGATCCAATCACAAAAGGCAGCCATTTATCCAGAATTGCACATTATGAGAGTTATGACCCTAACAATAGAATACATTGCACTGCTAAAACAACAGAATCATGGAGGAACCCATCTAGCTTAGCTTGCGTAGATATCGGAGTTGGTACCAAGATTTCACTGGTTGTATGTTTCTGCTGACAGTAATTGTATTAAACTACCAACACACATTACGAGTTATTACATGTTTTAACACTTTATTAGCATTATCCATGTTCAGAAATTACATCCCGTACTGGTAGCTGTTGATAATAATGGGAGCTTAGAAGACACACACGTCCTTCCTCTTGAGTTCGCTAAGCCAGTTCCCCAAGCTGCCGGTCCCCATGGCCGCGCTCGCTAAAGCGTCTCGGTTTTTTTTTTTTTTTTTTATCCTGATCAGGACTCCGGTACTGTATCCCTATTTACATTTCCCCCCGTAGGTTTTACTGATTACTGGTTTACTGGTTTTACTGTTTCTTTTACAAACATATACACATTGCACAAACATATAACACCCATGCCCAAGGCGCTTTGATGCTTCGCAGCGCAGGGGATCGTAGGTTCGAGTCCCGCCTTGGGCATGGGTGTTATATGTGTGTGTGTGTGTAAAAAGTAAAACAGAAATTCAGTAATCATATGGTACTCACAGTAATCAAATTAAGTAAATAAAAAGTAGGATATACAGTGTCGGAGTCCCGATCAGACTCCGGAACAGTATTTAAATTAAAAAAAAAAAAAAAAAAACTGTCTGGCGCGTTCTGAACAGAAACGTCAAGCCGCCTTCTGTGCGAGCGCGGTACCGGACGTGTTATTGGTTACCCAACTTGGCGTGCAATGTTCGAACCTACACGACTAACCTAACGAATTCCAAACTGACATAGCAGGCATCCAAATAATGCAATAAAATTACATCACTACTACAGTAATAACACATTTATGTTAGCTAATCCTCCATATGCTATATAGAATGTTCTGGCTGTTGGACCATCAGAAAATGCGAGAGAAATCTATCTGATCAAGTAGTCGATTTATTTACTACGAAATGTATAGGGTCTCTCGCGGCCTCTGTCTCCTTTGCTCTTCCCTCGCCTTCTATCGGAACTTCAGACACACAATTCCGACTGGACGGTGTATTTGCGCCATCTCTCACTGTTATGTTGCGTCAGGTCCAGCAATCAAGTGTCTCTGACACTACAGGGCCACTAGGAGTGAAAGTTTCAGTACACTCGGCCACAAAATCGAAAATTCTTTTATATAAAATAGTTGAAACATTTGGGAAAGGCTATCCCCGTGAACACAAGGTGGCTATCAAGGTCAGACCACTCGCCTGTCACCTAGACGGTCCGGTTCGATCCCAAGCGACCGCATATGAGATTTGTGCGGCGCAAGGGCGAGTTTTCTCCCCCGCCATCACATGTCATCGGGGCTCCATCTTCATGTATCATCGCCTGCGGTGCCATAGCAGTAAAAGCGGGTGTTAAACACTATAAAAAAGCCCCCGTGTCGCTTGCACACCTCCTCTTGCAGCTCGGCAGTGGAATGGGTCATCAAACTTGGGACTTCTGCGCTTGTCTGGGGGCCTGTCTGGTTCTGTCATGTGGTCTCCTGTGGTTTCTTCGCCTTATTCTACCCTCCTGGGATATGTTAGCCACCATAGATCTATATAGGTCTCAATGCGTCAGGTTATCTACCCTTTACCCGTTTAGATTGTCGCGATATCTAATGGAATATGTTTGGAAATCTGCAATTCTTTTGCTTTTATCTTTTCTTACCGGAGTGATGGTAGAGACAGACCAGTCTATAACATATGCGATACCGGGGTACCTTCAACCCAAGAAAAGTATTTAAAATAGGGTATTTGTCTATCTGTGTATCGTTAAGAGCATAAAATCAAGAACGAAATCTCATAATCAGCTCTCTAAATCAGTCCAACAGAGCTCGAACAGATTTGGTTAAAATACCCTAGTTTAAGATAGTTTATGACAAAATAAATTGAATTTTCTTAGAATAGCCTCTGAAGTTCCATTTATTCTGAGAGACATTTGCCTAACTGGTAAACTATGAGAGACAGAAGGAATCTTACCGGAAAAAAAATGCAGATTTCGTTATAACAGTTTATGTAAAACATAGGTTTTTTTTGGAGATATCATAGTTTTGCGATATTCATAGCTATAAGTTTCGGTTATTAAGTTTTCTTTCTGTTGGTCAAGCAAAGAAAATGGAATGTCAATACAAAATATAGCAACGAGCTCTTGAAAGATTTGAATAAATGCTTCAGCCTAATGAATTCTCTTACAACCGCGTATCGACAAGGAAGTATTTAATGGAAGTATCTTTGTAAATGTTTATATTTATACAGAAAAATGAGCTTTTTTGAGAACATTTTATTACAGGAGAGTTAGAGATAAGGTCATTGAATGTAAAACAATGGATTTTTAATGTTATCAGTTTTCATCGGATAAATCCAATGCCTAAATTAAATTCCTTGCGAAAACGCTACTGCATACTTGTTTTAAAACATGCGTATTCTTGCATATAGATTTTTGCTCCTGTTTTTATTTCAGCTTTCCCCACTTGTGAAATATTTCCCTAGCGCCATGGAGGACCCCGCCCTTGTGCCAGTCAGTATATCATCACCATATTCAGCTCACAGCAGCAGCGGCAGCAGTAAAATCGATACCCTGCCCTTACTCGCGCTGTCAGATCTGCAAGCTTCAACCTGCCATGATGCTGAGGAGAGTCGACCTAACCACACGTCAGTAAACAAAACACATCTCCCTCAGGAGCTTGCATTGTTTCTTTGTTGGACTTTGAGAGTGACACAGCATCACATCTTGCTGGAGATGGTGCGTTTCAATACAACTTTTCTGCACGATGTCGCAGAGGGAGTAAACAAACTGGTTCCGACCCTCTTGGTGCTCATATGATTTCATTTTGTGATATCTGAAAACCACTGGTGAAACTTAATTTTTAGTAGTGGCATAAAAGCATTCCTGCTTGTCGTCGTTCCCCCGCGCATCATCATATTACATTTTATTAATTCCAATACCCTCCTCATACCTTTACTCCAAATTACTGGAGGACAACCTTTCACAATTACATTATCAAGCTTGATAAGTAGAGTCAGACTGAAAAATTCAGTGTCATAGCCAGGATTTGAACCACAGATCTCATGGTCCTTAGCCGGTTGCTCTACCACTGAGAGCCGGCATAGCATTAAATTTCTCAACTGACTCGCACAAGGTGATCTCAAATTATTTTTAGATGATAACCCCAATGGCGCCTTACAATGTTGCAAGTACTTTAAGTCCCATGATTCATAGTAAAGCCAACTATTATGGACAATTTTTTTGTTCTCACAGAAACCGTGTATAGGACAGGAGTTGGATAGGTAGACTCATACTGAAAAATTCATGCCATATCCGGGATTTGAACCACTCGGTTGCTCTACCACTAGCTACCACGGCAACATGCCGGCATGGCATTGAGTTTCTCAACTGACTCGCAAGTTTCCTGGTAAACCACAAGGTGATCTCAAATCCCAATGGCGACTTACAATGTTGCAAGTGCTCTAAATCCCAGGACTAATAGTATAGCCAACGGTTTCTGTGAGAAAACAATTAAAATTATCATTATCATTATCAAGCTTGGTTATAAAAATAGAATGGAATATGTATATTTTTTAATCGTGATATATAAGCTCTAAACATGTTCATCCCTTTGTAAATGCTACTTTTTACAGAAAATTACACCAAATTCCCTTCAAGTGATGTGGTTTTTACCAGAGTTATTGGTCAATCCAAGTTACTTTCTATGAACTGACTAACTCACTCCGAAGCGTTTAAATTTAACAGTTTGTCCATGTGGTTTCGAGGCAAATGATACAAAATGATACAAAAAATAAATAAAATTACCTATATAAAAGGGTAATTTGATGGTGACTAAGACGTTTGCAGTGGTGTTGGGTACTATAGAATGAAAACTATCGAATTATTCATCTACTGTGTTATATTTTTTTTATTTAACACTTTTGGCACGGAGTCATAAACATCACACTTAAAATGCTACATACCTACTATCGAACAGTCGACTAGGCATACAGTTTATTATAAAGATGTGCGTAATATTTGTTGTGGAGAAGTTGCCATTATGTGGCGGATGCACCAGCCACCCGCAGATGTGAAGTGGCAATTGCTGTAATTGTAAATAAAGTCCAAAACGTTGATTCCAAAACTGAGTGCAACCTCTTTTTTTATGTGCAAAACAAGATAAAGTTATAGTTACCTTGTTGCTTTGTTTCCTAGCTAGTTAAGAGACAGCAGCTATTGCAGCTCCCCACCTGTTTGTGTATTAATACTAAGAAGTGTGCCAACGTGGAGTTTAGAATGTTAATTATGCCATACGTTCACTTCAACCCATAATATAATTTAGCCAAGTTTAGGACCGAGTACCACAATTATAAAATGAGTACTAATAAGGATCTCCCCTTATTGCGACGGAAAACTTTTTGGCATGTTCACTTAACTTCAAATCAAATGAATATGAAATAATAACTCAATATAATCTGTATAACATTACCTGAAATTATTGAACCATAAGCGCACATAATTCTGAACCTTAAAAAGAAAATTATATTTCCTTGTGTATCTTTAGTTTAAAAAAAAAATCAAAGTTCAATCTATATTAGGCATCTATTATGATCATTAGAAATAATTTTACACAGGCACACAATGTTCTACGCACAAGACCAGATAGCTTTTTAGACTTTCAAATCTTTTCTTTCTTTTTTTTTTTCGCTTTCTTTTGTTTGTACATTTTTGCACGTTCAAAATTTTTTACTCAATTTTATTCAAATTGTATAAGCTGTACTTAAAGTTATAGGTTTTAAAATGATGTTAGTGATTTTTCTTTATCGGTTATTATTTGATAAGTATTAATTAGAATGTTTAAATAATACTCTAAGTTTAGTGAAAAATAATGTTTCTCATAAGTGCATCATGTTTTTAAAAATATGTTTCCAACAAACGCTTTTAATAACTTAAACATCCACTGTATCAAAAAAGTGCCTACGTGCTCACGATTTATTGCTTTACTTACATTATAAATATCAAAAATATATATGCATTAATATAGAATTTCAAATGCTCACCTATGGGTACCCCTAAAAGAGTTGCAGATATCAAGGGGCTATTTCAAGAGCGGCATTCCTTTTACCCCTCGCAATGAGTGCGAGCCGCTTGCCGGCTCTGTTGATAAGCAAGAGAGTTTTAATTTGAAACATTCCCGTTGAGTTCTGCAACTCTTTTAACGCATGAAGGGACATCAACACACGTCAGATACGCGGCATTTGAGTTACATGGTATAGTGGATTCAATGCCAAGGGCTCTTTCTGTCTGTAGAACCCAGAGTCCATGCACATGCGCTGTATTTCGTTTAATGATTGTTATTCGGTTAAATTCGAAAACCTGTTCCCCATGACTGAGGGTCTCAAAGGAAAAATTAATTTTGTTGACAATAATGAGGAAAGAAATCGGGGAGGGGGACTTTCTCTTCTTCTCCTTGCCCTCGCTATCCAAATCTGCGCCCAAGAAAAGGTGCGCGAATAGTAGGTACGTTTACTTTATACACATTTTCTATGCTTTATTTTGTTTGTATCAAATTTGTTTTACATTCTCACTCTTTTGTATTTCAACGATTAAGCTGTTAAGATTTTCTGATATTCCCTTTAGCCATATATTACATTGCTGGGAGCATATGGAGTGTAAAAGCATAAGAATCGTATGTGAACATATTACATTTGTGGAAACTTTTTGTAACAATATTGCAATTTTAACGTATTGCCTTCTAAATATTCACAAAGAGAGGGGTGCTTTATTGCGTGGGAAACGAAATAAATAGCATTAATTAATGCAAAATTGGCACAATCAACTTCTTTCCGCTTGGGCGACATGAGTTGTGTGCTTCATGAACTTGTACGATATATGGCAACGCGCCGCATTTTTGTTTCTGCTTTTTGTGTATTTATTTCTGTATCGGGTTCAAGCGTTACGTCACAGATGGTGTGACGCGCGAAGTGCTTGTGCTGGGGTTGAAAGGTCAGCAAACAGGACCAAGTCTGCCACCGAATGTGTTAACTTTCTAAATGAAGCAAAACCAAGATGTTCTAGTATTGTTGGCAGGGAAATCGTTTCCTTTCATTTTGTCTGCGTATCTATATTTTGAGTGCAGGTGGGAATAGCCGAACGGTTCGATCATTTTCTAAGGAAAAAGTCTATTCTGCAAACAAATCATTCTTATAAAAAGTTATTATTTTATATACATCATGCTAATTGAGATAAACACTAATAGAAATGCTTTCATTACTTGTTTTTATAAGTAGAAGGGAAATAAGGGGATAATCTAGGTTAAAGCCATAGTTTTACTTTCTCTACACGTACTATGTACATAGTGTATAAGGAAGGTATTGTAATGTGCCCAAAAATTCGATACCGAGATTTCACCGGAAATATATGTTTTAAGACCCCCTGAATACAAAAAAAAAGACATTTTTAAAAAAAAATATCCGTGTATGTGTGTCTGTCGGTGTGTTTGCATCTGTGAGCAGCATAGCTCATAAACGAAAGTTCCGTTAATTACCAAGGATGCGACAGGAAGATTTTCAAGAAAATCCCCCCACGCACAATTACTATTTACATGAAAAAAGTTTCCAAAATTTTGTTTTTCTCAAAAATGGCTCTCAACGATTTTGATTAAAATGTCGTACATTAAACACGTTTAAACAGCAAATAAAATGTATATCTTAAATTTTCTGGGAGTATTTTCTGAGGAAATGTTTTTCTGGATACATTTTGCGGAATTTTGAATAACTGGTAAATCATAAGAGATGGACACAAATTTACTTCACAAAAAATGAAGAGCTCGTTGAGACACACAAGGAATTATATATATATTTTTTTTGGAGTTGGCCGTTTTTAAGAAATTCCTTGTTATTTGTTTTAGCTTTAAAATACTTATCTTTTCTCATAGAGGAATTTCTCAACTCCTGTTCATTCAAACAGAGGAACTTCAATCACATAGAAAATAGAGTTTAAAACATTTACCTATTTCTTTAGCCTATGGTACTCCCTTATTTCCCGTCTACTTACAAGAAAACAAATAATAAGACCCTTTCTGGTAATGTTTTCTCGATTAGCACTAAGTAAATAGAAAAAATAGCTTTTTAGCAATAATTTAGAGAAATTCATGTGAATGGAAGACATACGTTTTTTTTTTAAATCTATCGCTATGCAAGGACTTTGAAATTCGAGTTTCTTTGCATGGTCTGGAATAAAACTAAAGACCCACATGAGAAAAAAAAAATAAGCATCTTAAAATGAGACCAATAATCTAGATATACCTCGGAAACAATTAAACCTACAACATATGTATTTGATTCAAAGATCTACATTTTTATGCAGTAAGATTTTATGGCTATGATGGTTTACCAGTTATACAAAGCTAATACAGAATGAACAGGACATCACGGAATATTCCCAGAAAATTCAAGATATAGATTTCATTTAGTATAAAAATATATTAGACATGATGTTCAATCAAAATCTTTAGAGATATTTTTGAGAAAACCAAAATTTTCGAAAAGTGTTCCATGTAAAAATAGTTTTTGGAAAAGGGATTTTCTTGAGAATCTTCGTGTCGCAAACTTGGGAAATGCTTAACTTTATATTTAAGTTTGGCTTTCAGCCGACTTGTTCATGGTTTTACGGTCCACACACACATAGTACATACACTTTTACCAAAAATACTTTTTATATGTAGGGGACCTCGGAACATATATTTCCGGTGAAATCTTGGTATAGAATTTTGGAAGCAATACCTACCATCTCTACTTACTATGTACTGTGGGTACGTGTAGAGAACTTAAAAAATCTGATTGTTCCATTCATATTACTTTTTCTAGCTATTAAACAAACTATTTTCCTTACAAAAATTATTCTTTTAACTACGACATGCAAAATCAAGGTAAACATTAGCAGAAATTGTGCTATGTGAAACAAATAAGGTTCAGTTCGCTTTGCATGACCTGTATTAAAACAAGAGAGATGAAATGAAACGTTTGAGAAAAGTTAGGTAGTTTAAAATTGAAATCAATAACAAGGAATATTTCAGAAACAGCCCGTTCTACATAAAAATGACAAATTATGCGTTTTAACTAGATCTAAAGTTTTGTGTATTAACTTTTTGTCTAACATTTGCAGTTTTACTGTTATACAAAATTCTGAAAAACTCATCCAGAATAAAGAGGTCTTTAGAGGCAGCTCCCAAAAAATTCAAAATATACATTTTATTTGTGATGTAACTATCTTTAATATAGAATATCTTAATCAAAATTGTTAAACCCATTTTTGAGAAAAACAAAAGTTAAAAAAAATGTGGGAATGTAAAGGGCAGTTCTTTTGGTATAGGGGATTTTCTCGAAATTCTCCATGGTTCATCCTGGGAAGATACTAAAGATAAACACCAAATTTGGTATTTAACAGTCTTTTCGGTTTTGAGTAATGCTGTTCATAGGCACACACATACATGCATACACGTACTTTTTTCTAAAAATGCTTTTCTTCGCCTCACAGGACCTCAAAACGTATATTTTTGGTGAAATCTCAACATCAAAATTTTGGGTGGAATACAATACCTTTTCTATCCACCATGTACATTGTACATACGGGCTAGGGAAAGTAAAAATTCAAACACGCTTATTCGGAGCCTGAGATCATCCTTCATAGATAACGCTCCACTTTTCCATATAGACACTCGTTTATATCTACGCTGAAGGATAATTGAGAACGGTGATGATATATCCGAGTGACTTTTCTCTACGGATATAGCAAGAGGGCAAAGATTTGCGTTCTATCAAAGATTCGATACCAATGTTTCACCCCTAATATACATTTTAAACACTCGTGAATCCGAAATACTACATATAGTGAATAGGGATCATAGATAATCTTTAGGTTTTAAGCTTTTGCTTGTTCAGAATGCACATGAAAATGTTCTGAGCAATGGATGAAGTGATGGAAAAGTTATTAAAAATGATTTCAGGTTGTTACTTTACTGCGTTGTTACCTTATTGCTTTCAAATATAAAAACTGATAATTAATATTCAGATAACAGTATCTGAGTATCTTCTGAATGCGAAAGTTTAATGGCTTTCCTATGACATTTTCAGCAAATTTCGTTAAATACTATTTTAATTAAGGCTATAGCATTAGCCTATTCTGAAATGTTCGTTGTTGCATATCCAACTTTACCTAGAGCGAAGCTTATCTCAGAGAGTATATTGGAAAAATTGGGAATATCCTTCCCCACATAGGGACTTTTGTATCAAAAATTAACTTGTGACCAACTAACTGTTGCATGCAAGCAAGTAAATCGATATTTGTGATTCGTGTTATTTGTTGTTGTTTTTTTTTCTCGTTAAACTTAAATTAGATAGAAAAATAGCTTTTCATATTAATATATATAGTGTAAATGGTAAACACAGGGAAATTGTTGCAGTTATTTTTGTTTTCTCTGTAAGCTGAGGGTTTAAAATTCATGTAGTGGAAACAGCAGATGATCTCTCATCTATTTGTACTAATGCATATTGCCTCTGAAACCATTTCTGTGCAAATATTTATTACACTAATTTGCGAACATATATAGTAGCAGTAGAGAAAATTGCGGCACGTTATTGCCATCAGATCTTTCGCTGTGCGTGAGTTTGTACAAACAAAGCCTGTTTGTGGTTTAAACAGCTGAGAGTTGTTTTCGAATGTTGCATAGAAACAAAATTCATATTACCATAATTAAACCATTTCTAGACAAATGTATATCGATATTAACCTAAAGCAGATAGAAGTAAAGCTCTTTACATGATCGAACCGTGGATACAGAGGATCGCGTTCGATTCTCAACTAAAAAACGGATGTATCGGTCATGCAGAAATTTCCTCAGAAATCGGGTTCAAGTGTGTACGTCACTTCACTGCTGTTACATACATATTACTTTGTCTATCCACTGCTATAAAACGACACTTGCATACCTTTATTGTTCTAGCTGCTTCAGTTCAGCAGACGAATATTTGCAGATATGATTACACTATATACTTCATTGTCGGTACAAAGATTAGATCACCAGGCTTAAACCATAGTCAAATATTTTAAAAGCCGGTCGCTACATGATGACTGAAATATAGTTTCTGTGATGACTATGAGAAAAAAAATCTAATGTTTTCCATTCACGTAAATTTCCCTTAACTATTTGGCAGCAAATTACATAAAATCATATAAATATTATAAAACCTTATTCTTCTCCATGCTAATCAAGATAAACCTTACCAGAAATAATTGTATGCATATTTCCATATAGATAGTCAAAACTTTTAAACGAATAGTGAATAGCGATTTTCCATTTGAGAAAAATCTAGCTATTGTAAATGTTAAAACCAATAATTCGAAGTCCAAATTTCACCAGAAATTCATATTTTGAGGGCTCTGAACCAAAAAAGGGCTACGTGTGCGCGTGTGTGCGGAGCATAACTCAAAAACGAAAATTCCTTTAAATACCAGTTTGCTATTTAAGTTTAATACCTTCTATGTGGGTAAAACGACAGGAAACTAACCTTTAAAGGGAACATTTTTCGAAATGTTGCCATTTTCTCAAAAATGGCTAAGGGTTTTGATTTAAATATCTCATATTAAAGACATTTACATGAAAAATAAAAGGGATATTTTGAATTTGTTGGGAACAGCATGTAAGGTGCTCTTCATTTAACTATCGCTTTAGCCTAGTGTATTCCTTTAGTCCTTTAAGGAATTAAGTAATAAGAACATTCTACTATTTATTACTTATTTCTATTATCACGGTATAGAAAGAATAAGAATCCCTTGTAAGAATTTTGTTTGTAGAACAGCTAAAGAATGTTGTGTGAATATTCACATCATTTTTTTCTGCAATAGTTTATCTCGATTCGAATGAAGTAGATAGTACAATCTTCAGTAAGCAAATGTTTTTATAACGATTAATAATATACAGAGCGTAGAGATGGCCATGCGAATGTAACAGAACTGATTTTCTTTTTGTCGCAGTCACTCGCCCTACTTCTCTCCCTCTGCATACATTTCCTGTTCCGAGAGCAAGAGTAAAATAGCGACGGGTCATTCACGAAGATGAGTGAGTGATTATGCAAACTCAACAAGATGTGTTTCCGTCGCTTTTCGATAGACTAGACAAGTGAATAACTCGTGCGTCATTAATCTTAAAGGCATCTTTAACAAAGTAAACGGCGTTAAACAAGGCGCCTTCCTCATCCGTGTTGTTAAGAACCTGATATAAGAAAAAAAATCCTCTCTTAGCACCATTTGGCTAGACTGTTATTTATCCATCTCCGTTTTGGTTTATACTTTCTGAAGGAACAAAGCAGTTCTTTTGGTTTCGTTTTCGGCACATAGGTTGTCCATTTTTACTTTCTTTAGCCGTATGGACATTGTACATGCACAAATTTAATACCGACATTTCACTGAAAATACGTGTTTTGAGACCCCCTGAATCTAAATAAAGCATTTTTAGAAACATGTCTGTGTGTGTATCTGTAGGGTGCATAGCCCAAAGACCGTATTTAATTTTGGTATCTTCCAAGGATATGAAACGAAGATCTTCAAAAACATTCTCCCACCCCCAACTACCCTTCATATGGAACATTTTTGGAGAATGTTGATGTTCTCAAAAATAGCTGTAACTATTTTGATTAAAATCTCTTATATTTAAGACACTTACATGACAAATTAAATGTATATCTTCAATTTTCTGGGAATAGCATTTGAAGGCAATCTTATTTTAAATGAATTTTGCAGAATTTTGCATAACTGGTAAACCGTAAGAGATAGACCAAAGCTAACTAAACAGAAAATGTACAGTTCCTTAAAACACACAATTTATTTTACATACATTTTTTCGTAGAGTTCGCCGTTTTTGAGATATTCCTTGTTATTAGTTTCAGCTGTAATATACTTCTATTTTTCTCACACAGGAGTTTGTCAACTCCTATCCATACAAACAAAGGTATGTCAATCACATAGCAACCAACTTTTAAAAGAGTTGGCTATTGATTTAGCCGAATGTACTCCCTTATTTCTCTTTCACTTACAAGGAAGCAGATAATAAGGCATTTCTTTAATTTTTTTCTCGATTAGCATTAATAAAATAGAAGAATAAACTTTTCAACAATAATAATTGATTTCAGAGGTGTAGAGAAAGTCGCATCAGATTTTTGGCACATGTGTTATTTTTACTTCCTTAACCCGTACGTATACTGTACATAGCGGATAGAGAAGGTAATTCTATTCCACCCAAAACTTTAACACCTAGATTTCATCGAAAATACGTGTTTTAAGACCCCTTGAATAAAAAAAAGGCATTTTTAGAAATAAGCGCGTGTATGTGTCTCTCTGTCAGTGTGTGTGTGTGTGTGTGTGTGTGTGTGTGTGTGTGTGTGTGTGTGTGTGGGAAGCATAGCTCCAAAAAGAAAAGTCGGTTAAATACAAAACTTGGTATTTAAGTTTAGGGCGGTAACGGGTTGCGGGTTCGTATCCCGGGCGCAGATTATGGGTATTGGGAAATGATGTGGGTGCCCTAGCTCAGGATTTTTAGTAGCATGGAAACTCTTTCAGAGCGTGGTGAGAAACACGTGCTTTATTAATTTAGTTCCGCCTTTTCCGCCGTGGAACACACGCGCATTCCTTTTAATGATATCTTATGAAACTCTATTTTACGCGACCGCCACTATTATTATTTATTGATGCCGTGGTTTATTACGTATTCTGTCATTATTAAAAAAAAAACTATTTCCCTCACGACTAAAGGTAGCCTGTTCGGTTCCACCATGGACTCTAAATATCACATATTAGTTGTGCAGAGGTTCTTCGCCAAGTGCCCCAAACAGTGTCGCCTGCTCAGCGAGCATTGTTTGCTCTCTCGTTATGTTCCCCTTGGGCAGTGCATTCTCACCCCTTACCCTCGGTTCAATGCACGGACGTAACGGTATCTTGTGCCACCATCTCGTGACAACTCGGCTATCTATATATGTTTAAAGTCTTTCTACCCTTCCCATTTTCACTGTACATTTATATTTTCTCTTCATGATATAATTTATATTATTACCTATGATTTATGTTTCCCTTCTGAATAGCTCTTTGCCCCGTAACAGGCTATGTACTGTTTCAAGTTCAATGTCTTCCAAGGCGACACAAAGGTTTTCAATATAATTCCCCCACCTCCAACTACCCTTTACATGGAAAAAAATCTAAAATTTTAATTTTCTCAAAAAGGCACCACCCAACTACCCTTTACATGGGAAAAATCCAAAATTTTAGTTTTCTCAAAAATGCACCATCAATTTTTATTAAAATCTCCTATATTTAAGATATTTACATGACAAATAAAATGTATATATTGAATACCTTGGAAATAACCCTTGAAGTTCTCTTCATTCTGAATTGCTGTTCAATCCCGGTAATGGGTAATGGTTTTTTTCGGGAGTGTGAATCCTTAGGATGGCTTCTTTCGGAAGGGAGGTAAAGCCGTTGGTCCCGTGTCGTAGATATATGACAAGTAAAAGAACTTCAAGCCTGGTAAAATGTCTTAGACCAAAATTAAGCTGTCTTTTACGCCAAATATAGAATGGGACTGAGAACCACAGCAGTTGAGGAGCTTCCATAAATAAAGTTCATTTCTAGTTCCATTTCTGAGTTACTTTTGCATAGCTAGTAAATCGTAAGAAATAGACAAAGATTTACTACATAAAAATGTAGATCTCGTTAAAACACACGCATATCTATATCTGGTTTCCATTATTTTTGTATGAGACTTCTCTCTCTTTTTTATGTCTATAAAATTTTATTATGATCTAACCACCGCCTATGATACTAGTATTAGCAGCATCAATAATATTCAAATATCTGATTCAATTTTAGATTAACATTAAGGGTTGTCCCTTTTTCTGCACTGTAACTACACAAACAAGTGTACTTTGCACTTTTGTGTTTCCCGCGTACACAAGTGCAAAAGAAGTTGCCGCTTCAAGGTTTTCAAAGGAGTAATACAGGTACAAAGTGAAAGGTTACTAAAGTGCCGATCCCGGTGGCCGCGCTCGCTTTGGCGCTTCGTGGTGCACAGGATCGTGGGTTCGAGTACCGCCTTGGGCATGGGTGTTTCTGTGTTTGTATTTGTGTCTATGTTTTTGTATGTATATGTAAAAGGAAAACGTTAAGAATAATAGGGTCTACTAAGGAAATATAGGAAACTGGAAAAGATGGAGAAAAAAGGAATACAGCGCCGGAGTCCTGACAAGCCTCCGGAACTGTATTTTTTTTTTTTACATAAAAAAAAGTAGTCGTGCTCTCCGCATGTGTTTACTTCGTGGTTCCCTACTAATAATTTTCGCGTGGTCACATACTTGCAGTTCGAGCCAGGTCATGCAGGCACATTGGTAACATGTTCAGCAACAGTGAGTACACGGATATTTATGATCTATGGCACCGAAATGCGGCTGAGCTCAAAGATTGTTTTCTGAACGTTTCCGACCTGTCTTCTGCCTCGAAGACACTATTAGACCATTGTATTTGGCTATCAGACATACATATCAGTTTTATTTGCAGTACCTACAGATTGGCCCGAATATTGAGAACACTTCTAGAATAATTCCCACTTTAATCAGCTCTAAATTGCGTGTTTCGGGAGAATGGTACACCATTGCATTATTTAGGAGCAGGTCGTTTCAGCTCGAGTGTGCGCTAAAAGAGCATCGAGTAACTCCGACTCACAATGACTTACGTGAAACCTGCAATACAGCGCAGCAGTGTGAACAAGCTATGTCACGGCTGAATAAAGCTTTGGAAATGAAGTTCTTGTCGAATGTCATTTTAATTTAGAGGTTGCATACAAGTTACTTACTCACCTTTACTGGAGCATTGGTACACAGAATCAGAAACGGCAGTCAGATGTTGTTTACGTTATTGTCATGTTTCTGCGCTGCAGTAGCACAGTCCTATAAGATGAGATAAGTCGTAACAGAATAGTTGTATCGGAAGATATACCTATGAAGAAGAACAGATTAAACTTAAAGTTGAGATTTTCATTTACACTGAAGCCTTTATGGTGCAATTTGATGTAATCTGAAATGAATAGAATTGTTTAATTATATAATTGTATATGTATTATGAATTAAATATATTTTAAGTTGTTGTAGAATAAATTGACAAATGTCACACTTCAGTGATGTCAGTCACATGTATTCACTCTCAACCTCGTTTACTGATTACACTACTTCACACCTAATTTTCTTTTATTTTCTCTGTTCCCGACATTTCCCCCCAATTTCATCTTCTGACTGCTATAATTTCCGCTAATAACTAAGCATTTTTCGTTAAAACATTGATGATGCATAAACCCGTTACACACAACACTTTGTAGTCAACTGTGTAGTCTCGATACGTAATCATAAGAAAGCAGAGCTGTTTGTTATTGTTACATAAACTGTTTTCTGAGCTGTTTATTAAGGTTAGGCTAGCTCTGTATCTTCGCTTAAGGCCATTCTTCTAGAAGGATCGAGCAACCTGTGCCACACTCCCCTTACAGCTCCGCTCAGAATTTTGTGGCTGAGTACTCTGACTGACAACTCGAGTTGGAACAGCCTGCTCTAGAGCACTTAAAGTAAACCTCTATACTGCATATCGCGGACGGTAGATAGACAATGGTGGCTGCATCCAGTGGCCAGCAAGATTGTTTCCTGGATTTTTCTCTTTTGGGGATGTCAAAGGAGAGTTTACGAAATGGAGCCAGAAAATTCAGAAATTTAAATAAAAGGAAATTTAAGACGTTCATATGCGAATTCTTAAGAGATCTTCTACTCACCAAGGCGGACATGTATTTGAACATATTAATTATGAATTAAACATTATTAGAATATAATGTACTTCTGGCCTGTCTTTTTAAAGGAAAATAAATGTTTAGATATAGTGTTTTATTTAATCTTATTAAGTTTATAGCACCAATTGGTGATATATAGTTGTGCTGATTGTAGATTAACTGTGATGTAATATATGACCTAACACGTGTGCCAGCGGCAGTCCTGAAAGGTTGTTTATGGACGAATTGGATTAAATATCCGCTAAAAAAACGCACACAAATACACACAGACACTAACACAACACTAATTATTATTTTATCTTTGTGCAGTATTTTCTTTACATTTATCTTGGCATTTTGATTTTATATATATACTATTTCATTCTCTTAAAGAAATGTTTAGTTCAGTGTAATAAATTTAGTTTTACAAATATTTCAATTTAAATTAGTTGGTGATTTTACCGTCAAACATCGTCAATTAAAGAAAACATTCTTGTGCAGAGGCCGGATTCTTATGCGGAACCACAACAGGTAGTGCTGTGCCAACTTGACTACGGGGATAAGTCACAGGATTTAGTATTTCTTTTCAAGAAATTTTCTTTTATTTAGCGAGGTCCTTATGGAGTCCCCTTTACTTAGGCAAACCTTTTGGTAAGCGTATTTTCCTGAACAAACTTACTTCAACGAAGAACGGCTTGTGTAGGCCACCTGGCATATATAGCACGAGATAAAAGTATGATTAAAAATTACGTTCAGTAAGTAAATCTCAGGTTTATGTTAGACCGTCTTTAAAAGTACAGTACGAACATTTACGAGGAATTCTTTCCACCTCAAAACATTCATATATACATTCACTTTTGAAAAAATCGCTCTTTCAGTTTTAATGAGATATCGCATGACAAATAAATCTTTCTATATCTGATGAAACAAATCTCCATTTCCTCTGAATTTTGTATAACTGGGAAATCTCAAAGCATAGTCCAAATCTTCTGCATAAAGTCGCAAAGGATAGTCCAGATCTTCTTGTTGAAACAAACTATATTTCGAATTACTTTTTACGTAGCATTAACAATTTTCAAAATATCTGTTATTACAAACTTCAAGTGGCTCATATTTTTAATCCAAGCGCTTTGAAAAGTAGAAGGGAAAGCAAACCTTTTGGGAAATATTTCAGACCTGGATTATAAAAAGAAACCCATTACTTGATTTGCATTCATAGAAAATTTCAAGATGTTATAGTCTGCCATGCAAAAGTTATGGCATTTAAAGTTGTTCATCCAATTCGGTCCAGGATAATGATAGGATAAAATTATTGAACAAGTGTCACAGTTTAATTTCTTCGCATGCATTAACATATGGATCACAAACAGGTATTAATAAAAGGAACTAAATAAATTTAGCTACATAACAGGTAAAATAAAAGAGATTTAAATAATAAAGCAAGAAAAGATTGAATAATAAAAGTATACAAAAAATGGTTATCCTAATTATAACATATGGTTCATAAACATGAATAATCACAGCACAGCACATAAGAAGTATTCCAACATCGGAGATGAAGTTGGGAAGGTTGTTCAAAGATTTTCTAAGTATTGACCGTCTATTACGTGTCGGTCTATAACTTTACTTGTTACTAATGATAAAACTATATTCTTCGGGACCATAGCTGGATATATTAGATTAGATAAAACAAACCAATTAAATATAAACTGGAAATAACACTTAAATAGAGTGGAAAAAAATAGAATTCAAAAAATCTATACACTTGTCAGCCACAAGGACAAAGAAAACCGGGACGTTCGAGGAAAAAATGGAAGGAGCAAGACTTTGGATCCGGAACCGTCTAATAGCCTAGGAGGAGGAGGAGGAGGAGGAGGAGGAGGAGGAGGAGGAGAAGGAGAAGAAGAAGTAGAAGAAGATAGTCTTCCCATAGTTATTTTTGCCATGTATAAATGCATCTCTTGAAAATCAGATAGAACTATTTCTTAGAGTCATGTTTCAGACATGTGCATATTTTATATTTCTACCTACTTCCACAAATTTAACCAGTATTAATATTAGCATCCCTCGGGAGTATGGTACTCTTTCCTTGGTGCGGTGGCATGGTTTGGCAGTCCTGGTTAGTCATCCCAGGAAGAATACGCCTTTTGATCTTAACTGCTCAGGTAATTTGTTTTAAAGACCATAGTATTCCCTATTATAAAGTAAACCATTGTTTTAAGATTTAATTTAGCACTTCTTTTCCGTTGAATGCACTTATATATTTTACCAAAATTGTCGTAGACATAAAAATGCTAAATAGATTGATGAAAAGACCTATCTCTCGCCCCTCCCTTCGTCCTAAATGAGAAATATTCCAGTTTTCTTCATTTTAATAAAAACAATACAGTGACTTAAATTAAAGCAACTTTTTGTATCGTGTGTATAGAAACATAATCTAATAATGAAGATACTAATATTTTAAACGGTAAACTCAATTGTTATGTTGTTATTCGGAAGGGGGAGATTGTCACTTAGAGCTTACAAACACAATTATTTCAGTTTTCCAGGCTTGTTTTTTCTTCGTAATGTAAACATTAAGCGTCATCTCTCTAATACTTTGAAAACCCGTAATATCTTTATCTTAAACGCCCATTCTTTTGTTTCTTATAGCGTTCTTTTACTAATAGTTGACTATTTTATGAGATTCCTGTGTAAAACAAACTTTTAACATGTAATCTATCTAACATTTTATTTAAAATGTGCGCCTTAGTATACTGGTTCCCAGTCAAAATGCACTTGGATTTGGATCTAGTCATGCAGTTGCAGATATTTCGGTCTATAGCTACGATGGGTAGGATACGTAGGTTACGAAAGCTAACTTTCCAACTGAAGAAGCGTGGTGCTGATCATAGACCCTCGTATCAGCTATATGGTCCTCCACTTATGTCTTGATATTCTCTTTTTACAGCTTGCCAAGAATTATAGACGTTGTTAACCTTATTACAACTATAGTTAACATAAAATCAACTTATGATATAAATTAAACACAAATTTAGCCCACATTAGAACGAGATAATCTCTTAGAGTGTTAGTTTACTTACAGAACTTTATCTACAACTATATAAATTCCATTTTAAAACTTTATAAATGCAATCTGTAAATACTGAAAGTAAACCAATGCTTTAAAATATTCTTTAAATAAATTTGAGCTAAATCTGATTATTTTAGGAGGATATGCCTTTGTTTCTTTTACTTAACTATCATCCCCTTGAAGCTGTGTGTGAGCGTGAGGTCGGCAACAAGTTGGTAGACTAAAGCCAATAAGGGCCACTTATTTAAGTGTTTAATTTTCATCGTGTAAATGTAGCATAAGGAACGCTGAAGCTATGCTGATTTCAAAGATGGACTGTACTAGTACAAAAATATGACGAATGAACTGGAAGGAGGGCTGATGAGCACACAGATAGGCACCTATTGAAAATAAATGCCTGAGGCATTCGAATATAACGGGGATGTTTCAGCAGAAACCGCAATACCGCAAATCCATTATCGCTGCAGAAGAGAGCCTCGTACAAGCTTTGAGGGCGCACTCTGCATTGCAACTGCAGTGGCGGTGCACGATTGATTCCCTGGCAACTTCACGCATATGCTCTGGAAAACGCTGGAAAACGCTAAATAACTTTCCTTTGGGCCGATGCTTTCAAACTAAAATATGAAGAAGCAGAACAATCACAGGTCGAGAGGGCACGTTTGAAAATATTTGTTGCTTTGTGCAGTTGCCTTATGTCAGATGAGATATAAGGAGAATCAATGTAAAAGAACAATGCACGTGTTAAAACAGAATGAATTTCTCATTACCTCAGTGTGCGTTTATAGTTTACTATAAAATAAAACAATATTAAATGACATGTTTATGAATCTTTCTTCAAGTCTTGCTTTCTCAAAGATTCTATCAGTTATAAATCCTAAGGTGTTTTTACTAACTTGCCCCGCAAGTCAACGTACGACGTGCCTTTGTCCTCTATTATTGGCTGCTGGACTTATAACTACTTAACGCCACAGAAACTAGTTCCATAGCTAATAAAAACTTATGCATTCCATTCACATGAGTTTCTCTACATCTCTGGAACAAATTATTTTAAAATAGCCCATGCTTCTATTTACTTCTTGCAAATCGAGAAAAAATTACCAGAAATAGTCTTATTACTTGCTCTTGTAAGTAGGAGCACAATAAGACAGCACCATAGGTTGAAGTGATAGTCAAAAGCTGGTTGCCACGTGACTGAAGTTCCTTTGTTTGTATGGACAGGAGTTGACAAATTCCTGTATGAGAATAGAGTAAGTTTTTTAAAGCTGAAACCAGAAACAAGGAATTTCTCAAAAACGCTCAACACCATGAAAAAATATATAACATAAAATGAGTGTTTTAATGTCCTCTACATTTTTTTGTGTGCAAGTTTTTGTCCATGTCTTACAGTTAAGCAATTATGTAAAATCTTTAAAATTCATCCAGACTAAAGTAGTCTTCAGAGGGTATTCCCAGAAAATTCAGGACACACGTTTTATTTTTCAAGTAAATATCTTTAATATATGATATTTTAATCAAAATCGGTAGAGCCATTTTTAAGAAAATCAAAATTTTCGAAAAAAGTTCCATGTAAAGGGTAGTTTGGGGTGGGGGAATTTTCTTGGAAATCTTCGTATCGCATCCTTAAAAGATACAAAACTTAAATACCAAGTTGGGTATTTAACGGTTTTTTTATGTTTGAGCTATGCTGCCCACAGACACACATGCACATTTTTTAAAATGCATTCAGGGAGACCCAAAACATGTGTTTCCGGTGAAATCTAGGTATCAATGTTTGGGTGCATTACCTTCTCTTTACACTATGTACTTAGTACGTATAGAGAAATTAATAATAACTTATTTTCTGTATTACTTTTTTTTTTTTTTTTTTTTGGTAGTGTTTAACGCCCGCTTTTACTGCTCTGGCACCGCAGGCGATCTGTATTACTTGACGCATATGTAGATTATTCTAAGATTCAGGGAGGTTACTTGTCTTATTTATACACGATTGTTTGTAACAGCAGCACGTGTGGCTTCATTACCTCATCTTCGCTGACCAAGCTTCAGGGCATTAACGACGCTGCTATTCCTTGTTACGTAGGCAAATCGAACATAATAGCAAGAAAAGGAAAAGAAAAGAAAAAACCGTGCTCGGCAAGCGTGATGCTTGAGAGCGATATGATGAGTTTATGAAAACTGCTAGAGGTTAGGGCGCTTAGTACCGCATTGTCGCAGACTAACGGCATCAATTAGAAAGGAGGAGTGGTCAAACTGTAAACAAAACATGGTAGCTGGACGGCAATATGGACAATATTATTGACAGCGTTGTCATTAACCTTGCTGAAAGTTCATCTGACAGCGAAACTGACGTCGCGAAATCAGATTCCGATATGTAAGGGATTGCTCCATTTCTGGATACTCCGTATCTGTGATTTAAATATTCTTCCTATATTTGTTGATGCTTAATTTATATGAGTCATATATGTTTTTTAGATTTCGATTTAAGTTATGTCGTCTGTTCACTTCCAGTGCTATATAAACTTTAATTACACAGGAATAACCTCAGCCAATCAACGAAAAGGGAAGACGGATGGATACATTTAGGTGTGTTTACAAGCACGATAAGGTTATAAAAACAAGGATAGTTTGTCCATTTTGATAAGATTTCACGATGCCTAAAGATGGGAGGGCTATCCAGAAGGTAACATAACTAAATAACAAAATACTATATGTATCAACTCAAAACGTTATTAACAAAATAATAGTACAGGATTTTTCAGGAAAGTCATAACCCTGCCCTACTCTTCTGCCAAAGGTGTGCGGCTGGAAACCAACACTCGCAATTGCTTAGTCTTCCACTTACAAGCCCCTTAACATATGTAGTAATTCACTCGTACTAACAAGAAACACGAAACTGAACTGCCTACTATGTAGCTCTTGCCCCTAGTAGAGGGTCTCCTCTTTTTTTTTTCTAATGGTTATTGCCCAGTGGCAGGGGGGAAGCGGTTCCGAATACCTTATTCTATTTCTGAACGTAATCTCCATTCCGTCAAGACATTTTATGGCAGCGTGCTCCCAGGGTCTTTAATGCCGATGTTATACATTTCTCATGCCAAAGAACTTATTCGTTTTTTTGAATGCACAAAATTTTCAGTCAATTCTTTAGGCAAATATCGCAAGTGAATGGTGATTATGCAATGAATAAATCTTCATTGAGGAAATGGCACATAATTTAAGAGTAATCAAGGAAGAAGCAGTGTGCATGACAAAAACTGGAGTGTAAGTTCATCACTCGTTGTGGAAGAGTTGAAAGCAAATGTTGATAAAAAAAACTGGTGTTTCACTTTGAACACTCACATAATTTTCTGTGTGTAAAAGATTTACCAACCGATGAAGATCTCAGAGCGGCAGTGACATCTTGGCTCAGAGCTTTAGAGGTGAAAGAGTATAACATCCGCATTGAAAAGGTGGTACCACATTTCAATAAAAACCTTGCTAGCAATGAAATAGAGTAGGTACTGTAGCTTTGTAAATCAAGTTTTGTATCGATATGTTTCGTTATTATTTAGTTATGCCAAATCGTTTCTGGATGCCCCTCGTACTATCATATTTGTAGTAAATGAGGATAAATGCTATTTCTGATGAGCTCGTGGGTTGTTCATAATTCTGCTGTGCTTCATATACACAGGAAACCTGAAGAATGCTCTTTCCCCCAACTTTAACATACAGAGTGTGCCATGGAAACCTGAAGCATCTAACTTTTACACGGTGCCTTTAACATTTCAGACCATATTCAACGGTTTTTTAATTTCTCCACTTAGTTCATAGTACAGAGGTACAGAAGGTATTGCATTCCACCCAAAAATTCGATACGGAGATTTCACTGGAAATAGACATTTAGGGACACCTATATCCAGAAAGACATACCAAACTTGATAGATATTTAGCTTCAGTATCTTACAAGGAGGCAACTCGAGGATTTTCAAATAAAAAACCCACATCAAACTACCCTTAACAACTACACTTTTTGAAAATTTTGATTATCTCAAAAATGGTTCTAACAATTTGGATGACAATGTCAAAGGTTTAAGATATTTTAGAAAAACGAAACGTATTCTTGAATTTTCTGTAAACAACCTCTGAAGTCCTCTCCATTATGAATGACCTTTGCATAACTGGTAAATTAAAAGAGATAAATAAAGTTCCTACACAAAAATGTAGATCACGTTTTCATATATAGTTCTTTGTAGATTTCAGAGATATTCCTTTTCATTGGTTTCAATTTAAACTACATAAACTTCACTCAATGTAGTCACCTTTGGTTTCATTCCTTTCTTGTTTTACTCCTGGCCATTCAAAGAAAATCAAATTTCAATTTCCTCATGTAGCAACTAGCTTTTAAAAGATTTGACTATCGCTTTACCCTAGCGTATACCTTATTTCCCTTCTACTTCAAGCAGACAGATTATAAAACCAAATCAATCGGTGTTAAATTGTGTGTTCTTTTACTGGTCGCGCATTGATATAACCCAGGCAGGCTAGATTCAATTTTAAATCACATAGCAATGCTTAGAATTGATAGAAAAGTGTGCTAAGTCACATAATGTGTGGTTGAAGTGTCGCCAGTATGTTGTAAGATTGTAACATTATTAGCATACATTAAATACCTTTTTTTATTATTATTATTATTATTATTATTATTATTATTATTATTAGTTTTTATTCATTCAAGATACCCGGTGCAATTATTGCATGAAAAGGGGAATGAGAGTTTCCGAAGGGATTCACAATCGATTCTCAAAAGGCGCCCCTGGGAGGGAAGTATGAGGTAAGAGGAGATTCGGGGGGCCGGAACCAGAAGTGAAGACACACCAATGAGAAAGTCGTTACAGTTTCCAGACTGAGACACCCCGGCAGTCGTTTTGGTATACCTGGAGGCTCCACCCCATCTAGAGAGTCCAAGGACCCCAAGGGAGCTGCATACACCCGAGAGATGGAGAAAGTTTCACAAAGAGCATCCTTTCTTCCCTGCCATGGTGCACCGAAACACCATCGGCAACACTTCCAACCCTGAAACGACCCAACGGAATGAACGATGAATGCTATGATTAATGGAAGGATATGTGGGGGGTGAGAGAAACCACTCCAGCATTCTCCTTACGGAGAAATACCGAAGATACCCATGGGTCAGAATGGATGGTCGCGAATCCGGGAATCCGGGAATCCAGTTCGCACGGCTTCAATCACTGTTTATATTTTGTTCTAACGGATTGATTATATCTCTGTATTTTTGTTTTGTAGTTTAACACCTGAATGACAAGGGTTATGCCATTTGTTGTATTTTCTTTCTGAAATTTTAACACCTAATTTACTCACATCAAAAATTTTAATTACATCATTATATGCTAACATACCTGTTTATTTACTCTTCGAAAGCAGCATCAGACTTTTAATTTAATTATAACTGGCAACTCTCACGGACTGATTGCTCCGACTCCCTGATATAGGCACACACACACACACACACACACACACACACACACACACATTTACTTACTTCTATATTCCTCAAACAATGCCTTTAAATTGATTAATATTATTTTCATTTTTCAAAAACCTATTAATGTTATGTAATGTAATAATCTATTATGCACTTTTTTTTTATAAAATTGCCTCTCAAACCCTGCAGTGGATTTTACTAGTTTCTCTTTACATTTTGCAGGTATATTAAGAATTATAAGAGATGTCAACCTTATTACAACCATAATTATATGCAGACAACTGCAAGTCAAATTTTTGTCACTTAGCAGGTATCTACAATGTACATAGTGTATAGAAAAGTTACTGCATTCCACCCAAATACTCTATACCGAGATTTAACCGGAAATGCATGTTTCCAGGACCCCCGTATCCAAAAATAAATTTTAGAAAAAGGTCTAAATGTGTGTGTGTGTGTGTGAGAGAGAGAGAGAGAGAGAGAGAGAGAGAGAGGTGAAGGTGTGAGCAACCTAACTCAAAAACGAAAAGTCTGTTAAGTACCAAACTTGACTAATATTCACCATCTTCCAAGGATGCAACACAATGCTTTTCAGAAAATCCCCATCCTATCAAAGCTAGCTACCCTTTACATAAAACGTTTTTTGAATTTTTTAAATCCTCAAAAATGGCTAACGAGTTTGATTAAAATGTCATATATTAAAAATATTTACACGGCAAATAAAATGTATATCCTGAATATCATTGGAATAGCTCCTGAAGACCTCTTCGTTCTGAATGATTTTGCTAACCGGTAAACCATAAGAGATAGACGACTTTCCTAACAAAAAATGTAGAGCTCGTTAAAAAAAGAAGAAGAAGAAGAAGAAAAAAAAAAAAAGCAAGTTATTTTATATATATTTTAAGTGTCCACCTGCACATTTTCAGTGTTTAAATGTTGCACTATATTCCACTTTTTCCACAACCGCATGACAATATCTGGTGGTATTTCCTAAGTACTGTTGGATATCAGCATTAGCTTAATTTGCATAAAAATGCACCGACCGTACTTGATTTCTCCCAACCCCTTCACATACTTCTAATGAAGACAGCAGAGATGATGCAGCATGATAATGGCGGTAGCAATGATTATTCGGATATGTTGACAAAGAAGAAAAATCTGATGTATTACACTCGCATGACATTCTCTACATATTTTGTAACCAGTATTCCTGCAAAAGCTTAATATTCCACCTATGTCTTGAACAACAAGATAAACATTTGCAGAAACTGTTGTATTATGCATTTCCTTGTAGGTTCAAAGGGAATAAGGCAGTATTTAAGCTAAATCGATACTTATATCTTTTAAAATCTGGTCGCCATGTGCTCATACTGAAATCAGGTTCTTTTTGCATGGCCAGGATAAAAAAAGAAGCATGAATGATGACTTCGCAGTTGACAAAAGGTTTACAGTCTAAAAAATTTAAACCAATAACAAGGGATATGTCGGAAATTGTTATCTCGCAAAAAAATATATTATTTGCGTGTTCTAACGAGATCTACATTTTTTGAAAAGTAAGTTTTTGTCTATCTCTTGCGGTTTACCAGTTATGCAAAAGTAATCCAGAATGAAGAGGTCTTTAGAGACTATTCTCAGAAATGTTCAGGAGTGCATTCAGTTTGTCAAGAAAATATTTTAAACATTGGTATTTTATTCCAAATCGTTGCAGACATTTTTGAGAAAATCAAAGTTTTAGAGAAAATGCGTCATGTAAAGCTTAGTTTAGATTGATGAGGGGGGGTTCGAAATCTTCATGTAGTATCCTTGACAGATGCTGAACTTAAATATTAAGTTTAGTATTTACCCGACTTTCTGTTTTTGAGTTACGCTGCTGACAGACGTACACGAACGCGCGCGTGCAGACTTTTCAATTTATTTATTTATTATTGTTTTGATTCAGGGTATCTTAAAACTTATAATTGTGGTGAAATCTCGCCATAGAAAATTTTTTTATGGAATACAATACCTCCCCTACTATACTAGTAGAGAAAGTAAAAGTTTGATATGCTCCATTTACGTGACCACATATTCTGTAACAACCTGCTCTAACATAAGTTTATTTTTCTATCTTCTATTAGCATAAATGGTCTTATTATTTAGTTCCTTATAAGAAGAGGAGAAATAAGGAACTACCTGCACTTAAGTGATTGTCAAATCTTTTAAATGCTGATGATTAAAATTCGGTTCTCTTTCGTGGCAAGGAGTAAAACAAAAGAAAAACCAATGACATATTTCCGTTGGAGAAAAGTTTAAGTGTTTTAAAATTGAAACAAAAAAATTAATGTCTTGGGTATGGTTAACTCCACCAAAAAAAAAAAACTTCTGACGTAAGTTATGCTTTGACGTGGCCTGCACTTTTTGTGAATGTCTCTTACAGTTTAACTATTATGCAAAAGTCATTCAAAAGGAATAGGAGTTCAGAGGATATTCCCAGAAAATTCAAGCTATGCATTTGATTTATAATAATGATATCTTATACATACGTATTTTAATCAAAATCGTTGGGTCCATTTTTAAGAAAATAACAATTTTCGAAAAATCTTCCATGCAAAGTTTTTTGTTAATGGGTTCTTTCTTGAAAATCTTCGACTCGTATTCTGAGAGATGCTGAACCAAATAAAATCCTCTTAACTATTATTTTTTACCAATCATCTTATATGTATTCGTTACTTTAATTTTTATTATTCGTAAACCTATAAGCAAATTTAGAATAGAGATTAACTTTAAATCTTCTACTCAATAACTTGTATAAAAATATATAATAAATCTATTAGTATAATATAATCTTAGCTGCTTCATATTATTTTTAGCTATGAGCAGTTAATGTTATTAATATTTACAAAAGTCCTTTATGACAAATTAACTAATGTTTAAACCATTACGTAACATTCATCCCTAAATTAAAATGTCTAATAATTCTTTAGTAAACTTACCAACACCCTCAAGTATTACATCATTTTGAAATTTTGGCTAGTTTGGCATTTAACAGACTTTTCGTTATGTTGTTCACAGTCACACACACTGATCTTCTGAAAATATCTTTTGTGGGTGCTGGGGACCTAAAAGCGTCTATTCCTAGTGAAATCTCGACATCGAATTTTTGGGTGGAATACAATACTTTCCTTACTATACTAGTAAAGAAAGTAAAAATCGTATGGTTCCATTCATATGACTTTCTCTACATCTCTGTTATTATTGTTAAACATATTCTTCTTCTATCTACTTCATGACAATCAATTAAACATTAGCAGAAATTGCCTTTTTACTTGCTTTCTTGAATGTCTCCGAAATGATCAACTTCGCGAAATTGTGTGTTTTAACGAGATCTTTATTTTTTGTATTTACCAGTTATGAAAAATTCAGCAACATTCATCCAGAATAAAGAGGTCTTCACAGACTATTCCCAGAAAATCCAAGCTATAAATTTTATTTCTCATGTAAATATTTTTAATATACGATGTTTTAATCAAAACCATTACAACCATTTTTGAGAAAATTAAAATTTTCGAAATTTTTTCCATATAAAGGGTAATTTGGTTAGGGGGGATTTTTCTCAAAATTTTAGTGCCGCATCCTTGGAAGACACTTACCTCAAATTCCAAGTTTGGTATTTTACCGGCTTTTCATTTTTGAGTTATCGTGTTCACAGACTCACGGACGCGCACACAGGAATTTTTATCTAAAAATTATTTTTTTGGATTCCGGAGACCTCAAAACATATTCACGTTTTCAGGGTAAAAGGGAATCATCAATTTTACAGGAGAGACAAATAACTAAATTGGATATCCTAAAAGGTCACAAAGAAATATAATAATCATCTGAAACCGTTGATTTTCAAAATTAAGTATATGGTTTTCAGTTATTCCCTTTTACCCAGAGATACACATTGCAAAATGCTTTAATTTATTGAAACAATTTATGAAAATTACTTATTCGCTTTTACTCAAGACCATTCGTATATTTCTGGTGAAGTCTTGACATAGAATTTTTGGGTAAAATACAATACCATCTCTATAGACTATGTACATGGTACGTGTAGAGAAAGTAAAAATAGGAATGATTTGAAATCGCTGGCTGGAGTTTACAGCCAACACTGCGAGTGCCAATAGGGGCAGGATCTCCACTGGGCAGTTAAAGGCTATTGTAGTGAACATTAAAATTACCCCATGTGGTGTTGGTGCACTCCGCCACTGGATATCGACCATCCTGCTGCGTGGTTAGCGGTGGATGTAGAAGCAAATATTGGCTGTTTGAAACAAAGGCAGTAGTCAGTCAGTACTGCAGTGCTGCTAGATGAATAAATCTCTCCCACCACCCTTTCAACCCTTTCCAAACAAAGGGACAGATGAGACCGACCCGCCACGGTGTGGCTGATGAGAGGAAGCTTGTCACGGAGTTGCACCCATCATCATCTTCCCGGGGCTAGATTACTCAGCCCTCTAGCTGCTCGCACAAGAATGGAACAAAAATATGAATGCTGTCTTCTCTGAGGGCATCGGAGGTGTCGAGGCTGACATACTGCAACGTCAAATAATAAATCGCGCTCCATGCCATCTGAAAATAAAACCACCTTTCATTCATAACACACTCGAAGAGATGCAATCCCCTCTGCTGATGTTAATGAAGCTTTTCTTTTCTGAATGCAACCAGAAACATGCAGTGGCAAATCATAGATATTCAGTGCCTTTCGTTGCATTAAAGCTTAGTATAAGCAATATAAAAATCTATTTTGTTTCATTCACATGACTTTCTTTACCTTGAATTGTTTCTTTCACACCAGCCGTGTATAGAACAAAAGTTAGAGAGGTAGACTCAAACTGAAAATTCAATACCATAGCGGGGATTTGATCCATGGATCTCCTGGTTTCCGTCCATAGCAACATACCGGCACTGCACTAAATTCTGTAACTTAATGCCCTAACAGTTGGTTAAGTATAAAGCCCGGGACTTACGGAGTTATAAGTCGTCATTGAGGCATGTCGTCTCAAAAATAATCTGAAATGTCCTAGTGGTTTACCGGAAAAAAAAATGAGAGTCGGTTGGAGAATTTAGAGCAGTGGCATTTTTATAGTGTTTTAACGACTGCTTTTACTACTTGTGGCACCGCAGGCGATGACACTGATGATCCATGGAATGAAGATGGAGCACCGGTGGAATGCAATGGCGGGGGAAACCAGAGAACCGGGAAAACCCCGCCCCTGTGCCGCTTGATATCAAACCAGTCGGTCTAGGTGAGAGGCGAGTGGTCTAACCCCTTGGCCATGGCGAGGCCCAGTGCTGTGCCAAAATGTAGCTTAGTGATCAAACCAACTGGACGAAAACCAGGAGACCCGTGGTTCAAATCCGGGCTATGGCATTGAGTTTTTCAATTTACCTCTCCAATTTCTTTATTTGTTCCGCTACAAACTATTCTTACAAAAGATTATGCTCTCATCTACTCGCTAATCAAGATACACATAAGCAAAAATAATCTTATTACTTGCTTCCTTGTAAGTAAAAGGGAAATAAGGGGCTAAATCCAGAGTATAATATTTTAAAAGCTGAACGCTGTGCCATTGACTTCGGTTCTCTATGCATGGTCAGGAGAAAAACAAATTCCGGCATAGAATTTTTGAGTGGAATGCAACATCTTTTCTACTTATATACGAAGTAGAAAAAGTAAAAATCAAGCGCAACAAATTATAAATGTTTAACTCCATTTATGAATAACACTTTACACCCTACTCTTGTGAAAAATGCTTGTTATGTATTTTTCATTTCTATCTCTCTACACAAAATGTATTGGTCCCCTAATAGTAATACATTATTTTTCCTCGTAACATCATGCGCAGTTATAAAAGGTATGGTCAGTGTGCGTTAAGTGCAATGTATTTTATATTATCTTTTTTTCTTTAATCATCTTATTCAAATATTATACAGTAATAATTACTGTATTAAACAGTTACATTTCTATTTAAAATGGCTTATTAACCCGTTCAGTTTGTCATTGTAGCACTCTAAATCAAATCAATGTCAAGTGAAACGTTGTCCATGTTCTTTCTGTCTCTCACTTACGGAATTTCTGTCTCACTCGTTTCTCATCAAAGCTAAGAGGCAACATCGGACACATTAAATATGCCTTTGACCACACAGTTCTGTCAAATATTTGCTTTAGCAAATCGAGAAGCGTCAAGCTGCTGTAAAAGCAGTTGTAACTCATGTTCAAACTGTGTGGGAATGTCTGGAGAATTTAATAATTATATTGCGGAATTTGGTCGGATTTGTATAATTATGGGACAACCAAAGCGATAAGCTGCTCAAAAAGGATTCTAATAAATCATTAATAGAAACCACTGAAGGCAAGCAAGACTGGAGATCAAGGAAATCTGGTGAATATCTATTTGGACTAAATATATACTACACGCTCTAAGAGTATAGAAGGACAAAACGCTTTTAACTTAGAAAAGAGTTGGCTTAGCAATAGACACTAATTTTGAAAACACGCTTCCAGAAAAAGGCTTTGTTGCAAATTTCAGCACTCAATTTTGTCTGGAAATATTACTTAAACCATGATTTTCTGAACAAAACAGGACGAGGGTGCGATGGGAGCAAAGGGATTGGTACTGGGATCAAAAGGGAATCTTAAATTTAGACATAAGGAAATACTGTAACAGCACATGTTTTTATCTAACTTTCAAAAGTGGACAATTTACATGGTGAATGGTTTCCATGTGGTTCTAGAGCAATGCAGCAGGCTATCAGCCATCCTGTATGGAATCACTATTCATTTGTACTTATGTTTTCTAAAATGCATGTCGAAAGAGGACGGCAACTCCAATCTCCACGGAAATTATAAAGTATATGCCAACATAAGAAACCTGGCAACGGCAACAAGTCTGCCAACTCGCACCTACTCTAAATATACCAAAATTACCAATATACCTAACACAAGAGAATGCCAATATGCTACAATATGCAATAAAGCGGATATAATCTGGTATTCAAGCTTTAGAATAAGAGAAATTATTAAATTAGTCTCCACAGTTAGGCCTTCTACAGGCTTCGTCAAGAACCTCAGAATCGTTCTGAAGAGATTGGCATGCATATAAGAATAAACTCAAAGAAAGCATGACGATTCTCGAGTTCAATATCTATAATCTTCATAGAATTTGCTTATTATACTCTGAGAATGCTGTCCGTGTGCGGCCGTTCTCACGTTCGCCTTGGTATATGAGTCGACGTATTTGGATATCTTGGAATGCGAAGCACAGGAAGTTTGTGCGGCATAACCGAAGGCTTTGGAACGCGACACACCAGATTCTTACAGAACCATCGGCTTCCAAAATGTTCCAGAAAGTTCTGTGACATCATTTTTAGCAATAAAAAGAGCGAAGAATTGCTAGCCAGGTTAGTGGGTTGCGAGTCGTGAGTGGCTAGAGTTTTAGCGTGCAATGTCATGCAGACGTGAAAAAGCCGAAAACTGCCTTCGCGTCTAAGTGTCGAGAGAATTGTTTGCAGCAGTGAATTAAACACTAAATTTGTAGCCAAATGTTGAATAAATAAAGACGTAAGTTACAACACTATGCTAAAATCAAAATAGACGTCATCATATGCAAATCGTATACACAGCTATAAATTCTACATAATGAATACGTGAAATGAATTATGTATCTACTGTTAAAGTGTTCTTCCATACCCGACGGAGGCACGATATAGTTGGGAATCAACATTCCTGGACGTATACTGACGCGCATAAAATGTAACCCATAATGGAATGGAGATGTTTATGTTGGTACTGACAGTATGTAGCTCCATCTCTACCAGCGTGAGCACTTCTGTTTTATGAGCATAATTAGCCACTGGATTGATACGTTACTTTAATTCACCCAAAGTATGTCTGAACTGCCACAACTTAAACTTTATATTTTTATATTTTGTACATAACTGTATTTAAATTTGGTTTTCTTATTGCCATTTAGTAACAGCAGTAACTTTAACTTTCGTCTCCACATCGCTGATGAAAGCACTCGTACAAACTACATAGCTCGTCGCGGAGTTTAACCACACAGCTAATAAGTCTTCACCCCTTCCTCTAGAAGGTCGAGCTATGTTGTAATTGGTTTCACCTTTCCTTGTTTACAATCGTAGCAAACTTTTCATAGACTTAAGACAAACCACTATTCATTACACTGATTATAAACACGTTTACTATATATTTCTTATGTCCTTGTTTGTTTGTCACGTTAGTCATATAAAGCTCTGATACCGGCTGATTAGAATAAAAACTTGGTTGTCTGAAGAGTGGAAATCTTAGGAGGGGAAAAATACATTCCAGTAGAATGGGGATTTTTTTTTTTTTTTAGTTTAGTTTAGTTTAGTTTAACGTACTTTTATCTGGTAGCTCATTTCGGACAATGATTGAAATCGGTGGTGATGCTTAAATGAGTCCGGGGTTCATGGAGCTTAAAGTTACTCCACATTTGCCTTCTCAGGATAAGGAAAAATTCCGGGGGGGAAATATTTATCCGGGTAACTCACCCTTGCAGAGATTCGAACTCGGTTCTTTTGAATGAGGCAGATACGCTAACTATATATATAAAATTCCATACCCATACCGCGAAAAGGAATGATAAACCACCGCAATATGGCATAGCCAATGAGTAAATCTTGTTTGCACCCATCTTGTTTGTAGGAGCTCATTCGGACATATGACCATTGTCGTGAACATCATGCACATAGTATATCGAACTACATGTCCAACACAGCCAAAAATTTCAATATAATCTTCATTGTTTCGCAGAGTTCAGCTGTATGCATTGCTACTTCTGTTCAAAGTTCTGTGAAGTGAATTGCATTGGGCATTGCCGGAATTAAAACCCGGTTCCCAATATTAAGCTTGCATTTTTTACCAAATGGAAATGTGTATCTGATTGGAGTGCTATTTTGATTACAAATCTGTAGCAGTATATTTTACTTTCAGTATACAATGTACATAATAGTTAGGGAAGGTATTCTATTCCACCCAAAAATTCGACATCGAAATTTCACCGGAAATGCATGTTTTGAAACCCCATGAATGTAAAAAATAGAAAAAGGTATTGTATGTGTGAACATCATAGCTGAAATCCGAAAGTCGGTTAAATACCAAACTTAGTAATGAAGTTCCGTATCCTCCAAGGATGCTACACGAATATTTTCAAGAAAACCCCCTCCCAAAACTACTCTTTCATAAAACATTTTACGAAAGTTTCGATATTCTCAAAACTGGCTCCAACGATTTTCATTAACATGCCATATATTATATATTTTTTTAATGATAAACGAAATGTATACCTTAAATTGTCTGGGAATAGCCTCTGAAGACCTCTTCATTCATGTTTGCCTTTTCTATAACCGTATTTATACACAAAAAGGTAGATTAAGTTAACACACAATTTATGTCATACATTTTTATTTTCTCTACACGTACTATGTACATAGTGCATAGAAAAGGTATTGTATTCCACCCAAAAATTCGATACCGAGATACTACCGGAAATATAAGTGTATGGGTCCCCTGTAACAAAAAAAGAACATTTTTAGTAAAAGGTCCGTGTGTGCCCGTGTGTGTCCGTGTGTATGTAAATAAACACGATAATTCAAAAACGAAAAGTCGGTAAAATACCAAACTTGGTATATAAGTTTAGTATCTTCCAATGATGCAACACGAAGGTTTTGAGGAAAAAACTTACTGCACAAAAAATAATAGCTCTCGTTAAAGCACACAATTTATGTCATAGGCGTTTTTCTTGTAGAATTGGCCGCTTTCAATTTTAAATTACCCAACTTCTCTCAAACGAAATAATGCAAAGCGAACCTACCTCAATTTTTTCACATGGCGACCAGCTTTTAAAAGATTTGACTATCGCTTTAGTCTAATGTATTCCTTTATTTCTCTTCTAATTACAAGGAAGCAAATAACAAGACTAATTTCGCTTCTACAAAGCGAACCGAACCTCAATTGTTTCACGTTGCGACTGACTTTTATAAGATTTGACGATCGGTTTAGCCAAATGTATTCCCTTATTTCCCTCCTACTTACAAGGAAGCAAATAATAAGGCCAATTCTGCTAGTGTTTATCTCGATTAGAATGATGTACATAAAATAATAATCCTTATTAAGAATAGTTTGTGTATGTAACAGCTAGAGAAATTTATATTGTAAAATAACTTGATTCCATATAGCCATCAGGTTTGACTGTCCTCGAAGTGCAAACTGCAGGAGGTACATAGAGTGGCATCTCTTTATTTAAACAACTCTCTCTCTCTCTGTGTTCAAAGATGCGGTGAAGGTCGGTGAAAGGGACGACTCTGGACATTGTTTACGGCTCTAAAAACGAGAGATTTGAATGGGGTGGGCTTGAAGCTTTTGACGACACCGCAGAGCGAGTTGGTTGTGATTTGCGGTATCATTGCAGAGCAGGTCGTGGAGTACGACCACGAGGACGTGAGAAGGGCAGAGTTTGAGGGAGCAGGGGATGTGGTCACCATAGTAACCGGGTCGCTTCTTCGGGAGTCCCGAACACTAATTGGCTCAATCTCCCTTCCGGCTCGGCACGGCACGGGCAAGGCTGTGACATGAGGCAACATTGTAGCACAGCCCCTAACCGCTAATTTCCCCTGCATTAGCGATTACATCGAATGACTACGAAAGCCATTACAGTGTTAATAAACAAGTATTTCATTGAACCATTTTAGTACTTTTATAACGGTTATTTCCAATCTTCCCGAAAGAGGAGGTAGTTCAAACTATTGATTTTTAAACAGTCGTGTGACATATAAAACTCAGCTGCTCCGACCACACTGGAGCTTGTAATATTTTTTTTCAGAACATTTGTTAGTGCAATGAACTGTTACTGCATATTTATTTACACTAACTTATTTTTAGTTAATTCCTATAGCACCTAGAGTGGAGCAAAGGGTATCGTTATAATGTTTCTTTGATTGGATTTGAATTTATAGTTCGCGAGTCCGCCGCTCTGAGCTATGGAGACGAAGGATATGCTCGTCGCCCATAGATGACACTATGGGACGAAATCACGACTTGCGGACGCCAAATGGTGGAATTTTCCCCTGAATCCTTCTTCTTTCAAGGCTTGGGGTTCTTTTACGTGCAAATAAACGTTACACAGAACCACTAGTTTTACTTCCCTTCCAAAGGGAAGCCGTGCTAAGATTTTTTGCTGCGAAATAATCCATCACCCTCCGCCAGGTATTGTAACCACAATACCACGGAGGGCGATTAATTTTCTTTTGATACCATTTAATGTATACTTGCACATGGTAAACCAAGTCAAAATGTATAGCTTTTCTTTTGAGCGGCATAGCTAACAAAAATGTAAGAAGTAATAATGAAAACTAATTATAATTACAATTTCTGCACTTAACCTTTGAATATAAGATCGATCCTGATATTTTATCTGAGGCTAAATTAGTATTTATCAATTTATTTTATACAAATTGTTTAAAAATTAATCCACATTTTTCTATTTTTCTGGCTAATTTGCGTGGTTATTAAGTTAAGCTCTTTAAACGTCGATATGCACAATTTTTAAACTTCAATACGACATTTTAAGTTTAACTTTTTAGTGCATTTTTTAATTTTTATACAGGTCACTGTATTTATAAATCAAAAACTTAAATAGTTTATCAGATACTTTGTACATGAAAACTAAAAAATACAGAAATAGTGTAGTAACGTTTGCAGTTATTTCTGTTTCAAGGTTTCAGAAAGTTGCAAATTATAGCTAACGTAATCGATAGACGATTAAATAATTTGCGCGGATTGTAATCATCAGATTTTATAGGAGACTGACCAAACCATTCTTAAAATAATAAATGTTTACTTCCCTTCCGAAGGAAACCACACTGAGGATGTTTATATATCACCGTCCGCATGGTTTAGACTATGGGCATTAAAAGGGGGCGACGGTTAGCTATATTTACTTTCTCTAGACGTACTATGTATATAGTGTATAGAGAAGGTATTGTAATGCACCCAAAAATTCGATATCGCGATTTTACCGGAAATATATATTTTGGGTCCCCTGAATCCAAAAAAAATAAACATTTTTATAAAAAGGTCCGTTTATATGTGTGTGTGTGTGTGTGTGTGTGTGTGTCTGTGGATAGCAAAGCTTAAAAACGAAAAGACCGTTAAATACCAAACTTGGTATTTAGGTTTGGTATCTTTCAAGGATGCCACACGAATATTTTTATTAAAAAACCAAATAAAAAAAAAGATGGCTTCACTCCAAACTACTACATGGGAAAAATTTCAAACTTTGAATTTTCTCAAAAATGCCTCTAACGATTTTGATTAAAATCTCTTATATTTAAAATATTTACATGCCAAATAAAATGTGTATCTTGAATTTTCTGTGAATAGCCTATAAAGACATCTTTATGCTGGATGATTTTTATTGAATTTTGCATAACTGGTAAACCGTAAGAGATAGACAAGAACTTACTACACAAAAATGTAGATCACGATAGAACACACAGTTTATGTAATATACATTTTTTTCTCGTGTAGTTGGCCGTTTTCTAGATATTGCTTATCACTGATTTCAGTTTTAAAATACTTAAACCTTGCTCATACGGGAACTTGTCAACGCTTTGCCACGCAAAGAAACGGATTTAAATCCCAAAGCAACCACATTTTAAAACATTTGACTGTCGGTTTAGTGTAGTGTATTCCCTTATTTCCTTTCTACTTATAAAGGAACCAAGTAATAATACCGTTTCTGCTAATGTTTTAGCATGAAATAGATAGAAGAATAAGCTTATTAACAATAATTTGTTACAGAGATGTAGAGAAAGTCAAGTGAATAGAGCACATCAGATTTTTTTCGTAAACAAACTCAGAAAGTTATAATTGCAGATTTAATTTATAACTTATTTTCTTTTAATGCCTTTAAACTGAAAACATCTAGTATATCAATTCTAAAAAGGAAATGTTATTTAATAAGTAATAAGTTAGCGTGAAACTTCACATTAGCATTGTAGTTACAAATAGTAAGCGCAGCAGAGAAAGTAAAAGTAGCACTCTATAGGTATATGCTTCTAAAGCGTATGCATTGATGAAATCAGGTTTTTATTTAAAGATATAGAAATCTTTCTTTGCAGTGTCGCAGATTCTTCGCATTACCAGAGGGTCAACAATGTGTTTTTATGTATGTAGTGTACACTTAACATCAAATGTATTTGTCTGAGACCCCTCAAAGTCTCTTTATCACTCCCCTCATTCTCATCAACTCCCAGCGTTCTGTAGTTGCGAGTATACAAATCCTCTTAGGCTGTCCATTTCTTTTTTCCTAATTCTCAGCATCTCATGTACTTCATACGGTCTATATTGCAGAATCCTGGACCACAGAAATGCCAGAACTGCTCCCTTCCTGTGCGGAAAAAAAGAAAGGGACGAAGATGGTTGAGGGTGGGGGCGGTCCCAAGGGTTGCCTGGCAACCTACACACATGCGTCATTCCTGTGCTCGGTGTAATGGTTTTCCTGCCATTGGAAAGGAATTATCTAACCGACCAGTTCAGCCCTTTTTAGAAGTTGGAGGACAAGGTAAGTGCTCAAATTCTTTCATGTCACTATCGTGTAGAATGTGAATGTTCTGAAGTCACTGCAAGTCTTTTCAGCGTCTTGGCACTATACATTAGAAATTTGTGATCTTCGTGTGAAATTGTTTCATAAACAAGGAATCACAAGCTCTAAATCAAAGTCCTTGTTTGTATCTTTTTAGAACTATTGTATTGCAATAAATCTAATGCCACACTTGTATGATTCATCTACCCATTGCAACTTCACGTAATATATTTCGTAGATTAACTAAAATTAATCTATAATAATTACACCAAGCAGAAAACAACACACTAGTGTACTTAATATTGCAAGTCGTTTTTTATTACTACTAATGAACACATATGGAAAAAAGAAAAATATTGATTCGTTTAAGATACTTTATAGCAACTACATGACAGTGTAACCTTACAAAACTTTGTATCCAAAACAGTAGTCGACGTACATTTACGTTATATTTCTTTGCAAAATAAGTTGTCTATATTTTATGGTTCACAAGTTATTCAAAATTAATTCAAATATTTACAGAACATTCAAGATGCATTTCAGTATCATGTAACAGTTCTTAAATGTACGACTTTTTAATCAACCCTGTTAATTGTATTCGAGAAAACTAAAAATTTTTAAAGACTTATCTGAGGTGGGGATTTTTTTTTTAATCTTCATGTTCCATATCTAGAAGAGGTTGAACGTTTATTATTTATCTAGCTTTTAGTTTTTGATTTATGGGTTCACGAAAAAACCTCTACTTTATGCGGATTTGCTTCTAAATATTATCCTTTTAGATGTACTGAATCTTAAAAGATGTATTTACGGTGAAATGAAAATCAGTTTTTTTTTAACATAACTTAAGGTTTATGGTCCTTTAATTACTTTCTGCTGATGTAGTTATACTGAAAAATAGAGTGCAGCCAAATTATCCATCACATGATGCAATGCTGCCAACAGTCTTTTTTCGTCAATAAATTACACTAACAGTATAACTATATGTATACTATCTCTAAATTAAGATGATCGGTTATGTGCAGCACGTTAACTACGCTAGCCAAAACCTAATAATGGGTTCCACAAGTTCCTGGAAAGAAGGTGCTGGACGTTTATTGGTGTCATTATGCCACAAATATGTACAAATGTGAGCATCCAACATTCCCACTGAATGCCGTCTCTGTAAAGTAGTAGTAGTAGTAGTAGTAGTAGTAGTAGTAGTAGTAGTAGTAGTAGTAGTAGTAGTAGTAGTAGTTGTTGTTGTTGTTGTTATTATTATTAAAGTTTAACGTCCTTTAACTCGGAAGGTCATATCGGACGATCAATGAAATGGGTGAAATCTTCCATATGATTTGCAGAGTTTGGTTACGATTGTGACAAATGAAGCGCATGCTGGATCTGCTTGCGCACGCGCATTGGTGAACCTTCGACTTAGCAAAAAAAAAAATTTTTTGGTAATGTTTAATGCCCGCCCCCAACGCCGCTTTGTCCACCACAAATTTCACATGAGAGGCGAGTGGTCTAACCGCGCGGCCTTAGCAAAATTGCTTGCCTCCTCGGGTCACATGTAGTAACGTATCCCGAAATATTAATGTGTTGTATAAACTAACACAAAGAAACAATATTTATTTTATGATGCAGAATTTCCTATAGCTTTTTATGATGCTGAATCTCCTATAACTTAATTGTAACTTTAGAACCTAAAGCTTGCGAATTGTAACTTGTGCAGAGAGCGGAAATTTAGGCACTAATTAGTAATTAGTAATTTAAAATATTTAGACTCTATAAAATTAAAAATAGTATTTAAAATATTATTTCAAGGAATACCTCGGAAATGGGTACCTCTACAAAAATTGTATAGGTTGTTAACGGTATGTTTTAACGAGTTCTATATATTTATGCAGTGACCTCTTGTCTATCTCTTTACGGTTTGTAAAGTCATTCAGAATGAAGAGGACTCAGGCAGGAGCTATACACATAAAATTCAAGATATCTTATTCTGTAACTCCTAAGGGAGCATAGGGCATCGTTATGATGTTTCCGTGATCGGACTTGTATTTCTAGTTCGTGATTTCGCCGCTATGCGCCATGGTACGAGGAATCAGCTCGTCGCCCACAGATGGCACTATAGGACGAAATCATGACTTGCGACGCGAACAATGGCAAAATTTTTCCCATTAATATTCTTTTTTAAGGTATGGGGTTCCTTTACATGTAAATAAACATTATACGGGACCACCGGCTTAGTTCCCTTCCAAAGGAAGCCATGCTAAAGAATTTTGCGTCCGAAAAAATCCATCACCCTGCGCCAGAGTACCGGAAAAATTAGCACAAAACAGAAATACGAATATGATAGTTCAATCTATAAAATAGACGCTTAGAATAGACTTCGAATGCAAAATATGCACTGATATCAAAAGAGCAACCTTATGCTTTCTTATACTGCTTTATTTGGTCTTAAATGTATATGAAGCATATAAATACGAAAGATGGGGTAATTTTAGTTAAGGAAAAGAAGCATTTACCTGAAGTTACTTATCATTTTTATAAATCAGGTCCCATCGATTAGAGGTATACATTGGTATTGGAACCAGTTTCATGCTACAGTCCGCATACAGCCTAATTCTAGGAATATGATTCATCTACAACAAATGCAGTCAATTTATTTCGGCACTAATTTCCATAATTCATCTTCGAGTTCACATCGCGGAGTTAGCTCACCTCAGCACACAAAACGTTGCTGCACTTATATACTCTCAAACACCACATATCAATCTAGCCCCACTATCGAGGCGGGCGGTTGCTAAATTGATCGAATAGAAGATATTTACAGGATACTAGCCCAACCCACTATATTACTTTCTCTACTTCTTAGTTCTTACCTATGACAGGTAGAGGAAGTATTGTATTTCGCCCCCAAAAAATCTATGATATTTCATTGTAAATACGCATTTGATGTTTCCTGAGCGCCAAAAATGATATATAAAAATCCCATACGTCTCCAGCACAATTAAAAGACGAAAAGTGGGAATGTACAACATTTGTTTTACTTTCAGCATTTTCAAGGAAAATTGCAAATAAAATATTACTTGTTTCCTTAAAACTGGCTCCAATGGCTTTGTTGAAGTGCCCTACGTTTGAGAGTACTGAGTCAAAATAAATTGTGTATCTTCTGTGTATAGTCCTTTTCATCCTAAGCAACATTGGGAGTGAAATTTCTGTACACATTTTCTGAACCTTTGGTATTAAGGTGGATATCTTCCAGAGTTGGTATTTAAGTTAGGTATCTTCCAAGGATACAACACGAAGTTTTCGAGGAAAATGCCCCCCACCTTTACATGGAAAAAAATTTCGAAAATTTTGTTTCTCTCAAAAATGGCTCTAACAATTTTGATTAAAATATTGTATGTTAAAGATATTTAAATGCCAAATAAAATTTATATCTTGAAATTTTTGGGAATACCCTCTGAAGACCTCTTTATTCTGGATAAGTTTTGCTGAATTTTTCATAATTGATAAACCATAAGAAATGAATAAACATATACTATACAAAAAATATAAACATATAATTTAGATACATATACATTTTTTTCGTGGAGTTGGTCATATCCGAGATATTCCTTTTATTGGTTTCATTTTTAAAAAAATAAAAACTTTTGCCACATGGAAATGTATTAACTATTGGACATGCAAATAGACAAATTTCCATCGCATAGAACCAGCTTTTAAAAGATTTGACTATCGCTTTAGCCTAGTACACACCCTTATTTCTCTTCTATTTACAAGGAGGCAAATAATAAGGTAGTTTCTGCTAATGTTTATCTCAAGAGAAAATTAAGTTTTTTGGCAATAATTTGTTACAAATATGTGGAGTAAATCATGTGAATGGAACGCGTTATATTTTTAATATAGTTTTGAACCACAAAATACCTTTACCCATTGATATTTTAATAACTTGATTAAAATTTTGATAATTTTTAAAAGTTTTAGAAATTTTAATATCTAAACGTGATCATTTTTTATAAAAATATTTCTTACTTACTGTTGGGTGTTAGGATAATTATGTTGCTTGTAGATAATATTACAATAGACTTCTGCACATTCTGGGAAGTTTTAGTTGTATTTAAAACTAAGACTCATGGACTCCTAAACGTGTGAAAATTTAGTTTATGGCATTTTTGTTAGAAAACAGGTGTCTTTCACGATCTTTAAAGGCTATAGAGCCCGAAGTAAGGCTGAGAAAGCTAAATGTTAATTGACTATGGATTCTTAAAAGTTCTAAAACAATTTTCTGTAAAAGAATGATTTATATATAATATATATTTAATGTATATTTTATATATTTAATATATAAGTATTTGCGTGCCTACACAAGTTATAACATTACTTGGCAATTCTTATCACGGTTTTCATTAATTGTATAGAAAAGTAAACATGCTCAGGCATTTTTGAGAGTGTAGATCATCTCAGCAAGACATTGTACTTTATTCCTGATACGAAGTAAAATCTTGTTAATACTCACTCAGGAACACTAAAGTTATCATAGAAAATATACACAATAGGTAATTGGTGAATTTTAAAAAGCAATTTTACTGGATTTTCATTGTATTTTATTACTAAAAATACTTGCTGTGTTCCATTTTCATCTCTGCTACAAATTTCTGCTTTAAAGCTGATTATTCTGTCTACTTCATCCTAATTGAGATAAATATGAACAGAAATGATCTTATTGCTTGATTCCTTGTAAGCAGAAGCGAATTAAGGGAATGCATTAGGCTAAACCGATAGGCAAGTCTTTTAAAAGCAGGTTGCTATGGGATTGAAATCTGTTTCTTTGCATGCACAGGAGTTGACAACTTCTTGTATGAGAAAAGTTTAAGTATTTTAAAACTGAAATCAATAATAAGGAATATCTAAAAAAAAAAAACTGATGTGTTCCATTCACATGACTTTCTCTATATCTCTGTAAATTATTATTGTTAATAAGGTTATCTTTTATTTATTTCATGCTAATCGAGAACAATTAGCAGAAATAGTCATATTCATTGCTTTATTGTAAGTAGAAGCGAAATAAGGGAGTATCATAGGTTAAAGGGAAAGCCAAAAGCTGGTTACTATGTGACTGATGTTCCTTTGTTTGTATGGACAGGAGTTGGCAAATTCCTGTATGAGAAAAGTATAAATTTTTCAAAGCTGAAACCAAGGAAAAGGAATATCTCAAAAACGATCAACTCCACGAAAAAAATGTATATAACATAAATTGTGTGGTTTAACGTGCTCTACATTTTTTGAGGGTTAGGTTTTTGTCCATCTCTTACGGTTTAGCAGTTATGAAAAATTCATCCAAAATAAAGTAGCCTTCAGAGGCTATTCCCAGAAAATTCAAGATATACATTTTATTTGTCAGGTAAATAACTTTAATATACGATATTTTAATCAAAATCGTTAGAGCAATTTTTTAGAAAATCATAATTTTCGAAAAAAGTTCCATGTAAAGGGTAGTTTGGGGTGGAAAGATTTTTCTCAAAATCTTCGTGTCGCATCCCTGGAAGATACTAAACTTAAATACCAGGTATGGTATTTTACCGACTTTTCGTTTTTGAGTTATCGTGTTCACAGACACACGGACACACTAACACACGGATACACGGACTTTTTCTGAAAATACTTTTTGTGGATACAGGGGACCCTAAAACATATATTTCCGGTGAAATCTCGGTATCGAATTTTTTGGTGGAGTGCAATACATTCTCTATTCACTATGTACATAGTGAGTATAGAGAAAGTAAAAAATTATATGAATTAAATTGTATATGTTAATAAGATCTACATTTTTTGCGTAGTAAGTTTCTTTTTTATGTCTCTTAAGGTTTAACAGTTATACAAATCATCCAAAAATAAGAGGTCTTCAGAAAATTCAAAACATATTTTATTTGCCTTGCAAATATCTTTAATATACGGTATTTTAATCAAAATCGTAAAGCCATTTTTGAGAAAATCAAAATGTACGATTTTCCCCCCATTTAAAGGGTAGTAAAGCGGGATTTATCTTGAAAATCTTGTAGCGAGAAACATACGCGCGCGCGCACAACACACACACACATACATACACACGCATTTTTTATAAGATTTTTTTTTTTTTTTGATTCAGGGGGACTTTAAATATATGTTTTCAGTGAACTTTAGTATCGAATTTTGGGTAGAATACAAGAACTTCTCTATACACTATTTATTTAATACGTATAGAGAAAGCAAAAATTCAAAGTGCATACTTTATATTTTATCATACAAATTCGAAAATTAGAATTGAGATTTGGGAACTTTATGTGATTGTAAAGTTATGCAGAATTACATATGAAGGGATGATACAAGGGATCGTATATAAAACAGTATAATGAAGCGATAGATTATCAGTGAGAGTGTCTTAACCAGATTTTGTTGTATTTCTTTTTACTTTTCCTGCGTGATGAACAATAAAATCTGTTCTTAAACCTAAGGGATTAGGAAAGGCAATATTCTAGACTCTCAAATAACTGACGAGGGTTTGTGTGCAAAATGAAGTTTGCTTTAGTACTTACGCAAAGATACACTCTTGGACAGTTGCTATTAATGGACGTTTCCTGTTTGAAGCATCTTTGTAAAGAAGATTTAGTGAATTACTTATTCTACAGATAATCACTGAGAACGAAAGCTGCTAAGTTTTAAAATCATCTCAGAATATACTTTTCTTTGGATTATTTCCTGTAAAAGAAGATTAATTTAGGATGATGAAACATTTTTATGTGCCTTAAAATATATATGTTACGACAGCACTTTCCTCGGAGACGGATTTGCGGTAGCTATCCCATCTTTTTTTTTTTTTTTGCAGAACGGACTCTTTTTCGAACAATTAGGATGTTTAAACAGAACTCACAAAAGGAATTCCAATTTGTAAAAGCACATATTATCATGTGTGCATCATATCATTCACTTAGGAGGTTTATAGTCTAATACGAATGGGATTAGAAAAGCAAAGGATTCACTTTCATTGAGGTGAAATGCATTAGACAATGTACTTGAGCTAAAAAATGTACATAAGATTGAGGGGGTGGTGAGATTGTGAAAGCTACTGGAAAGTTACTGAGAGTTTGCAGCTTAAGTGAAATTGTAAGATTTCTATTGGTTCATGGAAACAGTTTCTACTAGGAGCAGGAAAAACAAGCCAATTAGACCACATATTTAATGGTTAGACAGAACAAGGGTGTTCAACATATATTCTACAGAGACATATTCTACAGGTAGCAGTACATTCAGTTACTCTATACAGCACGTTGGCGTTACAGATTATTTCCGTGAGAAACGTGATACGTGAAATTTAAGTTTCACTTTTAAGTGAACGCGTTTTAATACAGTTTCAGTTAGGATCTCAGATAATTGTAAAGTGTGTATAAATTGTGAGTACTATTGATAACAGTTTAATAAAATACTCAAACTAAAAGCTGCAAATGTGTTATCTCTGAAATAGTTCCCTTTACCGTTTACGCCTTGTTAAGACAGATTTGCTCTCCCGAAGACCCAACTAGCCGGAGTAAATATGAATAATTATATTAAAACATAATTATCAATAAAAATAATCAGAGATAACGAAGAATTGGTGTGACCGTCGCAAAATTGATCTAAATCATTAAAAATAATTCCCAAATTTTGGCAACTCTTAAGTGGTGTTAAAGTCTCTACAGGTGCGTTATGACTATTTCGATCTAAAGCGATCGATTGAACTTTTTAATAATTTAAACTTTGCACTTTGCAATATTAAGTGATTACTATTCTCTACTCAGCTCAACATATAGTTTTTTTTGTTGTTTTTTTTTTTTTTTCTCATATGATTTCAACCTGTCAATGTTTTTTTGGACAGTAGTAGTTTTTTGGAGCTGCGGTAGTATGCGACATGAGTGACATGCGTCTAGAAGTCTACCTCGTGGGTATTGGGCGTTTATTTTTATCCGTGATTTCCCACGCAGGAAATGTCCATCGCTGATCAAGTCAAAATCAAAAAGCTCCTTATGATATTCGACTTTTTGAAGAAGATAATGGAACAGCTTTACCAGTAAAGGTATTAGTTCGAATTCTAAGTACGTTAGAAGACGTAAATATCTTGTGAACAATTCAATGTGTTGGAGTAAAAGCTGGTCTACTCCAGCACGATTAAATGAACTAACTTGTACCGCATCTCTAGTGACTGAAGATCATACGTAATGTAATGTCGAGGATTATGAGACTATAGTCCTCTAGCGGCAGATCCTATTTAATGGGAACTCATGCTGATGGGGACTGAATACTGTCCCTCTAGCGGCAGGTGTTCATATTTGATGTTTCGGAGTAGGTATTTCATCTCTTCAGTAATATAAATCATATTTATGGGAACGATAATTCATTCAACGGTCTTGTCCTATTTAGCTTGTTAAAAAACGGGCAGCAATATTTAAATGTTATTCATTTCTGTGACAGGACTGTGGTAAGACTGATTGTATTAGTTTGCAACCCAACCACTTCCAGAGCGCTGTACTTTGCTTTCTCGGTCTTTCTAGGTGTATGCTGCTCTATTTTCTCTTTCACGAACCATAACAGCTCTTTCCAGGTAGAGTTCGCTGTGATACTTTCTCTTTCGATAATGATCACTTCTCTTCGTTAGAGAGCGACGTTACTTCAGTGAAGATTCACCTTCCAACTATGACGCTCTATCGGTGTGCGGGAAATCATGGGTAAAAATGAACACCTAGTATAATCGGGTCTGCCTTCTTGTTACTAACAAAGGAGAGACGCGTTAACCTTGATATGAGTCACATGTTGATATTGCAGTCGTCTAACCGGGTCTGTCGAATCTAGGCATATTGTTCCAGCTGTTCGAATTTTCCTTTCGAACTATGGTACTATCCTTTCGAACAAACTAATAAATAACTGATGTCACAACATTTCTTTCCGTTCTCCAAAACAAACAAAAGATTGAGGAAATAACTGGCAAACCCAACCCTAGTTCACGAATAGTGCAGGTAACACCAAATTCGCATTTCAAATATTTTTATTCACTGTGCGTCTAATGGTTTTTCTGGAAATACAGCGGTTTTAACACAACTATATTTATTTTGGTTACTTTGCTAATTTCTCCGTATGTAGCGACTCAGCAGTTAATTTATACCACTTGCTGATAAGGAAAATTCAAATTTAAGGTTGGCATTTGATAAAATACACAAATGTACTAATTTATTTTCTCACTTATGTAGTAATATTCAGCATACTTAAAAAAAATACTTATGTTAACTTTCACTAAATATTTGAAGATGCGAGTCACACTTACTCCTCGTTATCTCTGATTTATTTTTATTATTAATTATATTTTTAATATATTATTCATATTTGCTCCGACTAGTTGGGTTCTTCGATCGAGCAAGCATCTTCTAACAGGGCGTGAGCGGTAAAAGTAATTATTTGAAAGATAACATATTTGTAACTTTTAGTTTGAATTTTTTATTTAAACTGTTACCAATATATTCACACTCTGTATACACTTTATAATCCTCTGAGATCCTAGCTGAAACAGTGTGATGCGCGTTCCCTATAAGTGAAACTTAAATTTAGCGTTTCATGTTTCCTTCGTACATAATCTGTAAGACCGACGTACTGTGGAGAGTAACTGAATGTACTGCTACCTAAAGACGTACTAATGTGTACAGTAGATGAGGTCGAGCGGTGTGAGAACTGGCGCCTCGGTAAAATATATATCCAACACTCTTGTTCTGCATAAATTGGCTTGTTTTTCCCGCTCCCGGTAGCGTCTCTTTTCATGAGCCATGGAAAATACCTTACTCTCACTTAGGCTGCTAGCTCCCAGTAATAACTTTCACAATCTCACCACACCTTAAAGGTTTTTTTTTTTTTTAACTCGAGGACATTCTTTTATACGCTTCACCTCAACTCCTTTGCTATTGTCCACAAAATCTTTGCGAAAATTTCTCTTTTATGGCCTATAAACAGTTTCAGCTATCTCGTCTCTGTTATAAATAAGCTTATGTTAGCATCCTTTAATAATATAGGAAATCGCATTTCTATATTACATATATTTATTTCATTATTATTTAAATCTTCTTGTATTCATTAGTACTGCCTCAAAGCGGATCTATTTCAGATATTACTCCTTGATATAACAACGAGCTACATATACTTCTCATACGATGGATAAACGTGTGTCCTGTATACAAGAGATACTGCTATTACAAGCGCCTCACTGCTTGTCTCAGCTTTATAGTCGGGTCTCGGGTGGCACTAGAACAGGTCTAGGGAAGTCTGACCCCAGTTTTTTGTTGTTTCTTTTTAAATACAGTTCCAGAGTCTGGTCGGTACTCTGGCACTGTATACCCTATTTTTATTTACCTGATTGTTTTACTTTGTTTGCTGTATTTCTGTTTTCTTTTTATTACACACATACACATACACAAACATATAACTCCCATGCCCAAGGTGGGACTCGAACCCACGATCCCCTGCGCTATGAAGCATCAAAGCGAGACCGCGGGCATGGGGACCGGCATAGTCGGGAGTCTTTAATAGGGTATTTTACCCGAACATGCCCTCTCAGTACCCTAGCAGACCCACTCGATGCAAAATAATGCACTCGGCGCAGTATTACTGCTTAGTGTTCATAATGAGGCGACATAATTTAATGTTGCCACATGAAACTCGGGCGAAAGCACACAACTTTTCGTTATACTTTTATACATTTGATTTCAATTTGTATAACTCGATGTGATTCAGTATTTTTTTCCAAAAATAAACTATTTTTGTGGAAGATAATGCCGTTTTAACAAAAACCAAAAAAAAAAAAAAAAAAAACTCAAATCAATTCTATGGATGCTGATATGCCATGCGGTCAAAGTTAACTCCAATCGAATGGACTTTGTCGCTTTCATGCTGCATTCTTGTTGGTTGATCATCTTGTCGTCATTTGGCGTCGCCAGTGTCGCGCTATTATGAATTAGGAATTAAAACAAAACATTTTGCACCAAAATTCGTAGACTTCTGTGGACTTCTTGTAAATGTCTTTTCCTCACAACCCGTTTCGCATTTTTACCAATCTGCGGTGGCAAAGACCTTTTTTCTAGGAGTGTTCTGTTCCATTTGAGAAAGTGGATCCGGACTTCACGGATAGTTTGTGCAAAATCCTACGTTGTCTCGGAACAAAGGCATGCCGATTAAGTCACTGTTTCAGAAGTCGGTACTTTCCTGAGTGGAGTAGGAGGTGGGATTACTGACTCCATTTAATATTTGTCCAATGGTATTCCTCTTGTAACCAATGGTACCGTATACCTGATAAGCAGAGAGAGCTGCGTTCCGTTCCAACTCCATGGAGTCATTGCCTCCCAAACTGTTGCTACGTACGCGATAACAGTCATGAAACGAAACCGCACATTAATGCAGCTAATGCAGAAAATTACGACGAATACAGCCTTATACCCAAGTTACATTTTTTCTGCTAGCCATAACAAGACTAAACCTTCTGTTGTGGCCCCCATGTGTTTACCATAGCGCATTCTACTACAGAACGCTTGTAAGAGGAACAAATACAGCTACATGTGCATATGCGTAAGACCATGCACTTATTTTCAAACATCGTTTAGTAAACTCTGAGAGTTTCCCTGTCTTGTCACGTGTAAATCACAACAATAATCGTATCTGTTTTTAAACAGTGATCATTTATCTCTCGACCCCTCTAAGTGGCACACTATTGTTACAGCGACGGTAACAGTGGCGAAGGCACCTGAAATAGTTGGTATCTTGTAGCGGACTGCTGAATACCTACATCCACCGGGTTGAGGTGAGGAAGGCGTCGCCCCGCAATATATCGACAAGAACATCGATTGCACACGAGGGCCCAGAGTATGCTGACATGCCGTGATGGCAGAACCATTATAAGCACTTGGTGACCCGGTAAAAGGCTCGGACAAAACCGGATGTTTTTCTTTGCCGGATTAAGTTGCGACGCCAGGACGCCCTCACTCCTCCCCTAAGCGTCGTTACCCCTACCAGACCACATTACCAGGGCGGGAGAGACTTGATTGTGACGTGAGTATATCCCGATTAATCCCGGGACATCGCCACAGGGTTCACGTCATCGCTCTCCGGTCAAGCCGGCCGGGCCTATCAGCAAGGTCCTGCAGCAAATCCACCTGGATACACTCCTAACGCCTCCCTACATTATACAGGCTGTTGAGCAGGTATTCGCTGGAAATACGCGCTTAAGAGGATCCGAAATGGCCTGCCCATGCAATACTAAATTATGAAGTGCCCTTTCTCAGAAACTACATGTCTGCAGAATTTGAAGGGCTCGTTGACACAGCCACAGTTTATTGACTCGATAATGTAGACCTATATAGTTTGTTTCAGAAATCGAAATACAACAACAAAACCTTATGTGTTCCATTCACATGACTTTCTCTACATATTTGTAACAAATTATAGTTCAAAACCTTATTCTCCTATTTATTTCATCCTAATCAGAAAAAATTAGCGAAAATGTCTTATTACTTACTTCCTTTTAAATAGGAGCGAAATAAGGAAGTGCAATAGACTAAACCGATAGTCTAATGTTTTAAAAGTGAACGCCATGTGATTAAACTTCCTTTGTTTGTATGGCCAGGAATTGACAAAATAAGCATTTTAAAACTGAATCAATAACCATTTTAGCCATACTTGAGAAAATCAAAATTTCTAAAAAATTCTCCATGTAAAGGGTAGTTGGGAATGGGAGGATTTTCTTGAAAATATTCGTGTCGTGTCCTTGGAAGACACTGAACTTAAATACTAAGTTTTGTATTTAACGGTAGTTTTGTTTTTGAGCTATGCTGCCCACAGACACACATACACACACTGATTGACAGACAAAACGGACATTTTTCTAAAAATGCTTTTTTTTATTTAAGTGATCTCAAAACGTGTATTTCCGGTGAAATCTCGGTATCGAATTTTTGGGTGCAATACAATACCTTCTCTATACACTACGTACATAGTACGTATAGAGAAAGTAATAATTTTATATAAAAGTCAGAACTGATGTTGACTAACACGATCTTTTCTACCAATGACAAGTTTACATAACGTTCATGTGAAAAGTTACCTGTATGTGCTCACTAGATGCTAAAATTATTTCAAAGTAAAACCAGATGTGTGTGTGTGTGTGTGTGTGTGTGTGTGTGTGTGTGTGTGTGTGTGTGTGTGTGTGGTTTCTTAAGTGTTTAACGCCCGCTTTTACTACCATAGACCTCAGAGGATGGCACTATGACACTTGGAATGAAGATGGAGCACTGGTGGAATGCGATAGCGGGGAAACCAGAGAACCCGGAGAAAATTCGCCGCTGCACGGCTTAGTCCCACATTTGCCTGAGAAGCAGGAATTTGTTACTTAAAATGTTAAAATACTTGGAAACAGCATTTAAATATTTATCCATGATAACGTACTTTTGAGATTGTGAAAAAAATCGTAAAATCTCAATCATCTCCGTAAAGGACGCTTGAGAAATGTCTAAACTTGCAATCTGGAATATTGCGAAAACATGACTGGAAAAAAACTTAACAGAAAATGTATAACTCGTATTTAAATGAACTGTATATTTTTTCTCTATCTCTATCATGCGAATTCCTAGCTATACATCACTGAACTAATTAATTAATAAATTTAATTCACAGAAAATTCTATACGTTATATATTCTATGTGAATGTATAAATGTATGTATCTGGAAAATGTGAAATATAGATATACTCATTCGTTTTCGTAATTTTTAAAAATGTTAATCCTGTTTTGTTCAAATATTTTGCCAAGTATAATGGAAACCAATTAAGTTTTCCTAAAATGTTTGATTTGGTGACTAAAAAATAAGACCATTTCTGCTAATGTCGATTAGCTAAAATATGTAGAAGAATTACCTTTCATAGAATGTTTATTTTAGAAAAGGTAGAGAAACTTATTTGAATGGAATACATCAGATGTTTAATACATATCTTCTTGTGGAATAAGGGAGTACACTAGGCTAAAGTGACAGTCAAACCTTTTAAGAACTGACTGCTATGTGATGGCTTTGAAATTTAGTTCCCTTTGCAGGAATGATGTGTTCCATTCACATAACTTTCCCTGCCTACACTATAACAAACTATTCTTTAAAAAGCGTATTCTTCTATCTAGTTGATGCTAATCGAAACAAACATTAGCATCGCCTGCGGTGCCACAAGAAGTAAAAGCGGGCTTCTATTACCGTTGAATTTGCCTCAGTGTTACTCAGCCTGCACGATGATTGACTCACGCGGGGTGGTGCAGCTAATGGGGGTAGTTCAGGGAGCGATCTTATATATTATTTCCTGGAGTTTATTCCTTACTAGGAGAAGCGAGATAAGCACATTTGCCTTACAATAATGCTGACTTGTACACCTATTACAAATTCTAACACTTGGCTGATCACACGTAATTACAATCCCTTCTTCTCCCTTAATTCTGCGTTATACTATATACATGAGTACGCGTCACTGTCTTTAAATTCGTTACACTTTACATTGTCTAGCTTTGTGTGAAGACGTTTAGTTCAGCCCGATGACCGACAGCATAACAGCGACAAATAGATCAGCTAGCAACAGACAGCTCGCAACGGACAGATGATTTTCACGGACAGATCACGATATGCCTTCTTGGGCTCTTTATATAAAAAAAAATACCGTCATGGCGGCCTCTTTCTGATTGGAGAGAAAGGCCGCTCGATTGACGTAAATATTTCCCAAGAGTCAATTTCCTTATCCCAGGGTGCACTGCAAACCTCACGTCATGTCTTCAACAATGAACAATTACCGTCTTCCGAATTTTTCGGTTCACCCCCGTTGTAACTCGATGGTACGTGACTGGACAAAAGAGACCTTTCTAACAAAAGCGCTTCTCATCCCCTTTGACTCTCTTGGCGTCAACTTTCTTCTCCAGCTGAATTTTCTCAGTTAAATACATACATTTATACTTTTTTAGCTTTACATTGAAAAATAATTAATAAATAATAATAATTTTGATAGGGAAGCTAGTTAACGGTCTCAAGATGTGCAATAAAGTGAAAAACGGATGACGATATCCTGTTTGAGAAAAGTATTAGTATTCTAAAATAGGACCCATAGCAAGGAATATGATGTAAATGGTTAGTTCCACAATAACATGTATAAGGGCTTAAATTGTATGATCTAATTTTTTTTATTTTTTTATTTCTTACGGTTTACCAGTTATGCAGAACTCGTCCAGAACGAAGAGGTCTTCAGTGGCTATCACTAGAAAGTTAAAGATATTTATTTGACAAATAAAATGCATATCTTTAATACATGGCATTTTAATCAAAATATTTGAGAAGATCAAAGTTTAATAAATAATAAAAAAAAGCATATAAAGGGCAGTTTGGGGTGTGGAAATATGTTCAAAATCTTCATGTCTCATCCTTGTAATTATCAAGTTTAACCGACTTTTCGTTTTTGAGCTATGCTGTACAGACACACACACGCGCGCCCTTAAATTTCGGCAACGAATTTTTGGATAGAATGCAATCTCTTCTCTCTCTAAGGTTTTATTTTCTTCTGGCTCTACTTTAGCTTAACGTGCTATAACCTGCTTGGTCATATCGGACGATGAATGCAATCGGTGAAATATGTTCAACTGATCCCTTGAGTTTAAGTTACTGACATTCGTCTTCTCAGGATAGAGAAAAATCCCGCTAATTATGAAATTTACGAGTTGTATTTTGTATTACTGTATAAAAACTCGCTCTACACCGCACAGAATTGCAAGGAAGACCAAACTGATAAACACATTGACGAGGAGCCTTTTGAAAGAGTAAAATTACTTTCAAGAAAACGTACTGTTACACGCCGGATGATGTCAACCATAGGGGTTTTCTAGGTAAAGCGCTCGAGCCCTCGACCGCTTTATCATTTTGCTTTTAAAAAAACTTTGCACTTCGCATTTCTTTTTTTTTTTTACACTAAAAACTCTAATAGTGGGATATGGAAGTATTAAAGAAGGTAAAACAGTACAGTATTAATATGAAACGTCCAGCAACTTTACAAAGAGAGCGTAATGAACAGGATAGTGAAATCGGGAGCGAAATCACGAGTTTTATTTAATTTTGTTTTATCTTGTTTAGCTATAATTATAGCTAAATTTTTCTGTATTATTAACACGAAAATGAGATCATTTAAAAACGAAATGTGCATTATTTGAAAATTATCATAAGTAATAAATATAACGAGAGCTCCAACTTTTATCTAGATAAAACTTGTAGCTCGAATTGTATTTAATAAAGCTATTTCGTGAATAAAATCACAATGAATAGCCTATATGTACTCGTCTCCATTACACTTCCTCATATCCATTGCCCAGTTCTTTCAAAAATGTGTCTATCTCCTGAGTTGGAGTGTCTGGCAAGAGACCATGAACCCGTAGCTTACAGAATTCGTTGAACTGGTTCCACACATTCTCTCTGTAGCTTTTAGTATTCTGCCACTTTGAGTTTTCGATTAATATGTCTATATTTACGATAGATCTTTCCCCAAAACGTTTTGGAACTTCCACCATTATGTACGCGAATATTACTGATACTATTATAATGAGACGAACATTAGTTCAGAAAGAAAACAAATGCACGTGGGAGCGATAAATTTAGAAAAACAATAGCACGTGGGTGTGATAAAAAACGATATAAATACAGAGATAATGAGTTCCGATTGGTTGGAATTTTACGCACCAATGTACTGGATTGGCCACTTCCTACGATCAGCTATGATGAACGAAATAGTCACAAATAAAACACACGGTATGTTGCAATAATTAAAATATGACTTGTTATCAAAATCCAGACCTGGATTATGGCCATTTTACCCACCCTGTTCACCTTAATGTGTTAGTAACTGACCCAAAAGTTTGCTGTGGTAACGGAAAGGTGGATAGCCTTTTTCATTTCCTGATTTGCATTTACAACCTGAATTCCTCATTTAATCCGCCCGCGCGAGAAGTTTTTACACCAGAATATCTGAGGTTTGATTAAGGGCTGGTAGGGAGACTTGGAACGATCATAGCAGTGGAATTAAGGTGTTAATCTTGCCAGGAATCCAGCAGCCACTGCGCTTGATCAGCGAAGCAGCAGAGGTGAGGGAAGAAAAGAAGCTTCTCCTTTAATTAGCACCGCGCCCTTCTACCAGGGGTCAATAGCAGTCTGCTCTACGTCATATTTTATTAACAGAGCACACGTCTCCAACAGGCTTGTTACAACAGCTTCGTTTACACATGCGCAATACCAGGTGTGCTACTGGGGATGCAAGAAACAATGTATACGTTACAAGCAATCAACTGCATAAATTATATAGCTGTAGCAAGGCTTGGTTCATTTCGTCTTTCTTGGCGTGTTTTCCTAATATAACCCCTCCCTTTTCTAAAATATACATACATACTAGCAGAACACGTGTTGGGATAAGTGATCTTAAGACCGAACTTACGAACTTTTTAGTTTAAAAGTTCTGATCGTGGTTCTTATCGCTATCGTAACTACAGGTATAGGATGCAGGTTGTACACGGAAAGGAGCACTTCATACACGGCGTGTCATATGAATATGTTACATTTACCCCCCCCCTCCCAGGAGAGTCGCCATCCGTGGTGTAGTGGCTACCTTTAAAACACAATATTGTAGGATCATACCTGGCGGAGGGTGATGGATTTTTGCTGGACGCAAAAACCAAGGCTTCCTTCGGAATGGAAGTAAAACCGGTGGTCCCGTGTAATATTTATTTGGACGTAGAACAACCCCTTGCCTTGAAAGAAAAAGGTTTCTGGGCAAAATTTCGCCATTTCGCGCCCGCAAGTCGTGATTTCGTGCTACAGTGTCATCTGTGGGTGAACCAGAAATTAAACTCCGATCAAGGAAACATCGTAGGATGCCCTATGCTGCACTCAGGAGCTACAGGAAATTAACTACCTCCCCCAGGAGGAAGACATAAAGTTAAGGAGCCACAGGAGGCAATCAGACTAGCCACAGACGTGCAGAAGTCCTTAATATCTCCTAACCCTTGTTTCTTATATGTTTGCCCCATAGAGAAGTATTCACCCGCGCTGCATTACTACCTCTTTCCCCTGAATGGCTAATACACATCTTTGAATGATGAGAATAAAGTTACAAGGAAGGGCGATAAAACAATATAAACACTGTGCCATGGTACACGCACAGAGTATCCCACCCTGAGAGGCAAAAGATCCGCCTTCCTACCTGCTTCATGAATTCATATGTGTTCCAGATGTATATAAATGATTCAATATATTCGATTCATACGATTATGAGAATGTACATTTGACATTCCTCTGTGAATATATTAAGATATATACTTATGTTAAATAATGAACTAATTTCTACCGCATAACACCCATTACACGATGACACCCAATAAGAGGTGACTAACTCATGTGACCGTTAAGAGATTAGTGGCAAACTTATGTGAAACAAACTCTTAGTTCGAAGGCCGGGAACACAACTGTGGCTGTCCAGAGAGAGCAATGAGCTCCCCTTGCACCAGGCAGCCCTTGGCGTTCACGGTGAGTATTCAGTACTCTAATTATCTGCGGCATCTGTCCGGCATTACCTCACGCTGCAACCTGGAATCACACCTTAAACATGACAGAGAAACCGAAAGAGAAATTATGTAAGGAAATCAAAGGAAGAGGCACAACCCCAGTATTAGTCTTACCCACCAACCAAGATCCGCATGGGCAGTCGGCGGGAATTAAACCCAGGACCTCCCGAATCCAAGTCTTACCGATAGCACGGAGCATCTTGATGTACAAAATTTCAGTTTCAAAAGTATTTTAAGAAACATCTCAATGACTTTCTCTACCTGTCATCTTTAATTACTCGCCCGCGGTGCTAGAGCAGTAAAAGCGGGCGTTAAACACTACCAAAAAAAAATCTTTAATTACATTAGTTCTACTGACTATTCTTACAAAACTTATTTCTCTATGTACTTCGTGCTAATCGAAATAATTTTATGCAGAAACAGTTTCATTACACATTTTGGTCCGAAATGATTGTTTTTTTTTTTTGTTCAGATATTTAAATGCGGATGCTGTCATAAAGCTGTCATGTAATCTTCCCATGACATTGCTAGAAACAAGTGAATAGCGACAGCACTTAAAATGACGATGCTAAAAGTTGAAACCAATAATGTATATATCGCAAATGACTACGTATTTTAAACAGGATTACACTTTTTGTACTGTACATTTTTGTCTTTCTTACGGTTTACACTTTAATCAAGATTGCTTTCTAATGAAGTGGAGTGCAAAAGCTTTTCCCAGATAATTAAATGTATATACATTTTATTGACCCTGTAAATATCCTAAATATATAGTAGATATTATAATCAAATCAGAGAAAATTATTTCTGAGATAATAAAAATGCCGCAAAGAATTCCTCGCAAAGGGTAAAAAGGATGTATTTTAGTTTATGTTGCCATAACAACTTGGTCTTATCGCGAGATCTGTCCTTAAGGTAGCCTATTGAAGGTAGCCTTCAGGTCTCATTCCCGTGCCATACTACCTTCGTTGCGCGCCTAGCAGGTGTCAGAGTGTCGCCAAATCTATCTGCTCCACCATCCGTAGTCAGGTAGTGCAATCCATAGTGCAGCCATATTTTTGAGACTCCATCTCCTTCCACCACATCATTTAACTCTGCAACAACGATAGTGTTAGGGTGCCGTCCAGTCTATTGCTTTCACTATATGTGAATAGCTGGCAGCGCAATGGAATTAGCATTTTGTTTTGAGTTTTACTGCTGTTTTAGATTGAAGGTCGAACTTAGAGTGTGGTATTAAATATCTAACCCGGTATTCACCTTGGCGACTGAGGGAAACCACGAGGAAAGAAATAAAGAATAGAAGGGGGGAATAAGGCAGATTCGTCGGCCGGCAGGATTTGAACCCAAGATCTTCTGAATACGGGCCATAGATGTTACCGCCTGAGCCATCCCGCTCGATAAGAATTTCATTGTATATCCTCGTGTCGCATCTTGGAAAGACACAACCTAAATTCCAAGTTTGGTAATCATCGGACTTTTCCTTTTTTAGTAGCGCTATACACAAATGCCACCCTTCGTGCTTATCATGCTAGACTTTAGAACCCAAGATTGCCAGTTCAAACCAGGAGGAGGGTGATGGATTTGTTCGGACGCAAAATTCCTTAGCGTGGCTTCCTTCGGAATGGAAGTAAGGCGTGGTCTCGTGTAATGTTTATTTGCATGTAAAAGAACCTCTTATCTTGAAAGAAGAAGGTTTCTGGGCAAAAATCTGACAGTTCGCGTCCGCAAGAAGTGATTTCGTCCTATGGTGCCCTCTGTGGGCGACATGCCGATCCCTCGTCCCTGTGGTGCATGGCGGCGAGCTCGCGAGCTAGAAATTCAAATCCGTTGACAAATTCCCGTAAGTTTTAACAAGGAATATTTCAGAAATGGTCACCTCCACGAAAAAAATGAATATTAGATAATTTGAGTGTTTTAACGACATCTACAGTTTTTATCCAGTTAAGTTTTTGTCTATCTCTTACGGTTTACCTTTTATGTAAAATTCAGCACATTTCATCCAGGATAAAGAGGTCTCCAGAGGTTGTTCCCAGAAAATTAAGGATATACGATTTATTTCTCACGTAAATATCTTTAATATACGGTATTTTAATGAAAGTTGTTATAGCCATTTTTGAAAAAATCAAAATGTTTTCAAAGTAAAGGGTACCTGGTTTGAGGTGGGGGGATTTTTCTCAAAATCTTCGTGTTGCATCCCTGGAACATACTAAACTTAAGTACCAAGTTTGGTATTTTATCAACTTTTCCTTTTTGAGTTGTGTTCACACACACACACGCTCATGCGGACCTTTTTCTAAAAGGCACACAGGGAACATTAAACGGGTATTTCCGGTGTAATCTCGATATCCAATATTTGGGTGGAGTACAATACCTTATCTATATGGGTATTTTGTAGAGAAAGTAAACTTTTGTATCTCCAAAAATGCATGTTGTAGAAAAATGTAAAATAGGACGTAAACCTCCAACGGATAACCCGGCAAACTCATACTTTCCCATGGCGGCGTTGTGGCGCAGTTGTTAGATAGCATGTGGAATTTGTAGTTTTTTTTGTTTGTTTTTTTTTTTATGTAGTTTAATGTCCTGTAACCTAGTTGGTCATGTCGGACGATGAATGACATTGGTGAAATTATGCTCAAATGATCTCGGGGTCCATGGAGCTTAAAATTACTCGACATTCGTCTTCTCAGGATAAGGGAAAACCCCGAAAAAAGAACCTTATCCGGGTAACTCACCCTAAGCGAGATTCGATCTCACGACCTTTTGAATGTGAGGGAGACACGCTACCACCACACTACCCAGGCGGGCGAATTTTTGGTGGACGATGCGTCCTCTCGGCGGATTTTATGCAGGTTTCCTGCGCCATTCATTCCACCAATATCTCCATCATCAACTTTCCTGGTATCCTTTTTCCGTTTCATTTCATATAATTTACTTCCTCGCTTTCATGCCTGTCGCCCTCCGTGATATAATGCTAACTTCATATATCCAAGGTCGCGGATGTAAAAATCCTTAGCATGGCTTCTTTCGGAAGGGAAGTAACGCCGTTGGTCCCGTGTTGTAGATTTACGGCACGTAAAAGAACCTCTAGCCTGAAAGAGAGGCCTCTGAGCAAAATTAAGCGGTCTTTCACGCCCAATTTAGAATGGGACGCTGAGAACCATAGTAGTTAAAGAGCGTCCATAAATAACACGCCATTATTATTTAGCTTTCATACCTGGCATTGGGCTGTTTACCCATCCCTGGGTACTCTTACCAGATCCACTGCCCGCTGCTCCTCAACAGGCATCTGACTCCAGGCTTTGGCTTGTAGGTGTGGGGTATATAAACTTCGTATGAGGAGGGTAACCAGAAGGAGAAGTACTTATATCTAAACATCTAATTGTTTTTGGCTAAAATATCAGTCCCAAAGGCTTCTAGTGCGCTCGGAAGTGATCGGTTTACGTATACTAATAATGTAAAGAGAAGTGTCTATAACTTCTTATACACATTTTCAATCTAAATTTCTTTACATTTAAGCAATATATATATTTATAAATGATTATGCTCTAACCTTTTTTAAAAATGCAATAATAAATAAGATGTTTAGATTTTTTTGCCCACATCCTTTTTGGGGGTACTAATTGAGGTGTAGGTAGGTAAAACGGATGAGACAGGCGAGGCTCTTTACCTATGCTACAGGAGGGGGCGCCCTTGGGAGGGAGAGAGAGGAGAAACAGAGCGACCGGAGCCAGGAATGACGGTACAGCAATGACATGATTCCTACAATTACCAGATCGAGACTCCCCGAAATGGTGTTTTATTTATGGGCGCTCTTTAACTGCCGTGGTTCTCTGCGTCCCATTCTATTCTGGACGTGAAAGACCACTAAATTTTTCAGAAGCCTCTTTTTCAGGCTTGAGGTTCTTTTACAAGACATAAATATACGACACGGGAGCAACGGCTTTACTTTATTTCCGAAGGAAGCTATGCTAAGGATTTTTACGCCCGAAAAAAATCCATCGTCCTCCGCCGGGTTTGAACTCGCGAACTTGGGTAAATGAAGCTAGTAGACTCCCCGACAATTGGGACATGCATACCGGGGACCCTGCTCTTCATAGAGTCCAAATGCCCTCAATAGGCAGTATTTATACTCCGGCAACCACCCGTCAATGGACGGTGAGAGGTCCAAAGTTTTATCCTAATAACGAAACACCATCGTCACACTTCCATTCCTGAAAGAGTCAACGGGGCAAAAGATGAACAGAATGATGAATGGAACGACATGGGACAGGAAATCCGGGATGAAAAAATCACTCAGGCATTCGCCTTGCGGGACCTTACAAATGCGAGTCGCCTACGTTACCGCTCCGATGTCTCTCACGGTAGTTAAGATGTGGTATAACCTGTTTTAATTTCTCTACACGTACTATGTACATAGTGTATAGAGAAGGTAGGTATTGTAATGCACCCAAAAATTCGATACTTGTTTTGGGTCCCCCTGAATCCAAAAAAGGATTTTTGGAAAAGGGTCCGTGTGTGTGTGTGGGGGGGTGAGTGTGTGTGTGTGTGTGTGTGTGTGTGTGTGTGTGTGGACAGCATAGCTCTAAAACGTAAAATCCATTACATACCAAACTTGGTACTTAAGTTCAATATCCAATAATGCGACCCGAAGATTTTCAAGAAAATTCCCCACCCCCAACTACCCTTTACATAGAAAAATGTTTCGAAAAATTTGAATCTCTCAAAAATGGCTCTACTGATTTTGATTAAAATATCGTATATTAAAGATATTAACCTGATGATAAAATGCATATCTTGAATTTTCTGGTAATAGCCTCTGAAGACTATTCTGGATGAATTTTATGGAATGTTGTATAACTGGCAAGAGATAGAAAAAACTCATTTAACATAAAATGTAGAGCTCGTTAAAACATACAATTTATGTAATAGGCATTTTTTTCGTGGAGTGGATCGTTTTTGAGATATTCGTTGTTTTTGATTTCAGCTTTGAAAAACATACTTTTCTCATACGGGAATTTAACTGTCCGTAGAAACAAAGGAACTTCAGTCACATAGCAAGCAACCAACTTTCGACTAATACTACTAGCCTATGCTCCCTTATTTCCCTTTTACTCACATGGAAGCAAGTAATAAGACTACTTCTGCTATTTTTTTTTTCTCGAAAACCATGAAATAAAAAGAAACAAGCTTTTTAATAATAATTTGTTACAGAGATGTAGAGAAAGTCATGTGAATGGAACACATTAGATTTTTTAAAGTGGGATCTAATATCAAAATTCAGAGAATCGCTTTAGCCATTCTTGTGTGAAAAGGTTAAAAAAAAACAAAAAAAATGACGAACACAACTCTAGTAATGCTATGTTTGGTTTCAGCCACTATATGTACATGTTACTTTCAATTATTGATGCACAATTAATTTAAAAAAAAAAATCTGATGCGTTCCATTCACATGACTTTCTCTATATCACTGCAACAAATTATTCTATTTACTTCATCTAATGGAGCAAAAATTAGCAGAAATAGTCATATTACTTGTATGTAACATAAATTGTGTGTTTTAAGGTGCTCTACATTTGTTGCGTGGTAAGTTTTTGCCCATCTCTTACGGTTTAGCAGTTATGCAAAATTCCGAAAAATTGACCAAGAATAAAGTAGTCTTCAGAGGCTATTCCCAGAAATATCTTGAATATACGATATTTTAATCAAAATCGTTAGAGCCATTTTTTAGAAAATCAAAATTTTGGAAAAAAGTTCCACGTAAAGGGTAGTTTGGGGTGGGGGGATTTTCCTCAAAATCTTCGTGTCGCATCCCTGGAAGATACTAAAGTAGAATACCAAGTTTGTTATTTTACCGACTTTTCGTTTTTGAGTTATCGTGTTCACAGACACACGGACACACACACGCGCACCTTTTTCTGAAAATACTTTTTTTGGATACAGGGGACCCTAAAACATATATTTCCGGTGAAATCTCGGTATCGAATTTTTTGGTGGAGTGCAATACCTTCTCTATACACTATATACATAGCACGTATGCACTGCTACTGGAAATGCAGCTCAGACGGGACTTGGAATTGTGGTTATAAAGCACTCGCCGTGCGAGGCGTCATATTTCTTTCTATTCAGGCACGGGTTTGAAATATTCCATAATCGGATTGGCCACTAAATTCTAATTGACCATTTTGGAGCTTCATGTAGAGATATTTTTGAGTAACAGTTTTAGAGGGAGATGATGTTTAGAGTCAGATCTGAATAGTTCTTACGCAACTGTGCTTGGAAAACAGCTCTTCAGTGAACCGAAACTCCTGGAATTATTACACAAAAACAAATTTCCCATCCCATCGGAAATTCTGGAGCCGAATCGTAAAAACATAGTCCACATCTAGCTGGTCGTAAACCATTTATCATCTCAGAAGCCAAACGACGTGGATTTATGTGGCAATGCAGTATTTTAAAGATCGTTTTCCTAAAGATTCGTGACAAAATTTCTAATTTTTTGATTAACTCTTACTTTAAGCTAAAATATGTTTAATCAGATAAACATGGATATAATCCTTACAACATAATTCAATTATGTAATAACGAAGTGTTAAATTTTATAACGCCTCCCGTTTAATAAATAATCCAGCCTACATAACCAAGACTGTTGAGAATTCGCGAGGCAGCTCTGTACCACAAATCTTCGGATCCAAAACGGCGAGAAATGCATTGCGTTCTTTCTCCTCCCCCTTCCAATGAACTCCGACGTTCATCTCCTGAAGCGCACATTCCTTGGGTCACGGGAAGGAATCCATTGCTCTAGATTCCAGGGACAAGGGAGACCCCCAGGAATGAGCCTAGGGCTTGCAGGGACTTGGAGCATCGCCAACTACAGATACTGCCACCTGCAGCCGCTATATAATTCGATTATTACTTCTTCACTGAGCTTATGCCCATGCGCAGAGCGGAAACTTGTGGGCGAGTTCAAACAAGCCAATGGCGGTGCGTTATCGCAAGTTTCTGAATAATACCACTTTGTTTTACGCCTCTATCGTTACTTTACTTCCTCTGTTTTATCTGCTGTTCGTGCATGGACCATACTTCGTAACCTGCTCTGTAACGTGTAACGTTGAAGCAAACTTCAGTTTCTTATAATTATTTTTCTACTAGAAGTTTGACATAGAAATGAAACACTGGAACATGGAGGCAAAAGTTTCAGATAATACATAGTGATCCAGTAGTAAGGTTGTTTCATAAGAAAAGTTGAAAAGAGGAAACAAAGTTGAGAATTTTCCAGAGCAGTTTTGCCATGTTTTCCGAAAGTTCTCAAGATCATTATACTTTAAAAGTATTTTAGAAAAAGGAATATAATGGTTATCTTCCGAAATGTTCTCTTATTCAGGTTGCAGAACATTAAAGTGAGATAAATCGGTAGTTGTGGATCATCTACAGTCCATGAACTGTAATTTCTCCTGCTGATATGCGAAACTGTAGTTCTTTCAGCTGTTAAGGTATACACGACACTGTAACAAATGGTTGGAAGACTTGATCTGACCACTGATAAAAAGAGAACATTACGTTCCTAAAACGTCCAAATGTAGAAGTTAAAATAATACTGCAGAAGTGGATATAACAATAAAATTACTGATAAAACCGGAACAGATCTAACTAATAGTTCCGGTAGAATTTTGAAATGTTCATAATGTATAACTGGCATAACAGATCTGGGCATGTGAAAATCTTAATGAGAGCTGGGAAGCGAATTGTATATCTGATGTTACCAGATAAACAGTTCACTGATCGACTGCATGATGAAGTGGTGCTTGTCACAGTCAATGTAAAAAATATCACCGCTTATGCACTGAATCATATACTGCGCTTACTATACAGGTGTTAATGAACTATAACGAAATATTTTCACAGAATGTAAGTAATTTGAGGTAGGAAACTTGAGGCCTGTTTATTGAAATTTCGAAGTAATGGCTGAAGTGCCAGTAATCAACTGGCTAATTTATCAACCAATCGAGAGCATAATACGAAAAACGAAGGGACATATAGCGTACCTCTCTAGCGTAGTGGTTATGATACTGGCTTTCAAGTGAAAGATAGTTTCCGAGTTCGGGTCTCGTTCATGTATCGCGGCACTTCGTCTGGAATGAAAAAAAAATAATAAAAAACATTTACTCAATGCCAGGAATCGAAATCATGACTTTTGGTATAGCAGCTTCCCGCGTTACGCATTAAGTCACCAGAGTAGTTGAAAAAACGCCTCCAGAGTAGGCTACATAATCCAAGAACGTAGTTAATGAATGCTCAGTGTCGCACTGTCAAGTGATTAGTTCCAGATTTTACAGATTTTTACGACATTAAATCTTGAGAACGCTAGTAGCGAGCTGCTAAAAATCGATATTTTTATATAAATTCTTATAAGGATAATTGGAAAAGAAATTATGGTTACTAATTTTATTGGAATAAAAAAATATTTCATTTGAGGCTAAACTAGTTACAGCAGCAGTTTTAAAGACATTCTTTTTTTCAACCTGCATTGCTTTAACGCCGACTTATCAGCACCTGATACCCACACGTTTAACGCTATGCAGTTGCGTTATGTTTATCCGGAGACCATGCATCGCCGATCTCAAATTACTTATATCAGTCAAGTGCACAATCTCGCAAATTATTTCGGTGTAGTTCATTAACATCCCGTATATTATTCATATCTACAAATATCATATTCACACATCTGTCCGTCTTCACACACTGTACGAAAATATCGAATAAAGAAGAGTGCATAATGTGCATAAATTTATGAATAATTTACTTCCATTATAAAAGTTGGACACTTTTGTCTTTGTTTATAAAACATCACATGCTATCGCTCGCACACTTACCACATTTTAGCCCTCGCATGTGGTATTATTCGTTTTCTATTTACGTTCTTCAATCTGGTTGGTCATATCAACGATGAAAAAAATTGGTTAAATGAGCTTAGGATCCATGGAGTTTTAAAGTTGCTCCATTCTTCTTCTCAGCATAAGGGAAAACCCCGAAAAATCCTTATTCAAGTAACTCACACATAAGGTAGATTCGAACTGGCGACTCTTAAATGTGGTATTCTGTTTTGTGGAATAACATGGTGAAAACCATGAACAGCGAGCATCGTGTGCAATGTTACGAGAATAAGCAATGCAATAATGTCTGTTGATTTCCAGGCATTTCGAGAACTCGGGTAAACATATACTTTCTTTCTTTATCTCTGCCTCCTGTATCTTGAAGTCGAGGACATTTGCAATTATTTCTCTGCTCTATGTAATACTTTGCCACTTCAAAAACGTAAGCGCCACGGTTATTTAGAAATATAATAAATACTATTTACTGCCCTCTTTAAAAAAAGCAATCACATGCGGAACACTTTCGATGTAGACTGTACAACGTTTTGCTCGCTGTGAAGGTGAGTAAGCAGTCGTAAAGGCATCATATCAAAACTCCGAGTAGGATAGGTTCAGCAGCTGGGTTGGTGGTCAGGGTCACGATTTCAGATACCGAGATTTAACCGGAAAAACATGTTTTGAGCACCTCAGAATCAAAAAAGCGTTTTTAGAAGCGAGTGTGTATGTGTGTCTAAGGACAACATAACTCAAAAACGGAAAGTCCATTAACTATAATATTTGGTATCTAATATCTTCCAAGGATGTGACACAAAGACTTTCAGTATAATATATCCCCAAAACTAACCTTTACACGAAAAATATTCGAAATTTTCGATTTTCTAAAAAAATGGTTCTAATGATTTCGAATAAAATACCGAATATTAAATAAAATGTATATCCTGAATTTTTGGGTTTAGCCCCTGAAATCTTCTTCATTCTAAATGACATTTGCATGGTAAACCGTAAGAGATAGACAAAAACTTAGTGCATAAAAATATATCTTGTTAAAACAAGCAATTTATGTCACATAAAATGTTATGTAGAGTTAACTACTTCCGAGATATTGATTTAAATTTTAAAATATTTAAATTTTTCCCAAACGGGAAGTCCTCATACGCATAGCGACAACTTTTAAAAATTTTGATTATCGCTTTAGCCTAGTGCATTGCCTCATGTTCCTTCTACTTATAAGGAACAACTAATAAGACCATTTCTAGCGATATATGTCCTTATTAGTATGTTATAGATAAGAGATTAATATTTTTAAAGAATAGTTTGTTTACAGAACAGTCAGAAAAACTTGTGTGAATGGATAACATAGGCATTAATTTTGAAAAATCTCAGATGTTCCATTCACATTACTTTATCTATATTTCTGTAACAAATTATTACTAAAATCTTATTCTTCTTTTAACGTCGTGCTAATTGACATAAACATTAACAAAAACGTACTTATTACTTGCTTTCTTGGAATTAGAAGGGAAGGAAGGGAATACACTAGCCTAAAGCGATAGTCAAATCTTTTAAAAGCTGCGTGCCCTGTGATTGAAATCCGTTTCTTTACATCGCCATGAATTGACAAATTTCCCTATGAGAAAAGTTAAACATATTTTAAACCAATAACAAAAAATATCTCAAAAATTCAACCGCACCAAAAAAGTATGACATAAATTATATGCTTTACAAGATCTACATTTTTTTTTGTAGTAAGTTTATGTCTATCTCTTACGGTACAACATTCATCCAGAATGAAGGACTCTTCAAAGGCTATTCCCATTTTTATTTATTTATTTTTCATGTAAATGTCTTTAACATACGGTATTTTAATCAAAATCGTTAGAGCAGTTTTTGAGAGAATAAAAATTTTCGCAAAATTTTCCAGGTAAAGAATAGCTTTGGGTGGGGTGATTTTCCTCAAAATGTTCGTGTTGTATCCTTGGAAGATAAAATACTTAAATACCAAGTTTGATATTTTACTGACCTTTCTTTTTTGAGTTCTCCTGTTCTCGGACCCACACGCGGTCCATTTTCTAAAACTCTGATGTGCTCCATTCACATCATTTTCTCCACCTGTTCTGCAAAAAACTATTCTCACAAAAAAATTATTGTTTTAGCTTCATCCTGCTAATCTAGATAAACACTAGCAGAAAGTCTTCATTGTAAATAGAGGGGAAATAAGGGAATACACTAGATTAAAGCGACAGTCAATGTTTTAGAAACCGGTCGTATGTGAACAATTGGTCTATTTGCTTTGCATTTCTAGAAAAACAAAAGATAGATGGAACGAAAAGTGACCCCACCTAATAAGAAACCTGGTTTAGAATTGAAAGTAATAAGAAGGAATATCTCGGAAATGGCCAACTCTACAACAAACATATTGACATATATGGTGACTATTAACGAGATTTACATTTTTGAATAGTCGTTTCTGTCTCTCTCTTATGGTATGGCAGCTATCCAAAATTCACTCAGAATGAACAGGTCTTCAGAAGCTATTCCCAGAAAATTCAAGATATATATTTTATTTATGACTAAATAGCTTTAATAAACGGTATTTTAATCAAAATCGTTAGTGCCATTTTTAGAGAAACATTTACAAACATTTTTCCATGTAAAGGGTGTTTTAAGGTGGGGTGATTTTCTTGAAAATCTTCGTGTCGCATGCTTGGAAAATATTAAACTCAAATGCTAATTTTGATATTTAACGGTAGTTTAGTTTTTGCACTAATGCTGTCCAAAGGCACACATACCCACACATACAAACACGAACATTTTTCTAAAAATGCTTTTTGGTTTCTAGGGGTCAGAAAACACGTGTTTCCGGTGAAATTTCGGTATCGAATTTTTGGGTGGAATACAACAATACTTTCATTATACACTATGTGCATAGTACGTGTAGAGAAAGTAAAAAGAAGTCCAAAATAAGGGCATAAATTATGTAGTAGGGAAAGCAACAAGTATGCTGTAGAGATAGATTCATGGTCTCGACAGGAGTGAATTTTACGGTGTAGAACTAACTAATCCTTACATAACTGGGACGCTCTGTATAGCTCCAACTGTGAGGTGAAGATAAGAAGGGCCAGTTTCCTGTCGCGACCCGCTTCCACTTTGTCCTGCTGGCTATCTACCCTCCCCGCGCCCTTTCCGGTCACCCCCTCCTCCTGGTTATCTTTCGCCAAAGCGGTACAATGCAAGGAGTTTGGCTGGGGAGAAAGCCGAATCTCTGGGACTGACAGACAAACGTTCAAGACAGCTGCCTCCCAACTTGACGGCTGGGGTGCATTCGATTCAATAGCACCAGTCAGGAAGGCTGGCATTTGCTCGACGAGCACGGCTTGAAACAAAAGCACATTTGAATATTGCACTCCAAGAGAGGGTCTCAGGCAGTGTATAGTCCTGTTCGGGAATATTCTACAGAGAGGCACGAGTCAAAAATCTGATGTGACTTTCTATACCTACTCAACAAACTATTCTTAGAGAACCTTATTCTCCTCTAGTCGAGATAAACATTAGCCGAAATGGCTTTATTACTTAGTTCCTTACAATAAAAGAGAAATAAGGAAATAGAATAAGGTAAAGCGATAGTCAACATTTTACCTTCTCTACATGTACTATGTACATAATGTATAGAGAAAGTATTGTATTGCACCCAACAATTCGGTACCGAGATTTCACCGAAAATATTTGTTTTGGATCCCCGGAATCCAAAAAAAGACATTTTTAGAAAAAAGGTTCGCGCGTGCGCGCTGTGTGCCTGTGAGCACGATAACTCAAAAAGGAAAAGTCGTTAAAATCCAAACTTGTTATTTAAGTTTAATATCTTCCAAGGATGCGACTCAAAGATTTTGAGGAAAATCTCCCAACTCAAACTACGCTTTAGATGGAAAAAAATTCGGAATTTCTAAAAAATCATTAACGATTTTGATTAAAATACCGCATATTAAAGATATTTGTATGGTAAATAGAGTGTATGTCTTGAATTTTTGGGGGAATAGCCTATGAAGACCTTTTTATTCTGGGTGAATGTTGCTGAATTTTGTATAACTGGTGAACCGTAAAAGAAAAAAACCTACAACACAATGAATGTGGATCTCTTTAAAACACACAATTTATGTAATACACAGTTTTTTTCGTGGAATTGAACATTTTCCTTGATATTTGTTTGTTTTAAAATACTAGACTTTCTCATACGGTAATTTGTCAACTCCTGGCAATGCAAACACATGGCAACCAACTTTTTAAAGATTTGCCTTTGCTTTAGCCTACTGTATTCCCTTATTTCCCGTCTACTTACAAGGAAACAAATAATAAGACCATTTCTCGATTAGCATGAAGTAGATAGAAAAATGATATTTTTAACAGCAATAATTTGTTACAGATGATGTAGAAAAAGTCATGACAGTTTTTTAAAATGCCGATCGCTATGTGATGCAATTGAATCCCTTCTCTTGGTATGCTCAGGAAGAAAAGAAGTGGATAACGACTTCCCTTTGAGAAAAATTTAATTACTGAAAATTTTGATACCATAACAAGGAATATCTCAACATGGTTAGCTGTGAAAAAAATGCATATGTCATAAATTGTGTATTTTAACAAAATCTACATTTTTTGTGTGGTATGTTTTTCTCTATCTCTTACAGTTATCATTTATGTGAATATAATTCAGAATGAAGAGAACTTTAGAGGCTATTACTAATAAACTCAAAACATACATTTTATTTGTGATGTAGATATCTTTAATATACGGTATTTTAATTAAAATCATTAGCCATTTATGAGAAAATCGAAAATTTCGAAAAATTATCATGTAAAGGGTAGTTTGGATTGGGGAGATTTTCCTCCACATTTTCTTTTATGCATCCTTGAAAGTTACTGGATTTAAAAATCAAGTTTTATACTTGACGTAGTTTTCGTTTTTGAGTAAATGCTTTTCACAGACACACATGGGATGCAAAACCTTTGCTGCCTATTATGTATTTCAAACGTGGTAGAGAGAGAATAAAAAAAAATCGATTTGAGTGCCGTAAGGACAACTTTGTCTAAAGTGAGGATTAACTTAGGTAAATATTTGCCGGGTACTTGTAAGATAACCTTCAAGCTTGTGGTTAAAACTTGGTAATTAGAATTTTATAAATTTCACCATAGGGTCTCCTTAACCGTTCATATATCTGTTTTTAATTTTCTCTACTCTTATTTAGAAGAAATATTTTTATTCTATTCAAATATTCCATATCGAGATTTCCCGTAAATACACTTATAAAGACATAAATCTCATAAATCCAAAAATAAATAAATTTTAGGAAAGGGTCAACGTCCATGTGTATTAACAGCATAAGTCACAAACGGAATATTCAAGAAATACCAAACATGCTAATTAAGTGCAGCGACACAAAGATTTTAAAGAAAATTACCCAACCCAAATCACATTTTACTTGGAATATTTGTCGACATTCTTTATTTTATCAAAAATGTCCGTAACGATTTTAGGACACCTTGTATTTAAAATATTTACAATCAAAACACATATCATGAAAGCTGTGGGAATAGTCATTGAACTCCACTTCATTCGAAAGTAATATTTTCTCATCTTCCATAATGACAAAAACTGAGAAACACAAAAATCTACTACATTACATTAGCTTTTTAGTATTGACACTGTTGACCACCATTTTAAAGATAATGTTAATATTGGTTTAATTTTAAGTGCTGCCGTTATTTACTTTCTTCTCGGAATGTTATAGAAATGGTATAGAATGTGCAGTATATAGCGAGAAAATTTTAAACTTGGCTATCGATTTTACTTCGAAAATTTGATTCCCTCAAAAATGGCTCTCACGATTTTGATTAAAGTGCCACATATTTAAGATATTTTCATGACAAATGAAATGCGTGTTTGAAGAATAGTCCCTAAATTCCTCTTAATTATGGATTACTTTTGCATAACTAATAAACTGTAATATATAGACAAAATGATACTGAAAGAAAAATGCAAATCTCGTTAAGGTACACTACGTGTGTCAAGCACAGTTCCATGTCTATATATTCATTGTTATTGGTTTACAGTTTCAAAAAATTATATTTTCTCTCACTTACCGTTTTTTTATCTGTTCATGCAAGGAGAAAGGAATTTTAAAGGACAATATAGTGACCAGCTCTTAAAAGACTTGATTTTCAGTTTAGCTTGTGTATTCCCTTATCTCGGTTGTATCTACACGGAAACTTGAAATACAACATGTCTAGAAAGTTTATCTCGATAAGCAAGAAGTGCATAGAAGAAAAAACTTTTATGATCGTTTGTTGCAGAATAGGCAGAGAAAGTCATGTGAATGTGACACATTAGATATTTTTTCTCACATAGGTGTCGTTATACTTTCAATTAAATTGTGATTTTATGGTTTATATCTTATATAAGCTTAAATATATTTATTTCAAGAAGCCTGATGTGTATCTTTTGTCATATGCACATTAAATTAATAACAAATGTAAGCTATATATAGAAAGGTCACTGATATTTGTGACTTATAGTTTCAATCAGGAACTATTCTTCCCTTAAAATAACGAAACTTTGACATTTTAAACCACTCCACTTAGAGTTAATCATGTTGCGTTAGATATGTGCGATTTGTTTTTAATGGAGTAATTTTGTGTTTGTTTTTATATTTATTTATTTATTTTAACCCTTCTGAGCGAGTATTTAGATAGAGAATAATTAATTTTCATCGGCTAGCGAGCTTCACAAATATACGATATGAACGAATGATCATGGTATGTTTGTTTTATGGTATCCTTTTAAATCTACTCTCATTCACATCATTTTGAAAATAAACACCCTGATAATTGGTAATGAAACATCAGAAATGGCCTGGTTATCATCCATGAACAACAGGCCATGATTTTCTTGATATTAATTATTATTATTGATATTTTATTTCATGAATATTTGCTTTGCACGAAAATACTAGCTATCAAACAAAAATTCTAACCTTAAATATTAACTATATAAAAACACGAAATAAATCGTATAAAATTAGCACATTGTTGGTCATGGAATACTTTATAGCCGTTTCAGAAAGACTATTCGGAACAGTTTTTGGAATTTCATGGGCTGTACAAATTACTGGAATAAAAGTACTACACCATCTGGTTTTATGAATTGGTATAAATATTTAGCAGAATTTGTTTCAATCAGATATTCCTATATCATTTTACATCTTTACCCGCTTCAACAAGGATTTTAGGAACTTAAAGGTAACTGTTTATTAAATTTTAGAATAACTATAATTATATCTTGAGAGTCTTGTGGCAGAACTCTGAGGGAAGAATTTTCTTAAGCTTTTAGCAATTAATTAAAGCCATTGATGAGGTCATTGACAATACAATGGATAAAAGTTCTCTACTTTCTTTCCTTTTCCTTTCTCTACTAGTATTTATAATAATCTGGAAACGTAATATTGTATTCCAACCAAAAACTCCTTCCAGAGATTTCATGGAAACGTTCCATTTAAGGATAGATTGGAGTGCAGCATATAGTGTCACATGCTGAACTTAAATACCGAGCTTGGTATTTAATCAACTTTTTGTTATTGGGTAATGCTGACCACACACACACACACACACACACACACAGAGCCGCGCGCTGACCCTTTTCTTAAAATGCCTTTTTTTATTAAGGGGTGACTCAAAACCTGAGTAAGGTAGTGTGGAGCTAGGGTTTCTGCCTCACATTCAACAGATCACGAGTTCGAATCTCGCTTAGGATGTGTGAGCCGGATAAGGTTTTTTTTCGGGGTTTTCTCTTATCTTGAGAAGACGAATGTCAGTAAATTTAAGCTCCATGGATTTCGAGATCATTTGAGCATTATTTCACCGATTTCATTCAACAACCGATATGACCAACCAGATGAAAGAAGGACGCCAAACCACAGAAAAAGAAGAAATTTATCGAATTATGAGTAAAATTCAATACCTTCTCTATCTTCTATGCACACTGTACATACCTACGTGCTAGAGAAAGTAAAAACTGAATCCTCCCCTGTCTATACATGGATAAGTTTGAAACTTGAACTCTCGTAGAGCGGAATCGTTCAGAATCCCTTACGAGCCCATTATTATTATTATTATTATTATTATTATTATTATTATTATTACTATTATTATTATTAATGCAAATATTTTAATATATGATACTTTTAGCAAAATCGTTAGAGCTATTTTTCAGAAAATCGAAATTTTCGAAAAAAATCAGTGTGAGATTTTCTTCAAAGTCTTAATATCGCATCTTGGGAAGATATTGAAATTAAATACAAATTTGGTATTTTTACCGCCTTTTCGTATTAGAGTTACGCTATTCACAGACACATACATGCATACCCACTCACCCTCCTCCTCATACACACACACACCCACACACACATTTTCCTAACATTTCTTCCTTTAATTAATTTATTTATTTTTGCTTTCTTTACACGTACTATGTACATTTTGTATAGAGAAGGGTATTGCTTTATACCCAAAAATTCGATACCGAAATTTCACCGGCAATAAAAAAAAAAGCATTCTTAAAAAAAATGTCTGTGTGGTTGCCTGTGTCTGCGTGTGTGTGTGTGTGTGTGTGTGTGTGTGTGTGTGTGAGCGTGGGCAACATAACTCAAAAACGAAAAGTCGTTAACCACCAAACTTGGTGTTTATCTTCCAAGGATACGACACGAAGGTTTTCAAGAAAATTTATATATATTCAATTTTCTGATAATAGCCTCTGAAGACATGTTTTTTCTGGATAAGTTTGCGGAATTTTTGATAACTGGTAAACCGCGTAAGAGATAGGCAAAAAGTTATTTAACAAAAAATGTAGAGCTCGTTTAAACACACAGTTTATGTTAAATACAGTTTTTTTCGTGGAGTTGACCGTTTTTTTTTTTTTTTTGTTTTTTTTTAAATATTCCTTGTTTTTGGTTTCAATGCTTTTCTCATGTGGAAATTTGTGAACGCCATACAAACAAAGGAATTTCAATCACATAGCAAACTATTTTTAAAACATTTGAGTGAATGGAACTCGTCAAATTAGCTTGCTTCAGATATTTTCATATCGTGTATTTCCGGAGGAATCTAAGTTTCGAATTTTTGGCTGGAATACAATATTTTCTCAACTTAATATACGAGCACATTAATATGTATCGAAAATGTATAAAGAGGATTTACACTGGCTACTTCAGTACCACTACCGATGTTCAAAGCAGTGATGTTTGGCACTGCTTTGCCATTACACTTGCCAGCTCATCACCAATCCTCAACTTAGCATCGTTACATGTCATCAATTTATTTTACTTTCTCTAGCATGTATGTACAATGCACATAATAAGTAGAGAAGATATTGCATTCCATCCAAAAATGCCGTAGTGATATTTAATCGTAAACATGTTTTCAGACACCTTGAATCCAAGACCGTTAAATATTAATATCTCCCAAGAATGCGACACGAAGATTTTCCAGAAAATTCCCCCACTCCTAGCTACCTTTTACATGTAAAATTTTCGAAAATGTTTATTTTCTCAAAAATGGCTCTAACGATTCTGATTAACAGGCAATATATTAAAGATATTCAAGTGACAAATATAATTTATTTCTTGAATTTCCTGGGTATTGCTTCTGAAATTCTCTTAATTCGAATGACCTTTGCATAAGTGATAAACCGCAAGAGATAGACAAAAAATGTAGATCTCGAGACAATTTATGTTCTTTACATTCTTGTTGTGGCACTAACCGTTTCCGAGCTATTCCTTGTTTCAGTTTTAAAATACGTATGTTTTTCTCAAACAGGATGTCGTCCACATTTCTTTTGTTTTACTTCTGACCACGTAAAGAAGCGAAATTCAATGACAATCGTATAGCGATGCCTCTTAATGCATTTGATAATTGTTTTAGCATAGTGTATTCCCTTAGTTCCCTTCTAGTTATAAGAAGCTAAGTAATAAAGTCATTCTGCTAATGCCAATTTCGATTATCTTAGAGTAGAAAGAAGAGTAATCCAGCCCGCCTGGGTAGCGTGTCTGCCTCACATTCAAGGCCGGAGTTAGATTCTCGTTTAGGGTGAGTTACACGAATAACGTTTTCTTCAGGGTTTTCCCTTAACCTGAGAAGACGAATGTCGAGTAACTTTAAGCTCAATGGACCCCCAGATCATTTGACAGCATTTCACCAATTTCATTCATTGTCCGATACGACCATCCAAGTTAAAGGACGTTAAACATACAAAAAATAAAATAAAATATCCTTTGTGAGAACCATTATAGAAAGGCATCTGAATGTAACACATCAGACTTTTTTTTTAATTGTTTTATTTATATAACCAACTTTAACTTCAATGGTCAACTTGTATTACCTACTGTTGGTTTAGAACATTAGGTTTATCACTTTTTATTACTAAACATACGAACATTCACTCTCACACTCATACTTCCAGACTCTATGGGGGGCGGGGGAATAATTCTGGTTAAAGATAAATTCCCCGTCCCAGCCGGGAATCGAACGCGGGACCTCCGGATGGGAATTTTTACTTTTTGTTCACCCTATAGAAGCTATCTAATACATCTGTATATGTTAAACCTGATTTCGAATGCAGCTTCAACCATTGGCACGTAAATGCATCTCTTGCGTCCATGTACTATTTGGAGCAATGCACTGAAACGGGCTTTTAAATAAATCTAGAATTGGAAAACCTGTTCACTGTTCATTCATCGCATTTAGTTTATGCATTTGTTAAAAAAAAAGGGGGGGAGTGCTCTGTGAAAATATTTTACAGAGCACTTCCGCAAAATCGGCTTAATGTGGATTATGTTTTATTACACCGAGGCCTTCGATTGCAAGTAATGCCTGTACCTGCATCGCTGACGGTCGCCATCATGAAATACTGGCAGCATGTGTTCATACTCCTGTTTTAGTATTATATGGTGTTGTTTTTTATGTACATAATTAATATTCTTGTTGCCATAAAACAAATAAAACTGATACTGTTATTGTTATAACCTAACAGGTGTTCCGGGTGAAATGAAGAACACGGAAAGGCCTATATTGAAATTTATTTTTGTTACTATTAGGATGATGTGTATCTGCCTAACACACAGTAAACTCTACTTCGTCAGTTAACTACATTTCAGGTCAACACTCGGCGATTTAATACGAGAGAAAACTAGTTCCAAAATATTTTACTCCCTTTGGATACTCCCAGAGTAAATTACTATAAGCTAAATATAGGAGAGCACCGTCATGTACTAAGTTACTACGGAATATATATATATGTTTATTTATTTATTTATTTATAAATATAAATATATATTTATAAATATAAACTGGTTCATAGATAATTCCAATTACATTGATATCGACGGAGACTACGCTGTTAATGCGTACACACATATTCTCTGATCTTTTTCTGAAATATGTGTATTTAGGGGACCTCAAAACGCGTATTTACGGTGATATTTCTATGTCAAATTTCTGGGTGGAATGTAATATTTGTTGTACTTGGTAATTAATTTTGCAAGTAGTATTAATGTTTATAAATATATACAGATTGGGAGAAGAATAGGTAAGCTCAAATAATGTTATATTTAGTGGATAACAACGGGTATAACAGATTGCCTCCATGGTCGGGAGGTCAGCGAGCTGACTTCTCACCCGGAAGTGCCGGATTCGATTCCCGAATGGGGCGGGGAATTTGTCTTTAGCCAGAATTATTCCCTATCCCCCACAGAGTCTGGAAGTATGAATATGTGTGTGTGTGTGTGTGTGTGTGTGTGTTTGAGGAAAATAATATTATTTAAACCAAAAGTAAAAGAACCTACAGACAACGATATGACCTTAGATGTTAAAGGGGGTTGCAACATAAAAGCTCTCTCTCCCTCACCCCTCACCCCCCCTAGAATGCCTTCTTTGGATTCAGGGGCTCAAAATAAATGAAGAAAAAAGAAACTGGTATAAGACACAAGTGTATCTTTATTCGCTTACTAGTAGCATGAGGTATGAGTGGGTATGTTAGCGGCGAGGGACACCTCGACAACTGCGAACAAGTATTGATCTATTGCTGCCTACCACCCCTTGTTTGTTATTTTAATGCTTTATTTTGATAAGCTCTATGTATTGCAGTCTTCAGTTGAATGAAGCAGAATGTTTAAATACATTCTTCAGTAATTAAAAAAAGAAAACTGTGTATCTGTCTTAGAATAGGTGTTATACTTTACTTTAGACTCTATTTGTACTTTCTCTACTACGTACATTGTGTATAAAGAAGGTATTGTATTGTGGGAAGGGATGAGCGAGAGGAAACCAAAGGCCAGCATGCAGGAAATGACGGACCTAAGTGCATAGGCTCCCTAACAGTTCACTGAATGGCAGCTATATAGCCTCCGGGAGGCCATCTGAAGTATGGCACTACAACGGCTCCTAGCCTCAACCAGCGCAAGCAGGTAAAGAGAGTCTTACTCGGAGCAAGCAACCGTGTCATCTAAAGATAAAGAATGGAAGTGAAATGTAGGAATGAAGGGAAAGGAACCGTGGTAGATATGCCACCCTGCATTCATATACGTGGCCTCAGGGAAACCACGCAAAAACCCAGGACCAGCGTGCGCCACTTGCAGATGAAACCGCTTGAGTCATCTGACTCGGTTTACTAATAGAATGCCGATCCCGGTGTCCGCGCTCGTTAAAGTGTCTCGCTTTGGTGCTTCGTGGTGCACAGGATCGTGGGTTCGAGTCCCACCTTGGGCATGGGAGTTTGTAAATGTGTCATGTTTGTGTTTGTTAAAAACGTTAAAAATAATAAGGTCTACTAAAGAAATACAGGAAACTGGAAAAAATGGAGAAAAAAGGAATACAGCGCCGGAGTCCTGACAAGCCTCCAGAACTGTATTTTTTTTAAAAAAAAAAAATAGCACTGTCACGAATGAAGCACAAATTTCAGGGGCTAATGTGTCTCTGTGTATGTGCCGTACATACATTTCTACAGTTTTAAGTTGGGAGGGCAGAGAAGATCAACTATGTAAATAGCAGAATTTCTAAGACAGGTAATAATAGCCATGCTAAAAACATCGTGAAATTTTCCTCATGTACATAACTTTAGAAACAATGAGAAAAATATCTGATGTGTTCGATTCACATGACTCTCTCTAAATCTCTGTAACAAATTATTGTTCAAAAACTTATTCTTCTATCTACTTCATGCTAATCGAGATAAATATTAGCAGAAATGCCCTTATTACTTAGATCCTTATAAGTAGAAGGGAAATAAGGGAGTACACTAGGCTAAAGTGATTGAAAAATTTTTAAAAGCCGGTTGCTATGTGATTGAAGTCCATTTCTTTGTATGACCAGGAGTTGAAAAGTTTCCGTATCAGACACTTTAAGTATTTTAAAACTGAAAACAAAACAATAGCAAACAATATCTGGAAATGGTGAATTTTACGAAAAACATGTATATGACATAAATTGTGTGTTTTTGAGATATACTCGTACATGTTTTGTGTAGTAAGTCTTTGTCTATCTTACGGTTTACCAGTTATGTAATAGACATTCAGAATGAAGAGTCTTCGGAACCTATTCCCAGAAAATTTAAGATGTTCATTTTATGCGTCTTAGATCCAATTTTGAAAACATCACTATTTTCGAATTTTTTCCATGTAAATAATAGTTAGATAATCTTCGTGTTAAATCATTGGAAGATACTGAACTTAAATACCAATTTTGGTATTTAACGGACTTTTAGTTTTTGAGCTGTGCTGCCCACAGACACGCATAGGACATTTATATTTTTTTGGATTCAGCGGGTCTCAAAACACGTATTTCCGGTGAAATTTCGGTACCGAAATGTTGCGTGGAAACAATACCTTCTCTATACACTATGTATATAGTACGTGTAGAGAAAGTAAACCTGCAAATGCTGGATCATTACATAGTTCTCAAACGCTGTGTGAAGGAAAAACATTGTTTTAATAGAGATCACTTATTTATGTTTTGTTTGTTATTTTAATGCTTTATTTTGATAAGCATTATGTATTGCAGTCTTCAGTTGAATGAAGCAGAATGTTTAAATACATTCTTCAGTAATTAAAAAAGAAAACTGTATCTGTCTTAGAATAGGTGTTATATTTCACTCTAGACTCTACTTTGTACTTTCTCTACACATACTACGTACATTGTGTATAAAGAAGGTATTGCATTCCACATAAAAGTTTGACACCGAGATTTCACCGGAAATACATGTTTTGGGTCCCCCTGAATCCAAAAAAAAAAATTTGGAAAAAGATCCGTATGTGTGAATCTGGACAGCATTGCTCAAAAACGAAAAGACTGTTAAATACCAAACTTGGTATTTAATTTTGGTATCTTCCAGGGATGAGACGCGAAGATTTTCAAGAAAATCCCCCTACCCTTTATATGCAACGTTTTTCAAAATATTTGATTTTCTGAAAAATGGCTTTAACGAATTTGATTAAAACTTCTTATATTTAAGATATATACATGCCAAATAAAATGTATATCTTGAATGTTCTTGAAATAGCCTCTGAAGACTACTTTATTCTGAATAAAGTTTACGAAATGTTGCATAACTGCTAAATCATAAGAGATGGGCAAATACTTACCACACAAAAAATGTAGAGCACGTTAAAACACACAATTTACTATATATACATTTTTTTCGTGGAGTTGATCGTTTTTAGATATTCCTTGTTTTTGGTTTCAGCTTTGAAAAATTATAATTTTCTTATACAGGGATTTTTCAACTCCTGTCCATACAAACAACGGAACTTCAGTCACATAGCAATCAGCTTTTGACTATCACTTTAACCCTTATTTCGCTTCTACTTACAAGAAGGCAAGTAATAAACTATTGCTGCTAATTTTTTTCTGGAGTTGCATTAAGTAAATAGAAACATAAGCTTTTTAACAATAATTTGTTGCAGAGATGTAGAATAAGTCATATGAATGGAACACATTTGATTTTTATACACATATCACTGAAACATAATCTTTCGAAACATTTAGCTTAAAAATAACACCCGGAATACTGTCCCTCTCTTAGTGTCCCATTTCAGTTATGAATGGAAGAAAGATCGCATTGTGACTGCAATAGTACATACTCGTGTGTCTGATGCAGGAAAAGATAACAAATTGAGCAGGGATTGCGGAATGTAAAGTAAAAAAACGACTGCTGTACCCAGCAGGTTCAGTGAATCTCTTTTAACAGATACGTTGTTCATCAGTGCTGACAACCAAACGTTTGCCATACCGTGCTGTAATGGCTGTGATGATGAAGCCATTATTTGGGTCGCTTGCTGGAAAATGTCGCACGTAATTAGTGCCTGAGGGTTCTGCAACTCGTTACACTCCAGCGTGCAGGATGGGGCGCCCTCACACCACGAGTAAGTTATTTCTGTCAAACTAAGCTTCTCTTTTATTTGTTATGTCCGTTTTGAAAGCATTCCACTGTTGTTTTTTCTCACTGCCAATCTGAAAATATTTTTAATCTCTAAATGCAATAGGTTTACTTACACTGGGCAGTGGAAGGGGGGTATACGATCTCAGCTGATGAGACGAATTTATTTCTAACAAGTCAGATTTTATACCTACCTATTTTAATATATTTTGAGCATTTATTTAAAGGAGTGCATTTCCTAACGTACACCAATGCGGACTGTCATTGTAATACCCGAACCTCATATACCCAAGGTCGCGGGTTCAAACCCGGCGGAGGACGATGCATTTTTTCGGGCGTAAAAATCCTTACACGACATCCTTCGGAAGGGAAGTTTTTCCATGGGTCCCGTGTCGTAGATTTACGACACGTAAAAGAACCTTAAGCCTGATAGAGAGGCCTCTGAGCAAAATTATTCGGTCTTTCACGCCCAGTATAGAATGGGACACTGAGAATCACAGCAGTTAAAGAACGTCCATAAATAAAACGCCATTTCATTTTTCATTGGTGTTAGCACCGACAGTGTTTTAGATGCGCTGGATTCACTATTGCGGAGGGTCTGTTTGTCCATCCACAACCACTGCAAACACGGAGGTGAAATGTAAATGACTTCTGTTTTCATTACCTTTATATAATGTTTGATTTGGTTCCGGTCTTGCCGAGGCGAATCGTAGCCCTTTTGCTTTTACTGAAGGGGACTCTGAATTAATTTCGGGTTTTAATGTTGATTGTAGGCGTTGAAAGAAGACGTATCAACACATCCAAATTGCTTCGTAATTAAGGTTGGATTAGAGAAAAGGTTCGTAAAAGAGTTACTACTCCACGTACGGTGAAATTTTACTTGTATCATATCTAAATAATTATATAGTGTTAATCAGTAAACAATATTGGGAAGTTGGATTGGAGACCCACTCGTACGGTGTTGAAATTCTATATACGCCATTTACATGCTATTTGTCGACACCTTTCAATTTTTACTTTCTTTACACGTAGATGTACATAGTGTATAGAGAAGGTATTGTAATGCACCCAAAAATTCGATCCCGAGATTTCACCGGAAATGCATATTTTGAAACCACCTGAATAAAAAAAATTTAAAAAAAGTGTCCGTGTGTGAATGTGTCTGTGGGCAGTATAGCTCAAAAACGAAAAGACCGTTAAATACCAAGTATTTAAGTTTGGTATCTTCCAAGGATGGAACACGAAGATTTTTAAGAAACTTCCCCCCAATTACACGTTATATGCAACTATTTTCAAAAAGTTTGATTTTCTGAAAAATGGTTTTAACGAACTTGATTAAAATCTCTTATATTTAAGATATTTACATGCGAAATAAAATGTATATCTTGAATTTTCTTGGAATAGCCTCTGTAGATGACTTTATTCCGGATGAATTTTACGGAATTTTACATAACAGCCAAACTGTAAGAGATGGACAAAAACCTATCACGCAAAAAATATAGAACACGTTAAAACACACAATTTATGTAATTTACATTTTTTTCGTGAAGTTGATCGTTTTTGGGATATTCCTTGTTTTTGATTTCAACTTTAAAACACTTACTTTTCTCATACAGGAACTTGTCAACTCCTGTCCATACAAACAAAGAAACTTTAGTCACATAGCAACCAGCTTTTGACTATCACATTAACCTATAGTACTCCCTTATTTCGCTTCTACTTACAAGGAAGCAAGAAATAAACTATTTCTGCTGATATTTTTCTGGATTAGCATGAAGTAAATAAAAGCATAAGCTTTTTAACAATAACTTGTTACAGAGATGTAGAGAAAGTCATGTCAATGGAATTTTCATTTTTATGCAATATCCTAATATCAAATTAGAATAGATAATACGGAGATAATCTTTAAAGTATAGTTTTAGGTTTTTGCTTTCTCTACATGTACTATGTACATAATGGATGGAGAAGATATTGCATTCCACCCAAAAACTCTATAACGAGATTTTACAGAAAATACACTTTTTAGGCTCTCTGAATACAAAAAAAAGAAGATATTTTTGGGAAAAGGTCCATGTGTGTGTTTCCGTACGTCTGTGATTACGATTAGTCAAAAACGAAAATTCGGTAAAATACCAAACTTGTAATTTGTCTAATATCATCCAGAGGTTCTACACGAAGATTTCGAGAATCCTCTGACACCAAACTACCCTTTAAATGGGGAAAAAAATTAAAAAAATTTTATTATCTCCAAAATGGTTCTAACGGTTTTGATTAAAATACCATATATTAAAGATATTTGCATGGCAAATAAAATGTATATGTTGAATTTTCTGAGAATAGCCTCTTTATTCTGAATGAATTTACTGAATTTTGCGTAATTGGTAAACCGTAAGAGATAGAGAGAAACTTACAGCTCAGAAAATGTAGATCACGTTAAAACACACAATTTCTGTCATATACGTTTATTACGTGGAATTGACTATTTCTGAGATACTCCTTATTTTTTTCAGATTTAAAATACTTCAGCCTTTGTCAAATGCTAAGTTGTAAACTCCTGACCCTGCATAGAGACGGATTTTAACCACACGGCAACCAGCTTTTAAGAGATTTGACATTTGTTTTAGCCTAGTGTATTCCCTTATTTCCCTTCTATTACAAGGAAACAGGTAATTAAGAAAAAGTCTACTAATGTTTATCTCAATTTTCACGAAGTAGATAGAAGAATGTGCTTTTTAACAATAATTGTTACAGTGATGTAGAGAAAGTCATGTAATTGCATATCTCAATTACATGCTAAATATCAGGATAGAAAACATAAAATTGCGTTTTGTTACGTTCACTAACTTTACTGTAGATAAATAAGATACGTAACTTCTTAGTGCCTCTTGATAAATTTTGAAATGAAAGTAATAACAATTAGAAAAATAATTAAAATCAATAAAGTTAAATTCTTTTTGCATTCTGCAGTATTTACAAAACCATGAAATGGCTTATCTGTATATAATTTGGATCCCAAAAATCAGAAATCCATATCATCGGTATTATATTTTTTGCTAATATTACTATATATAACGTTTAAAAAGTTATCACTATTCAGTGATCAGAATTTTTGAAACATCGCTGCCTAAAGCTCTAATGCTTACTTGCATTCCGATCAAACTTCTCAAATTTTGAGGTGCGTGGAATATTTTTATTATGCAAATATACTGGTATTTATATTTATATATTGCGAAGTATTTATCCAGTTTGAATCAAATTAAATTAAATATAAGAAGAATATAATCACAGTAGAGTTTCAGAAAAATCTATACAAAAATAAAGAAATTCTCCTCCCAATGTTCCTTAGGAGTCGAAGACAGTGTCGGTATGGTCGGCTGTTACCTGTCCTGCTAACCATACGCAAAATCTCGTGCGAGCGGACAGATTTTACACTGAAGATCCTGTAAATATTTTATATTCTGAATATATCATAAAAACTGGACTTTTTTATTTTCACATATGCATTATTTTAAGAACTTGAATTTACCGCTTGAAGCTGAGACTGTAACTGTGACGAAGCTGTAAATAATTAAGATAATCTTAGGTAAATCAATAGGCACAATGTACAGAATATACTATATCATCAGAGGTATGTTTGTCATACAAGATGAATCCTAATCGCTGGAACTCTAGGAGCAAAGAGAAATCGTTGTCAAGGTTTTTTGCACAAAAGTAATGCAGAGGGACGAGAAAGGAGAAAGATGCACCAAATCAAAAGATGCTCCATTAAAAAAAAAAAAAAAAAGTCTGAAGTGTTTCCATACTTTCCCTAAATCTCTGTAACAAATTATTGTGAAAAAATATTAAAAACCTTATTCTTCTATCTGCTTCATGTTAATCAAAATAACATTGGCAGAAGTGCTCTTACTCGTATTATTTACTTCCTTGTAAGTAGAAGTGATAGTAAAATATTTTAAAACCTGGTCGCTATGTACTAAAATTCATTTTTTGCATGGCCATGAGTGTTCAAATTCCCGTATGAGAAAAATTGTATTGAAAATTGAAACTAAAACAAGGAATATCTCGGAAATGGTCAATTCTATGAAAAAAAAATCTGTATGATATACACAGTGTTTTAACGAGATCTAAATTATTTGTATAATAGTTTTTTCTCTCTCTTATAGTTTAACCGTTAAAAAATTCTGCAACACTCATCCAGAATAAAAAGGTCTTTACAGGCTATTCCCAGAAAATTCAAAAGATGCAATTTAATTGCAATATAAACATCTTTAGCGTACAGTATTTTAATCAAAATCGCTATAGCCATTTTTAAAACATTTAAAACATTTTTCCTTGTAAAGAGTAGTTTGTGGTGGGGAGATTTTATCGAAAATCTTCGTATTGCATCCTTGGAAAGTATAAAAACAACTACCAGGTTTGGTATTTAAAGTTTTCTTTTTCGGTTTTGAGCTATGCTGTATCCAGACATATTCACCTGGACTTTTTTTTCTTCTAATTTTTTTTTTTTTTTTTTTTTCGGACTCAGAGGGTCTTAAAAGTTCATTGTATGTAGATTTATGATAGGGAAAGTAATATAGGTATTATCGTTCAACTCAAATAATTAATAAGTGCTTTATTTTTTTAATAAAAACCTCTCAGATATCGCACTGATTATTCTCGGAAGCAGCCAAACGTTTTGCAGTACACCAATGAACGCGTCACTTCAGCCAATAAATGCTAGAAATCACAAATGACAGATACACGTTAACTACACGTGCAGTAAAATGCTGGTTTGTCCCTCTCGTTCATCTCATTCATGTAGTTTTCTTGTGAACGTCACAGGTCCAAGTGAGGGGTATAGCTGTGTACTCTTAAATATGTGGAGGCCTTAAGACATATCTAGTTTTGATGCTAGAAATAATATAATAATACTGCCAATAAACCAGCTAGTTTTTTTTCTCGTAGTGATAACATTAGTGGTGCTAGTTATAATCCTGCTTCTACTTCTGGTGTCGCTAGTGGGGCAGCAAGTGAAGGAATGCGAAAAGGAAGCAAGCCGCCTTTAAGAACACTAAACAGTCTCAACAGACAATACGTAATTATTTCAGTACATGGAAGGTAGTAAAATAGGAAAGGGACCTACCATTGAAATTGCTGAAGCGTAGGCTTAAGAGACGAACAGTAAAGTTGTACAGAGACTTCCCACTACACCAAAAAAAAAGGTCAGTAAGAAACCAAAGTTAGGGAAGGTTGGTACTCTCACCTGTGGCATAGTTCGTAGTAAGGTGTACAGCTTTTACAGAAAAGGACAGGCACCAACAGTGCTGCATGAACTTCAAACCGTGTGGGATTTTCCTTACAAAAGGGATTCGTTTACACAGTTATTAGTCAAGTTATTTCCGCTTTCACGCGTTAAATAAGAGGCACGTGATTATGGAATGTCTAGCAGAAAAGATAAAATGATCAGATTCATGGAAGAACATAATTTAGAATTACCTAGACCAGTTCCTCTAAGAGGCGTGATTTTGGAGAAAATTCGGGAAGCCAATATACAGAAAGTGTATGTAATAGATGACATGGTAAAACATCATGTCAACAGGTTACCATCATATCACAGTTGTCTCAATCCGATTGAGCTGATATGGGCACGCCTTAAACATGCCGTAAGAAAGCGGAATGTGACTCCTTCTATAAGTGAGTGTGTGCAAAGTGTTGAAAGAATATAGATTCGAGTGTGTGGGAAAGATGTGCTCAGCACACCATGCAACAAGAGCGAAAATTTCAACTGCGAAATGTTTCACATGACAACGCGTCGTTTGTGATACATGCGAGTGAAAATTACAGTGACAGCGAGAAAGGCGAAGACACAGCGTAATGTAAGTAGAAAATGGGGTATTAGCACTGTATAGGACTCTCGTTGCACTTATCAAGAACCTTGCTAATGTTATTATTCACTTGGTACTTTAAGAAATAAATGGCCATGCGTGTAACGCGTGTTTACTTGAGAAAACGAGACAACGTTGCTTTCTGCGACATTCAACAACTGCAATCTTATTGCAACCTTTGTTTCCGCACGTGTTAGCCTTTTCAGCAGCACGATAATAACTAGAAGCCGGAATGATTCGCCCCCATGGCATATATCTATGGAGCATTACTTCAATAAGAGTTACTGTATACTTGTAATCATATTATTACAGTTTAAAGTGCTCTAGTACATAATAAGTTTAACATAAATGAACATAATTCTGAACAAGGACAAAGGTGGCCCGCCGCTATGTGCTGTGTAGCTAATCGTAATTGTGTGACCACTATCAGGTCACACTTAAGCATTTTTTATTCTATTTTGGGGTATCTTGACACATTAATTATGTGAAGTGCTGACAGACAAAAATAAACAGTATCTTTGTCAGGATTATCCACGTTTCTTAACAAAGCCTAGAATATAGATATTGCTATAACTTTCGCTGCATAAGGAAATTAAAGTTTGTAACTGGAAAGCTGATGAATGCAAATGTCGCTTTGCTCATTAATTCTTCTGAGAAATTAAGGAAAGATTAGATTAGGTCATGTCGATTAAGCGGTGGAAAGTACTTCTCCGAAAATAGTGTATTATGGAGGAATTTTGAGAACTATGCACAATTCAGTCATCAAAGTTTAAACTCGAGATAGTTTATCTACACTTATTTCTTGCGCACTACAATTGCCATATATATATATATATATATATATATATATATATATATAATATTTTAATTTTTGTTGTTTTATTTCAGCAGAAAAAAAGTTATTTCCATTTTTCATGGTTAAGGCTTCTTATTGTAACACAGCGGCATAAGCAGAAAGAGCTTCAGGGGGATGAAGTCCTGCTCTCTACTCATAACCGTAATATCGAAGCACTACAGTTTCATTTTTTGTTTTCTGTAACTATTTTATACTTACAAATCCACATTTAAAAGGGGAGTTTTTTTTCACAGTCTTCAACAACTTTTTAGATAAAAAATATTATTATTATTATTATTATTATTATTATTATTATTATTATTATTATTACGATAAAGAAAATGATTAATACAACTATAGATACATTTATGAAACACGTTGTGAACAGATAAATAATAAAAATCTGATGTGTTCTATTCACCTGACTTTCTCTAACTGCTCTCTCTGCAAACGAACTGTTTTTACAAATGAGTATTATTTTATGTACAGCATGCTGATCATATTAAACATTAGCAGAAACGGTACTATGCTTATTTCCTTGTAAGTAGAGAATAATAAAGGAATGCAACTAGCTAATCTTTTAAAAACTGGTCGCTATGTGATGAATTGAAATACGGTTCATTTGCATGACCAAGAGTAAAACAAGAGGAATGAAACTAATGAAATCTAGCGTTTTAGAACAGCTTAAGTATTTTAAAAATGAAAAGAATAAGAAGGAATAACTCGGAAATAGCTCTACAAAAAATGTATATAACATAAATTGTGTGTTTTAACGAGATCTACATGTTTTGTACACTATTCTCGGAAAATTCAAGACATACATTTTATTTTTCATGAACGTATCTTAAATATATCATATTTTTATACAACTCGTAAGAACTATTTCTAAGACAATCACACATGCGCAGACACATAAGGACACTTTTCCTAATTTTTTTTTTTTTATTCAGGAGGTCTCAGAACATATTTCCGGTGAAATTTCGACATCTAATTTTTGGGTGGAGTGCAATACCGTCTCTACTTGCTGTGTAACGTGATTGAGGAAGTAGCAATGCTATATACCATATTCCCTTCATATTTGTCCAAACACTTACACCGAACAACGAGCATGCTATAACGTTGGCAGCACTGGAATGAACTCATGAAAGCATTAAGCTTAGCAAGATTCGTAGAATAAAAACCTTTAGTGATAACTGCCAACTTCCATTTTCCTACGCCCAATAGGGTGGAAAAAAACAGGAAGTTTGGTGCAAAACAGATATGGAGCATGTTTGTGTATGTCGGTCAGGGCAGCACTTTGTGTGATTGGTGGAGTGCGTGTGAGGGGAAGAGGGGCAGGCTAGGTTCACTCACTCACACCACCGCACTACCAGGATGCTTGCAGTTGGTGTGTTCGGCGGGAGAGAGGACTTGCATCAGCATACAGCTCTGGTTTCCTTTCTTCAACTGTTTCTTCCAGAGTGCGCGTGTGACAAACAGTGCTATGTGGAATTCCGGTAGCGTCGTACGTACACAGTGCTCAATGGTTGAATGGAATATGGATATTCTGTGCGGCTGCTCGCGGTTTGAGGACGACCGAGCGTGTGCTGAACATTTACAAGTGAGCAGGCTTTGCGAACATACTTTGCTGAAGAATTGGACATTTTACAGGTCTGTACATTTTTTTTTTAAATTATTTTAAAACTTATTACGCCAGCCTTGATTTTGAAATATTAATATATTGATGTTACACAAACCTGTTTTAACTTATATAAGCATTAGAGTTATACACATGAACAATGAAATAGGTCCGAATGTATCGATGAGACGTTCCAAAGGAGAGTGTTAAGAATACGAAAAGTTGGGTGTTATTTTTTCAGTTCAATTCATTCACAAAAATCGGAGTATCTGTTTTACTTTTCGCACAAATGATTGGGGTTTTAGATGGTCCGATTCGTGGGCTACAGTTTCGTCATTCCGAATTTGCTCGTAGAAGAAAAGCATTCCTGGGTTATGCCTTGCGACTTAGGTTCCGAATGATAGGGCTTCGTTCAAGTGCGCGCCAAAAAGCGCTACTAGTAAAGCAGCTTAACAAAAAGAAAAGAACTTGCTTTCAATAACATTTTAGAAGAGTTAAATTATTACTTCAATATCAACACATTCTAAATTGCTATCTGTTTCTTATTCTCTGAAACAGAAATAGTAGGTAATGCCGCCACCAACAACGGATTCATAAAGAAATCAAGCATTCATGTTTGTAGGTATAATGATTAAACTGTGGTAATTCTGCCGTCGGCAAAACTGAAACTTCCCTGTTGTTATCTATAGTAGGAAATAAAAGTGAAATGTGCGGATTGCGTTGAAAGCACCAGTAAATTAAAATCGGTTAATAGATAGAAGGTGCAGAAAAATCGGTTAATAGATAGAAGGTGCAGAATTACCCTGATTTATGTATAATTTGGCAGGTATTGAAGTCACGGTCTTTGCTGGATCTGAATTGCAGAATTTCTATTTATTGTATTGAATTCATGGTCTTTGCTGGATCTTTCTATTCATTAACCGATTTTAAAGCATTTTCTGTGTTTTGACCTTGACGTAGTTTCCGTTTAGCAGACTTCAGAATCCTCGAGCAATGTATGTTTAATTTGGCCAGAATTGAATCTGAATCGCAGACACTCTATTTATTAACCGAGTTTAAATTACTTTCATGTTTTCACCATAATCCGCACATTTCACTTTCATTCCTACTACAAAAACCCCAACGTATCTCCCGTTTATCAGACTGTAAAATTAATAGAGGCATTATGCAGAATTACTCGCTTAAAATTGTAAAAACCTGCAGAAACAGTCGTAGTACGTAGTTCAAATGTTGAATTTAACGACTAGTTAATGAGGATTAGTTCTCAAATTATCCCTAATGGGCACTTCATTGATAAAGCAACCGCCCAGAAATTTGCTAAATTATTCTTGCTGCATGATGCGATAACAATCTGTTTTAAGCTGCTGCATTTAATCATTCTTAACAGTGGTACTAATGGCAACAATTCAACTATTTAATTGCATGGCAACAAGTGGTATAGAATATAATTTTAAATATTTTTCTCTCAAATGCGTTGAATGCTAACGCAGATTAAAGGGGGTACAGTCCCTCGGAAGGACACTAGTGTAGGTGAGTCAGCGTCTATATAGCCCACAAGAACTCCCTTCCCACAAAACGTGTCTATTTCAAACACGTTACAGTGGATTACTGGCCAGCAAAGGTGCAACACCATAGATTGTCTATTTATTGGAAACTACAGTTGAACTGGTTCTGTAGGCGAAACAAATTTAGCGCAAGGTTAGGTTCGAATCCGTTAAGGTTAGTGTGTGCATATAAATTTGTTTCTAATTTTCTATTGTGATAGTACTTGGTGGAGAAATGTGTTTCAGAATATCACAAAACCATTTATCATTTATGTAATACTCGTTTATATATAATTATTTGATAAATATCCGTCATGTACGCAAAATATCAATCGTTCCAGCTTGCACATCAATTTGTCTATAAAAAAAAAACTTTTCTAACAAATAAAACCTTTGAAATCATAAGAAATAAAAAGTCAATATAACGCGTGGTTCTATTCGAAGTTTTGCATAGTTACCAAAGCTTGAATTTTTTATGTTCGACACTTGAGAATTTAAAACGATCACAGTTCCTATTGAATTGATCACGTGAAACACGGATGTAAGCATATAGAATTGGACTCAAATCGATTTCAGTTCCCCATGGAAACGTAGTATAAAGTTTCCTATAATAGTAATTCTGCTCGTCGATATTGAATTCTGTCGAATGTATTCTCTGTAAGGAGAAATGAGTGAAAAAATTGTCACTCATGAATCAAAACCATAATTTTTGGTTTTACTGGCGTCCCTTTGTACATTTAACATCAATTATCTGTCCAAAGTTGAAAAATTGCTGGAAGCATTTCAGTTACTATTTCATTAGACATGTGAAATGTACAAACAAATTGTTCTTATATTTGAAAAAAGGTTCCCATCAACCAACAAAGGTTGGTTCATGCAAACGCATGTAAGTTCTCTGACATCTTATATTTGCAACTCCTGTCTTTTTGTTTCCACTACACCCATTTTCAGCTACCGATTTGTTGAATATATGTTCAATTTGTGGAAGCCATCTTTTCTAAGCTCTAAACCTAGACGATTAAAATATCAGATGTCTGAATTAACACGATGATTAAATGTGCAAGTATCTTGAATTTTGAGCAAATAGCTTATGTAGACTGAATGTTGTGTAAATAAGAGTTAACTCCTACGTTGATTTATTTTCGAGATCGCTGTTTTTCTTTTTTTATCAAATCATTTAGGACGTTAAATGATTTTGTTTCTTGTGATGTCATATGCTGTATCAATGTCGATATAAGATGACTTTCTTTTTAAGTATTACTTTCTCTAGCAATTTGTAAGTAGTGTGTCCATAGATATAGATGGTATTGTATTCCATCCAAAATTCGATACCTAGATTTAACCGCAAATAAATGTTTAGGATCCCTGAACACACCCTCCCACCCAACAGAAAGAAAAAACATTTTCAGAAACGCGCGCGCATGTGGGGGTGAGGAAGCGTAACTCGAAAGCAAAAAGTCGATTAAATACTAAAATTGGCATTTAATTTCAGCATCTTCCAAGGATACCACACAACGATCTTCAGGAAAATCTCCCACTATAACATTTTTCGAAAATTTTGATCTTAAAAATAGCTCTTAACGATTTTGATTAAAATTCCATTTGTTTAAGATATGTCCATGGCAATGAAATGTATATATTGAACTTTCTGGGAATAGCCTCTGAAGACCTCTTCATACTGAATAACTTTTAAGCAGCTCGTAAACCGTGAAAGTTAGACTAAAATTTACTACATAAAACGGTACCTGGATCTCATCAAAGACACAATTTGTCACACATTTTTTGTGTAGCTAATCGTCTCCGATATATTCTTTGCTTTGGTTTCAATTAAACTTTTCTCAAGCAGGAAGTCAACTTTCATTTAATCTCTCTTGATTTGCTCCCGAGAATGCGAAAGAGAACCTAGTTTCAATTGTTTTATAGCACTTTGTTTTATAGCGCTAGCTTTTAAAATATTTAACTATCGCTTTAGCCTAGTGCATTCTCTTATTTCCCTTCTGCTTACAAGAATGCAAGTAATAAGACCATTTCTACTAATGTTTATCACCATTATCATGGCGTAGATGAAAGAATAATCCTTTGTGAGAAAAGTTTGTTTGTGGAACAGCTAGAGAAAGTCACATGAATGGAACACATCGGGTTTTTTTTTTTCTATTTGGTAATGTTTTTACCTTATGTTCAAGCTCCTATGACTAAGCTGAAACAACAGTTAGCATGCTTAACAGGAAGTATCGGAAAAGGAAGAGATTACAGCTCCCTCTCACTTCGGCACAGTTGCAAGAAAATATGGCGAACTTATAATATGTAGGCTCCGAAGTGACTATGCAAAGTTTTGAACTTCGTTAGACATTTGAACGTTTACTTTAATACTAGAGGTGTATTGATTTGTGCAGAAATCTTCAAATCTGCTCATGTTACATACATAACATTTGGTTGGTACCTTTCGTACCACAGTTAACCGTGCTTACTGTACATATCTGTTTCAGGTAGTAATTAACGCTTCTATTACTGTTCATCAGATAATTGTAAAAGTTGTCGCTTAAGACGCACATGTAAGCTCAGAAAGACAACATTTCAAAGCAAGGGATTGTTTTTCTAGACCTCGCCGGATGTTAAACGCAACGTCATTTACTGGAATGACGTAATGATGCAATTAGATACCTCAGGGAAGCTTTCATTGACCGGCACGAAGTGGTTAAAAGGCGCCTTAGTACTCGTTTTCTGCATCAGATAATGCAGTTCTCACTCGCAGATTAAACCGTTTGTGAAACTTAAGAGGCTTAATTTGTTTTCAGCTCAAGGTGCTAACAATTTGTCCATCAGTACGCTCAAGTCAGCTCTGGACTGCTGCACGCACGGAGTGTATTTTATATCTATATAAGTTTTCAAGAAATTTGTTCTCGCTCACTTTAGTTGAAATATGCCATTTATGGGGGGAAAGATCAATGAAATTTCGCGCGCAAAAACAAAATAGATAATAATCACGACAGTATTGAGCTCGCATGTTTGTAACTCTGGCATTACTACGTGCAACCAGTGACATGTTTGCCCGCATTCAAGGCTGGTCGGCTTGCCCATTCCACATGAAAAGACTGCTCGCGTTGCTTTTCATACAATGCGCGCCGTTTTCTTGGGCGCCTGGCTCCCTAGATTTCATGCGGTAGGTTTCGCGCTATTTCGGAAGAAGAGCAGAGAAAAAATATTGAAACATGAAGTACGTGTCTTCAATGTCAAGGTTTCATTCTATCTGTACCAGAGTTCACGCAAATGCACGTGTGCTGTGTTTCATTTAATACTTCAGGAATTTCGCGGTATTCACCATAATGGCCGAGGCCTCTAAAGAAGGAAACTTTCTAAATTTTTTTGGTTGACATCGCTGCGAAAAGATAGGCGGTGAACCTCTCTTTTCCCCTAGTCCTCGCTTCCCGTAGAACTAGAGCTCAAGAAAAGGTGGATTTGAGTGAAAACTGAACTTGAGTGCATGAAACTGGTTATGTTGCTTTCTCTGTGTCACTTGCTAGCTGATTGAACGCTCTGATGCTCGCACCATGAGTGTTAGGATAAAAATATTATAATGCAAGTGCTGTCCATAACCATAACATTTTAAAAATACTTCAGTGATCGTGTTATACAAATTTGAAAGATGACTGCCTCCGTGGTCGAGTGGTCAGCGAACTGACTTCTCACCCGGAAGTCCCGGGTTCGATTCCCGGCTGGGGCGGGGAATTTTTCTTTAACGAGAATTATTCCCTATACCCCACAGCGTCTGGAAGTATGTACGTGAGTGTGTGTGTTTGAGGAATATGAAATCGATAAAGCCAACGTAAAAAATCTACAGACAACGAGTTGTTTCTAGTACAAAGCCCCCGATAAGACCTTTCAATGATAATTTCTGTATACGTACTATGTACATAGTATATTGCACTCCACCCAAACATTCGATTCCGAGATTTCACCGGAAATATATGTTTTAGGGTCCTCTGTATCAAAAAAAAAAAAAAAAAAAAAAAAAAAAGCATTTTCAAAAAAAAAAAAAGGTCCGTGTGTGTGTGTTTCCGTGTGTCTGAACACGATTGCTCAAAAACAAAAGTCGGTAAAATACCAAAGTTGGTATTTAAGTTTAACATCTTCCAGGGATGCGACACGAAGATTTTGAGAAAAATCCCCCACCCCAAACTATCCTTTACATGGAACTTTTTTCGAAATTATTGATTTTCTCAAAAATGGCTCTAACGAGTTTTGTTAAAAGTTCGTATATTAAAGATATTTACCTGACAAAATGTATATCTTGAATTTTCTGAGAATAGCCTCTGAAGACTACTTTATTCTGAGTGAATTTTACGGAATTTTGCACAACTGCTAAGCCGTAAGAGATAGACAAAAACTTACCATACAAAAAATGTAGAGCACATTAAAACACACAATTTATGCTGTATACATTTTTTTCGTGGAGTTGATCGTTTTTGAGATATTCCTTGTTTTTGTTCTCAACTCCTGTCCACACATACAAACAAAGGAACTTCATTCACTTAGCAACCAGCTTTTGACTATCGCTTTAACCTATACTACTCCCTTATTTCCCTTTTACTTACAAGGAAGCAAGTAATAAGACTATTTCTGCTAATTTTTGTGTCGATTAGAATGAAGTAAATAGAAGCATGAGCTTTCTAAAACTAATTTGTTGCAGAGATGTGGAGAAAGTCATGTGAATGGAACATATCAGATTTTTCGTAGTCTGCATATAGGACTGATATCCCCCCCTAGAACTTAAAAGTAGGTGCCTAGAGTCAGAATCCTGTAGGAGCCAACAGTACGTAACCACAGAATGAAGAACGAGAAGTCGACCCGAAGCCAGGCATGAGCGTGAGGAAGTGAATGATACGAAATGAAAACAAAATGGATGATAGGAAAGGTGAAGATGGAGCAATTAGTGCAATGAGTGGTGGGGGAGACTGGAGGATCGGAGAAAATCCGCCAAGACGCCGTTTCATCCATCACGAATTCCACATGCGGGCGCTTGGGATCGATCCTGGGCCGCCTAGGTGAGAAGCCATTCTTCCACGTCGCCGCCAATAATAATAATAATAATTAATAAATCTGCTCATTACCACCAAATGGGTGGTGTGCGCCACATAAACTGCACATAATACAATGCGTTTGTTTCACACTGTGGCCAAGGCATGGCTGCTTGCATGCTTCATAATTCTGAAAATCTAATAGTGAATAGCACGGATGTTCCATATGGAATCTTTTGAAGTTGACGTTTACACATGATAGGGGATTTCAATGAAGTTTGTCGACCTTGCGCATGTCAGCCTTAAAATCATATTATGCTGTATAATCCCATTGGAAAGGATGCTTCTGTTATTTCCCAAAATCTGTACCTTGAACAAGTAGTAGTAACATAGACTCAATGAGAGCTTTCTTTTCTTTCTCTGGTTATAGAAAGAGTTGTGAATTTCTGACAAGAAAAGGACTGTCTGTATCTCCCAATCTCTTTGCATGTTCAACAACTGGTTTGCAGAGTCCTATTCTGCGTGGATACTTTCTGAAGTGACCAGAAATAAATATATTTACTTATCTTATTTCTACTTTATCCAATCTGAAGGAAGAGGAGGAAAGAATGTTGTGTGTATCAAAGTCCAGTTTACTCGCTTATTTTTGTCCAGGTTAGTGTTTTTGCTGATCCTCACCTTTACCCAGGTTTTGGCAGTACTTTACTGATTCCAACACCAAGCCAGGACCTTTTGTGCTAACTGATCAAGTTTTGCATTTCCATAAATGCCAGAACCTCCGCACACAACGCATTTCGAGCCTGTTGCGACATAAGGGCAATCGGAACATTTAGGCATTCCCAATCCAGTTCTGATTTTAACTGATCTGAAGAGAGCACTTTGACTACCATTGAGAATGCATTTCAAGAACGACAAAATTCTGGCAAGTCAGGTTTGATATGTGTTCCATAATTCTGTCTAGAATGTAGCCCCGAAATCACTTGATTTGCCAAAATGCACGTAGCTGCTGTGGTATATGTTTTAATTCTCAGAAGATCTGAACAACTTAGGTTAAATTGAAAACATGTTAAATGGCTTATCAAGCACTAAATAAATGTTAAAATGAGCATTTATAGGTTTTTCCAAAGAATGATGTCCCTCAAACGGAACCGCTCCTAGGCCGCGGCGTGGACGAGTGGTCACCTCTCACCTAGACGGCTCGGTTTTGATCCCAAGCGACTGCATGCGAGATTTGTGGTGGACAAAACGGCGCCGGGGCGGCTTTTCTCTGGTTTCCTCCGCCATCACATTCCACCGGTGCTCCATCTTCATTCATGTATCATCAGTGTCATAACAGTAAAAGCGGGCGTTAAACATTATCCAAAAAAAAGGAACCGCTCCCTCCTACCACTGGGCAGTAACCATTAGCAAACCGCTCCAGGGGCCGAGAGGCAACGTAGTAAAATCTGTTTCTTGGTGATACTGCTTGCAAGCCGAAAATCTCCCCTCAGTCAAGGGATCAGTAAGTGGAAGACTTGGCAACATCGAGGTATGGTTTCCAACCGCAAACTTTAAATTCAGGCCGACTTTGGAAGAAGAGTGGGGTAGGCTATCATGTTCTGAAGAATACTGCACTGAATTTCGTTCTCTTAACCGCAACACATAAACGCACCTGCGTTTTTAACTGGATTAACTCAGGATGAAGGGACAGTTCCAAAAAGGAATATCAAATTTAACTGCGCCATATTACTGAAACATGTTTTCTGGTCTCGTGGGTTTTCAATCGTTATCCTTTTATACAAGTGTAAAATTACAGGAAGGAAAATTAATTTTCCTTAGGTTTGTATTTAACGTAGAGCATAAATTCTGTTTAAAGCGTTGAAATGTTTCGTTAGTGGAGAGTTGCAACCCACCATGCATTATATATCTGTAGTGTGACATTCAATCTTGAACAATACGCATCCTCTGTGTCCTGCATTATTAATTACAAGTGCACTGAGTGACATGGAGCAGGATTAACGCAGCCGACGTGAAGTGCACACAGCTCTGTTCCACACCACAGCAAAGTGTACATGCTCTGTGGTCTCAGGAGCGAGACATTTTACTACGAGGGTCATCCAGAAAGTGACAAGACGATTTGGCAAAATTAAATAATAACGAAAGTTATCAACACAGGACTTTATTCACAAATTTACATTACCTTACTCTGTTAGTCAATGCAATCTCCATTCTGTTAAGATATTGTCACGTGGTACCAGTTTTCAATACTTATTTATTTTTTTAATGCAAAAAATGTTGGACCAATCGAATTTAAGGGCAAATAACGCAATTGTATAGTGATAATGCAATGAACGAGTCTTCAGTGAGGAAATGGCGCATAATTTACGAGTAATCAAGGTGTACGATAAAGACCGGAGTGGAAGTTCATCAATCGTTATGGCGGACTTGGAAGCAAATGATGAAAGAATTCAGAAAGAACCGCTGGTTCTCTTTGGACACCGTTCATGGCATTTTGGATGGGAAAGATTTCCCAGCCATGAAGACCTCAATGACCACATGAAGAGCTCTGTACAGGCTATTCCCAAACTTTTAAAATATACATTTCATTTGTCATGTTAATATCTTATATACGTATTTTAATCAAAATCGTTAGAGCCATTTTTGAGAAAATAAACATTTTCGAACATTTTTCCATGTTAAGAGTAGTTTCGGTTGGGGGAATTTTCTTCAAAATCTAATTTTGGGTGGAGTGTAATACCTTCTCTACATAAGTACTATGTACGGAAAGTAAAACTTTTTTTTTTGATACAGGGAACCCTAAAAGTGTATTTCAGGTGAACACTCAGTATCGAGTTTTTGGGTGGAATGCACTCATTGCCTTCTCTACCTGTGTGTGTTCCAAGTACTACGTAGAATTAAAAATGTTTTTTTTTTTTAAAACTGCCTCTGTGTGTGTGTGTGTGTGTGTGTGTGTGTGTGTGTGTCTGTCTGTGTGCGCGCACGCGCAGTATAGCTCAAAAACGAAAAGTTTGTTAAAACCGCTCTTGGTATTTAAGTATATTATCTTCCAAGGATCTGATATGTTGATTTTCAAGAAAATCACCCCACCCACAACTACCCTTTACAAGGAATATTTTTCGAAATTTTGATATTTTCAAAAATGACTCTTTAACGATCTTAATTAAAATATATGTTTAAGATATTTTGGATACAGGGACCTTAAAACGTATATTTCTGAAGAGCTCTTGGTACTCTTAAGTGGAGAAAGTTAAAAGTGACAATACAATTGCCGGATGTTCATAACAAATGCAATGGTTGTCTTAAATTCAGATTCAAACATAGCTTTTGTTATTGAGTAAACCTCTAGTTCAATAGAGAGACCCTTTTTCTTAGGGAGAGCTCGAAACAGAATACCAAGCTTTCCTTTCCAATCAATCACTTTTCCAAAACAACTCCAATGTCCGTTGTGACAGTGCTTTACCTTTGTTCTCACTTTTCAAAGGATAATTCAGCCGTGTAGCTTTGAGTGAAAGAAAGGACAAGTTTTTGCACGGATGTTAACTTGTGTTTGTACGGAACAAATGAAGCTTACTTAAAGGGAAAAGGGAAATGTATTTATTTTGGACAGAGTTGCTGTAGGAGTGCATCGTTCCCAATAGAGCGCGTTGTTCACAGGTTTCATATTTTTGTTCTGTAGCTAAGAAATATCCAGATATTTTGCTTACAATTACCAGTCTATATTTTACGAGATCAGAGCGACCATATTACATCATTACAATTTACGACTGAGAATCGGGCATGATGTATCAACATCCGGATTCCTCACTGCTTAGAAAAGGGATGCAGAATTCAAAGAGTGAAACAGGAATACTTGGTTCTACTTTGGCAATTTACGCTACATTTTCAACCGAGTTAGAGCACCTGCGTCAAGTGCGAGGCGTCCCGGATTCGATTCCCGGTTGGGGTGGGACTTTGTTCGCTCCAAAAGATTTATCCTCTATCTTCCCCCTAGTCTGGAAGAATGAATGAGTATGATCTAAAGTACAAAAATCCAAATAAATAAATCTAATTAGAAATAAAACCAACACCATTTCCGAAAGATATCATGTTCCAAAGACAAAGGGCCATTGTTATGACCATGTAGTAAGCAAGCTGTAAATAGAATAAAAATATCGTGTTCCATTCACATGACCATTTACATTAATAATAATAATAATAATAATAATAATAAAAAATCCCATACCACTACAGCGTTTGAGCCTAGGCCGACTGCCGGCCTCACGCTCACTTATGCACAGCACAGGAGATGATGTGGCGAGTATCATGTATCCCCCTGCTGGAAGGTTGGCTATCATGTCCAGAATTATTGGATCGAACCTTTTCTGCAACAAACTACTTTTACACTACTTCTATTTCGTGCTAATTGAGATAGTTACTGAGTTCTAGTAGTGAGCAAAACTGCACCTGAATTGACACTTTGCTTGTGCTTCAGTACGTTATTAAAATGAACTACTTCATTTGAATGTTTCTTAGTATTCAAAGTGAGTGAAGTATTTGAATAAGTCAGTGCAGAGATTCACAAAATCTGCTTTTCTCAAAATCTTTTCAATTTTTTCCTCTTTTTGGTGTATTTAAGCCGTTGCTGTCTCATGCAGTAGAGAAAAGCACACATTCCTCCGTTAGGTTTTTTTGACGATACAGGATAGTAAGGCTTTTATTTAAAGCAGAGAAAGACTTTACTGCTTTCTACCTAAAGGGGACTAGATGAAGGTATTAAGGGATTACTGCCTGCTTTTCATGGATCATACTGTTACACAGTTTTAATATTCATTGAAACTTATCGTTGTTGTGCTTTGCATGTTCAAGACACATGTAAAGCTACCACTAGTAGAAATCCTGTTTCCCTTTTTTAAATATTTATTTTGATCGACCACTTACAAATTATATAGGCAATTAATAATAATGTAAAAGAAAATAAGCATAACATTAAAGTGGTTCAAATGAAATCAGAGATTAAAAGAAATTACAGTGAAGTTTAGTTAGGCATACAAATTACATGTAAAATCAACAATCAAAATGAAAATGTTTCTTTAGCCACAATCATTCCCTATCACACATAGATTCTAGATGTAGGTATATATGCAAGAGTGTTGAGGTAAAGAAAATTATCCAAATAATTGAAAAAATAAGCAAATAGAAAATAAAAAAATGTTAACAAGCTTGTTAATCAGGAATAGGAAATTGAAGCGTGATTATTAACTTTTAACAATGTTAAAATTAAGAAATTGTATTTCTACACATTAGGTTGAATTAATCTTGTTCTTTATTTTGGTGTAAGGTACTAAAGTGTCTTTTTTCTTTAACCTTGTTTGTTGATGGCTTCTTTCTCCTGGCTTGTACACCAGAGCTCCTTTAATGTTAGCTAATTTAGAATAGAAAACTTTTGAGAGATATCTGATGTATTCTTTGATGGTCAGAATGCCAAACTCTAAACGTAGTTTAATGTATCTGATAAGCCAAAAAAAAAAAAAAAAAAAAAAAAAAAAAAGGAGTAGCAATTCGAAGACATTTATTTTGAATAAGTTGAAGTTGATAAAAATCAGATGTATTGCATTAACATACTATACATAATTTCTGTAATTATTACTTTCTCTACCACGTACGCAGGTAGCAAGATGTTGCAATCCGCTGAAAAATTCTATGACAAGAACATTTTTAAACAAACTAGTGTGTATGTGTGAGAACAACGTAACTAAAAATCGTATGTGTTCCATTCACATGACTCTCTCTACCTTCTCTGTAAACAAACTATTGTTGCAAAAGATGAGTGTTTTATCTACATCATGTTAATCAAGATATTAGCAGAATGGTCTTTGTTACTTAGTTCCTTATAAGTAGAAGGGAACTAAGGGAATACACTGGGCTGAAGTGATAGCCACATGTCTTAAAAGCTATTGCTTTGCTAGTGTCATAGAAATTCCTTTCTTATTTGCTTGCAGGTATAAGGAAAATAAGGGAATGCAATAGGCTAAAGGGATAGTCAAATCTAATAAAAGCTGGTCCTATATGAAGCAATTGAAATTCGGTTCTCTTAACATGGTCAGAAATAAAACAGATGTGAAACGAAAGATGATTTCCCGTTTGAGAAATGTTTAAGTAGTTTAAAAATGAAACCAATATCAACGAATAACTCGAAAATGGTTATTTCTATAAAAATGTGTATGACAAATGATGTGCTTTAATGATATCTCTATTTTTGAGTTGTACATTTTACGGCTTACCAGTTATACAAAACCATGAAGAGGTCTTATGATGGTGTTCCCAGAAAATTCGAGATGTACATAAAATATACTTTTTTTTTTCTTTTTCTTTTTTTTTTTTTTTTTTGCAATGCAAATATATTAAACATATGGTATTTTAATAAAAATCGTTAGAACCAATTTTTAGAAAGACAACATTTTCGAAAAATGTTCCATGTCAGGGGTATTTGGTGTGCGGGGATTATCCTGAAAATCTTCGTGACGCATCCTTTGCAGATTCTGAGCTTAAGTTAGTTATTTAAAGGAATTTTCGATTTTGAGTGATACTGTCCAAACGGACCTTTTTTTTTTAAATTCCATGTTCTTATTCAGGGGTCTTAAAACATGTATTTTTGGTGAAATCTTGGTATCGAATTTATGGGTGGAATGCAGTATCTTCGCAGCATATTAGGTATACTGTATATACTGGCCAAGAAAGTAATAATTTAGTTTAAACCTGGGTCTTTTTTCGACGGAAAATAATTGCCTAAAGATTTAAGTTGTACCTGCTGCTTGACTTTTGATCAACGCCCAGCCTTCTGTACTATGCTAGGCATTAATAAATGAATTAATTTTGCGAATAGAATATTGCCTACAGATATGTTTGTCTCCCTGGTGATGGTTGCCTCCAAGAAGGAAAGAAAGAAAGAGAATAAAATGGTTTATTTTGGTAATTTCTGTCGTTTAATCTTTTTAAACGTCGATATATGCAGAAAATTAAATATTAACAATGAATTAATTTTTTCTTGCTCAATTTACGTCTATGGCACCTTGTTCGTACAGATATCTAGTAGAGAAAGTAAAAATGTTGACTGCTCTGTAAGAAATGTGTCGTTCTCAGTGATGTTGAAGCTGGGGTTCGAGTCGAGCGATGGCATTGCAGTAACTTCCACCCATTGCGGCTAATGGACCACATCCTCATCAGCCATCACGTGACACTAGCTCCCCCCTCTTTAGGCAGCCAGACTAAGCCTTGATTGTTTCTACAGCAGTGCCATTAATACGTAGCATCACGGCATTTTGACTGCGCTTCATAATAAAAGCAAATTGACCTCACATTCTTTTCTTTTCCTTGTCTTTAAGAACCGTTGTTTATAAATTCCTGCTGGGAAATGTCGTTCCTGAAGTCTTGGTCATGTCTTCACGTGGTTTGTGGCTCAGCCAATATGCTCTCGACACCTTTACATAAGCTATGTGCCCAGTCGCGTGCATAGTTATGTATATATCATCCAAACATATTTTTAATTCGTGAAACTGAGGATGGGTATAATATGCATTACACAGCTTGAATCAATAAAATTGTCAACAATATGATCTTATAGAGGTAGTTAGACTGAAAAATTGAATCCATAGTCGGGATTTGAGCCACGGATCTCCAGGTTTCCGTCCGATTACTCTGATACTGAGTTACCATGAGTACATTACAACACGAAAAATGTAGATTTCGTTAAAACGCACAATATGTTTTAAATGCATTTTAGTGAGTCGAACATTTCCGAGACATTCTTTGTTATTGGTTCAAAGTATCCAGTATACTGCTCCCAAATGGAAAGGGTCATTCATTTTCTTTTGTCCCCATTTTTCCTTTCTGAATTTCGTCATCAATTAGTAACTGGCAATTTAAAGATGGTGTATTTCCTTATTTCTCTTGTATTTACAAGGAAATACGTAATTCTGCTAATCTTAAACTTGATTAACGTGGAGAATGATAAAATAAAAGCTTTTGTGAGAATAATTTGTTGTAGAATACTTGGAAAAAGTCAGTGAATAAAAGACACTGATATTTTGTCAATCTTCCCTGTAATGCCCCAAGTAATGGAAATATTGAAATTAAAAGAATGGGAATGTTTCGGAATAGACGCTTTGATATTCTTATCGCAAATTCATCACTTTGGTAACGATGCCGATGTTGCAGGGGAGCAAAACGGGGAGGAAAAATGAGCGCGCCCGCTGGGTCTGTAATTTGTGCAACACAGTAGAGGCATCTGCCCGGAAGATGTTTGAACATGTATATCTGATGAGAAGGTAGCATGTAACAAGATACACACTTAAGGCATGTCTTTCATTGTGAATAGCGATTCTGACGTGCGTTCCTTAAGAGCCAACACACTTTGACACTGTCGCAGATTCCTCACGTAAATTGCTTACAAAATTATGTTGCTCCTTTACCTTTTAATGGTTTAGAAAGACACACCGACCCAAGAGCACGTTTAAGCTTATGAAGATGAAGTGCAAGTCAAACCTTACAAATTGAAGTCTAAAGCGTGATAAACATCGTTCATACAAATGCAGTCAGATAGGAACCAATAGTATTTGTATTTTCATCTAGTCGAGCTTGTTATAATACTACGCTATAAATGGTAGATTGTACTTAAATTGTAGCAGAGTCTAATAACTTTTTTCTTGTAAGTAGTATCAAATCCGCATATAGATATTAAATTCAATATTTTGCCGCAAAACGTATCAAATCTTATTTTAAAAGGCCATAACAACAAATACAAAATTTATTTAAAAAATCTTATGTTCATTTACATGACTTTTTCTATGTCTAATAAATTATGGTTAAAAGTTTATTTTTCTATTTACTTCATGCAAATCGAGAAAAAATTGGCAGAAATGGTCCTATTACTTGCTTCCTTGTAAGAAGAAGGGAACCACAGGAGTTTCATAGGCTAAAGCGATAGTCAAATCGTTTAAAAGCTGGTTAGTATGCGATTGAAGTATCTTTATTTGTATGGCCAGGGGTTGACAAATTTCCATATGAGAAAACTTAGGTATTTTAAAAGTGAAACCAATAACGAGGAATATCTCAAACGGTCAACTCTATGTACTTTAATGGGCTCTACATATTTTGCTTATCTCTTACGGTTTACCAGTTATGCAAAATTCATCCAGAATAAAAGTTTTCAGTGGCGATTCCCAGAAAATTCAAGATAAACATTTTGACATGTAAATATCTTTAATATAGGATATTTTAATAAAAATCATTAGTATTTTTGAGAAAATAAAAAATTTCGAAAATTTTTAGATATAAAAGGTAGTTGGGGGTGGAGATTTTCTTGAAAATCTTCGTGTCGCATCCTTGGAAGATATGAATTTAAATACCAAGTTTGGTATTTAACGGACTTTTCGATTTTGAGTTACGCTGCCCCCCCCCCCCCCCACACACATACATCACTGACAGACAAACGACAGACACACACACGGATTCGTTTCTAAAAATGTTTGTTTTTTTTTAATTTAACGGGTCTCAAAACATATTTCTGGTGAAATCTCGGTATTGAATTTTTGACTGCAATACAATACCTTCTTTGTACACTATGTACATAGTGCGTGTAGAGAAAGCTATATTCCCACACCTTTCTTTACCTGTTGTGCTAACAAAATTCTCACAAAAGATTATTCTACTTTCTATTCCATGCTAATCGAAATAAGCGGTCTTAATACTTAGTTCTTTATAAGTAGAAAGGAAATGAGGAAATAAGCTATGCTAAAACGATAGTAAAATGTACCAGCTATAACTATGCGATTGTCATTGAAATTCGCCTCTTTGTAAGACCCGGAGTAAAACAAAAGATACATGGGGACTTCCTGAACATAAGTACCTATATAAGAATATAAGTATTTTAAAACTGAAACGAATAACAAGGACTATCGCGAAAACGGTTAGCTCTACAACAAAAATGCCTGGGACATAAATTGTATGTTATGAAGGGATCTACATCTTCTGTGAAGTAAGTTTTTGTCTATCATTTACGATTATCACTTGCTAAAGTCATTCAGAATGAAGATGACTTCAGAGGTCATTCCCAGGGAATTCAATGTATACATTTTATTTGTCATGTAAATATCTTTAATATACCATATTTTAATAAAAATCTCTAGGGCCGTTTTTGGAAAATCAAAATGTTCAAAAAATAGGATAAAGGATAGTTTGGGGGTGGGACGTTTTCTTGAAAATCGTTGACACATCCCTAGGACATACTAAGATTAGCTTGGTACGTAACGGATTTTTCGTTTTGAGTTATGCTATATATATATATATATATATACACCTACCTTTTTCTAAATATGCCCATATTTCAATTCAGAGGGGTCTCAAAACATATTTCCGGTGAAATCTCGGTATAGCATTTTAGGTGGAATACAATACCTTCTGTATTTACGTTGTACGTATGCGACAGATTAAGTAATAATTGGTTATTATACCAATCCCATGCTTTAAGAAATCGATGGGGAATACAGCATGTATTTCATAATTGAACGGGTTTCATCTAGGGTCGAGTAAGATTACTTAATCGGCAACTGTACGTTTGAATCGAGTAAAATGCATGTTTGAATAGAAGAAAGTTAAACAGGACGCACGCCTATACCCGGTCCTGTCCTTCAATAGAACAGTTAAGGGACACTAGGAGTGAAATTTTTACTACAATCGGTTAAAAAAATAGTTTTTTTATTTATTACAGACAGTTGTCGGAAGCTTTGGGCTTTTCTATAGAAAATTAACATTCAACAGTGGTCCCCTTACTTCGGGCCTTCGAGTCATTTCAAGATCGTACAATATAACTGCTTCCTAGCACAATATTTCATTCAGCAGCGGATTTTCTTTTTTCAAAAGAAATTTTCACACACTCCAAATATGATCTACGCATCTCATTTTTTGTATAAATACGAAAAAAAAAAATCCCCAAAATGTGCAGAAGTATTTATTGTAATATTAAGTTCAATAATATTCTAACACCAATAGTGATTTTTCAAAAAAATATATGTTAATGGAAAAATGATAAATTTTAGAGGTTAAAAATTTTAAGTCTTTTAAAAGTTAGATTAATTCAGTATTCAGAGTTATTGAAGTATTCATCTTTAAAGCATTTTTGTGTAGTTTAGAGGCGAGTAGGACATTTTACTTATGCTAAATATTTACATAATAACATTTATGAAATAATAGCTTTCAAAGTATTTATTCAATTTGTGTAAGAATTGGCATTCACATTAACATAATAATACAACCACATTAAACCATAAAGAAAAATATATTAACATTTGTGTCTTTTCGCCAGAACTGGTTAAAAACACAGAATTTAAGTAAAATGCATATTTTTTGGAGCTAACCATTTCGGAGATTTTCTATATTATTGATTTCAATTTAAAATACTTAAATGTTTGTCACACGAAAAGTTATCATTCATATTTCATTCCTCTGACCATGCAAAGAGAATTGAACTTTCGCTTTAGCCCAGTAAATTCGCATATTTTCCTTCTACTTACAAGTAACTAAATAAGACCATTTCTGCTAATGTTTATCTCGATTAGCATCAAGTAAATATAACATGATGATGATAATAATAATAATAATAATTATTATTATTATTATAATAATAAGATATTTGAAGTAAAATTTCTTCTGGACTTGTAGGCCGTGGTCGAAAAGTAGGATTTATTAAAAAAATTTGCTCAAAACTGTTGAGCAACCCCAGAGGATTGGCCTACAAGCCGGGAAGATATGTTACTTCATATGAACGCCAGGAACACCTTAATACATACATTACGTTACATAATACATGCATGCATACACATATACACACATACATACACATATACATTCATCCATTTTGAAAGATAGTTTGCAGAAATGTAGAAAAATTATATGAATGGGATATGTCCGTCTTTTTTAAATATCTGATGTGTTCGTATATCAGTTATCGAGAATCCCCTAAATATCTTGTGAACAAGCGTTACTCTACACGCCCCCTAAACTACCTATTCCTTCCAATTTTCCATGGGGCAATTTATGTAAAATCAGGGGGGGAAACCTCCACGTTGGCAACACTGGTCTACAGAGCTTTTGAACCATCAGGCGACAGGAAACGAATCACAACGGTTTTATTTATTCGTAATCTTAGCATGAAAGGTTATCTGCCATTTCCTTATCCAAATAACAAACAAAGACAACCTTATGTAAGACGTACACTGGGCGGTGATTCAGTCTTTGCCCATGTGTGTATTTTGGCATTGATAACGCTTGTTCTAGATAAACTAAGATTTATATTTTTCCAAGCTATGGATGTATATTAATGATAGCCGAGGAACCGCACGGCGTCCCTCTATCTCGTTTAAGCACACGGATACAATTGCTCCAATCGACTTAGATTGAAACGCTGATTTAAAACGAACAAGGTCAATGACTGCATTAATAGCATACGTTAACTTCGACAAAGATAGCGTTCCCTTTACGCCGTATTACATTCAAGGCGTAAATTGACTTCACATCTAATCCTTGCTCTTTGTAACCTTGTCGGGCAGAAATGTTATTATTCTACGCTGTGTTACCTTACCTTTTCTTCTGGTTGGTTAATGTATATCTTTGAATGGTGACAAACAAGCCATGTGCCAGGCAAGGATAGACGATAAAAGTGATATGAACCAACTTGTTATGATGTATGTGTTTTCGTCAACTTGAGAGGCATGTTTAAAACGAAGGGTCCTCTCATGTATTTGTTGATAAAACTTTTGTATGCATTAACTCTTACGTAATATATGCTATTTATACTGTTATGAAAGTGCAAAATGACGTTTTTTCGGATTATTTAGCATTAATGATAATGTTAAATAAGCAATAATGACTGCCCAATCCACAACAGACAATGAGAGGCTGTCACGTGACAGTAAGAGTTGTAACAACCAACCAACTATAATGATAAAATAACATAGCAGCAAAAGATTATATTCTTATTTGCAAGAATTTTTCTACTTTCTACTTTAATGTATTTTAACGTTTTTCACTAACAATGGTGTATAGTCCAAAACTATACATATATCTACTTTATTCAGGGCTTGTTTCCAAGTTTCCTCGGATTTGTTAACATGCATTTCCATTCTTGTGGGACAATGTATTAAGAGATGTAGTTTTAAGGAATTACACTTTTGGTACATCTGCCGGAGAAGATTAAATTAATTAATAGATCCAGAAAGACATTATTCTGCTCAAACTTCTGTGCAAAAAATCCAAGCTGTAGCTCTAATACTTTCGAAAATGATGTCTAACATTTCGGTGTTCCTTAATCTTACCAAACCAATGAAAATATACTATTGGAAGAGGTATTATAACATTGCAATTATTAGTCATGGACTAATATTTTAACTTCTGTCTTCAACCTATTGGCCTTATCAAAACGTTATTTTCGATGAAATCTCGGTATGGAAATTATGGGTGGAATTCAATAGACATTTACTCTACCTAGGTTGCATGGTAGAAGAAGTGAAGAGCATCGTATTAGCGCCCTAATCTTACTGACTGAAATTCACACCAAGCTTTTAGAAGCGTAGAATTACGGGGCGGGTTTCGTAAAATAAAAACTTGACATTTTTTTCAGTTTAAGGTTACTTATTGTTTCGCTTTCTTGCCAATTTTGGTTGCAGCATTTCTTAGACTCTTTAAAACAAATGCCAGCCGTGGTTCACGTTTGCTCTACTCCGTATTTCCCTTTGTAAATATTCTGCAGCACTGTACATTCTTCCCTCTTGACATGCTATATTTCTGCAAGTAGTGGTACTACAACCAGAGAGGGGAGACATTTTTTGTTTTGCCTGGTAGAGCCTCCTGACGGGGAAGTGAGGAGAGGGGGGTGAGCTTTAAGAAAACTATAATGGTTCCAGATGTTTTGAAGTGAGAGCTGTGGGCAAAAAGATGTCTAGGAAAGGCAAGGAAAACGAGAGCAAGAAAGAAAATAGGTCGCATGAGGGGAGAGGAATGGAAGGGATTCTTTCTTCTTCATTGCGTAACTTCAAATCTTAGATTTTGTGTGATGGGAGGAATAAAAGAACTGCAGGATTGGGAAGTGGCAATGGTTGGTAACGGCTCTTGAATGCGTATGGCTGTCGTGGGAAGGACAATTCTATTGCTTCATACTACGTAAACTGCAATATTCTGAAGCTAAACTCAACATCGTTGTTTAAAAATTCCAGAGAGTTCGAAACTCGCCTAACTGGAACCTTACCATAAAATCTGATGTGTACCATTCACATGAGTTTCTCTATATCCCTGCAACAATTTATTCTTAAAAAGCTTATACTTCTATTTACTTTATGCTAACAGAAAAAAATAGCAGAAATAGTTTTATTACTTGCTTTCTTGTAAGTAGAATTTTAAAAAGATTCTTTATTTGCAGACGATCAGATATTTCTGGCAAAGACTGAAGATCAGCATTGAACACAGTGATGAAAGAAAATATATACGGATAAAAAGTAATAGCATATGGTTGTGAATAAGTTCGCTCAAAACTAAGATTCTGGAAAAGTATCAACAATTAAATTATACATTAACGAAGTAGATAAAACTGAAGATAACCAAATTAAGCTACACAAATTACACAGCAAGACGAACATTAAAAAGTAAGGCAAATTAACTCAATAATTAAACTCGTTTAAGTTTATGACAATACGAAATATCGACCGACACACGAACAAAATTCAGACAACGGAGGTGACGTCGCTGAGATCTGTAGGACATAAAAACTAGACAGAAAGATCAGTATGAACGACCGCGAAGAACCAAAACTGGAAGAATTAAATAACGTAATAAAAACGTATTTAAATGGAGGTCATATTTTATACATTCGGGAAAGTAAGATCAAAGAAACGATGGCATCCACAATTTTAGAACCGGAACGAATTGAAGAAGAAAAGACTAACGATGCATAGCAGTATTTGTCAACCGTTCAACTGAACGGTTATTTTAATATCGCATTGCTAAATTTCGAAATCAAAATGTAAAATAATCCATTATTACTTTGTATAGGCGTACTATGTATAGAGTATTTAGAGAAGGTATTGTAATGCACCCAAAAATCCGATACCGAGATTTCACCGGAAATACACATTTTGAGAATATTTTTGAATCCTCCCCTTCTTTTTTTTTAAAGAAAAATGTGTGGGTTCGTGTATGTGTGGGCAGCTTAGCTCAAAAACGAAAAAACTGTTAAATACCAAACTTGCTATTTAAGTTTGGTATCTTCCAAGGATGCAACACAAACATTTTCAAGAAAATCCCCAAACTATCCTTTACATGGCATATTTTTGAAAATGTTGATCCTCTCAAAAAAGCTAACGATTTTGATTAAAATACGGGACGATTAAGATACTTTGATGACAAAGGAAATGTATATCTGGGATTTTTTGGGAATAGCCCCTGAAGACCTCTTCATTCTGGAGGATTTTTATTGAATTTTGCATAACTGGTAAACCGTAAGAGATAGACAAAATCTTACTTCACAAAAAATGTAAATCTGGATAAAACACACAATTTATGTCATATACATTTTTTTTTTTTTTTGTGTTGAGTTGGCAGTTTTCGAGATATTCCTGGTTAATGATTACAGTTTTAAAAAACTTAAAACTTTCCTCATATCGGAACTTGTCAACTCTTGGCCACGCAAAGAAAATTTCAATCCCATAGCAACCACATTTTAAAACATTTGACTGTCGGGCTATACCTAGTGTATTCCTTTATTTTCCTTCTACTGATGAACTAAGTAATAAGACCGCGACGTATGTTTTAGCGTGAAATAGACATAAGAATAAGCTTATTAACAACAATTTGTTTCAGAGATGTAGAGAAAGTCATGTGAATGGAGATTTTTCATTTTTCGTTATACGTTTAAATGCTGCGAATGAAAATGGCTGAGGGAATGAGTACCATCTGGTCAGTACTGGAAAGCCCAAGGTTGAGGTTTGCTAAACTCACCCTTCCCGATTCTGTCCTTGAAAGGTCGACTACCTGTGAAGGTATAGCGTGTAAGTAGCTACAGTAGCAGAGAAGGGTCGACGGTTATTTGTAAAGGGCAAAATTGGCGACACCACCTGGTTCGGCTGCTTGCCGGGCTCAAAATATATGATCCTGAAATAGGAGAGATTTGTGACTCACCGACAATGTAAACCATTAACTACAAAATTTGGCATGTAGCAGGAATACTATACATGTATCAAATTCTTCTTTTAAGCATTAGCTGTTATGTTCACTTGTTCCCGTATCTTTAACATCCATCCACCTCCAACGAATTCTATCCAGATCTCTTTCCAATCGGCTGATAATTCTTCATTATTGTTGTTATTGTTATTTTTATTGTACTCTATTTTATAGCTTTCTGTCAACACGAACTTTCCATTTACTTATATTTTCCTCTATCTTATCATTAACTGGAAATATATTTAATTCTAATGTCATTTCTTATTTTATCCATTTTGGGGCATTTCTTTACATATCTTGTGAACTTATCTCTGCAGCCTGTATGCGTGAACTTTTCTTTTTGGCCATTTCTATGACTCGGAAAATTTAGAGTAGGCACTGCCATAACTTAATGGAGTTTCAATTGCGTTTTTTTTTTCTTCCCCCCAAAGTTCCCAATTGTTCTACAGATTGCTTGATATCCATTAACCTTCTTCTCAATGTCTCTATTTAAAAATATCCCATCCAAGATAATTTAAATGAGATATTCGCTCTAAAATTTTTTCATTATTTTCGTCTGACCTGATTCGTCCGTTTAAAAACTTCTTTGACTTATCTGTACGTATACTTAAGTTGTAGTGTGCTGCGTTTTGACTTAATGTTTACAAAGAGTGGTGTGTATGTATAATATCTTCTGTTTCTTGTATAACTATCTGGTCACAGAATATAATAGAGTATTTATTTATTGATCTAGTTCCTATTAATTCCATATTGTGTTTCACATTTTCACTTCATAACTAGGTCGTCAATATATAAATTAATGGGATGAGTGATAAGACTATACCCCGTCGAACACTCTGGTTCATTAAAATGTCATCCACATTTTCAACTTGAATTTTATATATATATATAAATAGTACCATGGTGAAATTAGAAAATACTGACTAGTTTCCCTGTAAGATACGAAAAGATTGAATTGTTTAATGAATTTCTAAAATAACGAACTCCAGCTAATAAAAGAACCCCGTTTTCAGTATGTAACATAAATAGTTGTAAAGTAAACTTATACTGTTAAAACGACTAATGCTCCGAAAACCATTTATTTATATATTTTCTCTATCTCTTCTAGGAAGTATACTTATAAAATTTGCCTATTCACTTTATATTGAGATAAATCTTAGCAGAAGTAGTTTCATTTTATTACACTTTTCATTAGCAGTGGATGCAGGAAACGATGGATGGCTAGATGTTTAAACGGCGCCATTATATGCTGGCCTTGAAATTCTACATTTCAATTATATTCCAACAAACAGCTAAATGATGACACAAAATCTGATGTTGCTCTTGCATAGCTTTCTTTACCTATTCTGCAACAAACTATTCTCGAATAAGGACATTCTTCTAACTACGTCAGGTTATTCCAAAAAATGTTCGCATAAATGCTTTTATTATATATTTGCTTGTAAATACAAAGGAATAAGGAATTATACAAGACCATAGTGATAGTCAACTCTTTTAAAAAGCTGGTCGCTATGTTTGACCAGGAGCAAGAAAAACAAAATATCGAATCCATTTGAAGAAAGTAGATGCAAATATTGTAAAATTGAAACCAATAAAAAGGAATATCCCTTAAATGGTAAACGCCAAAATAGACAGAAAAGAAAGAAAGAAAGAAAAAAAAGTATCTGACAAATTCGTCTTTTAACAAATCTACGTTACCTTTTTAGTAAGTTTTTGAACATCTCTGATGGTATCCCAGTTATGCAAAAGTTACCCTAAATGAAGAGATCCCCAGATTTGGTATTGTAATCTTAAACGTTAGCCATACTTTAAAAATCGTAATTTTTTAAAAAGCTTCCATGTAAAGGATTGTCATGGTTAAGGGGTTTTCCTGCAAACCTTCGTGCCACATTCTTGGGAAATACTGAACTAAATACCAAACTTTCTATTTAACACACGTTTCGTTTTTGAGTTATGCTGACTCCCCACCTTCCTAAAATTTTTTTGTTTATTCAGGGATCCTCAAACCTTGTATTTTCGGTGGCATGGTTTCGAAATTTTTGGATGGAGTAGAATACCTTCTTTACCACTATTACACCGTTCATAAGCGCTAGAGAAAGTAAAAATGATAAACATGAAAATATGCAAGCCAGTAGTAAAGGATACCGTTGTGTATGTGACGGGGGGGGGGGAATTGTATCAAGACAAACATTGACCGCAGCATTAATATACAAAGTTTAAGTCCACCAATAGCCCCAATAAATGCAGAAAAAAAAATATAAATTGGATAAAATGAATGTTGGTTAATATATAGGGGGATATTTTTTTGACTGATAAAAATAAATTAAAGTAGGAGACCTAGATGGTGCATCTCATACAATTCTTATTGTCTTCACTCGTCAATAGCCAATCATTCCTCGTTAATATCCGATCATTCCATATCTTCCAGCCCTCTTGTTTGCAGTTCTTATTTCCTGCATCCATGATTTTCAAGGTCTCAACAAAAAGGTCTTCCAAAAGTATTGTTAATCCCAAACATTTTCAAAATAATTAAAATTAATAAATTGAATCCCAGGGGCCCTTAAGATGCAAAACTTTAGAAGCATCAATAATATGATTTAGAAGTTTAAAAGCCTGGCTTAGGTGAAAAAATTTAAATCTTCGCTTCCTTGGACTCGGTGTATTTTTAGTAAAAGCAGACACCCTTTCCTAATGTTTGAACTGCGTCATGCCATACATAGACTTCGAACCTTTATTCGCTCCTTACGTCAAACAAGTTAAGATTTTTTTTCACCAAGTGACTCACACTAAGAACTGAACGTGTCAGCGAATCAAAGTTGAGCATTTTGAGAGGACAAAACAAGCACGAAGGACACGTGTTAGACCCAGACCTGACATCTGGTCCAGTTGCAGCTGCCCTTTTCTAGTGGTGACGTCAGAAGGGTGCTTGTAGAGCGATCACGCGCTCCTCACTTTTGTAGGGGCTGTGAAAGCCTTGTATGTAAACGAAATTTTGTCCCTTTTGGTTTTGTTCCGCTTTGTGGGCTGCTTTTGGGCTGCCGAACGTGGAGAATCTTGTTAGCGCACTTCTAACGTCATCTTTTTCATGCAGCGGAAATCCTTTAAGCCGCCTCGTAAATATTTTGCATTATTGATTAGAAGAAAGCTTTATGGAAGGCTTATATTAAAACTGGATACCTTTCTAGTCTGAAAGCACTTTATTACGCGTTAAATTGATGCAAGACCAAAGCCTTCCGGATATGCCCACCATCACATGGGAGTTTCTCAAGCATAGATATTAATGCACGATGCGCGTTAAAACATCTGAAAGCTCTTTTGGAAAGCAAAACATTCAAGGTTTTCAAATTTTTCGATAGATGAAACCATATAATTTGCTAAATTTCCTGGAATATTTGTTGCTACATTTCTGATTTTACTCCCGCTAAACGTTCAGTTGAATCATGTGTTCCACTTACATGCCTTTTTCTACATATCCTGGGATAAACTATTCTTATAGAAGCTTATTCTTCTCTCTACGTCGTGCTAATCGAGATAAACATTTACAAGAATTGTCTTATTTGACATTTTCTTGTAGCCACAAGGGATATAAAGGAATGCAATAGGCTAATGCAATGGTAAAATATTTTGACAGTTGGTCATCATGTGATGTCATTGAAATTCCTTGTCGTATGGCCTAAAGGAAAAGTAAGATATGACTTTCTCTGTCTATTCCGTAACATGCTTATTCTTCTCTCTACTTCATGCTAATCGAAATAAACATTAACAGAAATTGTTTTATTGCTTTTTTCTTCAAGGTACAGAGAAATAAAATAATACATTAGGCCAAGGCATTAGCCAAATTTCTAAGGCGATGGTCGCCATGTGATAACTTTAAATTTCAGTTCTCTCTTCACGGCCATGAGTTTCAAAAGTGAAATAAGAATTTAAATAGTCATCGAGGAAAAGTCTTACTAAACCGAATTAATAAACTCCTACTGTAACCAAGGGGGGTTGTTCATGGATGAATTACATCTTCTGACGTAATTAGAAATCGTGTTAATACTTCCTATTTGAGAAAAATAAGTATTCGAGGAATTTCTCCAAAATGAATTATTGTACAAATGGTACATAAATAAATAGTGTTTTAACGGTATTTACATTTTTGTGCAGTGCGACTTTGCCTATCTCTTACTGTTTACCAGGTATATAAAAGTCACCTGTCCATAATGAACAGGACTTCAAAAGGCTATTATCAGAAAATCAAGATATAAATTTAATTTGTCATATCTATAATATTGTATTAAAGTTCTAAAAAATGATGCATATAAAGGTAGTCTGGATTAGGGGGTTTTCTTGATAATCTTTGTGTCGCATCCTTGGAACTTAAATACCACGTTTGGTAGTTAACGACCTCTCTCTCTCACTCTCACACGTACACACACTCTTCTTAAATTATTTTTTATCCTGGGGTCCTCAAAATATGCATTTTCAATAAAATCTCGGTGTCGAATTTGTGGGTGGAATGCAATACCGCTCTACCTATGTACATTGTACGTGGCAGAAAAAAAAAAAAACCTAGTTACAAATTCTTGTGAAGACTGTACCTTGTCTAGCAGTGGTGTATATGCTTTGAGCCCGGCTTTTGTGCCACGATTCCAACTTCCTTCCCCCCCCCCCCACTAACCTTTTACAGATTGTAAAGGGCATCTTTATTTGAAGTAATGCATTCTTTATAATATTACATGGCGCACTCATCTTTTGTCTGCTTAGCTCCTTTATCGCTTAGGGGTCCCCCCCCCCTCCATATTCCACCCTCCCAGGAACTGTTCAACGTAGTTCTTTTCTTGAAAAGCAATCCGTACCGCACAGCTTGCATTTCAGACAAGGATGTCAAAGAGATTCCCATTTTCAAGAAAATAATACTTATCAGATGGAAAAAAGAAACTGCGGGAGTATACAATTTTAAAAATACCGGTGCTAATGTTGTGCACATATAGTACCTGATGTAAGATTTCCTTATAATAGTAGTAGTATTAGTGGTAGTATTTATTAAGTTCATAATAATATAACAATGCGTCACAAAAATAGGCTGTCTAAAAATACTTAAATTTAAAATATTAATTACATATTAATTTTATATATTTTCACAACACAAGAAACACACTCACACACACACACACACACACACACTTCAACAGAACAGACAAATAAAAGAAAGAACACTGATATTTCACACACACTCGTATTCATACACTAGTAGATAACTCTTAACACCAAATATTTCTATACAACATTTACACAATATCTTACACGTACTTCCACTAAGTATGTGTCCAGGCTTGGTCAGTTTTGCCTGTTTAGAATCAAGTCCCAGCAAGCTGTTGGAAGCTAAAAATACTGCCGCCAATAGTGATAAAGGGGGGACGAGGAGGGAGTGAGAGAAAACTAATTTCTCAGTGGGATCATGAGAGAACTGAAAATTGTTCTTTGTAAAGGGTAGTCAGGACAGGGGGGGGGGTTCTCTTAAATCTTCGTTTCGCATTCTTGGAAGATACAGAACTTAAATATTAAGTTTGGTATTTAACCGACCTCTCGTTTTAAGAACTAGTCGGCACACAGATATATACGCCCACGCGTACACACACTCGAACATGTTTCTAAAAATACTTTTTTTTTTTATTCAAGAGGTTTCAAAATATGTATATCCGGTGAAATCTCGATGTCCAATTTTTGGGTGGAATATAATACTTCTCTATGCATTATGTACGTTGTACTCACGAGCTAGAGATAGTAAAAAATAATAAATAGAATTAAAAAAAAAAAACAATCGCACGCCTATCATCAACAATGTACCTTATACTCAGAATAATTGGGGGAGGCAGTTTATTTTTGTTCCTGTGGATTTTACAATTCCCATTCTTCTCCAAATCCATATTTCACGTGTTCCCTATTGTCCTCTGTTAGTGTCTGATATTAAAGTATCCATACTGTACATGTCTCATTTCCACACCCCATTGGTGTTTTTCTGGAAGGTGGCTCTGTGTGTGCTGAAGCTTAAGTCGTTGAGAGCTGAAAAAGTCAAATGCGTACAGTCATATATTTTAAAATATATTTAATTTTTAAAGACTTGCATTTTTTATATTGAGATTCTTGTACAAACTGGGGCTTTCACGGACGCTGTCTTGAATAATGAAACTATTTTTCGGGCATGTAGGCCGTGCTCTGACCAACTACCGGATCACCTATGAAGATGCCAAGCGGAGCCTTTGGTGAAACGTCGGGAACTACGAGACCCAATGGACTACGGCTTACAAGACCGGAAAATTGTTTCATTATTATGTTTCCTTTTCTTACTGTCTTTAGCGCGTATGTGCATACAATGTCCATGTAGCTAGAGAATGTGTCACCCAAACATTCGATGCCGAAATTTCACCGGAAATATATGTTTTGAGACCCCTCACTCCAATCAAGCATTTTAAAAAACGGACTGTGACTGTGTGTGTGTGTGTGTGTGTGTGTGTGTGTGTGTGTGTCTGTGGACAGCATAAGCTCAAAAACAAAAAGATCATTAAATGCCAACTTGGCATTTATGTTATCTTCCATGAATGCGACACGAAGATTTTCAACAATCCCCCCTCCTTCCGACCCAAACTATCCTTTACATGGTATATTTTTTGAAAAATTTAATTTAGATACACATAATATATTTATGTGACAACTAAAATGTTTATCTTGAATTTTCTCAACAGAGAATATAAAATTTGATATACCACATATTTTAGCCTTAGTTTTACTAAAAATAATGGTATTCACATTTTATGTATTTATTATTTTGATTCTTTTCTATTTATCGTGTACGTTTATTATACTTTGATATTGTTTATTTTGCTTACCTATTATTGCTCAGTTTGTTACCCTTTTGTGTAAATTTCTTTGTGCGTGTTAATGCTTTTGTTACATAATTTGTATTATTATTTTCATAATAGTTGTTTTGTATAGTTGGCAACTTCAAGTTAAGGAGGCAGAAGTATTTTCTTCTAAATAAAAGTGTTTGTTAAAGTACTTGATTTTAAGAAGTACTGAATGTCGCAGCGAAACGGCGCAGATGTTTGGTCTCAAGGGGCGTGTCAAAGCGGATCTTTGTACGGCTACCAGGAGTTTGGCGTTTGCTCTACGATAACGCAGATAATACTTCCTGGGAATATCGTTCTTGTGAGAAACGAGCTCTGTTGCAACAATCGATGTCACACTGAGAGCTGAATGCATTCATCCGATTGGTTTACATTTCAATGGAACTGCTAGCCTTTTCACGACGGTACGCTTTTTCCTCAGCTTATTGTTACCATAAACGGATGTGTTTTACCTTACCTTCTTTCCGCCAAAAAGTCTTTCTCTAGTACGTATGTAAAATGTACATATTAGGTAGAGAAGGTTACTTCATATAAAAATTCAAACCGAAATTTTTCCGGAAATACACGTTTTATAGTCCCCGTATCCAAAATGTTTTTTTTTTGGAAAAGTGTGTGTGCGTGTGTGTGTGTGTTTGTTTATAAACTCAAGAACGAAAAGCCAGTAAAAAAGTAAACCTCTTCCAAATGCATGTTTGAATTTTCTGGGAATAGCCTCTGAAGACCTCTTCATGCTGGATAACTTCTGCATAACTGGTAAACCGTAAGAAATAGACGCAAACATGTAAATGTCGTTAAAACACACCAGCTATGTCATACATATTTTTTGGTTGTGACCATTTCCGAGATATTCCTTGTTATTGGTTTCAGTTTTAAAATACTAAAAACTTTTCTCGTACAGAATTTAACAGCTCTTTGCCATGCAAAGAACGAATTTCAATCACATAGCAGCTTTTAAAACAGTTGATTATCGCTTTAGCTTATTGCGTTTCCTTATTTCCCTTCTACGTTAAGAGAGAAATTAAAACGGCCATTTCTACACGTTCTGTCTATTTCGTGCTAATCAAAATAAATAGAAAGATCAGCTTTTCTAAGAATAATCTCTTCAGAGATTTTTTCCCCCGCTCTTTTGCAGCCAGCTGTCACAAGTTTATTCTAAAATTTATATAATAATATAATGTTATATAATTTATACACGGTTTAGGGTTTCCTGTGTCGAAAAAGAGAATTTTTAGAAAAAAGGTCCGTGTCTGTGAACATGATAAATCAAAAAGGAAGTGTCTGTAAAATACCAAACTTGCTATTTAATTGAAAATACTGGCATATTTTTATTATGACTTCATATGGCACACATAGAAGCGTAAAATTTTAAGAAAGTGATGTAAAAATAATTAAAATTATGGACTACTAACCGGTCAATATTTAACGATTTTGTTATGCACAATACTTTACGGAGCTGAGATTTGTAATGTAAGATGACGTTGAAACAGCAGAAATGAAATAACAATTAAACCTCTCACTGAATATTCACCTTTGGACCATCAGAGAAACCATAACATGGGGGATAGGATAGAACAATGAGAAAGTGATGGTATGATTATGTAGGATGGACCATTCCCGTATTCGCCAGCATGTACATATAAATACAAGATTGGAAGTAGAATCGAGGTTTTTAAGATCGAGCAAACATTGTAAGGACCCACTAGAAAATAGCCAAAAGGCCCAAACCCTATAGTATATTTGATAATGGTGACTTTACCATATACGTATTATAGAGTGAAGTGATGTATTTAAAAAAAAATGTGATGTTTCCTTCACATGACTTTCTCTACATCTCTGCAACAAAGTAATGTTAAAGAACTTATGCTTCTTTTTTCTTCATACTAATGGAGAAAAAATTGGCAGAAATAGTTTTATTACTTGCTTCTATGCAAGTAGAAGGGAAATATGGGAGTAGCATAGACTAAAAGTATTAGTCAAATGCTGTTTACCATATGACTGAAGTTGCTTTGTTTCTAAGGACAGGAATTGACAAATTCCCGTATGAGAAAAGGATGTCTTTAAAGCTGAAACTAACAAGTAATACGAGTATCTCAAAAACGAACCACTCCACGAAAAAAATGTGTATAACATAAATTCTTTGTTTTTCTCTATCTCTTACGGTTTGTCAGTTATACAACATTTGTAAAGTTCATTCAGAATAAAGTAGCCTTCAGAGACTGTTCCCAAAAATTCAAGATGTATATTTTGTCATGTAAATAGCTGTAATATACGATATTTTAATCAAAATCGTTACAGCAATTTTTGAGAAAATCAAAATTTTCGAAACATTTTTCCATATAAAGGGTAGTTGCGGTGGGGGGATTTTTTTGAAAATCTTTGTGTCGCATCCTTAGAAGATACTGAACTGAAATACCAAGCTTGGTATTTAACGGACTTTTCGTTTTTGAGCTATGCTATCTACTCACCACACACACACACACACGGACCTTTTTCCAAAAATACTATTTTTGGATTCAGGAGGCACCCAAAACATGTATAGAATTTTTGGGTGCATTCTCTATGCATTACGTGTAGAGAAAATATTTCAGAAACTTCTTTCGACATTAAATTAGAGCTGTATAGTCTAAGCAATAGTTTGTGTCGTTATTCCCACGACGCTTCGTTTAGATTTTGATATAATGCATGGTCTTCTGGAATTGCTTGCACAAAGCTTCCTGTAAGTCACCACAGCGTCCGTTGAAGCGGAAATAACTCCCTGTCGAAAGATTAGGTCATGTTTTATCGCAAATTTGATAGCAGCACCTCCGGAAAACTAACTGTGGAGGCAGTTAATTCTGAAAAAGGAACATAATTACTTTTCCAAGCACAGATTTACCGTTTTAGTGGAACATTTGGCACAAGGGCGGAAATATACAGGCACATATTTCTTTACAGCAACGAAACCAAGGTGTGGGTGGCAGCAAATGTATCAGGTTTTACCAGTACATTTAATTAAAACGGGTCAAGTTCTGTTAAAACTTTCATAAATAAGTTTTTCTTCATTAAAATGTCTACACCTAGTAATTGCTTATAATAAGATCAATTTCAGAAGTTGTAAAACTTCTTGCATAATTTTGTTTTCCACGATCCTAAATATGGATCAAAGTTAAATTCCATTCATGTAGGTTTCAATACGTTGCTTTTTTCGTCTTCTAGATGAGTCGTTTCTGCTTCCTCCCCTTCCAAATCCTTTTATCTCTCTTATATCTCCCTCTTTCTCTCCCAGTCTCTTTATCATGCTCTCTCTCCTTTTCTTACAGTGCCATCTCCTATTCCTAATTCTCGTGTGTTGGAAAATGTACCGAACTACACTAGCTTAAAAACAATAATTATAATTATAATAACAAAACAAAAAAAAAAAAAAAAAAAAAAACACGCGCAGAAAAAAAAAATATAACGTAATATGTACTTATCTGTTGATATTTATAACGAATTCTGTCAAATACTATAACTGTGATTTAAACTCGATAAACTAGAAACATCCACTTTACTTTCTCTAGCCCGCATAGTGAGAGTGAGAGTGGATAGAGAAGGTATTGTATTCTACCCAAAAATTCTATGCCGAGAATTCACTGGAAATATATTTTGGGATCCCCTGAGTCCGAATTTTTTTTTAGAAAAAGGTCCGTGTGTATGTATCTGTCTGTCTGTCTGTCTGTCGTCAGCATAGTTCAAAAATAAAAAGACCGTTAAATACTGAATTTGGTATGTAGCTTTGATATCTTTCAAGGATGCGACACAAAGATTTTAAAGAAAATCCTCCCACCACAAACTACCCCTTACATGGAAAAAATTTCGAAAATGTTGACTGTCTGAAAAATGGCTCTAAATGATTCTGATTAAAGTCCCGTATATTAAAGATGTTTACATCCCAAAATGTATATCTTGAACTTTCTGGGAATAGCCTCAGAAGAAATCTTTATTCTGGGAGAATTTTGCCAAAGCTCGACTACTAAACCGTAAGAAATAGACAAAAGCTTAACTACATGTAAAATATAAATCTCGCCAAAACACACAATACGTTTTTGTTGTGGAGGAACCGTTTCCGAAATATTACTTGTTATTGGTTTCAATTGTAAAGTACTTATACTTTTCTCGGGCAGGAAGTGTCCGTTTTCTTTTGTTCTACTCCTGGCCGAGCAAAGAAGTGATTTGCAATGACAATCTCATAACGACAGCTTTTAAAACAATTGACTATCACTTTAGCATAGCGCATTCCCTTCTAGTTATAAGGAACTAAGTAATTAGAACTTCTGCTAATGTTATCTCGATTAGCATTGAGTAGAAAGAAGAATAATCGTTTGTAGAGCAGCTAGAGAAAGTCATATGAGTGTAACATCAGATATTTTCAACACTTTGAGGAAAAGCAATTAAGCTGGCAATATGCTCATTAGAAGTTTGGATTCTCTTAAGTAACGTGTTTATAGCGATTCATCTTGAATAAACAAGTGAAGTAACTTTGGGTTACAGTTTCAATTGTGAAGTGCTTTAATAATATGCAATAATAGATCATTTTTGTTATTAGGTATATAATTTTTTCCTTCAGTTTTGGTATCAAATTTTGTATTCACAACCACAACTTATCTGTTAAGTACCACAGAAGAAATGATGACTCCAGAATAAAAAAGCTGATGGCTCCATTCACATTCTTTTTCTACATCTCTGTAACAAGTTATTGTTAAATAGCGGATTCTTCTATCCACATCATGCTAGCCGAGATAAACATTAGCAGAAATGCTTTCTTGTGAGTAGAAGGGAAATAAGAGAATACACTAGGCTAAAATGATAGTCAAGTCTTATAAAAGCTGGTTGCCATGTGGATGAAATCCGTTTCTATGCATTGACAGAAGTTAATAAATGCCATTATTGTATTTTAAAACAAACCAATATCAAGGAATACCTCGAAAACGGCCAACTCCACGAAAAAAAATATATATGTGACATAAATTGTGTGTTTTATGGAGATTTACATTCTTTGTGTAATAAGTTTTTGTCTAGCTCTTACTGTTTACCATTTATGCAAAACTCCATAAAAATCATCTAGAATAAAGACGTCCTCAGAGGCTATTCTGAGAAAATAGCATATTATTTGTCACGTAAATAAGTGAAACATATTCGATTTTAATCAAAATCGATGAGTCATTTTTAAGAAAATCAAAATTTGCGATTTTTTCCCCACGTAAAGAGTAGTTGGGGGTGGGAGGATTTTCTTGAAAAGTCTTCGTGTCCCATCTTTGGAAGTTTCCAAACTTAAATTCCAAGTTTGGCATTTGACGCTCTTTTCGTAGCTATGCTGTTCACTGACACACACACACACACGGACCTTTTTATAGAAATACTTTTTGTTGGATTCAAGAGACCCCCAAAACATGTATTTCCGGTGAAATCTGGGTATTGAATGTTCGGGTGCAATACAATTCATTCTCCATACACTATGTAGAAGGTACGAGTAGAGAAAGTAAACATTTGGGAGAAGATGCTCTAGTAGTTTGAGTTTCCAACTTTTTTATTAGGAAACATTGTATGTCTTATGCCATTTTTCTATAAAATCTTCGAATTTAATTTTAATCAAGCAAATTTTGGTAACAAAAGTTGACAATGAAGTTGACACATTACTTGTGTATAGCATTCACTTTCCTGGTGTCCTTAGAGTCCATGAACAGACATGGATTCTATTGGGTTTTCATTAAAGGTAGAACAATGTATATAGCAGAGTGGTTTTCCTGCATAGCTTTGTTTCTGTAAGTAACTAAAGCGTAATGTACTGGGATTTCTTGCAACATAACCGCACATGTAATGTTCATGCTACATGGTCTGCAGCAGCACCCCGGCAACTGTTACAAACCACAACGTCAACAAGATACAACAGTGCATACACCATTAACCTTCGAGATCGTACGTTCTCTGTGTTTGTCCTGGCTCCGCTACATTTTGTTAATGTTTTCTTTGCATCAAATTCACACTAGTTTGAGCTTATCGTAAGCTAACATCGCCGTAAACGCAACCCAGCAGATATTCGGAATGGCTTCCATTAATTTTCGTATCTGTGCGATCTCAGCCAATATCTAAACGGGCCACATCAGCACAGGTAAATTGAAATTCGATATTCGGTAAGTCAGAAGTCATCATTTAGTATCCTCCATACCACGTCTGTCGTTTCATAACTCGATAATGCTATTAAAATTCCGACCTGCTGTGAACTCAAGGTACTGGTTTAAAATCGTGGGTAGTCATAGCCCAAGACAGGCTTCGCAAAAGTTTACCCTTCTTGGATTAGAAATGTTTGTCATATTTGTTTACATTTTATCTCTGAGATAAGAGAGTAAATGTTTATTTACGTTCGGAACCGATAAATTGTGCTTCGGTTTCGATATCTGAAACCTAAAATTTTGTTTGAAAAAAAAAAACAGCCGAAAGTTCTAGACCTTATTCACAATGTAGACTTATCGTTAACAGACTTAACGTACCCCTCACAAACCGATCCAACAGGGAAGATAAAACATTTATTTACTATAATAAAACTACGCTTGATTTCCAATCAAAAAGTCTAATAATCTAGAATAAATAATTCAAATCCTAGCCCTTATAGGGAGCATAAAATAAGCGTGAGGTTAATCCAATCACAACACTGCCGTTAGTGTCAACTTAAGGTTTTCACGAGTATTTATTATCTGTTCACCCTTAAGTTGATCCACACCAAAATATAACTCAGGCAACGCTTCCGCCATCCGCGTCAGAAATACTGTCATATTCTCTCGATTACACGCACCAAGAATGCATAACGTACAAACGTCCTTTTTGGTTTTTTTTTTTTTTTTTTTTTTTTTTTTGGACGAATTCAAACCCAGTTAAATTGTATAAAATGTACTTGTTCTGAAATTAGCAAATTTGAATCAGCATTAACATCAACTATTGTCATTTTTGAAAAAGAAATTTTGCCCCGTTACGCAAATTGCATTCTGCACAAAATCGTACTATCCTTGCATCCTATTTTTCATAGGCTTTCTTTCTCGGGGGTAACTTTTTTTTTCTTTTCTTTTCTTTTCTTTTTTTTCTTTTTTTTTCCTTTCGTGAGGGGATGGTCGATCGGCTTGTTAGGTGGAAACTTAGTAAAATTAAACAAAAACCTATCCTTGCAATGAAATAAAGGTTTTTCAGCTTTTTCTTTACGGACACTGTTTTGTTTATACTTGTAACAGAAACATCGGTGAATTCAGAAGTTAATTTCACCACTTGGTTTATTACTCACAAAACTTATAATAAATATACAATACTGATCTTTTTTCACCACCAGTCAATTCCTAGATTTTTGTAACTCCACGAAGAAGCCAGAGCAAATTCCGGCCACCGTTCTCCATGTTTCTAAACAGCAACAGTTTCAAACAACATTCCGAATATGAGGTGAGTCATACTTTGGGACTTAGTTCTGTTTAATGGCATAGATCAGCGTTAATCAAACTCTTGGTTATTTGTATAGAATATCACACAATTTAAGAACAAGTTCATTCTTAAATTTATATTATTGGCATGGGACTACTTTCCTGCGCGCATTGTTACAGTATTGTATTACGCTACACTGGCCCTGTGAGTTAGTGGCGCGGATCAATCTAAGAATGAATACATTTTTAATTTGTCAGTTGCTGTGGGAGTGAAATTTTGACTTCGATCGGTCAAAAAACCGAATATTGGTTATTTTATTACAAATAGTTGGAACCTTGGGCGTCCAGAGAATCAACAGTCCGCTTGCTTCGTTCCCTACAGCCATTTAAAGATCGTAAATAAATTTGTGTCCTAGCATACTCTAATTAAACAGCGTTTTACTCAAAATTACATTTTTACACTTTCAAAGCGTTCCATGCGTATTAGTTTTTGTTTAAATATAACAATTTTTTTTCGGAATGTGCAGAAGCATCTATTATGTTACAAAGGACAAAATTTCCTAATACCGATTTTTATGAAAAGGGATACATTATACAGAGTACAATTTATAGCATTTTTTTAATAAAATTATTTAGTAATTAAAGTTACTGAAATATCCCCTTTTAAATTCTATGTGTGGTTCAAATCTAAAATTCAGAAAATGCCATCCAATTTTCTAAAATGAAGTGCATCGGACATTTTAAATATGCAATATATTTACATAATAACATTTATAAAATAATTTATATCCGGTAAAGTATTTATCCAATTTGAATGAAATTAGGTATTCATAGTAACACAACAATGCAATTATAATGTTATTATTAAATATCAATATTTAACTTAACACATGAAGTTCATTGATTTCCAAAATCCATTTCAGAGTACGAACATGTGGGAAATACGGAATACATAGGGAAAAATGCGGTTATATGTACCACAGGGCTGTAAAGAAATGCCAAACGACTTGAAAGAAAGAAAAGGCAAAGGAGAACATTTGTGAATATTCTCTTATCAACACTCGAAGGAGTTTCCCTCGCTTTCCTTTACGCACATTAACGCAACCGATTTTATCTGCCTCATTTTCTGCTTCCTGTTTGCTCTTATCCTTTTGCAGCAGCTTTCTCTCATTCCGCCTTCTACCAGAATGTGAATTACATTATCTTGGGTACAGTTTAACATAACATTTCGTGCAGTTTTCAAGCATCGCTGCCATTTCTAAGGCAATTAGGAAGCAATGTGTCATACTTGGCGAAGTAAATATGCACTAGAGAGCACGGCTCTTATTTATCTTTTTCTTATTCTTTGAAAATACCTTTTGAAATGCTAAAACCTCTGGTATGGAATAGAGGATTTATATTGCTGTTTATTTTAAACCTTAATCAAGCTGTAAAGTGCCCATAACTGAAGATTACAAAATTAATGCATGGTGCTTAAAAAAGCAAGGAAATAAAGTAGAGGTTTACAGCGAGGTATTTGAAAATGTAAGCGAATGTACAGTTATCTACAAAAAGTCTGCATCTAGAATTACTGAATTTTCTGTTGGTAGTAAAATGATCAACCCTCCCTCCCTTTTAGGTTTTTGGTGTTCATAATAAAGAATACCATCTGTGAAAAAAGATAAAATAACTACCTCATAAATATGGATTTTAGTGTATCAAATACTATAAAACTATATAATTGTTGTAGCTTTACAACCTTTTAAGACTCGTATAATGCAAGTATTCTTAGATATTTTTCTATCTAGTTCACTTTAATCGAGACAAACTGTTGCAGAAATACATTTTGTTATAGTTACGCATGCAACAGCGAATAAAGATGGTTAAATGTTTAGGAGCTGTATGCTTATGCTGACCTTAAAGTTTCATAAGCTTTCCTGCCAAAAACAAGGTGTTTAATTCGAATCACATGATTTGTGAAGGTGTGGTTGGATCGGTTTTGAGGGGCGTGTTAAGTAAAAAATCTGATGTATTCCATTCACATGACTTTCTCTACTTCTGAGTAACAAAGAATTGTTAATAAGCTTATTCTTCTATTTACTTCATGCTAATCGAGAACAAAATAGCAGAAGTAGTCTTATTACTTGCTTCCTTGTAAGTAGAAGCGAAATATGGGAGTACCATAGGTTAAAGTGAAGTCAAAAGCTGGTTACTAGGTGACTGAAGTTCCTTTGTTTGTATGGACAAAAATTGACAAATTCCTGTATGAGAAAAGTACAAGTTTTTCAAAGCTGAAACCAAAAACAAGGAATATCTCAAAAACGACCAACTCCACGAAAAGAATGTGTATAACATAAATTGTGTGTTTTAATGTGCTCTATCTTTTTTGTGGGGTAAGGTTTTGTCCATTTCTTACGGTTTAGCAGTTATGCAAAAATTCCTCCAGAATAAAGTAGTCTTCAGAGGTTATTCCCAGAAAATTCAAGATATACATATTATTTGTCAGGTAAATATCTTTAATATACGATATTTTAATCAAAATCGTTAAAGCCATTTTTGAGAAAAACAGAATTTTCGAAAAAAGTTCCATGTAAATGGTAGTTGGGGGTGGGGGGATTTTGTTGAAAATCTTCGTGTCGCATCTTTGGAAGATACCAAACTTAAATACCAAGTTTGGTATTTAACGGTCTTTTGTTTTTGAGCTATGCTGTCCACAGACACACGCACACGGACCTTTTTCCAAAAATGCTTTTTTTTTATTCAGGGGGACCCAAAACATGCATTTCCGGCGATATCTCGGTATCGAATTGATGGGTGCAATATAATACCTTCTCTATGCACTATGTACATAGTACGTGTAGAGAAAGTAAAAAGAACAAAGGCCTACTCTATTGAAATAATCAAATTTACCCATAATTCGATTTAAAAAGACTTTCGAAAAATTGGTTTGCTAGACCTCGGGGAAAATGACCTAGGCCAGAAAAAGAATTCTTTGGAGTAAATATTGTTTTTTGCAGACCTAATTTTAGTGTAGTATGTTTTTGTTTGCTGCTTTACGTTCACAAGTAATACAAAATTCTCGTACAGAATACGTACCGGATGAAGTGGACTTCATAGATTATTCCCTCAAATTCAAGATAAACATTTATTTCATGTAAATATCTCCAATATGTTATACTTTAATCAAATTCAAGACACAATTTTTAAGAAAATAAAATTTCCAAAACAATGTTCAATGTAAAGTGTAGTTGAGGGTATAGGATTTTTTTGAAACTCCATGAAAGATACTCGACTTAAATACCAAATTTGATGTTTTATTGAAGCTTTCTTTCTCTCTCTCTCTCTCTCTCACACACACACACACACACACACACACACACACACACACACACACACACTCTCTCTCTCTCTCTCTCTCTCTCTCTCCCACATATACGGATCGTTTTTCTGAAATGCTCTTTTTGAATTCATGGTCTTCAATATCTGATTTCCAATAGGTCTCGATATCGAACTTTTGGAAAAATGCAATACTCTACCTGCCATATACGTGGTAGAGAAAGTTAAAAGATCACTTTTGCCAGGTTAAAGTGAATAAACCATTCAATAGAGACGGCAGAAAATACTACATTAGTTGGAAGGAGCAGAAAAAGAGGAAGGGGAGGTGTGTATATGCACTAGTTGCTTTTTAAACAACATAAACTGTTATTTTACTCGTATATTTTTTTAAACTCTCTTCTCGGATTTTAAAAGGTAACTATCGAATAGATCAATTTTTCAGAACTAAAAATGTTTTTTTTTCTTGAACTAATTTAAAAATCCACCGTGATGCATTCTTTCGACCTTCTATACTTTATTCTGTAATAGATTATTTAAAGCATATATGTTGTGTCCACTCTATGCTGGCCAGGGTAAACAGTGGAAATGGTTCTTATTGAAATTACAAGGGGAATAAACCAAGTCTTAATATTTTAAGATTTGTTCGCTATGCGATGTAATTAAAGTTTGGTTTTCTTTGCATTCGCAGGTGCATAAATGAGGGAAAAACGAATGAAGAGTTCCAATTTGATAAAGCTTGCCCACAAAACAACTTAGATATGAACTATTTGTTTTAGCGAATTTACGGTTTTTGTATTGCAAGTTGTTGCCTGTATCATATGATATACATGGCTAAGAGTCTTCCAGAATAAAGATTACTTCAGAGGCTATTAACAGACCATTCAAAACATACATTTCATTTATTGTGAAAATATCTTATGCATATGACATTTTAATCGAAATCAGTAGCAGGTTTTTGATAAAATAAAAAAAATTCGAAAAATATTTTATGTAAAGCGAGGAGAATTTCATGAAAATATTTTTGTCGTATCCTTGGATGTTCTAAACCTAAGTATCAAGCTCGATGCATCACAGACTTTCGTTTTGAGCTGTAATGTTCACCGATATGCACACGGACAACGCTCCCAGACCTAAAACTCCTTTTGTGTGTGTGCGCGCGCGCGCGTGTGTGTGTGTTTTAGAGGACTCAATGTTTTATTTAGGTGATCTCAAAATATATATTTCTGGCGAAATCTCGATATCGATTTTCTGGGTAGGATACGTTACCTCCTTTACTTTATGTCGCATAGAAAGAATATGCATTGAATTCGGTCTACTTGTTACATACGAAACCGTATTGCTGTATTACAATTGCAAATTAATCTACCTGGAAATATGGATGTGTGTTCCTAAAGAGAACATTTTCACCCTAGAGGATTATCTTACTGGCCGACCTTTAAACTGAGTAGTCCAAACTCACTAAATTGTTACACCAAACTTCCTCCAAACACATATGGAAGTAGGTTGGTGGGTAATGTCATTTTCCCTGAAATGCAGTTCGGTAAATTGAGGTAAATTTAGGAGACACCTTTACTTTCGTTCCGAAGCTATCTGCAAGGCGTTTTGATATGCCTGAACGTCCAATATTTTAAAAGCAAATATAACACTAATAAGTTGTTCAACCATGTCATTTTCCATGGGATATGGTACTAGATTAAAACCTTTATTTTCGGACTATTTTGCCTTTCTTGTAATGAAGGATAATTAATTTTTCTTAAGTAATACCTCCAAAAATGACACATAAAAATGTATTCTCTTCTATTTCAGTTACAGAAGCCCAGATGGAGTTGCCATAGAGGATCTTCACTAATTTGGTGAGTGCATTTAATGTGTGTGTGTGTGTGTGTGTGTGTGTGTGTGTGTGTGTGTGTGTGTGTGTACATATAATTTTTTTTCAGTTAAACTTTATTGTAGTACCAATCTTATTTTCATTATTTTAATTTTTGAGAAGGGTAAATATTATGTACTAATTTTAACCTGCATTAAAATAGTGTGCTGAGAAAGGATAGCCCGTTATTTGTATAATATATTAAATGGAAAACGTAGAAACTTTTAGACAATGTTATGCAATGCTAAGTGTAACAAAGACTAGTAAAGAAATCCTATCTATCATAACCACTAAATTAGTCATTTTTTTACGTTCGTATTCTATACATTATTCATTAAAATATATTTTTTTTTTATTTTAAAACATGGTAAATGTTGCCAGAAGTATTGTCAGTGTTATAAAATAAAATGTAGTAACATTAAATGTTTTAATATTTAAAAATAAAACAATGTAGCAATTTTATGACAAAATCATACAGGAAGCTGATAAAACAATCAACTGTTTGGACGTGCATAAAATACAGCCTGTAATGGAACGCATTTGTTGCTGACAAAATTCTGCCCCACCTTCTACCTTCGTGACCACCTCTGTTCTTTGAATATAATTCAGCCTGGTATGTTAACTCCAAAATACTGTTAATAACCTAGTTGCCCATGTTTTCATTAGCGGAGTACCATTGAATGTTAAAACATGTAAAAAAAACTAGAAATAATTTCGCTGATAGAAACCTTCCAATATAAAGATCGTAGCTGTCGTCCATTTGACTACACATACAAATGTTTACTACTTCCTCTAGAATGATGTTATTTTGGTTTAGGCTTAGTTATTTTTTCCAGTCGTAATGAAACTACGATTGTTCCGGCGGTATTATTTTGGTTTTAACGTCGCTCGTTGATTAGCTTTTGTGTCCCTGGATTGTTTTCTAGGCCAGTCACATACAGAAGTGATACAGACTATATGGATTACACATTTGGTCACCTGAAGGTAAGAATGAAAAAAAAAAAAAATACTGTTGCTTTATAGAGGAATGGACCTTGTTTTGCACGTAATAAATCGTCCTTATCTTATCTCTTTATGCGTACACTAAAATTGTGATGTTCAGGAAACCCCAACACTAACAATCCTCTTGCTTAATATTGAAAAATTTAAACATATAACATAAGTATTTCGGAAATGGCTAATGCTGGGAAAAAATGTGATCTAAATTGTACTTAACTCGATTTCTTCTCAAGCATGTTTTTCTCTTATTTCTCATGTATTCCAAAATGAATACATTAAAACTATGAGAATTAAATGTTTTATCAGGTTTATTCAAAATTCAATATATGCCTTTCATTTAACAGCCTAGTATTTCAGACACATGATCTTTAAGATTTTTTGGAGGAAAAAAAAAAAGAAGAAGAAAAGTTTCTTAGTAAAGTGTAGTGAGTGCCGGAGAACATTTCTTGGTATCTTAGGCAGCAGGAACCAAATATGACTTTGGTGTTCTTCAGAGTTTTCTGAAGCGTACTGTCCACAGATAGGTATGACGCGAATGTGCACACTTTTTATTTATTCGGGAACTGCAAAATACACATTTGTAGTGAAATCTAAGAAAGAGTGTAGGTAAGTATTCAGAAAGAGTATTTGTCACTGTGGAAAGAAAGAAGGGCAGTTAAAATGACAGAAAATTGGAAAATATTTAAAGCGATATATTCTGGATAACGACACGGCAGTAAACCAAAATAATATGTCGAAAGAGAAGCTTATTTCTGAGAATGTGGGCTGTAGCATTTATTAAGGCATGTCTGTACAAGAGTGCCTTTGTGGCAACTTAGTGTTTTCAGAGGGCCTTTTATGGCTCCAGATGGCAACATCGTGGCGACTGAAATTACTTTGGTTGCCGTTTATAACCCGGTGTTTACGTATTGAGTCATAAAAGGCAAATGGGCGCACAGTTATATACCTACCCTTAAAGGAAAAGAATGTGTATTTCTGTCTTCGTTTTTCTAAGAATTAATACAGTATGGTGGCATTCAAAAGTTTGAAAGTTAAATAAATCAACACGATTTATTAATTATTATTTTGGTAATATTCCTATATTTACGTTTCCATAGGTATACTTAGTTCTTTCTCTAGCACGTGTGTGCAATCTCGTAGATGGAGAATGTATTGTATTCCAGCCAAAAGTTAGATACCGAGATTTCACTGTAAATATAAATATGTTTTGAGAAACCCAGAAAGGCGGCCTGGGTTCGATTTCAAGTGCCCGCATGTGGGATTTGTGGTGGACGAAGCGGCATTTGGGGGGATTTCGTCGCATCCTCCGGTTTCCCCCGCCACTTATTCCACCAATTGCTCACCTTTCCTATCATTCATTTCGCTTGCATCTCATATCATCCACTTCCTCACGCTCATGCCTGCCTATGGGCCGACCACTCGTTCCAGGTTCTCCATTCTGAGGTTTTGTGCCGTTGGCTCTCCGAAGGCTTCTGACCCCTAGGCATGCGCTTTTAAATCCTAGGGAGGTGTCAGTCCTAAATACGGGGAGGGTAAACCAACGACGAAACGAAACGAAAACCCCATTAAGGTAACATAATGTTTCGGAGACAAACCGGTTGTTTGACCGGGTGAATAAAAATAAAAAAAAAAAAAAAAAAAAAAAAAAAAAAAGTCAGATGGAGGATTGAATGTCATACCGGTATGTTTTCACAATAGCTCAGTGGTTAGAGCAATCACACGGAGAGCGGGAGAACCGTGTTCAAATTAAAGCTGTACCATTGGATTCTTCAGCTCGTTCTAACAGTATGATTTTATACGTTTGAAATGAAACTTCCTTTTCATACCTCATGGATATTTCGATTACTACCTACTGTAAACATAGTACGTGATGAGAAAATAAAACCCTGAGAAAACATTACTGCAATTAAAAAGACTAGCAGGGGAAAATGGAGAAGCTCTATGTCTAATGTACTTTCCTTTCGGAGGCTGCCTATTTGTCTAGAACTCTGCGCAGTCTCAGCCACAAACCTTAAAACAATTTCAAAATATCTCGTTTAAGATAAATTCTTCAGAAACAAATTCTCAGTCTAGGAAGATACTAAATAATAGGTATAAATAAGAATGCCCAATTTGTTCAATTACATTGCAGTTTATGTGCATTTCATCTTAAGGAACGTCCGCTTAAATGTTTAATTCAGTAGAAATGTGGCCGCAGAACTATGAGAGCTGGCGAGGTACGGATGGCGCTGAAGGATAATGGGGGACGCGGACGAAAGAAGCGCGCACAGCTTCTGCCTCAAGATTGTAAGCAGTTGGCGTATACGTGCTTTACTTCTGGGATGTGTTTAATTTCTCATAATATAACCTGCTTAGCGGACGACAATGCAAAAATCCATGACTCACTCTATAGTAACGGAATTTCAAAAGTGATGCTGTAATAGCAGGTGCGCTGTCCTCATAACATCAAAGGAGATACCACCGGAAGAGAAATCAGCTGCTGGGGTGCAGGACGAGATCAACCATCCGAATATGCTTTTCCAATCATGTATGACTTCCACCAGTAAGTGTAACAAGTATGTACCACCAGTGTTGCTAATGCTAGTAACATGCTAGAATTAACCCACTTTGGTCATTAGCAAAGAATTTACAAAATCGGGTGTACCATTCACATGAAATTCTCTACATCTTTGTAACAAATTACTGTTAAAGCTTCTACTTCATGCTAATCGAGGTAAACGGCAGAAAGTCATATTACTAGCATCCTTGTAAGCAGTAGGGCACTTAGGGAATACACTATGCTAAAACGATAGACAAAGCTGGTTGCTGTGTGATTGAAATTAGTTTCTTTGCATGGCCAGGAGTTGGCAAATTACTGTACAAGTAAAGTTTAAGTATTTTAAAACAGAAACGAATAACAAGGAATATCTCAGAAATGGTCAACTCCACGAAAATTGTATATGACATAAACTGTGTATTTTAATGAGATTTGCATTTTTTGTATAATAACTTTTCCCCTATCTCTTATGGTTTACCAGTTATGCAGAAGTCGTCCAGAATGACAGCTCTTCAGAGGCCATTCTAGAAAATTAGTCATGCATTTTATTGGTTATGTAAATATCTTTAAGATGCCTACGCCATTTTAATCAAAATCGTTAGCCATTTTGGAGAAAATTACAATTTTTGAAATATTTTCTATGTAAAGAACAGTTTAGGATGGGGAATTCTTTTATTTTTCTTTTCAAAATCTTAGTGTCACATCCGTGGAATATACTTAACGTAAATACCAATTTCGTTTTTGAGTTACCGTGTTTCTAGAAACACGGACCATTATCTAAAAAGCTGATGTGTACCATTCACATGAATTTCTCTACCTCTCTGCAACAAATTATTCTTAAAAGGCTTATACTATTTACTTCATGCTAATTGAGAAAACATTAGCAGAAATAGTCTATTTACATGCATTCTTGTAAGTAGAAGCGAAATAAGTGATAGTCAAAAGTTGGTTGCTATGTGACTGAACCTCCCTCGTTTGAACGAACAGCAGTTGAGAAATTCCTGTATGAGAAAAGTTTTTCAAAGCAGAAACAAAAAACAAGGAATGTCACAAAAACGATGAATTCACGAAAAAAATTTTATATAACATAAATTGTGTGTGTGTTTTAACGTGCTCTACATTTTTCGTATAGTAAGTTTTTGTCCATCTCTTGCGGTTTAGTAGTTGTTCCAAATTCCGTAAAATTCATCCAGAATAAAGTAGTCTTCAGAGGCTATTCCCAGAAAATTCAAGATATACATATTATTTGTCAGGTATATATCTTTAATATAAGAAATTTTAATCAAAATTGTTAGCCATTTGAGAGGAAATCAAAACTTTCGAAAAAAAGTTCCATGTAAAGGGTAGTTGAGGGTGGGGGATTTTTCTCAAAAGCTTCGTGTCGTATCCCTATACTAAACTTAAATACCAAGTTTGGTATTTTACTGACTTTTCTTTTTTGAGTTATCGTGTTCAGACACACGGACACACACACGGACCTTTTTCCGAAAATGCCGTGTTTTTTTAGATAAAGGGGATCCTAAAATATATATTTCCGGTGAAATCGCGGTATCGAATTTTTGGTTGGAGTGCAATACCTGCTCCATACACTATGTACATAGTGCGTATAGAGATAGTTAAAATGTAGTTCTCATTAAAGCAAACAATTTATTTCAAGTAAATGTTTATTGTAATAAGACATATTCGAAATATTCACTATTAATGTTCCCATTTTGCAATTCCGGGCCGCGCCGTGGACGAGCGATTGAACCACTCGTCTCTCAGTAGGCGGTTCGAGTTCCATGCCAGGCGACCACATATGGGATTTGTGGTGAAGAAAACGGCGTAGGGGCGGGTTTTATCTGGATTCTCCGGCTTCCCCTGCCATCGCATTCCACCGGTGCTCCATCTTCATTCAATGCATTAACAATGTCATCCCCTGCTGTGCCACATGTAGTAAAAGCGGGCGTTAAACCCTATAAAATTGTGCAATTCCTTGGAATTCTTTTAAAGTAAGGTTCATTTTGTTTACTCACGATTGTATTCCAAATTTAAGATCAGCATATAGCGTCAAGCTCTTCAGCATTTGACTTTTGCTATTTCCTTTGTAACTAAGAGTATAACGAAGCTTGTAATGTAGTTATAATTCAAATCTTTGTCGGGATAAAAATGAAATACCTACATAGGAAAATCTGATGTGTTCCATTCACATGACTTTCTCTAAATCTCTGCAACAAATTATTGTTAAAAAGCTTATGCTTCTATTTATTTCATGCTCATCGAGAAACAATTAGCAGAAATAGTTCTTATTGCTTGCTTCCATGTAAGTAGAAGCGAAAAAAGGGAGTACCATAGGTTAAAGTATTAGTCAAAAGCTGGTTGCTATGTGATTGAAGTTCCTTTGTATGGACAAGTTGACAAATTCCTGTATAAGAAAAGTATGATTTTTAAGGCTGAAACCAAAAACAAAGAATATCTAAAAAATGATAACTCCACTAAAAAAATATATATAACAAATTGTGTGTTTTAATATGCTCTACGATTTTTGTGTGGTAAGTTTTTGTCTATCTCTTACGGTTTACCAGTTATACACAATTCCGACAAATTCATCCAGAATAAAGTAGTCTTCAGAGGCTAGTCCCAGAACATTCAAGATATAAATATTATTTGTCTGATATGTATCTTTAATATACGTTATTTTAAGCAAAATCATTACTCATTAGAAAATCAAAATTTTTGAAAAATTTTTCCATGTGAAGTATAGTTTGGGATGGGGGATTTTCTTGAAAACCTTCGTTTTGTAGCCGTGGAGGATACTTAAAAATACCAAGTTTGGTATTTAACGGTGTAATCGTTTTTGAACTATGCTGCCCACAGATACACTTACATAAATCTCAGTATTGAATTTTTGGGTGCATTACAATACATTCTCTATACACTATGTACATAGTACGTATAGAGAAAGTAAAAATAAGCTTTCGTAAGAATAATTTATATGTTCAGCAGTAAACGGTAGAATTGTAATGCATATTGCAATCGCTCAGTGTGAAGCGAATGCAGCAGTGCATTGAGTGAAGGATCTGTATAATGTTGAGTATGCATCAAGCATGAGACAAGTCTCTCACGCATTCCATCCATCACGTCTGGTCCACACGTGTGTTGCCGCTGCATCATAACCCCACATCCAACCACTTGCTGATCCAAGACTGCCAACTGCTGGTTATTTACTGCTTGCTCCACATTCATCAACGCCCACCAACATGCGTCTGACATTGTTTAATACTGTGCATATACAAGCATCGAGCACTTCATACATTGCCAACAAGCACACCTTTCAACTAATCCATTTCATATTTGATAATTGAAGACGTTTGCTTTAAAGCCCATAACCTCGAAAACTAAAGAACCAATGGACTTTAAGGGATACTAAAATGAATATTGTCTAGTAAGTTCAGCAATTTTGTGTGGTGTTTTTAAGACGTGTAAAATACTTTTTACTTTCTCTACACGCACTATGTACATATTGTATAGAGAAGATATTGCACAAATTCGAAGGAATTTCATCGGAAATACATGTTTTGGGTCCCCCTGAATCCAAAAAAAAAAAACATTTTTACTTTCTCTATACGTACTATGTATGTAGTGTATACAGAAGGTATTGCACTCCAAAAAATTCGATACCGAGATTTCACCGGAAATATATGTTTTAGGGTCCCCGGTATCCAAAAAAATTATTTTCAGAAAAGGGTGTGTGTGCGTGCGTGTGTGTGTCTGTGAACACGATAACTCAAAAACGAAGTGTCAGTAAAATACCAATTTTTATTTAAGTTTAGTATCTTCCAGGGATGCGACACGAAGATTTTGAGAACCCCCCGTTCCCGAAACTTTACATAGAACTTTTTTTCGAAAATTTTGATTTTCTAAAAAAATGGCTAACGATTTTGATTAAAATATCGTATATTAAATATATTTACCTGACAAATACAATGTATATTTTGAATTTACTGGGAATAGCCTCTGAAGAATACTTTATTCTAAGTGAACTTTACGGAATTTTGCATACCTGCTAAACCGTAAGAGATAGATAAAAACTTACCACACAAAAATGTAGAGCACATTAAAACACATACTTTATGTTGTATACATTTTTTTCGTGGAGTTGATAATTTTTTTAGATATTCCTTATTTTTATTTTCATGTTCGAAAAACTTAACTTTTCTCATACAGGAATTTGTGAACTCCTGTCTATACATACAAACAAAGGGACTTTAGTCACATAGCAACCAGCTTTTGACTATCACTTTAGCCTATGGTACCCCCTTATTTCGCTTCTACTTACAAGGAAGCAAGAAATAAGTCTAGTTCTGTATTCTTTTCTAATTATCAGGAAGAAAATAGAAATATAAGCTTATTAACAATAATTTGTTACAGAAATGTAGAGAAAGTCATGTCAAAGGTACAGATCAGATTTTTACAAAAAGGTCCGTGCATGTGTGTCTGGACAGCATGGGTCAAAATCGAAAAGTCCGTTAAAAACTAAATTTGGTATTTAGGTTTGGCATCTTTCAATGATGCGACACGATTTTCAAGAAAATTCCCGCACCCCAACTACCCTTTACATGGAACTTTTTTCGAAAATTTTGATTTGCTAAACAATGACTAAGGATTCTGATTAAAACATCGTATATTACAGATATTTACCAGACAAATAAAATGTATATCTTGAATTTTTTGCGAATAGCTTCTTTATTCTGGATGAATTTTACGGAATTTTGCATAACTGCTAAAGCGTAAGAGATGGATAAAAACTTACTATACAGAAAACGTAGAGCACATTAAAACATATAAGTTATGTTATATACTTGTTTTTCGTGGTGGTGATCGATTTTGAGAAACTCCTTGTTTTTGGTTTCAGCTTTGAAACTCTTACACTTTTTCATTCAGGAATTTGACAACTCCTGTCCATACAAACAAATGTACTTCAGTCACATAGCAGCCAGCTTTTGACTATGAGCTTAACCTATGGTACTCCCTTATTTTTCTTCTAAGTAAGTAATAAAACTATTTCTTCCATTTTTTTTTCTCGATTAGCATGAATTAAGTAGAAGCATGAAGTTTTTGTTACGGAGATGTAGAGAAAGCCATGTGAATGGAGCACATCAGATTATTTCTGTTATATGATGCGTTTAACACTAAAGGTCATATCGGAGGCCTTGCCTTAGGAACAAATGCTCATCGGCACTTCAGATGTTCATGCATTTACTATTGTACTAGTCTTTGCTTCTTGGTTTCTTTACAAGCAATAAATTCACATTTGCATAATTGGTTGAAATACCATGGCGGGACCTAGGCCTGCCAACCTGACCTGCTTGCTGGCCTCATGCCCTCTTACGCAAGGCAGAGATGGGTGATCATTTGACCGATAAGGTGGTTAGCATCACGCATCCCCAGTCAGAAAGTTATTTTGTGTCCGGGACCGCTGTCTCAATTTCTTCAAGAAGCTGAATAGACACCACTCCTATTTTTATTAACCTGTTTCATCCCTTAAGGGCTAAGGCCTACCTGTTGTTACGATTCAAAAATACTCATTAAGGGAGCTAATCCTAAGGAACAGATTTTGGTTTATACCTGGGACCACGGCGCAGGACATAATCTCCATCTGGGATGTCTTTCTTAATAAAAAATTACCACCCTTCAGCCGGGAATGGTACTTGGGACCCTTGGATTTGGAGTTTGTATGCAACATTTTCCCCTTTTCTCTCTTCACGCCTGAAGTGCGATCGTTCACTTTAAGAAAACTTGACTACTTGTTGCGCGATATTGGTAGGCGATCATTTTTTTAAATTCCATTTATACCGTCATTAATTGCATGGTCCTATTGGCGGTATTTACCTTGGAAGATAACATTGTCAACTTGTCTACTGATCTCGTTGGATTTTATATTTTAATCATTGGATTACACACACACACACACACACACACACACACACACACACACACACACACACACACACACACACACACACACACACACACACACGTTCATACTTTCAGACTCTGGGGAGAACAGGGAATAATCTGGGCTATAGAAAAAGACCTCCCTCCTAGCCGGGAATTCAATCCAGGACCCATCGCTTAGTAGGCAGGTGTTCTATTCCTTATGGCCAGCCGATGATCATTTACTCGATACTCCAAACCTTCATCACACGCCTAGATGCGCGGCATGTTAATAATTCTAGTATAGCACAATAATAATAAAACCTACATATACGAATTTACATCTCATTAGCTTGAAGTAGATTGAACAATAATTTCATTCAAACTTATTACGCTTTGGATAGGTAGAGCCAGACTGAAAAATTAAATTTAATACCCGGGATTTGAACCACGGATCTCCCGGTCTCTAGGCAGTTGCTCTACCACTGAGCTACCATGTCAACACATTGCATTGAATTTCTCAATTGACTCACATGTTTTCCGGTAAACCACAAAGTGATCTCAAATTATTTTGAAATGACAACCCTAATGGCGGCTTACAATCTTGTAAGTACTTTTAAGTCTCTTGTAAGTACTTTTAAGTCCCAGGATGCATAGTATAGGCAACTATTATAGACAATTATGATACTTTTAATTGTTTTCTCACAGAAACCGGTTTAGGACAGGAGTTGGATAGGTAGTCAGACTGGAAAATCCAATGCCATAGCCGGGATTTGAACTATGAATCTCCCGGTCTGTAGCCGGTTGCTCTACCACTGAGCTACGTTGGCAATATGCCGGCGTAGTATTGGATACGCTTTATTGGATCAGGTTTCAGGTGGTTGCCAAGGATATAGTTTTTGAAATCCACGTGTAATTCCATTATATATACTTAATAACTCCCCTCCACAGTTTACACGTGAAAAATCTCGCACAATCTGTTACTGGCAACAAATGAACGTTATGTTTAAAAGTTGTGAGCTGTTGTATAGCCATCGTAACATCTGGCGCGAAAGTGAAAAGTCTGAGCACATCTCTGTGGGCACAGCACCGGTACTAATCCTACCACATCTCTCGGCACATGAATATTCCATGGGATTGCGTTAAGACAGGTTTTCATAACAAAAGCCCATTCTCATGTTTATTTTTCTGCTTGTGTTTAGCACGGAATCTGCGAGAGCACTTTCAGGTTTAGTTTTAGAAGTTAAAAATCCTTTCCATAGAGATCTAGCAGGCTCTGTTGGACATCGACAGCATTATTCTTCCATTTTTTGCGCACGTTACATAGGTATTAAGTTTAGAGCAGCTGTCCTATTCGGTTGTTACCGTTAAAGGTATTGTGCAGCGCTGGGAAGAAAATCTTGACTAGAAGAGAAAGACTGATACATAAATACACATCTAGTATTAACGGTGCACATTCAAGAAAAGAGATTTTTTACTTCCGTACACGTACTATGTACATAGTGTATAGAGAATATATTGTATATTCGATAACGAGATTTCACCGAAAATACATGTTTTGAAACCCCCAAAATAAAAAAAAAACTCTTTAGGAAAATGTCTGCGCGCGCGTGTGAGTAGCATAGCTCAAAAACCAAAAGTCCGGTAAATAATAAATTTCACATTTAAGTTCAGTATCTTTCAAAGATGCGACATGAAGATTTTTAAGAAAAGTCCCCCAACTACCCTTTACATGCAAAACATTTTGAAAATGTTGATTTTCTCAAAAATGGCTCTAACGATTTTGATTAAAATCACCAATATCCAAGACATTTACATGACAAATAAAATGTATATTTTTCTGGGAATAGCATGAGAAGACCTCTTTATTCTGGATGCATTTTTCTTTATTTTGCATAACTGGTAAACCGTATGAGATAGACAAATACTTACTACACAAAAAATTTAGATCTCCTTAAAACACAATTTGTCATACATTATTTTTTTCCTAATGAGATGAAAGTTTGCGAGATACCCCTTGTTATTGTTCCAGTTTTAAAATGCTTAAAACTTTTCTCATATAGGAATTTGTGAATTTCTGGCCTCGCAAAGAAACGGATTTCAATCCCATAGCAACCACATTTGAAAACATTTGATTGTCGGTTTAGCCTACTGTATTGCTTTACATCACTTCTACTTATAAGGAACTAAGTAATAACAAGTATCTGCTAATGTTATCTTGATCAACATTAGCAGATAGGCTTATTTATAATAATGTGTTACAGAGATGTAGAGAAAGTTATGCGAAATGAACACATCAGATATTTTATGCTAAATCAGTGTTTTTAACCCTTCATCACCTTGCAGTCTAGTCTTGATTTTGTGTCTGCAACAAAGCAATCCTTGCTCCTTATAACCTAGTGCTGCAGAAGTTATTTTTGTGCTTTGCAATTTATCTTCCCCTTTCCCCTGATTAACTATTTTATATATAGTGATATACACTTTGAAAGCTGACAAACAAGGCGTGAATCACGCAAGGATAGTCAATAAAAGCACATGAGGTCGCCATGCTGATTATTTATCTGCTTTTCGCCTATAGTTTAGTAGAATAATTACTGCATTCCACCAAAAAATACTGAGATATCACCGAAAATATACGTTGTGAATCTATGATCCGCAAAGGTAATTTTAGAAAAAGTTCGTGTTTGTGCATGTGTGTGGCCAACTAAAAGGAAAAGTCGGCAACCACCAGAAAATCCCCCACCTCAAACTTAGCTTTACACGGAACAGTGTCGTGAGTTTTGGCTTTCTCAAACATTGTTCTAAAAATTTTGATTAAAGTGTAATGTTAATTTAATGTTTAAAATATTTTCATAACAACATATATACATTTATATATCTTAAATGTTCTTGGAATATTCGTAAACATTTGACACGTGTATAATTGTGTAAACCGTAAGACATAACTTTCCAACTACACAGAATATATATAAATAATTAAAGCACAACATTCATGTAATATTTTTTTGAAGACTTAACCATTTGCGTAATATTTTTTTCTTATTGGTTTGGATTTTGCAACATTTTATAGGATGTCATTCGTTTTACTCCTACCCCCTTCCGGTCATGCAAAGCTGACGCAATTTCAAGGGCATCATTTGACTCTCGTTTAAACCTAATCCCCCCATGTTCCCATTGTACCGACAAGGGAATGTGTGATAAAACGATTTCTACAAAATTTTGCCAGGATTAACACGAAACAGATGAATAAACGTTGTAAATAAAGTTTCTTGAAGAGTAGGTGGAGACTTATGTGCATATAATACATCAGATATTTAAATAATGGAAATATTAGAGTCTCTCCTCTTAAGTTTAAGCATCCCCTAGAATATAGGATATGCATTTCGATCCCTTATTTATATAGGTATCTGCAGGACAAAAACTGAGTTTTATTTATGGATATTCTTTAACTGCTGTGATTCTCAGCGTCCCATTCTATATTTGACGTGAAAGTCAGCTTCATTTTCCTTAGAGGCCTCTTTAGCAGGCATGAGGTTCTTTTACGTACCGTTAATCTACGACACGGGACCAACGGCTTTACTTCCCTTTCGAAGGAACCCATGCTGAGGATTTGGCGCCCGAAAAAAATTCATCCCTCTCCTCCGGGTTTGAACTCGTGACCTTGGAAACCAGAGGTTGCCTCGTCCTTGGAGGACGGCATTGCAGGATAAATTGATAAAAACTCGAGGGCTTGTAGCATTTAAAGATGTAAAACTTTGAAATGCTTTACAGGAAAGATATGTAAAACACCTTAAACATTAACAAGTGTTTAAGTTGGAAAATTGTCAAGGCTGTAATTATTTTAATGTTACTGAATTTAATCTGCTGAAATTCCTGCACACCTCAATAAGAACTTCGCTGGAAAACATTTTAACTTTAGTGCATAGTTGTTAGTTCACTGGGGAGAGACACGGATTTTTTGTTTCCAAAAACGATACATCTTAATTCAAGCGAGGTTTAATTTGTGGAACCAGACTTAAAGATGTACCACCAAAGTTATCCCACTTTGTTACGCATAGTGCATTTATAAAACTTGATGCGCAAAATAAATTAAAACCCTACAGAAAGATTTAAAAATTCTTAATGTAAACTTCACAAAACAGGCCTGCCGTCCTCTTAGATTTCTTTTTGTGAGTTGTTCCCTGTAAATTTAGGGGAAAACCATTAAGTTGGCAATACTACTTGGTAGCCCAAATCACTCCCTTACGCACATCTGTCCCACTCTCTAACAAGCAACATTATACAGGAACTGAACTCGAGTAAACAAGGACCTGTAATACACGTGGAGCCCATGTATTTTAGTTACTACGCTGGGATTTGGAAAAGGAGGAAATCTGAGGTTGAAATCTGCTGATAGAAACATTAGTACGTTCATATATTTGCATATTTTGTTTTCTATAAACATTGACATATTACGCATAATAAACACGACTTTGTTTTGCGAATGGCAACGGGAATATTGACCTTTTCTCGCTGGCTGGGCCGAACGTTAGCTTGTTCCCAACAAGGAGCAGGGAGAAAAGTATGCTCTGCTGTATATTGGCGTGTATAAAACGTGGTCTATAACGGAGCTATTTATGTTGGTCCTGACAAAATCTAGCCCTAATCCCCAAAATATGGCCGAATTGCCGAAAGGTAACATTACAACTTAATTATAAAAGGTGTTTCAAAATTATGAAAGGAAATTACTGGAAAATTAAACTGGAATCAACACGCTGCTAATCCTATTTTTTCGATGCAATACAACGATATGGCGATGTAGGCAAGAAAATGAGAAGAGACTACACAGGCAAGAACACAAAAAGTTTATTTTGCGGCTTTTAACCCGTAATTATAAATGCTAATTTAACAGCAAGCTCTAATTAGACAGTAAGTTATTGATAACTTATGTTAGGAAAACTCCAAAATGATTGGGATAAGTACAAGATACTCGCGGCTACAGCAAAATGCATATGCTTCACTTTAAAGAACAACCTCGAAATTGTCAGAGTGATAGTTATCTTTTGACTACATAATTGGCATTTGCCCTGCTCCCTGAAGGCTAGGACAACGAACAAGGAGAAATCCATTTGGTTTCATGACACATGCTTGCCAAGAATGCCTTCTGAAGTGTGAGAGTATACGAAATTACACACGCACACAATGCTTTGTGTGTGTGTGTGTGTGTGTGTGTGGCAAACTCAAAAACGAAAAGTTGATTAAACACCAAAGATTGTAATTAAGTATAGTATCTTTCGAGGATGCATCACGAAAATTTTCAGAGGAATTCGCCGAACACAAAAGACCCTTTAGAAATGTCTATTTTCTCACAAATGCCTCTTAACTGTTTTCATTAAAATACCGTTCATTAAATGTACTTACATGAAAAACATATACCGTGAACTTCTTGGGAATAGCTTCTGAATTCATTAAAGGTACTTACCTGAAAAACATATACCGTGAACTTCTTGGGAATAGCTTCTGAAGTCATTAAAGGTACTTACACGAAAAACATATACCGTGAACTTCTTGGGAATAGCTTCTGAATTCATTAAAGGTACTTACCTGAAAAACATATACCTTGAACTTCTTGGGAAATAAGCTTCTGAAGTCATTAAAGGTACTTACACGAAAAACATATACCGTGAACATCTTGGGAATAGCTTCTGAAGTCATCTTCATTCTGTATCTCTTAATGCAAAGCAGTAAGAGATACACAAATATTTAAACAAAATATGTAATCTCTTTAAAACACACAATTTGTCATATCCATACTTTTTTGTAGAGCTAACCATTTCCGAGGTATTCCTTATCACCAGTTTTAAAATGTCCAGTATTTAAGACTTTTCGCAAATAGGAAGTCATTATTCAGTTTCTTTTTCTTCCTGGTCAACAGCAGAAGGGAATTTCATAGTCATTATATAGTGATCACATTTTAAAAGATTTTACTATGGCCTAGTGTATTGTCTAATTTCCTTTCTACTTAAAAGAAATGGGTAGTACAACGATTTCTCTCGATGTTTATCTCGATTAAATGAGCTAGAGAGAAGAAACCTTTGTCGCAGAATAGGCAGAGGAAGTCTTTAGTGCAATATATTTTTTTTTAATATCTGCCTATTTTATAGTATATAAATAAAACTGCTAAGGAGCCTATTTTAAATACCTAAAAGATTACTTTTTAATGCATTAAGTTCGGCTCTCTAGAGTGTTTAAGAGAATGGAGATTATTAATCGGATATTAACATGAATTAATTTCTTATGAAATTAATTTGAAATTTTCATTCTCTGAAAACGGTTCTTTAGAAACCTGTTTGCATAGAAACAACAGCATTCTTATAATTATGCTCAACTGTCGGTGACAAACATTTCAGCTAGATATAATTTGTAGAAATTAGCCATCGAGGATTACAGTATTTTCCAATTAACCAATTTATATTTTGATCTATAGTTATAATTGTTATATTATTAACTTGAAATACAGTTCAACTTGGAGTTGAAGATCCTGATAAAAATAAAATTTTCATTATCTATTGGCGGAAAAGCTATATCGGGTGCTCCTAATTTTAGTATTGATTCTAAAAGCTTCGATTACCCTCAAGATATTTGCTTTATTGACGCAAAAAAATCTGATATGTTCGTGACATGACTTCCTAGACATCTCTGTAACAAATTATTGTTAAAAAGCTTATTCTATGTACTTCATGCTAATCGAGATAAACATTTATAGAAATGGTCTTATTACTCACTTTCTTGTAAGTAGAAGAGAAATAAGGGAATATACACTAGGCTAGAGCAATAATCAGATATTCTAAAAGCTCTTTGACATGTGGTTGAAATCCGTTTCCTTGCATTGCAAGGAGTTGATAAATTCGCGTGTGAGAAAAGTTTTAAGTATTTTAAAACTGAAACCAATAACAAGAAATATATCAAAAATGGTTAACTCCGTGTCTATTTTAACAAGATCTACATTTTTGTGTAATAAGTTTTTACCTATCTCATAGATTTGCTGTTTAGGCAAAATTCACCAAAATTCATTCAGAATAAAGAGGCCTTCAGAGCCATTCTCAGAGAATTTAAGATCAGCATTTTATTTGTCATGTAAATATCTTTAATATGCGGTAAACCAAAATCGTAAAAATATCGTTTGAGAAAATCATATTTATATATTTTTTTTCCCCGTGTAAAGGGTAGTTTGGATTGCGGAAATTTCCTTAAAAATCTTCGTGTAGCAACCTTGGAAGATACTAAACTTGTTTGGTATTTTTACCGACCTGTTTATGTTGAGTTATTGTGTTCACAGACATTCAAACATGGACCGTTTTCTAAAAATGCTTTTTTCTTAATATAGGAGATTATAAAACGTGTGCTATCGGTGAAATCTCGGTATCGAATTTTTGGATGCATTACCGTGTCATTTGCTACGTAGAGAAAGTAAAAACCAAGAGAATTGTATCCTTTCGTCTCAAGAAATTTGCATTCAAGATGTGAGCAATAGAGAAAATAAGGGTCCGTTTTTTCGAAAGTTAGTATTTAGAATGCGCCATTATAAAAAAACGCAAGGCAACATTTTTGACTCTTGCAGTCTTACATATTCCAAAACTAAAGGAACTTTGTAATTATATTTCAGATTAATGATACTCGTCCAACTTAGAAAGAAGGGTTTTCAGCTCGAACAAAGGCAACTACCGGGCATTACAAATAGAAAAAGATGGGGCGTCGCTTTTACTATTTCCACTAGTGTAATTGCTTCAGGCGTATAATGCAATCCTCGAGTACCCACCATTTACCGTGGCCCTATTATTTTTCAAACGTAAGGACATTTCCTACTCTTTTGTTTCCAATTTGCATCTCCACTCGTAGTTGAAAGGTGCCTTTTTTCTGACGTCATGCTTTTCAATGCTTCTCACAATACCACTGATATGCATATTCAATACCCTCAAAGCAATGAATTTATAACGAACAGAAGCTTCCTTGCTTGTGTTTCGCAGAACAATGACTACTGCGTCAAAACTAGATGAGCAAGTTCCATAACTGGTTCTAAATATACCAGTTGTATTCAGACATGAACGAAAAGACCGCTCAGTTATCAACCGTCATTTTGGTCAGCAATTATGTTGCTTCCATTTTGTCGCCTAACATTTTTCGCAAATACAGCACAATTCAAATGTTTATATTGACTAGTTTACCCGGGGTTTTATGTGTGATCAAATCTAAATGACTTATTCCATCCCCTCTCCGTGTAATTAGTGTGCTATAATTTATAGTACTACTTAACTTTTTCCACTACTTACTTATAGGAAGTAGAGTAGTAGTAGTTCCACCCAAAATTTGATACCTAGAAGTACAATTTTTGAGACCTGCTTAATCCTGTAAAACCATGTTAAAAAAAACAAAAAAAAAAAACAACTCTGTGTTCCTGTGCAACTCAAAAGCAACAATTTGGTTAGAAACCAACATTGGTATTTTAGTTCAGCATCTTCCAAGGATGCAGCATCAGATAATTCCCCACCCCAAGCTACCTTTTACACATTTTGATATCTTTTATTTTTAAAAAATGATTAACAATGTTGGTTACAGTATCGCATGTTTTTTCATTTTGATGACAAATAAAGTGCAGATATGATTTTCCTAATAGATTTTGAAGACGTCTTCATTCTGAGTGGCTTTTGTATAATTGGTAAGTGAGGGAGGGAGAGAGAGAGAGAGAGAGAGAGAGAGAGAGAGAGAGAGAGAGAGAGAGAGAGAGAGAGAGAGAGAGAGAGAGAGAGAGAGAGAGGTAGATCTGGTGAAAATTGTTTTGTTGTAATAGATATTCTTTGTTACGGTTTGAACATAACTGTGTTAAGTTTGGTACAGCACTTTTGGTGGGCAATCATCACTATTTTTTCTCGTGGCCATGCAAAGAATATGGAATCCATCACGTAGCCATCCGATTTTAAAAATCTGAGTATCACTTTAACCTGCAATAGGTTTATAACTAAAAGGAAAGTATGTGTGAATTGATAATGAAAATGTATATTAACAAGAGTTTAATAGAAGAAGAAGTCTTTATAGTTTGTGGAATTGATTAGAGGAATTCAGGTGAATACAAAAAAATCAGCTATTTCTGAATACATTTTAAATCTTTATGTATAACATGTTTGCCTTATTTTTATTATTATAATAATAATAAACCAAAAACCCTCTTGATGTTTAGGAAATGGGAGTGATGTTGGTGGGTGTCGTATTTCTGAATATTTTAACATTCCTCCCCGACAGTATCCATAATTCTGGAAATATTGTATAGCCTCCATATTTGTACGATAAAAGTTTCACACAAATGGTCAAACAATTAATCAAATCGTGTGTTTTTTTCTAGGATGCTGTTTTCTTAAGACTAAGAGCGTATGTGTTAGAGTTTTCGCCCATGTACATACAACATCCGTCACCATCTCGTTTATTTTGTGTCTATGCAAATTGCCTTGCGTAAATATGTGACAGCAGGGATTGTCTCGCTATGTAATGTCGGGAAGAGAAAGCAAACCAACATGCAAGCCATCGACTCCTGTGTTTATGCATGGCAGCGAGGAATCGTTCTTAATAATAGAAAGTGGCGAAAGTGTTTTCGCAAAGTTCTGCACTCAGAAAATTAAATTTGCAGCGTCATTATGCGACCTATGCAAGTGAGTGCGACAGTTACCAAGGAGAAAACAACTTCATTCAAATTGTGTTCGATTCCAATTAATCACTTAAGATATCTGTTCATATTCAATGCAAAAATTGAAAGTTTTTCGCTACAAATTAATTCTCTGCTGTAGGCTATTCAATAATGGTGTTAACCAAGTTAGGAGCCTTTTGTTTTATGTAAGTACTATAATAACTATAATTATTTTTTGTAATTATTTTTGTTGCGACTACCTATTGCTACCAAACTATGAAAATGTGTATATCCATATCCGAAGTGATTATAAATACTAACGCAAGAGACACACGAGAGCAATTATTCTATGAATCACGAATCTATAAATTAACCTATGATAGGCGGATTGCATATTTCAAACTTAAAACGTTGCATACTGGCACAGCACTGAAGAAATTATCTGTTGTTGCTTTCCACGCAGTGCACAGTAGGCGATTCGCAAGAGCATCGAGAAAATTGACTCTCTTTGCTTTACTGAAAGAGCAACCCGGAATATATCTTTTACCTACTTGATGATATTCAACCGTAAACAAATGTAAATATTTGTTTAAATTAATTGTAACTGAAATGTTATAAAGAATTAGATCAATAATTGAGTTAATGTTCCTCGCACCCAAATATACAAATAAGCAATAAAAATTAACTTCAAATAAGATGTAAATAAATTAAAACCACTAGATGTGAATCTCTCTGCTCCTATATTTAACATAAAGGATCCACGATTTCCAGTTTTCACATCAGGGAAACGCACAATCCCTGATGATATTTAGCAAAATAGGGCAAAAGGGGCAAATGCAAACATTCACGAACCCCCCACCACAATTCGGCAACTAATAGATTTTGAATGGGGTGCGTCTAATAACTCATTAAAAGTGTAATGCGTACACTCGAATTAATTTCTCTATTAATTTTTGTGTAAACCGTTGTTACAAACATTTATTCTTCTATAGACTTTATATAAATCGAGATAAATATTTGTAGAAATTGCAACTTTATATTCATCTTAATTTCAATCCTTGGCTTCCCCGCACCTAGACTTCAGGTGGTGCCTCTGTGAAATTTAGAAAATCTACTTAATGTAGGTTATCTTGTTGAAATGTATACCTTATAACATGTATTTTACACTGTATCAAATGTCTGCTTGCATGGTTAACTAAATGAACTGTTATTGTCTAACTTAATTATTATAATAATATTATCTTGCGAATGGATGTAATGTTTTTTATACTAACACTAATTACTGTAGAACATTTTTCACTTTTCATTCTCTCCAAAACTCGATTTTTCATTACTTTATAAAAATTGGAGCAAGTTTCAGAAAACAATATGACCATTTCCTTTAATGTACTTTTGAAACAAAATATGTAGTAAAATTTTCATTATGAACATTTTCAGTATGGAAAAAAAAGTTTTCGAGAAAACTAGCTTTAAAGTTGGGACTGCCCATTAATAAACATGCTTCTGCATATTTTAAGCTTAAATAAAATTGGTAGTGCTCCAAGTGGGGGAAAAACTATACATTTCGTAAAGTTTTGAATTCATGTTATATTAAGAAAAACGTTTTCGTTTTAAGGTTTCTCAAATGTTTGGTCAAATTTCACATGCGTCATTACTCCGTTGTTTTTTTATACATTAAAATAATTTTAATATAAAATTGGTTTGGAAAGGTGAAATACAGGAAATTGCGAAAGTAGGGGAAGATTAAAATGTCGTGGTTTTTAATGTCATTGCTATATTGTAGATAGTTCAAGGATTATTAGAGTGAGGTTATATAAAAGAGTTAATTAGAAAGTATATTAGTAAATTAATTTGGCAGCTGTTTTGGCTGGGCCTCTACCAGTAAAGGTTATATTTCTGCAGTGCGGGCAAGTGAACCGTTACACCTTAAAGAGCATTCCCTGCTGAGGAGAAGATGCATCCTCAGTGAGTTACGCAATAATGACTACCAAAGTGAAGCAGAAGAAAAATTATCGAAAAGTAAGACAAATATTATGACCGTGGTATGTGTGTAGATGCAAAGGCAAACTTTAATGCTGTGTCAAACCAAAATTTTTCAAGCCTTGGCCCACTTTAGCGGTTTCTTGATCAATGGAATTTCTGGCTCACATGTTCTATACTAGGGTCACATGGTAATGAAGGTCGCCCTCCGTGGTGTAATGGTTACCATGCTGACTTCATATGCCCAAGGTCGCGGGTTTAAACGCGGCGGAGGACGATAGATTTTTGCGGGCGTAAAAATCCCTGGCATAGCTTCCTTCGGAAGGGAAGTAAAGCCGTGGGTCCCGTGTCGTAGATTTACGGCACGTAAAAGAACCTCAATCCTGATAGACCTCTGAGCAAAATTAAGCAGTCTATCACGCCCAGTATAGAATGGGACGCTGAGAACCACAGCAGTTAAAAAGCGTCCATAAATATAACGCCAGTTTATTTAATTTTTTTAGTAACGACGGATCAATTCAACGCCCATAGAAGGCAACACAGTACGAAATCACGATTTGTGGATATGAAACTGGCAGAATTGAGCCTTTTTCATTCAAGGTATGAGTTCCTTTACGTGCAAATAACATTTTATGGGACTGACGGTTTTACTTTCCTTCCGAAGGAAGTCATGCTAAGGATTTTTACCCTCAAAACAAACACTCCTTGAATGGCAACCATTGCACCACGGAGGACGAGAAAACCCAAATAATATTTGAGGAAAAATAAATATTTCTAGACTATTTTATCATAACAGTACATCACGTAATTGCTCTTGTATACAAGGTCATATTCAAGATAAGGGTTGAAGGTAGAATCGGGCAGAAAATTAAATTCGACAGCCGAAATTTGAGCCACGGATCTTCAGGGTTCCCTCCGGATGTTCTAATCAAATGAACGATGGTAGCAATTTACTGCATTATATTCACCTGACTCTATTCTCTACGGTAACTCTCAAGGATAACTCAACTCAAATATTTGACATGAAGAATCCCAATTTCGACCTAGAATGTCATAAATAAGTTTGACTTTATAGGACACTCAATGAGGACATAAATGATAATTCTTCTTACACACAAGGCCTGTAGGGCGAGGATTGAAAGGTAGGATCAGATTAAAAAATGCAATGTCATAGGCGGGATTTTAGTTGTTCACGAATTCGTCCGGCATGTCTAACCAACTGAGCTACCATGGCAACGTGCCGATACGACATTAAATTCCCCAACTATCTCGCATTCTCTCCGCTAAACCACAAAGAACAATAATTAGAGGTTACCTATAAAGCCCGGGAATTTTAGAGTACTTATGATATTGTAAGTTGTCATTGCAGGATGTAATCTCAAAATATATGAATTGAGATCTCCATTTGGTTTACTGAAAAAATATATCTTCTGATTTTACATAAATAGAACATTTTCAAACAAGTTCCCCCCCCCCCTCCATGTGAGATAGCACCCTGAAAAGTGCTATTTTTAATGCACGTTCTACATTTAAAAGTTTACACCATAAAACGTTGAAATGTCACTTTTACGACACAATTCAATAACGTACTCGACAGTAACGTTGTGTTAACGTTCACTACCGAAGTAAACGGAAGGGTTAAAGTACAAAACTGGCTATATAGAATGCACTTTTTAGAAATCTGTTTATTTAGAGGTGTCCAAATATATATGCATTTCAACGTGACCCTCTACTTTAAACTTTTAATTGGAAATCATGAAGACCTATCAAAACTGAGGTTTAAGTAAACTTGACTTTATATGAGAAGTTCATTCATTAGGATCTAGTTAGTTCCGGTTTCGGCGAAGTACTCCACAAACAACGTTGGCTATTAAAATGTTGACCGAAATGCCATCTGGTGCAGCTAGCTTTCTTCACTATACCATTCCTTGCAAGGACAAACAAGTCAATCCAGCAATAATAAAATCATGGGAATGTGCAAATAATAGAGGATGGATTTGCGTTGCTCTTGTGTTTATGTGTGGGGTGTGAGAGAGAATAATAATAATAATAATAGTTCGAGGAAGGTCTGAGAAATACAGATAATGCAAGGGGACCACATTAATATTCCAAGAAAAGTCCACCATCCCAATCTGTTCTACACATACGAAATCATTTAAGGCAAATAGATACCGTTGGTAGAGATTTTTTTTTTTAGCTTTACGTCCTTTAACCTGGTTGGTCATATCGAACGATGAATGAAATTGGTGAAATGATGCTCAAATGATCTCGGGGTCCATAGAGCTTAAAGTTACTCGACATTCGCCTTCTCAGGATAACTCCGAAAAAAACCTTATCCGGGTAACTCGCCCTAAGCGAGATACGAACTCATGACAATTTTAATGTGAAGCAGACACGCTACCACCACACTACCCAGGCGGGCTGGTAGAGATCTTAACGCATTGTTTGTTAGTGATGTTAATTGCTAGGATCATATCACCTCTACCGTGTGCCGGAATTTCTTCCTGCTGGAACTATTTTACATGCCAAAACATTTTCTCATGTGGGGCTGGTTTTTGAGCACGCCTAAAACCCATCGATCCTGGCCGGGTTTGAACCCCGACCTTGGAATGAGAAGGCCAGCGCCTAATAACTGAGTCACCCATGCCGATATTTTAATAGGATGCTGAAATATATAATGGATTTATGGATATGTCATTGGATTCTTATATCTTTGTATTAACGGCAATAAATGCTACCCAAAATTCGTTTTAATAATACCCTTTTCTTTCTTTCTTTTTTTAAAACCTTAACGTCCTTTAATCTGGTTGGTCATATCGGCCTATGAATGAAATCGGTGAAATGATGCTCAAATGATCTCGAGGTCCATAGAGTTAAAGATAGACATAAAGATCGACAAGGGAAAAATCCCGAAAAAACCTCCGGGTAAATTCTCCCTAAGCAAAGTTCGAACTTGCCACCTCTTGAATGTGAGGCAGATTTGCTTCCCCCACACTACCGAGGCGGGCAATAAAAGATTTTTATATAATGTGCGAAAACAACACAGTTGTTTATGTAATTTATTTTTTACTAGGTAGCAGCTTAATGTGATACTGAAAAATGCTTTTTAAATGTGTTCCAATATTGAGAATGTAAACCAAAGTTCTCTATTGGACAGTAAACATTAAATTTTAGTGCGAGACCTAAAAACATTTTAACTCCATTCGTATGTTTTTGTGTTCTTATGGCTGTATTATTTGCCTGTATTTTCTTCTACTATTTCAGGTGAAAGCATACATTTATTAATTTCTACAATTAGCATTTTTATCCCTGAAATTTAAGTACTTCAATCTAGAGTGAAAAAAATTGCAATAAAATATTAACACGAGCTTAGTGTTTGTACTCAGGAAAACATATAGAGAAGGCATATCTTTTATCGAAAAATTCGACACTGAGATACGCCTGGAAAAGCTTGTTTTTGGGGTCACCTGAAAAAGAAACGTCATGTTTAGAAAAACTTTCTTGTGTGTGTGTGTGTGTGTGTGTGTGTGTGTGCGTGTGTGCGTGTGTGCGCCAGTGTCCGTCCCCATCCGTGGGTCTTAAATAATATAACTCGACAAGAAAAATACAAAACTTATTATTTAAGTTCAGCATCTTCCAAAAATGAACACAATTAAAAAAAAAAAAAAAAAAAAAATCCTTCCACCCTAAACTACCCTTTCTATGTAAACATTTTAGAAAATATTGTTTTTTTAAAAAATGGTTCTTAAACATTTTGATTAATAATATTAAAGATATTACATGTCGAATAAAAAGTATATGTTGCATTTCCTGGAATAGCATCAGAAGTACTGCTCAATCAGGATAACTTTTGCATAATTGGTAAACCATAAGAGATGGACAAAAACTTACCACCAAAAATAAATAAAAATATAGAAACAAAGTAAAACTTGTAGAACCTGTGAAAACATCAATTTATGTACTTTACATTTATATTGTGAAGCTAACCATTTCCGAGATATTCCCCATTATTGGTTTCGGTTTTAAAATACTTATACTTTTCTCAAACAGGAAGTATTTATCTATATTTATTTTTTCTTGGCCTAATTTCAATGTCAATCACATAGCGGCAGCTTTTAAAGATTTGACTATCGCTTTAGCCTAGTTCCTTTCTCTTATAAGGAACTAAATGAGACAATTTCTGAGTGTTTATCTCGATTAGCATGAAGTAGATAGAGATTAATCCTTTGTAGGAAGAAGTGGAGAGTTATAAGAAAACGCACAAAATGTCTTTATAAATGTGTAAAACCAGTCATTGTGATAGGCAACAGTTAAATTTAAAATAAATGAATATATATATATATATATATATATATGAATGAAATTGAAGAAATGATGCACTCAAGTGATTTCGGGGTCCATGGAACTTAAAGTTACTCGACGTTTGTCTTATCAAGATAATGACCAGTTAACCCATCCTAAGCTATCTCTTGAATTGAGGTAGACACGCTATCCACAGACAACCGCATTGGGCATAAACGTTTTTAGAATTTTATTTAATTACATAGTTCGTTGTATGTACAAAGAGGATACAGGAAGCCGAGCGATAGTTTTATTTTGGAAATGACTGATGCTACAATAAACTGATTTTTGAAATACATTGTGCGTTCTAATTAGATATACGTATTTGGTGAGGTAAGCATTTGCCCAACTCTTATGGTTTACCATTAATTATTCAAAATTGTGGAATTCCTGAAGGGTTTTACAGATTATCAGAAAATTCAAATTACATATTTTGTCTGGTAGACATATTTAATCTACGGTAATTTTAAAATCGTTTGTCAATTTAGGGAAAATAAAACAAATCGAAAGTCATTAAGTTTGAAGTTTGGTATTTTCTTGAAAAATCTTTGTGTAGCATCTTTGGAAAATGCTTAAGAGGAGATGGTTATCATATTAGTAAATTACAAATTTACCTTAAACATTGCAGATAAAATCCATCAGTTTCATGTGGGTATGCTAATCTGCAACATGCACGGCACAAATTTTGTGTAATTCTGATAAGTACCTTTCATAAATAGATGTTTTTATTCTGAGTTTTTTATAAATATTTGTATTTCATTAAAACTTTGTTTACTTTTTTTTCTTTTTGTGCAGAAACCACCAATGGTGCAACTTTGAAATTTAGTTCAGAGACACTAAAAATATTTTTCTTTGAACTGAAATTAATCCAGTACTTAGAAATATGTGGCAGAACAGTTAGATCACTTCCTCTTACCTATGTGGCTCGGGTTCAATCCCAGATTTTTAGTGATGGGCGAAGTGGTGTCGGGGAGTGTTTTCTTTGCCTCCTCTGGTTTCTCTCCATCATTCACTCCAATTGTTCCACCTTTCCTATAATTTATTTTGCCTTCATTTCATCCTCTTCCTCTCTTTCTTTAATAGATCCATAGTCCGCTGCTCCTCAACAGCCATCTGACTCCAACCATTTACTATTCAGTCCTGGAGAGTGTAAGTCTTCCATATGAAGAGAGAAGCAAGTGCAGGGAGAAAAAAAAAAAAAAACATAATTTTTATCAACAGTATTCATTGATGTTCATATGTTTCAAGTTACACAGATGGTTGTAATTAAAAATGAGCAAACACTGTGTTTACTTATTCCTCCAGATTGGCCAAAGAGTTTCAGGGGAAAGGAAGCAAAAATAAAATGAAATGCAGTTCTGAGAAACATCAATATAAAGTGGAGTGGAAGTGTTTGAGAATTTAAAGGGCATACTATCTATTAAACAATTATTCAATTGTGTAAACAATGTCGCAATTATTCTCCTCATCAAAAGTATTCTTTTTATTTCTTGTTTTATTTTTTAACTTCAGTCGCCTATCTCCCCTTAAACAGCCAGTTTGATATTTATTTTATTTTGAGTTAATGCTGCTCTAAATAACACGGACCTTTTCCTATTTTTTTCCAGGGGGCAGAAAATATATATTTGTGTTTATATATCTGGGTGGGATACATTGCATTGCCTGCTGGTACGTGGTAGAAAAAAATAAAAAGAATATTAACACGTGGTTAGTGTTCTCAGGATGGCACATTTTCTGTTATAAAGGCTAGAAAGCCAGCCAGTGAGATACTAGTCCAATTTAAAAAAGTCGGTCACGAGATGAATTCCAATGTTCGCAAGCAAAGTGGGTATTTCCTTCATAGCGAAGTTCCCCCTCCTCACAGGAAGTGACGTCAGAGGGAGAGCGGGAAGGAGGTGGAGAGGTCGGACGAAAGCAGCATACTCTCGGAAACAAAACAAAACAAAATAATGAAAAGACTTACCCAGGATGGAATATGCGCATTTAGAAAAAGGAAATAAACTATCAACTTCAACTTCCATTTCTGACATGTTGTGGCAGAGTTCAGGGGGTTAAAAATCCTCGCATCAAAGTTGATTAAGCAATATCTCAAGTAAAAGAGAAAGACTATTTCCCAGAACTACGGCAGCGAACATGCCTAAATTAGTTCCGGAGCCACTAACGAAAAAGTTAGCACTGAATTTTGAAGTAGAAATGTTCAAACGAGTTTAAACGTTGGGAAAATGTTTAATTGGTTAAAAATGTAAATATATTATCTTTGACCCCTTGAGATTCACTTGAGTATATAGCATCAGGTACAACGTTTTAATATTTAACATTCACATTTGAATCCGGAATTATATAATACATATTTTAAACAGAAACAATTACAATAGACATGTTAAAATTGACAAATAATTTAGAATGTAGGGATAAATTCTCGAACCAGGGAGTCACTAACAACGTAAATATTAGGGTGATGTAATTAGGTGGAAGTCAGAAGTAACGAGGGCAATTAGGCGTTCCGGGAAAACTCATTAGAGGTTACACAGCAGTTCTTGACGAATGAGAGATTATATGCGAGTCATTTACTTTTACTATGTATTTTCGAAACATCATAAGGACGCAGAACTGTTTGTTATTGTAACAAAAACATTTTGTCAAGGGTAGGAGGCTAGCTCAGTGTATCTTAGCTAAAGGTCATTCGTCTAGAAGGAATGAGCAGCCTGTAGCTAAAAGTCCAGGCAATGATAATTAGTATCTGCAGAAATCTAAAGAATGTTTGAAACCCGCAAGTAGACCAAACTTATACTTTAAATACAGCAAGGCAAAGAAAGATTGTTTAAAAGCTTAAAGAATTTGGCAACTTATAACACAAAAACATTGAAGTAGTCCCTAGTAGGCGGGACTTAGGTTAATAAAAGAGTGTATATTTCGAAAATTAAGCGGTAATATTGTGTTTTCTGCTTCTTCTTGATACAAGGTAGGCTTAAGTGTAGCGCGCGGCTAGGCGCCCTTTAGCAGTAATTGCTAGGTGATTTACCGTATTAGGGTATAACAGAGTCTCGGCAACTTAACCTTAGTACTTTTACTGGTGAGCATCAGCCCGAAGGTCGGTCAAATGCCCGGGAAGAAATTGTGGGAGAGACCGCGGTGGTGTTGCGATTTCCCTTCCGCAGGATAGGGGTGATGAAAGGACACACACTCAGACCTCACAGTGGAGGAGAAAATGCCCACGCCAGTGCCGGAAAGGAACCATCCATGTACGCCGCGCAAAAGACAGGGCCGCTACCACTGCACTTTTACTACGAAAAAGAAATGTTGATCGAAATGTCAAGTTCTTAATGCACCGGAAGTTAACAGATTTAATACGGAGCAGTTACAGTATATCGTGCTTGTATCCAGAAACAGTTGATTACTCATGTTAAAACAATCGGGAACTCTTTCCAAAGGATCAGATATTAGTCCCACTAAATTTTCTTTATATTAAGATAGTATTTTACGTCCGATATAGAATGGAACCAGAGAACCAAGAAATTACACTCAAATTCAATATTATTTACACAGGTTATTTTGATGCTAGATTTTCAATTGTTTGAATTTCCTGCCTTCTATACTTTTGCTAAGTTTTAAATTAATGACCGCGTCGAAAACTACCGAATAAAAGCGATATCATACAATAAAAGGAAATCGATTATTTTAAGACTATGGTAGGATAAGCTTCTTAACATAAGATTACTGGTATGCATATGAAGTCGACCTATTTTATTCCTTCGCGATTTTCCTATGGGCAAAGCAAAAGATAATACTACATTTGCACCGACACGGTCGCAGAGTCGCAAGTGAATCGTCTTGGTATACCTGTCATCATTGGCACATGTACATTACACACAGGTGTGTGTGTGTGTCTTGGTATACCTGTCGATCACTCGACCAGCAATTTCCAGAAGTAGAAGTCATCATTGGCACATGTACATTACACACAGGTGTGTGTGTGTGTGTGTGTGTGTGAGAGATCTTCACACGTGTACAACAATCGGAGATTTGGTGCCGACCACACGCTTGTTTACTCACTCAGGTGTGACAATTGCTTCAAAAATTGAACGACTGCTGACAAGTAACTAAGAACAATCGTTCACACGCGTGCGGCGATTGCGCATGCAACACGGATCTTTCTCAAATATGCTTTTTAACTCAGGGAGTCTTCAAAACGCGTATTTCCCATCTGTGAAATCTTGTTATTGAATTTTTGGGTGGAATACAATATCTTCTCGATTTGCTACAGGCAGTATAGAAAGTAAAAACGGCATTGTGTCTTCTAAATCGTTTAATGAATGTTTTAAGAAATGTTAAGATATTATGAAGCCATTATGAAGCCGCCAAGTATTTTGTTATGAGAGAGGAACACGAGGCAAAAGGTTTGAAAACGGAAAACGACTCGTTTAGTTTATATTCCGACATACGATCCATTTAACTTCTGTGTGAACGCAGGTGTCGCGCTAATCGATATTTCTTTTTGGAAAGCGAAATTTTTGTGACAGTGAACTCGTATCCATGGTAACGTATAAAGCACTGGAGTTACCTTTCTGACGTCAGGAGCATTCTTTTGTCACCTGGGTGATGAAAGCGCAGTTTTACGACTCGATTTTGTTTGCCTATAACGTGCAATGTGCTAGCGCAAATGTCAATTGTAATCACGGCCAAAAGGTATTTTTAATTTTTTTTTAGTAGAAATGAAAACCTGCTATTTGTATTAAATTGGTTCGGTACTGTAATGTAGATGGTAAATATAGGTCAACACAGCAGTTGTCTTTGTCTCGAACTATTCCTACTGCATTTGTTTTTGGTGAATCCAAAAACAATCACTTTTAATTTAACGTAAAGGCATTATTGAAAAGAATAGGATGTTCTATTCACATCACTTTCTCTAACGATTTTGTAACAAATTATTTGTATGAAAGCTTGTATTATCTCTACTTTATTAATAGTAACAGATATTAGCAGAAATGTTTGCATTACTTACTTCCTACAAAGTAGAAGGGGAATAGGGGATGACATTAAGCTAAAGCAATATTAAAAGCTTTTAAAAAGCCAGTCGCTATGTGATGCATTTGGAGTTCCTTTCTCTTTGCATGACTAGGATGGAAAAGCGAATAACGACTTCCAGTGTGAGAATAATCTAAGTATTGGACATTTTAAAAAGCAATAACACCAATGGAATGGTTAGGGCTACGCAAATATATGTCAGATGTGTGCTTTAACGAAATCTACATTTTAGTGCCTCTTTATTTACTCACCTTGTATATATCTTGTTTTCACTTCAGTTTATGTTCGAATACAAAGCAGTTTGGTTATTACTATTACACCAGATGGCAAAACTGACACAATGATTAAATCTATATTCGGCACCGTCAATTAACTGTAAGGCCGAGTAATGCAAGTAGAATACCAAGCTGAGAATTTAATTTAGAACAATTTTTGCCTTCTCTACACATACTGTGTAGAGAATTTAAATATTTTTTTTATCTTTTGCAGTTTGTGTAGGGGCTTTAGGTTTATCTATTTTGGTGTCGATAATTCGTAATTGACGTAAACATATTAATCTAACTAAAAAGCCTCCTACTGATCTAATTGATAATCAAAATACATTTATTAACATACCAATCTCTATAAATATTAATAATTTTAACAACTGCAATTAAAGTTAAAAATAGATATATGCAATTAAAATTATAATTATATTAATAGGTTGATTATATATTTTTAAAATTCTTAAAGATGTCCCTAGTATTCCTGCTCATGCACCAAAAATAAAATATAATGTTCCGATGTCTTTATGGTTGGTTGAAAATAATCACCGTTGCAAGGTAAAATGGCTGAGATTACTGAGACAATAAAAAGGATTATTCCTCATCGTAATCCTGTTATTACTTCTTTTGTATTTCATCCAAAAATTCCATTCCTAGATTTTATCGGAAATATGTTTTGAAATCCTCTGAATAAAAAAGCTTAATTTTTACAAAAAGGTTAGTGTGTGTGTGTATGTGTATGTCTGTGGACAGCATATTTCAAAATTCCGCTAAATACTAACTTGGTATTTAAGTTTAGTATCTCCCAAGGATGCGATACGAAGATTTTTTCCAGTAAATCCCCAACCTAAATTACCCTCTACAGGGAAAAAGTTTCGAAATTGTTTATATTCTCAAAAACTGACTAACGATTTTGATTAGAACACCGATATTAAATATATTTAAATTACAAATAAAATGCACTTTAAGTTTTCCGGGAATAGCCTCTGTAGACCCTTCATTTTGGACGAATTTTGCATAACTAGTAAACCGTAGGAGATGGACCAAAAATTTACCACAAAAAAATGTAGATCTCTTAATACACACAGTTTGTCATAAATATTTTTTGGGGTGTGGGGAGGAGTTGGTCATTTTCGAGATATTTATTGTTATTGGTTTCAACCTTAAAATTCTTTTCTCATACTGGAGTTTGTCAACTGCAAAGAAATTAATTTCTATCACACAGCAACCAACATTTAAAAGATGTAGCTATCGCTTTAGAATAGTGTGTTCCCTTACTTCCCTTCTGCTTAAAATTTGTGATAATGTTTATCTCGATTAGCATGAAGTAAACAAAAGAATAAGCTTTTTAATATAATTTGTTTTAGAGATGTAGAGAAAGTCACATGAATGGAACATCAATCTTTTGTTTTCTTACTCGCACTCTACCTTCTTCTGAAGGAATACCAAGGGCTTTAATCCTGTTTATAGTGTGTAGTGAAACTGTTATAAATATCTCTATGTGGGTCGCGCAAGCTGCACTGTAATTCGGCTTGGGGAATTTTAAACACACAGCTGCAAATAGTTTTGAAATCTTATTGTTGCTTCATAAACTGTGTATTAATGTAGTCTTCACCGCTTGGTTTCTTAAAATGAAGCTCTATATAATGGTAGATACATTGAGAATGAATACATTAAACAGAAGATAACTAAAATATACCTGCTCCAATATCGAGGTCCAATTTATTTGATCCGCAAGCGGTAGCTACTCTTAAGCATTCAGATTCTCCAGGAATCTCAGTCGATGTATTCAATGGCTCCCATACCATGAGATGTGGCTTAGGGCTGTCCGTCAATTGCTTCGAGTTTGACCCAGCCGCCATGTCATCCAGATCTCTGTTTTTGCATTTACTGTTGTTGGAGCATTATTTTAATATACCAGCCTCTTTGTTTGACTATACATCTGTTGGCGTTTTCCTTGTTGTGGATGACTCACCGTGAATGATGGGTGTTACTGTAACGTTACTGTAACAGACGTTTTCAAGTTTCAAGACGTTGCTGATGTTAAAGCGAACATTCCATAGTTAACATCTATCAAAATATCACCACTAATTAAATTGGTCGATTAGTTGCCTATAGGTTGAGCCAGATGATCAACTGCGTGGAACATTTTATTGTTGCTGTTGTGTGTAGTCATTTAACTGTATGGTCTTAAGAGTTACTTCGGCACAAAACTGAAGTATAGCTAATACATTAAAATGTATTGACGTACCGCTACAGGATTGTGACATACTTTGCACATCTGAAAAACTAGATTAGGAATTTACAAGAACTTCATTATCCTTAATTAGGTCCCGGGGATTTTAGGGGAGTTTCTCCAATGGCTATAATTCTACATACTAATTTAAATTTAGTTTTTCCTTTAGTTTATTTAAACCATTTTATAAATGTTTGTTTATGGCTTAAAATAATTTTAGCTTTTTTAAATAAAGCACTGAAATTGAATGAAATAACAAAAAAGTATAATGAGCAAATATCAAGATAAACCCAAAGTTATGCCATACGGGAAAAGGATAAGTCGTCGAACAAGCGACGGTGTTTGGTTATTGAAAAAAATCATTGAGAAATATGATACATTTAATGGATGTATAGAAAGGAATTTTAGCAGGAACACTAGGTAGGAAACTTCCAGAATGTTAGCTTAGTTGGTATTGAAATTTGTAATGACACACGAGTAATAGTAAATCGTGAGAAGTCAGATCTGGAGACAGCATAGATGAGATTCTTAAGATCAGTATTGTGTGTAACAAGAGTAGATCGAATTAGGAATGTGGACATAAGAAAACAAGTGGGAGAATAGCATGTGTTAGAGGAAAAAATCAGCAATATCAGCGAGAGTGGATGGATCATGTACCTTCGAGATGTCCAAGGCAAGCTCAAATATATAAACCACACTGATGGAGATAAATAGGACGACCACGAAGAAGATGGACAGAAAAATTCTCACTAGTGTCGTCACTAGCGCCGAGGGCCTAATACTTGAAAAGGAAGAAGAAAGAAAATTAAAATACTGATACATGTAGTTCATTTATGCTGACAGTATTGATTTAAATGTTGGCAGTTTCTCTCGTTTTGCACTAGTTCATTTAGGTGGTTTGTTTTACCTTTGGAGAGAATATAAGAGTTTGTGCTCAATTCGGAGCTTGCTGATGAGCAGGTATTTGATCCCGGTAGTTTAGGTTGTGCAGAGGAAAAGGAAAGATTATAGAGGAGTTTGTTGATAGTGTTCAATGTCCGCTTTTACTACAATGGCATTACAGGCGATGACACCGATGATACATGGAATGAAGATGGAGCACCGGTGAAATGTGATGGTGGGGTAAACCGGAGAACCCGGATAAAATCCGCCACGGCGCCTCTTCGTTCACCGCAAATCTCACATATGGTCGCTTGAGATCGAACTCGGGCCGGCAAAGTGATAGGCGAGAGGTCCAAGTCTAGAGTTGTTTTTTGATTCATGTAGAAAATTTAATGTTTGACGAGAGAGACAAAGAGGTTTTTTCTGTCGTGTGTAGAATTTGTTTCAAATGAATGTTGAAATCCATTGTCGAAGACCAGATGAATTCAACGTGGTTTCCGCTGAGATAGAATGTTTCCACAATGACAGGCTGACTTATTGAAGCATCTTCTATTTGGTAAAATAATATAATAAAAAATCTGTTTTATCATGTAATATACATAGGATAGGAATTATTTGAGGGCGAACGACTTAAAAGTGAAGACAGTACATACTTCCGGCAGTATGTGGAGTTCGTTTGTTTGGAATCGATTATATCACATTCATCGCCACTATTAGAACTATCGGTGCTTAGGTAATCCATTCATTATATTACTTCACTATTACCTCAACTCCTGCCAATTTTTGAGAATATAAAAAATTGCAAAGTTCGTTTTTTTCAAGTAAATTTTTGTTCCTGAGATCTTTTTTTAAAATCTTTGCTTAGGATTCTCGAAATCATCTTCAAGCGTGGAATTTTATATTAAACTCCAGATACACATGCCAATATTTTTCGAACCTGTTTTTCATTCTTAATGTAGTATTTAGTGGTTGAATACCTCACATCCTCTTCCACATGTAAGCGGTAGAGAAAGTTAAAACAGTGCTAGGTTACCAGTGATTGCATTTGTTTTGAAAGAAGCGTTTACTAGATACATGGCAGGCAGTTGGTCCCTTGCGGGCTTATTGGGAAGCGCAAGGAAATTGCTTCCAAGGTTCGATCGTTATTCTTGCAGCAAGAGGATGGGGCCGCTGTGAGGAGGCATCTATATTGGCCAGCATGCAGACATTTGTTCTGAACGACACTCTTCTGTCTCGCAGGCCAAGGGTGTAGCCCTCTCTCGGCAAATAAAATGTTCCCTCTTCCTACAGAATTAACGTTCGAGATTGACTGGAGCTGTAATCTAAATTAGTTTGAAGCTTCGCTATAACTGCAAACATGTTCATGGAGAACCTTCTAATCAGCTATCAATCCAAAGGCCCCAGGTTTGAATCTCGTCTGGGGGAATTTAATGAGAATTATTCCCTCCCCCCAGCAGAGCCTGCAAGTATGAACACGGAATATGTCATTATTAAATCCAGCCAACAGCCATTTAAACCTTCGCAGTTCGAGTCTTATCAATTGCATTCAAGTTGAAGTCACGTTCTTCAGTTAAAGGAGAAATACAAATTAAACAATTATCATATTAAACAACACTTGATATGTTACTTCCACTTTACTCCTTACCCGTTCTTGAAGAAGCTATTGTTATATAAAACTTGCTCCTCTTTAAAAAGAGGGTCGTTGATAGAGATTGCACTAAGGGCATGCCCTAAATAAATATGATATGGCTTAACACTTGAAACAACTTATCCTGTATTTTAAAACTGAAATGAATAACAAATGTATTTAATTCAAAATCTTCTCGGGCTTCTAGCCAGGTAAAAACTTGGCTTGACACCAACGTTTCGAAGAAGTGCATCTTCCTCGTCTTCAGGGTGAAATGAGCCCGAGAAGATTTTGAATTAACACGTCGCCAGGAAAGCTTTAGTTCTTAACAAATGTATTTGTTAATTTTCTTCCCCACCCAAGTCATAGCCAGCCAGGAGTTGGAAAGATAGTGAGATTGAAAATCTCAATGTAAATGTGAAAAAAATAGTAGCTATGAAGCGCGGGACTTAAGTAATTATAAGTCTATAATTATGAAATTATTCGTGTTTACCGAAAAAAAAATGTCTCAGTTGGGGAATTTAATATTGTATCGACATGTTTCATGGTAGCACAGCGGTTAGAGCAACCCAGTGTAGACCAAGAGATCACGATTCAAATTCTGCCAAGACATTAAAATTTTCTGTCTGACTCTATCCTTTTACGTATACAAGTACTTCAATTTTTGGGGGTAACGGCACTTATGTTTACCCGTGAAAGTCAAGAGACGTACCTACTAACTTCCCATATGCAGAGAAACAAGAAAAATCGATATCGAGTCTACAAGAAAAACATTATTTATAGATTTATAGATTAGCATGATTCACTATTCATATTTAATTCCTTTCGGTGTTTAAAAAATATTAAAATAGATTAGTTACAAAAATGAGCTTAGTTTCTTTCTTTCTTTATGTATTTATTTATTGAAGGCACACATTAGTTAAAAATGAAACTATCTAGGTCCGATTATCTCTAGTAACTTCAATTCTTGGCTGTAAGCTATCTTCATGGCGGTCTTGCACGCAAATACTTGTAGCCTCAGTGCGGCTGAAGCTCACTAAAAGCGCCTGGTCTAGTACCGGGCAGCTGATCATTGAGCGGTAGATGGACAAAGCCATTACAAGTTAAATTCTATAGCACAGAAAACTGAGACTTGAATTTTTTGCTTTTTGGTGTAGCTACTTTCACAATAAAACTGCAACTCAATCTGCGACATTACTGTGACAATGACCGTTTGTAAGTTAGTTGGTGCATTATATAACCCTCCTTAAGAGTCCATTCCTATTCTTTTCGGCTAGGGCTTTAGAAGGGGGAAGGGTGCAGCTTGATGCAGGCACCAGTTCTCCCTCCTCTTTCCCACTTGCAGCTCTAAGAGAATGCGAATAGACTATAGTACAACATGCTGCAAGATTTATATCGTGTCGGTTAGCGTAAGGCAAATAACTCTTAAATCACTGTAGGCATGGTTGCGTTTATCTGGAAGCAAGCGACGATTTCAGCGCAGTCTATCATTGTGTCCAGCAATCTCAGAAGAAAGACATGGACGAAAGGGCGGTCAGATCCGGAACGACAGGTTCGGGCATATCCAGATAATACATCCTGAGACCCACGGATATCCCATTGGCCTACCTCTCCGCACGGAGAGGTTTCTCTTAAGGGCCTGCAGGGCCTCAAAGCTAACTCCACCGCAAAGCTCCGTCCCTCGCCTGATTCTTCAGCCTGAAAGGTGACAAGGCAATTAAATAAAATTATATAAAAACAGGAATGTTCGCAACAATATGTACTCTACTCCAGCATTGACCTACTAACCAAGGAAAACCGCGAAAGAACCACAATTCAGATTTCATGGAAATAGAACCGGGAATTCACGAATGCGAACCTTACACGTTACCACGTAGGAACCTCGCTCGTTTATTGAAATATGTATTTTAGTTCTGTGAAAATTTCCCAATATTCATTTTTAGTTCCCAATATTCATTTTTATAGTGTATAACGCCCGCACCTCAGGTGATGCCACTGATGATACATGGAATGAAGATGGAGCACCGGTGGAATGTGATGGCGGGGGAAACCGGAGAACCCGGAGAAAGCCCGCCCCTGGCCTATTTACCCAATCACACATGCAGTTGCCTGGGATCGAACCCGGACCGACTTGGCGAGAGGCGAGTGGTCTAACCACTCGGCCATGGAGCGGCCTCCTCTTGCACAATGATTCGCTTTAAACATACATGAACTTTACATGGGAAGGGAGTACTGGAATGGTTAGGTGTTCGCGCGAGAATATGGCAAATTTCGAGAAGCTGAAGTTAGCATGAGTGTGGAGATATCGCTTTGATGTCTTTTGGAATGTTTATCACTTTATTGGCTTAACTACTGAGCGAATGGACTGTACGAAGTCTTCTCGACTGTTTGATTTTCCAACACGCAGATAGGATTATTGCCAAAAATATGTACATACGTACTCATTGGTGGCGCGTATAATGGGAATTCTTTCAACGTTAGTAGCTTTAATGCAGGCTGATGGCATGCATTGCTGGCTCAAAAACAAAGATTTACTTGCACACAAAAAGCGCTGCGTGGCGAAGCGAGTCAAAAGGCAATGAATATGAATTTTGCCCCGGGATGGTTTGGTGTTGCTGTTCTGTGTTTATTTCACTGGCCTGGCTACTCGAGCATAAGCACACGGCTCATTAGTTTTCTGATCGCATATCCCCAGTATCATCATCGTATTTTTAGTCGCAAAATGCTAACAATAGTTGCACTGCACTGATAAAGGAATACTCGGATGTTTGCTCTTGAAGGAAGTCAATTTTGATTGTTGCACGAATAAAACCTGCACCTAGAAGCTATTAGCCTGAGTGGTACAATAGTTACATGCTAGCCTCTAATATCAAAGGTTGTGGGATCAAACCCGGTGGTGGATAATGGATATTTTCGGTCGTAAACATCCTTATGAGGGAAGTAAAGCCGTTGGTCCCTTGTAATTTGTATTTATTTGCATGTAAAAGAAGCCCATGCCTTGAAAAAATGTCCCTGGGCTAAATTCGCCATATTTCATGTCCGAAAGTCGTGATTTTGTCCTATAATGCCATCTATGGACGATGAGTTGATACCTCATCACTATGTGCAAATAGTGGCGAACTCCGAACTAGAAATTCCGTGATCAGCAACCACTATATGCCGACATGGCGTGATGGGAAGAAAGTGAAAGTAAGCTACTCATATGTTCTATAATGAGAACTTCAGTACTTCAAATTTTTGGTTAAACGTTTTTATTAAGTACATTTCTACAATTATAGCTCGGCCATATTCCTGGCCCTTTTTTCCTTAAATCTACATTTTTGAATATCCCTTTCAAAGATAAAAATTGTGAAGTGTTATATTCATGTTCCTGTACTCGCTCTTCTACAAACTATTCTTATAGAACTTAGTCTTCTATCTGCTTCATTAAATCCAGGTGAGTGTAGAAATAATTTCACTATTAGTACTGTGCAAAGTTCGAACTTAGGACGGGAAATCCAAAACATGGCTACATGTATGCAACTATCAAAACCTATGGATGGTTAAATAATCTAGTATGTCAAATTCATTCGACAGTACATACATATTGGAAGCGATATTTGCTGACTGGGATGCATGGACTTGCTTAATTTATCGAACGTTGCAAGCTATACAGTTCATTCAGAGCTGAGAAAACCCTTGTTTGAAAATACAGCAATAATCGAGATATTTGGTAGTAAAGGATAATGGTTCGGTTGAGCAGTTAATTTATTAACTCATTAACAATTATTATCCTTTGAAAATAGCGCCTCTGCTGTTATTTCCCTTTGGATTTGATACTGAGCTTGGACGATGGTTTATTTTATTATTGGAGATGTCTCCTTATATTTGTACTGTAGCTTCTTAATTTGCACGGTCAGTTTTAAGAGTCCCTATATACAGGTCATTGTTTATAAACTTAGTTTCATTTGTTCATGTCTGTGTTTATATAAAATACATCTTTGACGTGGCCAGTAGTGAAATGTATAGCTTATACATTTATAAAGGTAATAACTATAACAATGTGTATTTCCCGAGGAACGAGAGAATTCATAAAAAGGGCAAGGTGAAAGATGTAGCAAGATTTTGTATATCTGTATGGTTTACCAATTAAGCAAAACCATGTAAAACGAAAAATTCTTCAAATGCTATTCCCAGAAAATTCAGCAAACACAGTTCATTTGTCAAGAAAATGTCTTAATATGTTTTAATTAACATGTTGGTTCCATGCAATGGGTAGTTCGTAGTGGGGAATTTTCTTGAAAATCTTTGGTTGCAACCTAGGAAAATGCAGAGCGAAAATATAAAGTTCGGCTTTTAACGGACTTGTCGTTTTTTCGTTACGGTGTTACATGCAAAAATAATTTTGATATGAAAATACAATGTTTGAGAAAATTACTGAGTTTCCAAATCTGAATTAAAATGTATTAATAGGTGCAATGATAACTTGACTAACATAAATACGAGTGCCAGTCTTTTCACCATATATATTTTACTTTTACTAAATCTAGACAGTAGAAAATGAAGTATAGCTGTCTCAAATAAATGATGGCCCTCAAGCGGACCGCTCCCCTCTAAACTGGGCAATAACATTTAGCAAACAGAAGACTACCCTGTACTAGGGCGAGAGGCAACGTAGCAAAATTTGTTTCGTGGAGACATTACTTGCAAGTCGAGAATCGCGCTTCAGTTGGGACCAGTAAGTGAAAGCCTTGGCAACAGCGAGGGTAGACTTCCAACCGCACACAGCCAATTCCAAACTCTGGAAGATAATGGGGCAGCATCATCAAGTTCTGAAAAATACTGTATATAGTACATGAGAGTGCAAATTCCATTAGTTCTCGATGATATTGCGTCATTGCATCAAATAGATTGCAAGGAACGTTACTACTCTATTTCCACAGTCTATTTAATGACTGTTGGCATGACCCTTGACCGCTTTCTTCACGTGCAGCTCTGTCGAGTCACGCCGGAAACATTTAACAAGTAACAAAGGATAAGTAGTTCAACTGAATCACTTTCACACTGGAATGTTAAACAAAGACAAATGTGGTAAAATATATTTATAACGTGACATTTTCCGGTTGGCAGGCTATTTGCTTTTAATGGTTCCATAGTTAAATACTGAGCTTTTCACCATTTAGAATGAAAGCAACCATATTGGAGAGTGTATTTTACTTTTTATACCACGTACTACACATATACTGATGTAGAGAATGTATTTTATTTCACCTAAAATTCCATGTCGAGATTTTAGCAGAAATGTTTGTTTTGAGGTCCGCCGGAATAAAAACAAATTTGTTGGAAAAGGTTAGCGCCTGTGTGCGTCTTTGAACAGATGATTCAAAAACGAAAAATCTGTTACACACCAAAATCAGCATCTTCTAAGGATGCGACACGAGGTTTTCCAAAAAATTCCCTGAAGCCATACTATTTTTTGCATGGAAATTGTTTCGATAATTCTCATTTCGATTTTAATTAAAGTACCTTGTGTTGAAAATATTCTCATTACAAATAGTGTATTTATCGTTAATTTTCTGGGAATAGCCTCGCAAACAGTCTTCATTCTGAATGACTTACTGCTAAACTGTAAGAGATAGACAAAAACGTACTGCACAAAAAATGTAGATTTCGTTAACACACGATTTGTCTTATGCGATTTTTATGGCATTAATATTCTTATATATTCCATGTTATTGGTTTCAATTTTTTCAATATGTAAACTTTTCTAAAATGCAAAGTCATTATTCCTTTTTCTTTCAAGCAAAGAAAGGTATCACATAACGGCCAGCTTTTAAAAGATTTGAATGTCGCTTAAGCTTATTGTATTCTCTTATTAATCTTGTGTAAGGGAACACTATGTAACAAAACAAATTCTGCTAAACCTTACCTTGATAAGATTGAGATAAATGAGAACCTTGTAAGAATAGTTTGTTGCACATAGAGAAAGCGATATGAATGTAGCATAGATGCTTTTAAATTCAACTGCATATGCTTTTAGAAGACAGAAGTATCTAAATCACAACACAATAACTTTTTCCGTGTTAAGGTGATGTATCTGTGAAATTTGAAAAATCTAGAATAGGTAAGAGATATTGTTGAAATTTATGCCAGTTATGAACAACATTAGTGATATTGTGGGCATGTTTCAAAGTTCTAACTTGCACTGTTATTTTAATAATAATGTTTTACTGTCTAAATAGATTGTTAAATAAGCTATATGATGGATTTTTAAAATATTCACACAAAATATCCAGTTTAACAGAAAATTAGTTTAAAATAAGATCTGTAATGCTATATTTTTAAAAATTAGCCCTAATTAGTGTAGAAAAATTATTTTCTTCTTACTCCCCAAAACTCTTGATTTTTCAAAAGTTAATTTATTTCTCAAAATAGGAACATTATTTCAAAAAGGTATATGACCACCTTTTTAAAGTGGTTTTGAGAGCCAGTATAAACGTTTTGAAACAAATTAGTGAAAAAGTACAATCCTATGGAAAATTTTGGGTGTAGAAAAGTTTTGTGAAATAGTTTACGAGAAAACTTAAGATGTGTTAGTACTTATTAATAAGTATGCGCAAGTATGCGCTTACCCATTTACAGCTTTAGTTTATTAGGGGGAAAATAATTTTTCACAATGTTTTGTCATTTTCATAGATGCATTACCTTAATTGCGATTTTAGTAATTAACATTGCGAGCGTGGTGTTTTTTTTTTTTTCTTTTTCTTTTTTAATATATATAAATCCCCTTCTCTTTATATGAGACGTACAATTTTCTTTTGTTTATTCATTTATCTGATCCTTTTATTTTCACATGCATTCTCACATCTATACCTGTAGACTCTCTAAAGTGTTGGGAATATTTGAAATTAAAGAGAAATTACCATAAACAGCCAGAAATCGAACCTGGGGATTAGAAGTCGACTCACCTGACCATTAGTATACATGTTTTGTTTTGTTTTACCAGGTTAATTTTTTCAAGATGAACGAAATTTCTACTGAATGAAGAGTTAAAAGGTTATATATAAGAAAGTTAAAGATCTATATTTTATTTATGTAAATTTCTTAAATGTAAATGGTATTGTTAACTAGCATTTTTGATAAAACAAGTATTCCTTAAAATATTCAATGTAAACAGTTTGTGGTAATTAAATGGTGGTGCATTTAGGACGCCATTAAGCTGCTATGCTTCTCAGCGTCCCAATCTGCACTGGGCGTGTAAGACCGCTTAATTTTACTCAAAGGCTATCAGGCTTGAGGTTCTTTCTTAAGACACGGAACCACCGGCTTCCCCCCCCCTTGAAAAAATCGTCACCCTCCCAAGTTTGAATTTCTTTAAAATTTTTGAGTCACAGTCTTGGAAGATGCTGCACTAATTGCTGTTGGTCCACGTTAAGAAGGCGAGAGGGATTGAAGGGGCTATCTGCTAACTTACTCGATTTGTTTATTGCGAAATTATTGTGCACAGTCACCCAAGCTCCACATGTAACCGCTGCTGATAGGTATAATTATTTATTTCCAGGTTTTCATTGCAATTGCTTGAGCCATCTTAGTTTGTTTATATATATATATATATATATATATATATATATATATTAATATTAGTGCGATATTGCAAGAACTTTATCGCCAGTGCAAAAAATGTTGCACAGCACATGCATTCTTCTCGTGGTAACTTGGTATTGCCTCTTATAACATGCTTTGGGGGCTCTCAAAACATGTAAACGTGTCCGATGAAATCTCTGCATTTAATTGTTGAGTGGAAAATACAATACTATGCACAATCCGTAGTACATAGCAGAGAACGTAAAAATCTGATATCACACCTATAAAATTGATTCTTCTATCTATTTTACCAGATTAAGATGAACATTAGCATAAATACTTTTATTACATACATACATACATCCTTGTAGATGCAAGGGAATAAGCGAATACACTGGGCTAAAGCGATAGTCAAATATTTTGAGCTCGTTTCTATGCGATGCTATTGAAATTCAGTTGTCTTTACTTAACGTAGAAAGAAAAAAGAAAAAACTATGACCGATTTCCCATTTAGGTAAGTATGGAGAAATTGAAATCAATAACAAAGAATATCTGGGAAATAATTAACTCCACACAGAGAAGTATTACATACATTTTGTTTTGATAAGAACTACATTTTTTGTGCAGCAAGTTTTTTCTGTGTCTTACGGTGTACCGATTGAGCAAAAATCTAAATGTAAAGGACTTCAGAGGCTATTCCCAGAAAGTTCCAGATACACATTTCGTTTGTCATTAAACTATTTTAAAACCTATGGTACTTCTATCAAAATCATTGTGGGCGTTTTTGTGAAAATCAGAATGTTCGAAAAATGTTTCATGTAAAGAATAGTGAAACTTTTCGTGTCGCACCCGGGGAATGTGCAGCACTTAAAACATAAAGTTTGGTACAGTGTTCAGAAGAATAATTGATAATCCCAGTTTATGTATCAGAAACCTTTTTAGCAACCCTTTCAACTCGTATATAACAGACTCTCCGTATTTGAGTTATGCCGCTCACACACACACACACACACACACACACACACACACACACACACACACACACACACACACACAACACATACATGCACGCACTGGTTCGCGCGCGCCTTTTTGAACAGAAGATAAAGTAGACATTTTGGGTGGAGTATATATAATACGTACGTACCTTGTAGATGAGAAAGTAAAAATATCCAAATGATCTGGTTTGTGACGCACGCTAACGTACTGCGATTTTCGTTTTAGGAGATTTGTTTGAAATTGGGCAGATGCGCACTAATGAACTGAAAATTAAAGAGCAGGGCATATAGAGGGGATGATCATAGCAAAGATGATGACAGGCGATTGTTTGTGCACGAAATGGGGTGGCATATTACGTCAACTCGCATATCCTGAGGGAGTATAATGTGTCAGAACGAGGGGCGGGGAGGAGTAAGCAAGAATGCTATAACTGCATCACCCAGTGCTCAATATTTGTTCTTCATATGCTAGTGGCAAAACATCTGCCTTCTTTCAGGATTACGTCACAGGTGGAGGGAGGAAAGCAACCTGCAAGCCATGAAACAGCATGGTGTTTATTAATCTTCTTTTGTATCAATTTGAGGAGTAATGAAACTGTTTCATTCCATTATCAACGGAGATTGATTGATTGTTCATTGCCACAGTGTCATTGTTGACTGTCAGATATCGTTTTTAATTATCCTGCCGAGAAGCAAGCTGTGAATTCAAGCGCTCAAAAATCGATTTGCCTGCTCTGTAGTTATCATTGCCAATTAAATACTCGGTCGTTTCAAGTTTCTCTATTTTTCTTTTTCATATAGTATTGGTGGTTTTACTTCCCTTTCAACATAAATTTAAGGGAAAAATAAAACATTTATCCTGCCAGTGTTAACTTTTCCCAATTGATAGCCAATTTTACCAAACTCTTTAGGAATCAGTTGAAATGATTGAAAAGTGTTTCAGTGGCTGATAAGTGTACTTACGTACTTGTATCAAAAAGTTTTATTTTATAAGGAAATATGAGATTTTATTCTTTGACAGCTTTGGATTTAACATTTTATCAGCAACTGTGGTTTTAAAAATATTAACCATATTACTAACATCAAATTAGATCCACATCACCACCTAGATGTTGTTATTCTGAAAATTGTGTTAAGATGTCCTCAACATTTCTGGAGAAAACTGGTAATGTATTCCACAAAGACTTTATAAACAAAAAAAATTGATTTATCCACATGAATTTCTGTGCTTACAATCATTTTTAAAATATAAACATTTGCAGAACTGCTTCTGTGAGTTAAATATGTGAAGAGGAAGGTACTGGAGGCATTCGATTTAGGGGCGTTTAAGGTAAACATGGAAAAAAACAAAATATGTAGTAATGGAAACTATTATGACATGGAACAGTGTGTTAGATATTACTGAAGAGTTTGAAAAGCAAAATGCAGACAATGGAGATAATTGGAATATGTAGAGGAGCCAGAGTGTCTAGATTGAAGAAAAGGAAATAAGTTAGCTAATAGAGTTGGGAGAGAGAGAGAGATTAATGTTTAAGGGCGCCCAACCTATATGATTATTAGCGTCGTATAAAATAAAAACATAAAATTAAACTTATAGCTAAAAGATCATATTAAAATGCATATTAAAACCGACTAAGATAGCTCCCCCCCCTTCCCGAATTTTAAAACATTAAAAACAGTCCGGTAGGTAATGGGGTTGTATGAACCAGTCACATAGAATTGAAAGAATAGCTCTCCAATTGTATAACCACGTCCGAAGAATGGCTGGAGAATAATGGTCTGGGATTATTTTGAAATTGTCACTGGAGACGAAGAAACGTGGAGAAAATTGGTGGCATAGCATAGCTAAAATATGTAATGAAAGATCAAAATTTGGAACAGCAAGATTGACAGAATGGTGAACAATAAAGACAGAAGTAAAGTATAGCAGCTGAAAAGTGGAAAAACCCTCTTTAATAAGCAAGCGAGCTTTTATTACGTATTTCCATGTATATACAATGGGAAAACTGTGATCACCAAGTTTGACAGTAAACTTTTAAAGTGCTAGTCACTGGTAATGGCTTTGCTTGGCCAGGAGAAAGAAAAAAGACTTCCAATTTGAGAACAGTATACCTATTGGGAGACTAAAACCAATAACGGGAATTTTGCGGAAATGGTTAGCCCTATAAAAGTTGCATTTGACACAGTATGGTTTGACATCTACAGTTTTACTTTATCTAGCACAAATGTACACTTACATAGGCAGAGAAAGTATTTTATTCTATCCAAATATATGTTTTGAGATCCCGTGAATAAAGTTTTTTTTTTTTTTCAGCAAAAGGTCAAGATGTGTGTGTCTGGAAAGCATAACTCAAAAACAAAAATACCCTTGAATACCAAATTTGGTATTTAAGTTTAGTATTTCCCAAGGATGCAACACAAAAGCTTTCAAGAAAATCTACCCACCTAAACTGCCTAATTGTTAACACTATATAAGTGTTTACAACAGATCTATTTGCAAGCTCATTTAGTATTAAACTAAGGATGTTGCACAGAACCTTAATAATGAAGCAAATGATCCTCGTAAATGAATGTGAACCCAAACATTACCATTAAATGTAATGCAAATAATCGCAATTTGTAAAATGAATCCTTAAGCACTGACTTAAATACCTCCCTAGCTATTTTTGTCGAACATTTTATGTTCGTACAATTTTTAGAGCACGTAATTCCGTTTGTAGTTCATGAGAGCCTCTGAAAGTGTCACGAAAATGATACTTGCCGGGTTTCGAAGCTTTAAAACAACACATTCGCTACTGAGCACTATACATATATTGACAGTATATGTGACTCGCCAACATTTTCATCTTGATTGCAGTCGGGGAAAACAAGTTATATCTACCGCGCAGGAGTTACCTTTGGAATTGTCTGCAATGAAGGTAGGGGAAGTATTGTTAATGTAACACGTCTTGATATTTGGCATTTAGCTAGTTTACTAGCCTCGAATAGTTAAAGATCAGGTTTCCAGAAATTTGACGATCAAATGTTAAAATTACAGTAATACAGCTTATCTTGGTGGAAATTTAAGCTAAGCTTATTTTATTGATAAAAATCCAGCTTGTAAATGAACGGAATAGTTCTGCTAATGCCATTCTTGAAGCAGAGAGGCTGCGCTAGAATAAGTTCTTGCTTGATGTTCCCCGCAACTAGTGCGGTTCTTGCTAAGAAAGCGATACTGTTGGAAAATTCCGCTTAGTGGCTTTAACTAAGTTTGTGTTATGGGGCCACTTGAGAACAACAGAGGAAGCTTCTGTTGGTAACTTTCTCAACTACTAAACTTTGACGTTCATCAACACTTACGTCATCTTCATGGTATAGGCCTCAACTCTGTTTCTAGCAGTAAGGTAACTTAGTGTTGTAAGGAGAGTTAAAAGTGTGAAACTTTTTTACTTTCTCTGCACGTACTATGTACATAGTGTATAGACAAGCTGATGTATTGCGCACCCAAAAATTCGATACCGAGATATCACCGGAAATACATGTTTTGAGACCTGGCCCCAAAAGAATCATTTTTAGAAAACTGTCCGCGCGCGTGCGTGCGTGCGTGCGTGTGTGTGTGTGTGTGTCTGTTGGCAGTACAGCTCTAAAACGAAAAGACCGCTAAATACCAAACTTAAGATTTAAGTTTGGTATCTTCCAAAAATTCTACACGAAGATTTTCAAGAAAATCCCCCTGCCCCCTGTAGTTACCCTTTACATGAAAGAGAAAACCCTCCAAAATGTTGATTTTCTCAAAAATGGCTAACAATTTTGATTAAAATTTCTTATACTCAAGATATTTACATGACAAATTAAATATATATCTTCAATTTTCTGGGAATAGCACTGAAGACATGTTTATTCTGGATACATTTTGCAGAAATTTGCATAACTGGTAAACCGTAAGAGGTAGGCAAAAACTTACTTGACAAAAAACGTAGATCTCGTTAAAACACACAATTTGTGGTACTTTTTTTTCTTCTCCCCTCTCCGTGGAGTTGTCCGTTTTTGAGCCATTCCTTGTTATTAGTTTCAGCTTTAAAGTACTTATACTTTTCTCCTACGGGAATTTGCCAACTCCTGTCCATACAAACAAAGGAACTTCAATCTCATAGCAACCAGCTTTTTAAAATATATAACTATCTCTGTAGGCAATGGTACTCCTTTATTTCCGGCCTACTTACAAGGAAGCAAGTAATAATACCCTTTCTGCTAATTTTTTCTCGTTTAGCATTAAGTAAATAGAAGAATAAGCTTTTTAAGATTATTTTTACAGAGATGTAGAGAAAGTCATGTGAATGGAACACAGAAACCATCGTAGTAGAAAACCCCAAAAAATAACGCTTCCGATTCCATGTTCCTAACCGGTATTTACTGAAGTTTAACTGCTCCTACATTTTTAATTTCAATTCTAATAAGCATTTTATGAAATGATGTGCTCCCGGATTAAGAATTTCATTAAATTATTTAATTTCTACCGAAGTTCGTATTACACGTCAAGAGGGTTATTTTAAAATTAACCAAAGTATTTGTAAGCCTCATCTTTCTACCAGATATTTCTAAATGTTAACTTCCTCTCTGATTATTACTTTCTCTACACGTACTATGTACATAGTGTATAGAGAAGGTATTGCAGTCCACCCAAAAATTCGCTACCGAGATTTCACCGGAAATGCATGTTTTGAGTTCCCCTGAATAAAAAATGTTTTCAGAAAAAGGTCTGTGTATGTGTGTGTGTCTGTGGACAGCATAGCTCAGAAAGGAAAAGACCGTTAAATACCAAACTTGGTATTTAAGATTGGCATCTTCCAAGGATGTGACACGAAGATTTTCAAGATTACGCTTTACATGGAACTTTTTCGAAAATTTTGATTTTCTTAAAAATGGCTAACGATTTTGATTAAAATATCGTATATTAAAGATGGTTTACCTCACAAATAAATGTATATCTTAAATTTTCTGGGAATAGTCTCTGAAGACTATTATGGATCAATTTTACGGAATTGTGTATAAGTGCTAAACCATAAGAGATGAACAAAAACTACCCAAAAAAGGTAGAGCATTTTAAAACACAATTTATGTTATATACATTTTTTTGGTGGAGTTGATCATATTTTAGATATTCCTTGTTTTTGGTTTCAGCTTGGAAGAACTACTACTTTTCTCATACAGTAATTTGTCAACTCGTGTCCATGCAAACAAAGGAACTTCAATCACATAAAAACCACCTTTTAACTATCACTTTAACCTATGATACTCCCTTATTTCGCTTCTACTTACAAGGAAGCAAGTAATAAGACTATTTCTGCTATTTTTTTCTCGATTACCATGAAGTAAATAGAAGCATAAGCTTTTTAAGAATAATTTGTTGCAGAGATGTAGAGAAATTCGTGTTAAATGGAACACATCAGGTTTTTTTTGTTATTTTCATTTCCTCAGTCGTTAGATTATCAGTTAATTTAATTTTCCTTTCCCCATGAACTGCAGTCTGCCCACTTCTCTAGTGGTAACATAAAATCCTCACACTCAATTTGGCCCGAGTTAGGATCTCGGTTAGTTACCGGATGTTTTCTCGGGGTTTTTCCTTGTACTGAGAATATAAATGTCGAGTAACTTGAAGCTCCATGACTCCGGGCCCATTTCATTCATCGACCATATGACCAACCAGATTAATGCAATTTCCCTACAATGTTGCTTTGACATATAGAAATTCTATCGTTAATTAGAGTAAATACCTCGTTTTGATCTTGGCATAATACATCTCAACTGTTTACCTATAATAAGTAGAGGAAGTATTGCATGCCACCTAAAAATTCGACACAGGGATTTCACTAGAAATATGTTTTCAGACTCCCTGAATCCACAAAAAGGAATATATAGGTCTGGATAATTACCTCAAGTAATATATGTGTAGATATGGCATTCTGAAAAAGGGTTTTGGAAACGTAATTGCTTTAGATGAAGATGAGACATTCCTTGCCACTTTTTACTTGCTCTACCGCATACTGTATACATAGGTAGAGAAGGTCCACGAAAATTCAATGACAAGCTTTCCCCATAAATATATTTTGAGGCTCCTGAGTGTGCTCGCGCGCATGTGTGTCTCAAAAACGAAAGGTCCCTTAAATACCAAACTTGTGTTTAAGCTCGGCACGTTTTATGGATGCGACACGAAGATTTTAAACAAAATGCGCCCACCGAAAACTACCCTTTACATGAAAACGTTTTCAAAAATGTTGATGTTCTAATCAATGACTAACGATTAAAATACCGCATGCTTAAGATACTTTTATACTATAAGGGTCTTAATACATAAAAAATTTAGATCTCATTAAGGTACTTATTTGATTCAAAATTTTTGTAGAGCAAACGATTTCCAAGATATTCCTGATTATTTCACTAAATTCTTCAATATTAAAGCTTTTTCTCTTACCTTTTGAGTCTAGGGAGGATGAGGAATAATCGTCACTAGCGAAAATTTGCAGCCCAGTCGGGAATCAAACCGGAACCCCTCGCACAGCAGACATCTATTCTACGGGACCACATTGCCATTTTTATCTTAAGCTTAATATGACCTAAACCATTGTTACGCACTTAGTCAAAAAGGATGTTTGATTACTTAATTAAAATAAAGTGGTAACATTTTAATACTGGATTGAAGAGCATTGCAGTGAGTCAGTTTAAACACCCCTAAAAACAATAAACCTTACGGATTCACCCGATTATTTGCCTGAACGTGTTACTTCCTCTACCGACTGCTGGTACAATGTACATAGGTAGAGATGGTATTGTATTCCATCCAAAATTCTATACCGAGACTTCACCGGAAATACATGTTTTGGGTACTTCTGAATAATAATAAAACTAACAATAATAATAAATTAAAAAAGAACTATTAGAAACATGTGCATAAATGTGTTTGGGGGGGGGGGCGGTAGCATAAATAAAAAGTTGAAGTTCGTTACATGCCAAACCAAGGACGCGGCACAAAGATTTTAAAGAAAAACCACATACCTCAAACTATCCTTTACATGGAAAAAATGTTCAGAAATGTTGTTCTCATAAATAGCTCCAATGATTTTGATAAAAACGTGCTCTATTCAAGATTTTACATGAAAATGCATATCTTGGATTTTCTGGGAATATCTTCAGTAGACCGCTTCATTCTGGATGACTTGTGAATAATTGGTAAAACGTAAGAGATAGACAAAAAGATAAATCTCGTTGAAACACATTGTCATATACATAGTTTTTCTAGTCACGTTTCCGAATTTCAACTGTTTTACACAGCAACCATCTGTTAAACATGATGACTATCGCTTTATTCTAGTGTATTCCCTTATTTTCTTTCTGCTAAGAAGAAAGCAAATGATTACACTTCTGCTAATGTTGATCTCGATTTGCATTATGTAGATAAACTTAATCGTTTTGTAACACTAGTTATAGAAGAGGCAGAGATAGAGAAACGCAACAAATATTGGTGTTAAATTTGCCAGCAAACACTCGAAATAGCACACGAGGACGCGTTTAGAGCAGTTAAACAAGAGAATTGGAAGACTTAAAATTAGTGACCGCTTGAGGTTCAAGCTAAAGGCACGTGAATCCATTCCAGGATAGGCTTGTGATTCACCGTAGCATCTGGATGATGGCCAGAAGAGCAAACATTTGAGATGACTACACAATGTGAGTGTGATTCACAGAAGGGGCACTATTTAAATCTCAGCCGATACATTAGGTCTGCAGGTCTAGCTGTCCACGCTTGATGCCTGAACGCCTTCCCAGGCCAACTATGGCTTCCTTAGACCGTGCTAATTTATTGTTGCAGCTGCGGCGGTGCAAATACTTGAGGGACGCCTCGCAAGAAAGTGTTCTCATGGTTACACAAACTGCACGTAAAGCAGCACGAGCAGAGACCAGAAACCCAATGATATTCAGAACTGCCAACTGCTTCCACGTGCACCTTTAATCTAAATATCCTGTTTTTACTTTCTGTATACGTACTATGTACAGTGTATAGAGAATGTGTTACATTCCACCCAAAAAAATTCTATTCCAGATTTCACCGGAAATAGACGTTTTAGGGTCCCCTGTATAAAAAAAAAAAGGTCGTCTCCTTAGCGCGGTGGTAGCGTTGCTGCTTTCCAAATACTGCCTCCGTGGTCGAGTGGTCAGTGAGCTGACTTCTCACCCGGAGGTCCCGGGTTCGATTCCCGGCTGGGGCGGGGAATTTTAGTCGGTCGCCATGGCCGCGCTCGCCAAAGTGTCTCGCTTTGGTGTTTCGCAGCGCAGGGGATCGTGGGTTCGAGTCCCGCCTTGGGCATGGGTGTTATATGTTTGTGTATGTGTGTGTAAAAAGTAAAATTCAGTAATCATACAGTAATCAAAGTAAACAAATTAGGTAAATAAAAGTAGGGTATACAGCGCCGGAGTCCCGATCAGACTCCGGAACTGTATTAAAAAAAAAAAAAAAAAAGTGGGAGACCTGTATTCGATTCCCAGTACCGGCGTGGGGATTTTCCCTCCGCTGAGAGACCTGGACCGGGGTGCACTCAGCCCCGTGAGGTCCCTGAGGGACCAATTGAGGAGCTACTTGGTGGAGAAGTAGCGGCTGCGGGTCGAATCGCTGACCATGTCTCAACCCCCAATACTGCACCTCATCCATGACGTCTGTAATGGACTGAGATGGAGGACGCAGTGGCTGGGCGGTAGGCCAAGGCTCTTAGTGTGCTGTGCCATGGAGTTGAGTTGTATAAAAAAAAACATATTTTCACAAAAACGTCCGCATGTGTATCTGTGCGTGTGTCTGTGAACTCAATGAAAAAACCGGTAAAGTACCAAACTTGGTATTTAAGTTTAGTATCTAGATTTTTTTGAGAAAAATCCCTCACCCCAAATTACTTTTACATGGACAAAATTTCGAAAATTTTGTTTTTCCCAAAAATGGCTCTAATGATTTTGATTAAAATACCGTATATTAAAGATGTTTAAGTGACAAATAAAATGCATAGATCTTAAATTTTCTGGGAATAGCCTCTAAAGACCTCTTTATTCTGAATGAATTTTGCTTAATGTTGCACAACTGGAAAACCGTAAGAGATAGAGAAAAACTTACTTTACAAAAAAATGTAGATCAACGTTAAAACACACACAATTTATGTCATACATTTTTTTCGTGGAAATGACAATTTTTGGGGTATTCTTGTTATTGGTTTCAGTTTTAAAGTACTTATACTTTTCTCATATGGGAACTTTTCAACTTCTGACCATGCAAAGAATCGGGACACTTTTAAACCATTTGACTGTCGGTTTAGCCTAGAGTATTCCCTTATTTCTCATCTAAGTATAAGGAACTAAGTAATAAAACCGGTTCTGCTAATGTTTAATCGATTAGCATGAAATAGAAGAATAAGCTTATAAACAATTTTTTTGACTGCTTCCGTGGTCGAGTGGTCAGCGAGCGGACTTCTCACCCGGGGGTCCCGGTTTCGATTCCCCGGCTCTAGCCAGAATTATTCCCTATCCCCCACAGAGTCTGGAAGTGTGTATGTGTGCGTGTTTGAGTAAAACAAAAATATTTAAACCAGCGTAAAAAAAAGAAACAAACAAAAAAAAAACCTACAGACGAGTTGTTTCAAGTGAAAAGCCACCGATATGATCTTAGATGTTATAGGGTGCCTTATAAATGAAAAAAAAAAATATTTTTTTTTTTACTGATGTAGAGAAATTCATGTGAATGGAACACATCAGATTTTATGGTTATTAATCAGAGTAGTCGGAAGTTTATATTTAGTTACACTGTTAATAAATTAGTCACTTTTTACTATCTACTGCGTATATTAAATAGGGGGAGTATGTATGCCACAAAAATGGCACAATATGGCGAGACACAAGGTGATATCGGGGGCTTTGCTGTAGAAACAACTCGTAGACTGTGGATTCTTTAACTCGGGACTTGAGTCAGTTTTACTTTCTCTACACGCACTATGTGTAGATTTCATCAACTGAATTTCTAACTTGTCTGAAGAATAAACATCAGATGACTGAAAAGCGGTACATTAGCAATTCTATTGGCCGCCAACATAATTGTAGGTCACCTTTTATTAACACTCTTAGGAAATACTGATAGAACAATTACAATATATCTTGATGTTGTATTGCACCCAAAAATTCGATACCGAGAGATTTCACCGGAAATACACCTTTGGGACCCACCGAATACAAAAAAGGATTTTTGGAAAAAAAAAGTGTGTGTATGTATGTCTTTGGGCAGCATAGCTCAAAAGCGAAAAGTCCGTTAAATACCAAGGATTCGACACGAATATTTTCAAGAAAATTCCTCCACCCCAACTACCCTTCACATTGAACAAATTTCGAAAATTTTGATTTTCTCAAATATGGCCTACGATTTGGATTAAAATCTCGTTTATTTACAATATTTACAATATTTACATGCCAAATAAAATGTATATTTCGAATTTTCCTGGAATCGCCTCTGAAGACCTCTTTATTCTGAAAGATTTTTTCTTCTGAATTTTCTGCTAAACCAAAGGAGATACCAAACATTGACTGTCGGTTTAGCCTAATGTATTCCTTTATTTCCTATCTACTTCCAAGGAAGCAAGTAATAAGACAATTTCTGCTAAAGTTTATCTCGAGTAGCATGAAGTAGATCGAAGAATAAGCTTATTAAAAATAATTTGTTATAGGGATGTAGGGAAAGTCATATGTAAGAACACATCCAATGTTTTATTTCCTTCAAACCACACACACACACACACACACACACACACACACACACACACACACATTGACTGTCACATGTATACTCCGGACTTCGTGGGGGATAGGGAATGATTATGGCTAACGAAAAATTCTCCGTCCCAGCCAGGAATCGGACCCACGATCACCGGGAAATGTTTGCTTTAAAGTATCTGAATTAAAAATAAAACACTTTTTAGAAGTGTATGTATGTGTGTGAACACCACAATTAAACAACAAAAGGACCTTTAAGTATCTATCTTAATATTTAAGTTCAGCATCTTGAAGGATGCGACACAGGAAGATTTTTAAGAAAATCCCCCACCACAAACTACACTTTACATGGAATATTTTTAGAAAAAATCTATGTTCTCCAATATGGTCAACGATTTTTATCAAAATACGATGTGTCTAGATGTTTTCAGGACATATGAACTATATCTTGAATTTCCTGGGAGTAGCCTCTAGTCTTATCCGTTCTGGATGGCCTTTGCATAACTTATAAACCCAAGAGATCTCGTTTAAGCACGAGATCTCGTTTAATATAACATTATATATATATATATATATATATATATATGCATGTGTATATATTTGCGGAGTTATATGTTTCCGAGTTATCCCTTGTTTAAATTTTCCAATATTTCAAAAGTCGTACTTTATTTTGGCCATGCAAAGAGAACGGAATTTCAAAGTCATCATTTAGCGAAGGACAACTGAATGCTGTATAAAATATACACACAGGGAAATTAAATGTCGTAAAATAATGGTATAAAGTATTTTGTTCTGCTCTCCAGTAATTGCGCCCGTGCAGTTTAAGGATAATTTAATTAGAAATCCTCTTAAATGTTTAACTGCAGGGTTATTTTAAAAAGTATCCATAACAAAATTTAACAGTGTTACACTATTTTCACCACGAAAGGAACGCACTGGAAAATGAGCTCTATGCGCACATCAACATTCTTATTACCCTTTTTTAATTCCCATAAATGGTCTGTGTACGTTTTCAAACATCTTTAGATTTTTGACTAACTGAACTATTATAAAACAGTAACGGAGTGTGATCAGGACTCCGGTACTGTATCCCTATTTACATTTCCCCCCGTAGGTTTTACTGATTACTGGTTCTTTTACAAACATATACACATTGCACAAACATATATCACCCATGCCCAAGGCGGGACTCGAACCCACGATCCCCTGCCCACGAAGCACCAAAGCGAGACGCTTTAGCGAGCGTGGCCATGGGGACCGGCGAACTTGAGCTAATAGATTTCTTGATCCCGAATACACGAGGACATCCAATTACCTAGGTATTCTGACTTCGAACTAATACCTTTTCTCCTGTACAACTTGCTAGTCACCCTTACTACTAACAGTTATAACCGCTGAATTAATTTTTTAATTTAACATATGACATTTATTTATATCTCAATTAATTCTTTGTAAAATAATTATTAATTTAATGCTACCATAATTTCAATATCAGTCTTAATGAACTTGTATTTTCTGTAGAAAGAATATCTAATTTCGCAAACTGGTACCCTTTGGATGATAAGATTCAGCGTTTGGGAAAAGGAACGCGACTTTTGAACGCTGTAAACATGAGATTATTATTGCTTTTGTTTACTTGACGTCAGGACAAGGATGTTTGGTGGGAGAAGCCGTATTGCCAGCCGCGCAGACTCGTCAGCAGAAGTGAAATGAGGCAATTACGGATGACGCATGCTGTTATCTTTCGCCCAGCTGGTCTGTCTGACTTCATCCCAAGGCCTGTTCTGGGGTATAATGCACTTATTACTCTAATTAAAGCAGCGGTAGACTGCGTAAAGCCAAGAATTTGTTTGTTTACTCACTCGTTTAGCGAATTTTATTTGTATTACCCCACTCATTTCGGCAATGGAATGTGCAACAAATGTAGCACTGACACAGTGACCAGAAATTAAGCAGACTCTTTTCCAGTTAAGAAAGTTTTTCTCAGAATGTATTATTGTTGACAAGGCTATTTATGTTAATTACTTCGTAACAAAGGTAACATATATACGTTGACACAAAACCAAAACTAGCTTTGGAATAAGCTACAGTGGCGTAACATCATAGTGCTAAACAGACCGCTCAAAGTTTCGAAATTAATCCTAAATAGCATGGTTTGAATGTCTGAAAAGTATTACCTCTCAGTAGACAACCTTGCAAACCAGACGAAATTATAGTTTCGAACAAGTGAATGTAGAATACTTGAAACCTTAGTTTCAGAATTATTTCGTTCATATAATTTCGCTTTGTAACTAAATTTGTCTTTGTTTTTGCGAGTATATCCGCTTTGGCTGTGATTATATCAGCGGTTTTTAATTTAATCATACATATCAAAGTGTAGGACAATATTTGAAAATAGGTTTAAATTCTTACAACAAAGTAAAAGAAACATGTTCGCTGGTTAGTGCGCAAGGATTATAAGAACTGTGCACAATATTTATTATTGTTTTGTAATTGCGGCTTGGTGAAGAACAAGTGCCAATTCCAAATCATAACTTAATGTATGGCGGCGCCATGGCAGAGTGGTAAGACCGCTCGCCGCCCACCTAAGCGGTCCAGGTTTGATCCCAAGCGCCCGCATGTTTTTCTCCGGATCCTTCGATTTCCCCCGCCACTCATGCCACCAGTTGCTCATGTCATCCTCTTGCTCACGCTCAAGCCTGGCTGCGGGCTGACAACTCGTTCCAGGTTCTTCATTCTGTGGTTGTGTGTCATTGCCTCCCGGACAAGCTTCTGACAACTGGGCATATTCTCGTAAGCCCTAGGGGGAGGTGTCAGTTCTACATACGGGGAGGGTAATGTATATATTGTCACAAACATGAAAACGAATTGCTGATGCATACAAGTCATGCTACCGTTTTAAACAGCAGGTTTATTACCATACATAATAACATACATTCTGAAACTTAATTAAAAAATGTTCAGAAGAATAGGTAACAAGGAGTGTAAATAAAATTCCCTTACCCGTTCGGGGGCCAAACCCGAGGTCGGCAGAACACGTACTAAAGAGGTTTTTCCAAATAGTTTTAATTTAATTTAGCTCGGTAAGAAAATTGTAGAGTCGTTATGTAAAGGTTGCTTGTTGCCAACCATCTTAACTGCCAAAAGCTCTCAATATACGTCACCGTGAGGTAATGAAACACAATATCACATGTATGCAATTATTTACTGCTGACACGTGTGAATAATGAAAAGTTGTAATTAAATGAAGTATATTTGCTTAATTCTTAATCTTTTACTCAGTATTAACAAAAATGGACACTTTAATGACCACAGGAAACATTTCATAATAGACACAAAATAGCGGCACAATGGAGATCAAGCTGATTTTCATTTGAATATGATCAGTGATCATTGATTCGAGCGGGATATGAAGTTGTGACAAATTATTTAGAAATACAGATTTGACTTAATTTTATATAGATATTTAATTTTTAGATATCATTCAACATTCCTTGCAAATCAGTAACTTGTTTCGAAAGGCGACATCTTGTATAATAATCTAATGTGTTCCATTCACATGGCTGACTCTACATCTCTGTAACAAATGATTGTCAAAAAAACGTATTCTTCTAATTGCTTCATACCAATCTCAGAAATCCAGAAATGACTTGATTACATGTTTCCTTGTAAGTAGTAGGGAAATGCCGTTTCTGTGCATGGCCGGAAGTTCACAAATTCTCGTATGGGAAAGTATTTCAAATCTGAAACCAATAATAGGGAATATTTCGGAAATAGTCAATTCCACGAAAAGGTGTATATGATAAATAATTGTGCGTTTTAACGAGGTCTACATTTTTGTAGTTAGTTTTTGTTTATCTCTTACTTACGTTTTGCAAAATTTAGCAATACTCGTACAGAATAAAAAAGGTCTTCAGAGGCTATTCCTGGAAAACTCAAATATACATTTTATTTGTCATGTTAATATCTTTAATCAAAATCGTTAGCGCCATTTTTGAGAAAATCAAACGTTTTCGAATTCCCCCCATGCAACGGGTATTTTGGGGTGGGAGGGGGGTATTTTCCTAAAAAATCTTCGTGTCGCATCCTCGAAAGATACTATAGTTAAATATTAAGTTTGGTATTTTGCCGACTTTTCGCTTTTTGAGTTACGTTCTCAGACAGGCGTGCGTTCACAGGACCCTAAAACGTGTATTTTTGGTAAAATCTAGATATAGAATTGTTTGGGTAGAGTGCAATGCTTCTCTACCTATGTACCATATGCTATATAGTGAAAGTAATAATTCAGTTCATTCCTCGTATTTCAACCAAAAATAACTAAATTGAGATTTCATCGGAAATAAATGCGCCGAGGCTCTTGAACTCAGAAAAGCGCTTTCAGAAAAAGCTGTGCATCCGCGCGCGTGTGAGTAACTTTGCACAGCCCAACTCAAAAATGGAAAAGTTTGTTAATTAGCAAACTTAATGTGTAAGATGAGCATCTTCCAAGGATGCAACACGAAGATTTTCAAGAAAATCCAACCATCTTGTATATGGAACGTTGGAAATGTTGATACTCAAACGGCCATAACGATTTGATTAAAATACCACATGTGTAGGATATACCACAAATGGACTGCATATCTGAATTTTCTGGGAATGTCTTTTGAAGTCCTTTTCAGTTGATTTTTGCATAACTAGTAAACCGCAACAGATAAACAAAATCTTACTACTTGAAAATTCAGATCTTATTAATACAGCGTATATCGAATGAACTTTTTTTTTTTGTTTTTGTTTGTTTGTTTTTTTTTTTTTTTTTTGTTTGTTTACTTGGGAGTTAACCATTTTCAATATATCGTTTATTATTGATTTAAATTTCCCAATACTTATACTTTCTCAAATGGAAACTGTCATTTGATATTTTTTCCTCCTGCAAGGAGAACCAAATTTCAATTGCATCATATAGCGACCAGTTGTTAAAAGATTTAACTATTACTTTAACCTAGTATGTTCCCTTTGTAACCACAAGGTAGTGTGTAATAAAATCATTTCTGCTAATGTATCTCTATTAGCATTAAGTACGTAAAAGTACTATTTCTCAAGAATGGTTAGTATAATATTTTTTTAACAATTTACCTGACTAAAACTTTGGTTAGGCCTAATGAAGTAAATTCCTTTAGATCTTTGTCATCCGTGTCATAATTAGCCTATGTATGATTTTGAAATGTGTATTACTTAGGATAGCATAAGCGTATTTTACATCAGAACAAAAAATGAAAGTCGAAAATGTCACGAACGCCTTGGAGACTTATAGCCGACCATCTCGACTGCCGCCCTCACGCACACATGTGAGCCTCAGATTGCTGATACTACAAAGCTTGTACTTCCTTTATTCTTTGTATGCTGTGTGGATAGCGAGCATGTGACCCATGGGCCGAAAAACTGGTACCCTCTTGGATGATTTGGAACCTAGACTAGAGAAATCGTAGCACTCGTTCAATCCCATCAGACTAAATTATTTAACACTTTATCAACAAAGTAAGAAAACTTTTTAAAGTTTATACACAACTGCAAACTTGTGATATTAAGCTAAATATATGTTTCTGCGATGATTAAATGCAGCTAAAACCCGAGATACGTGAACGGATTTTCATGCCTCTAGCTGAGCTCTTAGCGTAATTGGATTGTTGATCTTTGAAGTTTATTTTCTTATACTCTCAGAATTCTCTGTAGGAGAATAACATTTTTCATGTTGGGTTGATTCAAAGAATAATCTCATTTCCCTCATTTTTTTGTCTCCTTCAGTACTTTATACAGGGTGATTCAATGGTGACAAACTGTACTTACAGTGCAATGAAAACGTATTTTTAAGATCTGTTATGGTGATTTAAAGAAAAGTAAACACTTTTTGAAGATATTATAATTAGTTTTATGATCCATAAAATATACTCATTGTGGTCTAATTTAAGAAAGTGTAGAACAATGAACTAAAGAAGCCTCGTTATTATATTTTTCTGATTTAACTCTTGGAGTTTATGCTTACATGCGTGAACTTAAAAAACCAGGTTGTTTCAACCTGGCTGCGCGCCAAAAGCAACGAGTATTCACAGGTGTATGCCTGCAGTATGTAATACGCCTCATCATTGATGGCAACCTATCGTCACCGCTTAATCAACTGTTTAAATGCAGGCGCAAGCATCATCAGTTACGTATTGGCTATCATTAATTTCGGACACGGATGCGGTTTGGTGTACTTAGACTGGAAAATGTCGCTCGCGCACACGAGTTCACTGGGACCTATCCCTACCCAACCACTGCCATAATTCATTCTATGCGAGCGATCAGTACTCGTAAAGCCTGTTTGCGAAATCTATTAAAAGTCACATTGCTTTTGATACATGCAGACGTGAATATGCATGTCTGAATATATTATAATATTGTAATCCATTGCAAGTATTGTCCACCCATGTAAACCACATATGAAACTCATCTACCACAGTACAGATTTATTATTTTGCTCTGTTATTTATGCTTTCTAATATTTTTTTCAAAAGTTCATACTTCTCTCCCCAATCAATATGTAGAGCATGAGACTTCTGCCTCCCACTTTACCTCTAGCTTGTAAACAAACACCATACCAGAAATTAACTTCACCTAAAATTGTGTCCAAATTCTAGCTTCACCTTCCCCCTCCAACTGGGCTCCATGAGATGTTGGTTGAATAGTCCGACTCAAGACAGTAGAGTTGGAACAGCCTTACTCAGTCCACGAAAAAAAGCACCAAATTTCATATTTAAAATAGGCATCTTTCCAAGGGCTCAATCAAACTGGTTTTTGTATCATTTCACGGCAGTACTTTAAACTAATTTAGCTATTTCCCTTCTAAGGAGCAAAAAAGAACTAATTAGTTTTGCTAATGTTTATCTTAGTTAGCTTGAGGTAGATAAATAAGATTTTTGTTAACAATTTTTTACCCAAATTTAGAGCAAGTCAAATGATTTATTTATTTTTTTTATTTTTATTTATTTTTTGCATCGTGTGCGGCCAAGATCGTAATGTTATGAGAGACCACTTTTTGGAGAGAATTTTTCATGAAAAATAGTAACGTGAATTCAATTATCGTGTATGGTTGGTACCATACGTAAGGGTTAATATGTGAATTTGTAATGGGTTGTGAAAGTCAGATTTTTAAATTAATTACTGTGCTGTAATGGAGGTTATTTGGAATGCTAATACAAATTATTAACGCTTTTCAACACGCGTTTGAAATCAGGTGATGCAGTAAATTTGACCATGATTGTAGTTTTGTTGAGTACAGGGTTAATGTTGCATTTAGATATTTTTCTTTGTTTCCCTCTTTTTTTAAAAATTTTAATTTCGTTGGGCTCCCCTTGCAACTGAGGCAATTATGGTGGTTGTGCGGTCGTGTTTGGACAGTTAGCCGATAGAAAGCTCTGGCTAGTTGGGTACGTTTAGCGAAATTGTTTGTTGTTTGGCACTTTGTGGGCGGCAGACGTTTCCAATAACGCGGGGCTGAAACATTCCGCACAAAGGGTCGGCAGCGGACGTATGAGCTCTCATTCCAACTTTGCAAATTAAAACCCATCCACTTTCGCGGGCCGTTAATATGTCTTCACGTTATCCCCACCGGGGATTCTGAAGCTATTGTTGTTCCCGCGGTTTTTCTTCACTCTGGCTGAAGATATTTCATTTTAGCTGGAAATTCAAAAGCGTGCATTAATGCTCGTGTTTGGGATGCTTCATTACATGTAGCAAAAAGTGCTCTTGACGCTTTCGCTACCAGTAATCATGTGTTGCACTTAAGCACTATTGCAAACAAGATCAACTATATCGGATATAGTCAGTGGCGGCTGTTAGCTACACACAGAGAACTAGTGCTGTAATTCAACCTATATTACATTAGATTCCATTCATTGACAAACCTTTACGATTTTCAACCATAATGTATTGCTCATACAAGACCAAATGCTGGAAAAATCAACTAAGATGTAAAATAAAACTTAATAATAAAATCTAATAACAGGTGAACAGTTTGAGTTTGTGAAGGTTGAGCTGGATCGGTTTGTGAGGGATATTTTAAGTAAAACTTTGGATGTGTTCCATTCACTTGACTTTCTATACAAACTATTGCTACGAAAGCTTATTCCCTTTTCTACATCGTAGTCATCGAGAAAAACATTAACGGAAATATATTAGTTACTTCTAAAGAGGAGATTTAGGCTAAATATTAGTCAAGTTCTTAAAAATCCGGTCGCTATGTGTGAATTCGGTTCGCTTTGCTCGGCCAGAAGTAAAACAACCGATATGAAACGAAACATGACCACCTGTTTGAGAAAAGTTTAAGTAGCTTGAAATGGAAACAAATAAAGGCATCTTGGAAACGGTTAACTCTACAAAAAGGTGACTATTGCATAAATTGTGCATTTTAACGAGACATACGCCTTTTTAAGCAGCAACTTTTGTGTATCTCTTTCCAGTTTTGAAAAATACATCCACAATAGAGAGGTCCTCAGATGCTATTACCAGAAAATTCAAGACATAATTTTATTTGTCATGACAACATCTTAAACATATTATTTTTATCAAAATCGTTAGGCATTTTTGAAAAAGTCAAACTTTTCAGAAAAGGTTCCGTGTAAAGAGTAGTTTGGGGTAGGGAATTGTCTTTAAAATCTTGTCGCATCCGTGGAAGATGCTGAACTTAAATATGTTTGGTATTTAACGAACTTTTTATTTTCACAGATGCTGTTCAGACTCGTGGGTCTTTTATTTTTTTTTTAGTATATTTTTTAATGCAGGGTTCTCAGAACATATATTTTCGGTGAAATCTCGACATCAAATTTTGGGTGGAATACAATACTTCCGCTTTTGACTATACAAAGTATAAGTTAGTGTTATTCATGTCCATAATACCTAATATTTCATGAACTGGCAAGCAATGTGCATTTCAATTATAAATATGAGAAATATGCGTTTCAAACCTACAGAATATTTTACTTAAAATAATGTTGTTTACATTTTTTCTTTTCATTATACTTATTGTACCTTTTATATTTGTTTTTATTAAGTTGTATATAATTGTATCTTTGTTATTTATTCATTGCATCACGGCTGTGGTGAATTGAATGTATTGCCTGGTAGAGTGAAGAAGCGGCCTTGTGGCCTTAACACCACCCAGGATTAAATAAATAAATAAATGCTAATATGCAGAGACGTTATGAGCTTATTCTGTACATCTTGTTACGTATTAGATTAACTGCATCCCACCGTAATAGTTCAATTCCGAGAGAGAGAGAGAGAGAGAGAGAGAGAGAGAGAGATTTTACATTATTATAGGTGCACATTACTCTTAAACTTCTAGATATTTGAAAATATAGTAATCTTAAGCAAATGTTGCATAATGTTTTGTTTCTATTTTCAGATTCTGGCTACAAAATGAAGTGATCCAAGACATGGCACCTGTGTGAATTAAAGGTAGGCGCGCATTTTGTGTAAACATCGTGATTCAAGTTTATTGCATGAATATCATCTATGGCAGGCATTATAAAAATTTGATTTCATGTTGCTGCAAATAGACCTGTTCCGTGCATGCATGGGTAAAGATGTGACAATAGGGATTGTCGCTCTTCCTTTTACATGTGTCTTTTATTGGTTTATTATATCGGGAATAGAAAACAATGCAACACGCAAGCCATTTATATCCTTTATTGATAGAAAGGGCGGAATAAGTGTTTAATTTGCGGCAAAGTTCTGCACTCGGAAAATTTAATTTGAAGGCATTATGCAAGCCAAGCAGGTGAGCACGACGTTACCAAGGAGAAGAGCGTTTCTTTCAAATTGTGTTCGATCCCATTTGATAACATTTTATCTTTTTTTTTTTTCCTTCCTTCAATTATGTTAATTACCATTTATCGGAGTATAAATATTCATGCAAGAGACATACCGCAATGATTCTACCAATCATGGGGCTACAATATGTGGATTAATCTACGAAAGTGGATTACGTATTTCAAACGCAACTGCCACAGCACTCAAGGAATTGTCTAGTCTGTTTGCGCGCAGTGCACAGATCGAATTGCTGCGAATAATCCAGGAATATTACATCGTTTTTTCATCGTTTTTTAAAAAAAAATTCTACGTAGGATTAATTTATATATATATATATATAGTATTTGATTTTACACTTCTTTTTTTTTTTAAATATAGATAATCCTTTTAATTTATGGCTATGCTGCTGCCTGGATGGAGTTTCCCTTTTTACTTTCTCCATATGCACTATGTACATAGTGTATAGAGAAAGTATTGCACTCCACCAAAAATTCGATAGCGAGATTTCACCGGAAATATATGTTTTAAGGTCCCCAATATCCAAAGAAAGCATTTTCACAAAAAGGTCCGTGTGTGTGTGTGTGTGTGAACACGATAACTCAAAAACGAAAAGTCGGTAAAATACCAAACTTGGTATTTAAGTTTAGTATCTTCCAGGGATGCGACACGAAGATTTTGAAAAAAAATCCCCCCACTCCAACTACCCTTTACATGGAATTTTTTTCGAAAATTTTGATTTTCTCAAATATGGCTCTAACGATTTTGATTAAAATTTCGGATATTAAACATATTTACCTGACCAATGAAATGTATATCTTGAATTTTCTGGGAATAGCCTCTGAAGAGTAGTTTATTCTGGATGAATTTTACTAAATTTTGAATGACTGCTAAACCGTAAGAGATGGACAAAAACTTACTACACAAAAAATGTAGAGCACTTTAAAACACAATTTAGGTTATATACATTTTTTTCGTGGAGTTCGTCGTTTTTGTGACATTCCTTATTTTTGGTTTCCGCTATGAAAAACGTATACTTTTCTCATACAGAAACTTTTCAACTCCTATCCATATAAACAAAGGAACTTTATTGACATAGCAACCAGCTTTTGACTATCACTTTAACCTACGGTTGTCCCTTATTTCGCTTCTACTTACAAGGAAGCGAGTAATAAGACTATATCTGCTAATTTTTTCTGATTAGCATGAAGTAAATAGAAGTATAAGCTTTTTAAGAATTATTTGTTGCAGGGATATGGAGAAAGTCATGTGAATGGTACAAATCAGATTTTTAAATTAGGATTTGGAGTTAAACGTGCACAGACGGAAGGACCTATAGTAACCTGAGCACATCACTGCATGTGGGGCAAAATGGACCCAGATGCATCCAAGGTGACGCCCCTGGGTTACCTAAGGAGGACCAAATCAAGACCACGTTGTACTCTTAACAAAACAGTCCTGACACCCGCAACCTAAGGTTCCAAGAATATACAAGGCACTTCCAGGAAGGAAGAGGTCTCTCTAATAGCCCCGCTAAGTGTTCGGGGAAATCTTTAATGCAGTTTCCACCGAGCTGTCCCAACACCATACCGCCGACGCTTTGTCCAATAATCCTGAAAGAATGAAGTGAAGCAAATGAAAGGAAATTATGGCTAGGTAAATGGCGGTGGAAGGGGACCTACGACCGCAAAAACTACGAAAAAACTCATCGTCGGCGCTACGGCAGTCGCCCTCGAGACCTCCGTTTCGTGAGCCTCACACGTTATCGCGGAGCCGTCTCCTGGATTTAAATAAGAATCCCTTCCTGTGAAGAATGGAAGAGCAAGTAGTCTGAATATAATGCTGCATTGCGGGATAAAATGTTCTTTTAAAATAAAAGCAGAAAGTTTAGAATTCACATTATTTTATTACGAACCAGTTTTTTAATGTAACATTTAGTCAAAATTTGTAAATGGTTTACCGTAATATTCTGAAAATTATTCATTAAATGACTGGGGAAAAACAGGTAGAGGAATGGGATCTCAATACCGCCATTACTCGGAAGTATCGAAGCACACGTATCACTTCCTGAGAGAAACTTTCGAGACTGTTTGTCTCCCCCCCCCCCTTTTTCATTTTCTTAAAAGGTTTAAGTTGTAAGTTATTGAAATCTGTAGTGTTTAGCTTTATGCTAGATAAATAAGGCGCGTTTATCAATAACGCTGTCAATTGAGCCGCCGGTGTGCAGGAATTTCATCCCATAGGATTTTTAAGGACTCAAACCACGAGCTCAGAATTACAAGATCATCGCCAACGATTGCGTTTCTTCGAGGTGAATCAAGGCAACACTCAATAAACTCTTCTGACTAAATGAAAATATGCAATGAGGCAGGAGAAAAGGTAATTCGAGGAACATGCAACATTAACTGACTTGTGAGTAAAGTTGATTTAGCTGACGCAAGAAATCCAGTTTCTGAATAACCTGGTTGAATTACACACTCAGCCATTACATTTACCTGCTCCAGTGACCAAAATATATTACTTCAGCAGAAACAACTGAGAACTCAAAAGTGAGAAAATGCAGCGCATGAAAATTCTTTAGGTACTTTCCTTCCATCAGTTTGTGCTTACGTAAGTCAAACTTGGGTCACGAGCTAGCTTATAGAGGCAGAATTACTATAAATGTTTTGTTAAACCGATGTTCATCAGTGATCCTAAATAAAGCATCAGTAAAGTGTGGAATTATTTTTAAGTATGCAGTACTAATAACATATTATTTAAAATATGCAGAAAAACATTTTCGTTCTATGGAAAGCCACGCATTACAAAGAATTTAAAGAACCATATTAGATTCAAACACCAAGTGAAATTTATATAATCTCTGTTGAAAAAGTAATGAAGCCCCGACATTTGAATACGATGAACAAACGACAGTATCCACGTGCAGTTTTTCAGCCTAAACATGATCACATCAGGTGCAAAGGATTCACCAAAACTGTATAGAAAGCTGTTGATAAGAGCGTAATTCAGTAAACAAGTTATGGCATTTAGTTATTTATAAAGTGAATATCGACTATCGATGCTCAAAATCAGTATCTGTGTCGAAATATAGAGGTATCGCTCCATGTCTAAAACATAAGAAATATTATATACAGAGTTTCGATTCTTTCAGATCTTTCTGTAACTAATTTGTTGATCCACTCTTCTCTATCCATCCATTCCATATTTTCCAGACCTCTTACATTCTTACAGTTCTATTTCCAGCATCCATGAGTTTCGAGGCCTTCCTTTTCCTCTTCCAGGTGGACTCCATTCCAACGCTTTTTTTGGCAACCTATGTTTATTAATTCACTTACCAACTCTGCTTTTATGTGTATCCTACATACTCCAATAATTAGTTAATATTCATTTTAATTTCTCTAGCACGTATGTAGTGTTTAATGTACATACAAAAGGCAATGTATTCCATCGTTAAACCGAGATTACACCGGAATTGTTTTGAAACTCCCCTGGTAGACTGTGGACAGCTCAAAAACGCAAAAGTCCGTTAAATACCAAACTTGGTATATACGTACAGTGTCTTCCAAGGATGCGACGCAAACATTTTCAAGAAAATCCCTCCACTTCAACTACACTTTTCGAAAGTTTCGAGTTTCTCAAGAATTACCAAAACGATGTTGATTAAAATGCCATATTTTTAAGATATTTCGCTGACGAGCGAAATGTATGTAAAACGTTTTCTGAGAATAACCTCTGGAGACCTCTTCATTCGGATGACTTTTGATAAGAGATAGACAAATACTTACTACACAAAAAATTGCAGATCTCATTAAAATACGCCATAAACATTTTTTTGTAGGGTTAACTGTTTCCGAGGTACTTGTTATTCGTGTCTGTTGAACTAATTTAACTTTTCTCAAACGGGAAGTCACGTTCGTTTCATCTTTGTTTCTTTTTCCGGGAATGCAAGATCGAACCGAATTACAATTGTTTCACTAGCAACAGTTTTAAAAGATTTGACTATCGCTTTAGCTTAGTGTATTCCTTTATTTACTTTCTGTTTATAAGGAAGCAAGTAATGAGACCATATCTACTAATGCTTATCGCGATTAACTTGACGTAGATAAAAACCAGGGAAGTTTGTTTACAGAACTGGTAGAGAAACTCATGTGAAACATAGTATTTTTCTCTTGGAACATCATTTCTTATATTTTCCAATTAACATCTCGGTGATTTTTTTAAAAAATCTATTTCAATTGACATAAGTTTCATTCTAAGTTTTTGTTAAATTTCTTTTTCGGTTCCAATGTGACACTACTTTTCATTATCGTATTTATTATACCTTTCTCTACACGTACTACGTACATTGTATATAGAGAGGTATTGTAATGTAACTAAAATTAGGTACAGAGATTTTATCGGAAATCCACTATTTAGAGTCCCCTGAATAAAAAGAAAAGGATTTTTGGAAAAAGTCCCTGTGTGTGTGTGTGTGTGTGTGTGTGTGTGTGTGTGTGTGTGTGTGACCACAACCTTGGTATTTAAGTTTGGTATCTTCCCAGGATGAGACAGGAAGATTTTCAATAAAATCCTTCACCCCAAATATCCCTTATATAGAAAATTTTTCGAAAATTTTGTTTTTCTCAAATGGCTCTAATGATGTTGATTAAGACCTCTTTACTAAGTACACAAAAAAATAGATCTCCTTAAAACACACAATATATGTCATATACACTTTTTTTTCGTGGAGTTAACCGTTTTCGAGATATTTCTTATTATTTGTTTGTTTTAAAATGCCTCTCTCATATGGGAACTTATCAACACTTGGTCACGTAAAGAAAATTTCCAATCCCATAGCAACCACATTTGAAAACACCTAGTGTATTCCTTTATTTCCCTTCCGTTAATGTTTATATTTCGGTTAGCATGAAATAGAATAAGGTTATTTACAATCATTTGTTACAGAGATGTAGACAAAGTCGTGAAAATGGAACACCTCAGATTTTGTAAAATATATTTATCTTACTAAATGTCTGTTTCACAGGATATTATTCCACATTGATTCTGTTCATAATGTCAGTTTCCGTCTATATTAGGCATTCCCAAATTGAGTCAAGATCGCTTGAGGACGCGCGGGGCTGAACATTAAACTCACTGCGGGCCGCACAGCTTCACAGTCCAGTATATCCGTGCAGTGGCGGTGTAACTACATATTTGCGAATCACTGTTTTCCTTAATGAAGTTTTCAAAGTCACGTCACAGAAGCCAATTAAGTGAAGAATACTTGAAAGCATGTTTGCAATTGGGTAGCTCGCAAACAATAGTCCCACGTATTGAACAGCTGATTGAAATCAGACAACTGCAAAAATCGCGGCGATTGTCGGATGGATAAGAAAGAGTAGTTTTCATAGAGACATTCAATTGAAGAATATTATGTTTATTTGTATTGCTTACTTCATTGAATTGCTTAGTGTCAACAAGAAGAGAGGTCTATGTCATATTACATTATTTATTTAGTTTATTAGTTTTATACGAATATTTGTATATTTTAATTGAATCTCCTGCCAATTAAATTTTATTTTGTATTATATTAGTTATCAGATTAAAGTGTATAAAATCCTGCTAGTATAAGTTAATTTACACAATCGTAGTTCCGCCACTGTAGTACCTTCATTTCATGCCCGCAACCGGACGGTCAGGGCTTGAGGGCTTTTACTGCCGCCCAAGGGTGCGGTCTGTTGGGGACGCCTGGTCTATATTCTTTAAGTATTTTACCCCCAAATAATGATATTCACATCCTCGAATGCAACCTTTCTGTTCGCCCAAATTTAAGTCCTTGGCAAGCCTAAGAACCCGGGCCTTAATAATAACCTTCGAAGACAATTGTCACAAGCGATACTTACAGTAGTGCTACAATTTTACGTAAGTAACTGAAACAAGGATTAGGTTCTTAACAAATACACATCGTGGTATTAATTTGATTGTGTCATTCTCGGTCTTGATTACTTGAGCGTCTGCCAGCTATGTAATACCCTTGTTAATCCACAGCTGCTATGCTAGTGCTATTGAACCTTATTGCGCAGTGAATGGACGTTAGCCTTGAAATCTCTCGTCATTTCAAATGCAAAGAACCATTAGAAAGGAAGTAGCTGTTGCCCTGCTCAATATTCCTTCCTCTGGGGTTCACTTCGCAAACTTCCTGTTATTCATTTGGTTCAGTTGCAAGCTTAATTAGACAAATTAGTGTACATAGTTTCACCTGCCATAGAAATCCAGTTATCTGGGTTCCCAGATTGTTTGTAATTTCCGAATTTGAGCTACCATATAAGCGGACAGCTGTATGCTTCGTTAATAGCCATGTCCAACTTTAAAGCTTGTTTTCTCAAAAAAAAAAAAAAAATCGGCATTTTGCGTACACATGATGCATTTTTATACCTAATTGTTTCAGAGTACTTGTACTAAAGTTAATAAAGAAAATAGCCATCGAGTTTGCAGAATTTTGAAAAATAAACTATTAATTTTGGAAAAAATCAAGAAGTGGGGTGAATATAACAAATAGGGTACAGGTTTTTTTTTTTTTTTTTTTGTAAACTAACACTGTAAAACCTGCATTTTTATGTGAATATTTTGAAAATCCTGATGTGTTCCATTTACATGACATTCTCTACATATTACTGCTAAAGAGCTTATTCTTTTATCTACGAAACTAATCGATTAGCGGAAATTGTCTTATTGCTTGCTTCGTTGTAAGTAGAAAGGAAATGAGCGAATGCACTAAGCTAAAACGACAGTAAAATCTTTTAAAAACTGGTTGCTATGTGATTGAAATTGTATGGTCAGAAGTTGACATATTCCCGCATGAGACAAGTATAAGTAATTTTAACGCTGATACCAATAACAAGGCATATTTCAGAAACTGCCAATTCTACCATAAAAAACAAAAAACAAACGTGTATGACATAAATTAACGAGATTACAGCAAGTTTTTGTCTCTTACTGTTTACTAGTTATGCAAAATTCAGCTAAATTAATCCCGAATGAAGGTGCCTTCAGAGGCTATTCCCAGAAAATTCCAGTTATACATTTTTTCATGCAGCTGTCTTAAATAAACGACATTTTAATCAATATCGTTCGAGTCGTATTTGAGAAAATCAAAATTTCCAAAAAAAATTCCCATGGAAAGGCAATTTTTAGGGGGTTTTTCTTGAAAATGTTCCTGGCCTATTCTTGGGACATACTAAACTTGAGTACTAAGTTTGGTATTTAATGGACTTTTCGTTTTTGAGCTATTTTGTCCACACACCCTGACCTTTTTCTAAATATTTTATTCAGGGGTCTCAAAACATGTATTTCCGGTGAAATCTAGGTATCAATTTTTTGGGTGGAATACAATACCTTCTCAATATACATGCTACGTGTATTCGAGCAACATTGCATCGTATGGAGAGAGAGAGAAAAAGAAAAAATGTTTGATATAAGGTTAATTTATGATGGGTGATTTTCTTAAATACCTTAGGAAATGAACTTAAATATAGTGCAATCTCACAAAATATTATGTTTCTTTAAGGATAGGAATTATAAAAGTGATTGCATTTAAATTTGTTAATTTCAAAAAGAAGATTTTCTGTTAATTTTAGATTTGTTTCTCTCTTTAAATTTATTGAACATCTAAGTACAAAAGGAGCAGAAACTTTAAGCAATTATTAAAATAATATGGATTCTTAGTCACAAGTTCAGTGATACTGGAGTGAAAATTGAATCTCGGCATACCTTTTGTACCTATCTTTCTGATTTTCCAAAAGTTAACGCATGCTTTCTAATTTCTTTGTAGGCATCCACATCATTTATCATTTTTTCTTCTAATTTGCCTCATCCTTTCTGTGGAATTCTAAAACGGAAGTGCTACATTAGGAACTCAAAAGAGTATTGGCGCTGATGCCAATACTAGATGACATTTTTAAATGCTCAAAGTAAGGAAAACGGGCCTGTATATCGGAAGTGGACCACATGATTTCTGAAAGTCTCTCTTTCGTGTATGGATTTCAAAGGACTCTGTTACAAAGGGATTGAGTTAGAGAAGGAAAATTAAAACTAGAAAAGTAGATAAAATTTGCACATCGGACATCCAAAGCATAATTGAGGGGGTCAGAGCAACAGTGGTCTAACGCAGAAAAAAAAATTTGCACCACACTAATAAAAATTATTAGGTATATCTGAACATTATGTTAACAGTACTCAATGTGTTGTTGTGTAATACTCTGAAAAAGTGTCTGTGAACAATCAGTTCGATTAAAATTAGGTTTTCGTTATTCTTAAAGAAACCAGGTGTGTTTAACTGAGTTATTCTTCATTTTTTAAAAAGATGTGTTAGACCACTGTTGCACTGATCCCCTCAATTGAAACAGCCATAAGTATCTTTTTAACCAGATTAAAAAAGCAACTGAGAACTTCTAAAACAGTGAATGTATTTTAAAATCTCAAATAATAAATTCAATGTTAAGCTCGTGTGTTTTTCTCTACCTATCATATATCTTCATATCTGTTCTATAAATTATTCTTATCTCTCATGTTAATAGAGATGAACTTTTGCAGAATTAATAGTTTCATTACAGATTTAATTGTATGTAAGTACAAGGGGTATACAGTATATGAACCGATAGTGAATTGTCAAAAGAGTGGATCGCTGTATGTTGGCTTTGAAACAAAACTCTGAAATAATAGAAAATTCGCGCACCAATAGTAGCTAATATTATAGAAACGACCAGTATCTAAAACTACTACACATACATTTTTCTAACGAATTTTGCATTTTGCTTGCATGATTTGCCAGTTATAAAAGTCCCCAGAACTTACACATTGAAGGGGACTTCACATCTATTCGCAAAAAATTCCAGATATCAGTTTATTGCCACACCCCTTAAACATACGTTGAGGGAAATTATGAAAATGAAAATAGCGAAAATCTTTGAATGTTAAGTGCAATGTAAGGTGGGGAAATTATCTTGGAAATCTTTATTTTGGCTTTGGAAGATGCGAAATATAATATAAAGTGGTATCTATTAGACTTCGCGTTTTGTTTTGCTGCCCACACAATATTTTTTACAACTTTAAAATTTAGGCAGCTCAAAAACATGTTTTGGTGAAATCGCATGTCTCTTTTTTGCTTTCTTTTTCAATATTGTACCAACACTAAGGCGCCGAGGCTACTTAAAGAGTATTAAAAAAAAAAAAAAAAATGTATAACAAACCAGTAGTTATCGACATTGAAAGAGTAGTCCTCACTAACTTCAGAATTTAATAGGAATTACTTTTAATGTTGGTTACTATTGAAATATTATATTATTTATATTAATTACAAAATTACCTTATTTTAATAAATTTTAAACCAATAAAGGCAAGGTGACTGAAATTAATTTGGCAAATACAATATATATTCATTAACATAATTGAAGACATTAAAAATTACGAAATAACATATGTTTTATTTATTTTCTATTACAGCACTCAATAAGGCACTTCTCCACATTTTCTGGTGTAGACGGCTTCTTCTGTTCCGGTAACATTTTCATTTATGTAGAAAACGACCCTTCGACATCTCAAGATCTCACAGGACTGGAGACCCAGTTATTTATCAACACTTATTTTGATTTTTTGGCTATCCTGAAATCCGAGTTTTACTTATCAGACGTAGTTATGAACATTTACATCCGAAACCAATATTAATCCTTATCGAAATCACAATCGTGTGTTTCAATATGAACTCTTAAAAGAAATTATACTGTTATCCCTAAGGTAATTTTATCTTTATTTATAGGTCACAAAATACTTGAACTAGACCATTGTTCCTGGAGGTATGCCCTAGGAAGCTGCAATTCTTCACCATTCAGGATCCTGCTTATAATGAGGAAGGGAGAGTAGCCTAGGTTTCTATGAATTACAAATTTTGAGACACATTAACTCCCTGCTAGTTATTGATTTTTAAGGAAATAAAACATAGGCAGGCCAGAAAGAAAATATAAATATCTAAAAAAGAAACTACTAATTTATGTACGATTGTGCAAAATATGTAATATACGCTACAATATATAAAAATATGTAAAATGGATCTTCAGTATGGCCAATGTATATGGTTCACTTCGTAGACGTTTTCTTTTTGCGTGTGTCCACATATAGAGCGGGAGGTGAATGTGTGCAAATAATTTGATATTTAGTAGAGAACAATGCGGGTAATAAAGTATATCTCAATTTGTTCGCTTACTAATAGCATTGTCTTAAATAAAATTGCAGGGTCTAATGTGTTTTGAATGACTTTGGGCTCCAACTTTAATATCAATTCTTATGCCATCTTCCTAACTTTTGATGCTGAAAAAATAATAGTTAAAATTTTTATTGGAGTAAAAAACTATTTCATTTGAAGCTATTACAAAAACAATTAAAATTTAGCCTACCATTATTAATATTACCTAATAATTCTATCACCATTAAATAGAAACATTGATAAAATTCCTTTCCACATTAAATATTTGAGGATTTTATATAACTTAAATATTTAATGATTAATTTTAGTACCTAATAATTTACTCCATCACTCCATCTATAGTCGGGTGAGCAATTACGTAAAGAACCAAATGTCTGAGATAGGGAATAATAGGCATCCTAAAAACATGTGAAATTTCCAGCATTAACATTTTAGAAAATTGCGAAAAAAAACTGTAAATACTGGATGGATCATTACGTGTCCTCAAACGCTGATACAGATATTTGCACTTACATCCATCCTGTATAAAGGAATACAATATGTAATTACTAATTATACACTTATCTGAGCTCTAGTAATGGGTATCTGTAGAGTAACTACATCACCGTCAATTCATAATGTCAATTGTGCTTTCTAACCTGTCGTTAATATTGGACAGTTTAAATGTGTCTAATAATAAAATAATGTTTATGTGTCTCGCCAACACTGGTGTTAGTGAAGTTTGCAGAACGGCACGCGTTTTCTGTTGGCCAGTTAATTCCAAGAGCTTCTCTGTGCGTCTTTAAATATTAAGCAGTCTTGCCATTGTACCTCGTATAATAAAGGGATATTAATATCCAACATAAAACGATTTGGCTCCTCAGATAATTCGAGCGTGTTACAGTTTCCTCCTTTCACAAAGAACGTGCTCTTTGATCCCGGCATTCTACAAGAACTGCTGCAAAGAAGTATTCATATATTCAGGCTCCTTTATTACATTGTGTTCCACTGCCCCACAGGATTTCCCATTTCCTGCGTACAACGCGCTTGTTTAATATTCTATAAACATTGATGCTAGCATGTAAATATGCGGCAAGACGGCTGATTTTTATTTATTTATCTATTACTTATGCTTTTCGCTTTATAGGTAACGCGTATTACTTTCTGTACACGCATTATGTACATAGTATATAGAGAAGATATTGTATTGCACCCAAAAATTCGATACCGAGATTTCACTGGAAATACATGTTTTGGGACCCCCTGAATAAAAAAAAATTAGTAAACTGTCTGAGTGTGTCTGTGGGCATCATAGCTCAAAAGCGAAAATACCGTTTAAAACAAAACTTGGTATTTAGGTCTGGTATCTTCCGAGGATGCGACACGGTGATTTTCAGAAAAATCATCCCACCCCCAACTACCCTTTACATGGAACTTTTTTCGAAAGTTTTGGTTTTCTAAAAATGGACTACACATTTTGATTAAAATATCATATATTAAAGCTATTTACACGACAAATAAAATGTATTACCTTGAATTTTTGGGAATAGCCTTTACAAACTGGTAAACCGCAAGAGATGGACAAAAACTTCTCGCACAAAAAATGTAGAGCACAACAAAACGCACAATTTATGTTATATACATTTTTTTCGTGGAGTTGATCATTTTTAATATATTGTTTGTTTTTGGTTTCAACTTTAAAATACTTATACTCATACAGGAATCTGTCAACTCCTGTCCATGCAAATAAAGGAACTTCAGTCACATAGCAATCAGCTTTTGACTATCACTTTAACCCATGGTACTCGCTTATTTCGCTTCTACTTACAAGGAAGCAAGTAATAAGATTATTTCTGCTAATTTTACTCAATTGATGAGGTAAATTGAAGCATAGGCTTTTTAACAATCTGTTGCAGAGATTTAGAGGAAGTCGTGTGAATGCAACACATCAGATTTATATATATATATATATATATATATATATATATATATATATATATATATATACACACACACACGTACTATATCTCGATCTCTTTCATTTAAGTCGCAAAATGTAGGTTTGTTGTACATTCATCTCAATGACTATAAATGTCGCTCTCATAAAGAAAAAAGCTTACTCAGAGACATGCCTTCCAAGAGTGCGCTTTGGCAAAGTAGTTTTACTTTCCCTAGCCCGTATGTACAATGCACATAATTCGATAACGAGATTTGACCCTAAATATGTTTTGAGATCCTAAGTCCGACAAAAAAAATATTTTAGAATAAGATCCTTGTCTGTGTATGTGCCTCTGCATAGTTTAAAAAAAAAAAACGAAAAAAAAAAAATCTGGTATTTGTGTTTAGTATCTACCAAGGAGGTGACACGAAGATTTAAGGGAAGAAAAAATATCACCCATCACAAACTATCTTTTACATGGAAACATTTTTGAAAATTGTTTTTCTCGAAAATGACTAGCGATTTTGATGAAAATGCAATATATTAAAAACATTTACATCAGAAATAAATTATATATTTAGAATTTTCTGGAGATATCCTCGAGTTTTGCAGAATTTTGCATTACGATTAAACTGTAAAAGATAGCCAAAAACTTTATATATAAAACACGTAGACTTCGTTGAACTAGATATTTATGCCATTTACGTTTTTCTTGTAGAGTTGGCTGTTTTTGAAATATTGCTTGTTATTGGTTTCAGTTTTAAGCTTCTACGACTTCACTCAAACGGGACCATGTAAGGCGAACCAAAACTCCATTGTTTCATAAAACGACCAGCTTTTAAAAGTTTTGAATATCGCTTTAGCATATTGTATTACTAAGCAAGTAATAAGGCCAATAAAATTCTGCTAATGTTTATCTCGATTAGCATGATGTAGATAAAAGAATAATCTTTTGTAAAATAGTTTGTATTTGGAACAGCTAGAGAAAGCTATGTGAAAGGAACACATTTTTTCTTCTTCTGTTCACTCAGGTTGAGCCACGCCAAGATGGATCCACATGATCAGTGTACCGTGATATAACACAGAAAATAACCGCAAACTAATAATAAAAATTACATAATGAATTATGTTCTTAAATTGTATAATATTCTATGCAAATAAACTGTAGAGCTTAACAAATTTTGATCTATGTGGTTAAATAAAACGACTTCCAACGTGTAATACGTATCAGTCGCCTGATATCAGGAATATTGTGTACAACAGTTGCTGTTAAAATCATACATAGTTGTCCTGAATTAGTTCTCGCGTCTGTCTTCGAGTTGCGTAAAGGGTGGGAGGATTTGAAACTAAACATAAATACCAGGTTTGGTATTAGTTTCTGACTTCAGCTATTCAGAAACACAGATTGATGCCTTTATAAATGTGGTTTATTCAGGGACCATACAAACTTGTATTGCCAATGAAAGATCGTTACCGAATTTTTAGGTGAAATGCAATGGAAGTTTGTTTATGGACGCTCTTTAACTACTGTGGTTCTCAGTGTCCCATTCTGGGCGTGAGACTGCTCAGAGGCCTCTTTATCAGGTTTGAGGTTCTTTTAGGGGCCTTAAATCTCCGATACGGGAAGACAAGTTAAGGAATTTTACGCCCAAAGAAAATTCCATCGTCCTCCGCCGGGTTGGAACCGAATTTTTAGCAGGAATGCAATACCTGCTCTACCCACTATGTACTAAAACTAAAAATTGTTGTATGATGTAAATTAAAGCTTTGTTATCGCATAATGCACGTAACTCCAGTAGATATTGCCCAATTTAGGTATGGTCTTTACTCCCGGATTACCATATTCGAGACTATTGCACCAAGTATTTGAACTAATTTATTTGTGAGATGCCAAATAGAAGGATGTCACAGAGACTATTGGGTCAGCGATAAGATAAAACTTTCATGGAGAATACCATCACGTGATGTAAACGAAACTGCGCGGCTTAGATATCTGCAGAAAGTTGGTTTTAAAATAATAGAAAAGCGGATGCTATAGCCATGTTTAGGCTGTTCGCTTGACCTTGTGCTTATCTTTTCATATTATATATTACTTTTAACTTTTTATTTGTGCTGCGAACTTTTAATGCGATAGGAAAGATGGTGTCGCGGGAAACAGATGCGAACGAGCACGAGGTCAAAGTCCAAAGGTTGAAACCTGGAGCGGGGTCAAGAGGAAACTGCTAGAAGGGGAAAATTTAATTCTGAGTAGAGCCCGGAAAAGGGGTGGGGGCAGTGTCGCGATAACTTGTTCGATCAACCTCTAAACGCTGTATTCTCTGTCCTGATTTCAAAATGCTCTGAAGCGCTGTTCTATTTAATTCAGGAAATTACTTACAGAATTCGTTTCGTTCTCTGTGGTTTCGATCTCTGACATTTAAACACATGGCGTTGTTTTAAAACATTGCGGCAACGTACTCGGGCACTATTGACAAACTATTATTTATTCGTTTCTTAAAGGAAACTTAAAAAACCCTTTTCAGGCTGTTTAAAATGTAATATCATTACCTATCTAGCACGTTTGTACAATGTACACGTTAGAGAAGCTATTGTATTTCAACCAAAAATTCAATACAGAGTTTTCACAGGAAATATGTTTTAAGACATCTTGGGGGGGATACATTTTTTTACAAAATATCCAGAGTGTGCGCGCGCCCATAGATCAAAAAGAAAAAATAATCTGATGTGTTCCATTCACATGACTTTCTCTACATCTCTGCAACAAATTATTCTATTTACTTCATATAATCGAGAAAAAATTAGGAAAAATAGTCTTATTACTTGCTTCTAGTTAGTAGAAGCGGAATAAGGGGTTACCATAGGTTAAAGTGATAGTCAAAAGCTGTTTGCTATGTGACTGAGGTTCCTCTGTATGGACAGGAGTTGACAAATTCCTGTATGAGGAAAATATGTTTTTCGAAGCTGAAACCAAAAAGCAAGGAATGTCTCAAAAACCATCAACTCCACGAAAAAAAGGCATATAACTTAAATTGTGTGTTTTAACGTGCTGTACATTTTTTGTGCGGTAAGTTTTTGTCCATCTCATACGGTTTAGCAGTTATGCAAATTTTCGTAAAGTTCATCCAGAATAAAGTGATCTTCAGAGGCTATTTCCAGAAAATTCAATATACATTTTTTCAGGTAAATATCTTTAATCTACGATATTTTAACCAACATCGTTAGAGCCATGTTTAAGAAAATCAAAGGGGTAGTAAAAGGTAGTTTGGGGTGGGGGATTTTTCTCAAAATCTTCGTGTCGTATCCCTGGAAGATACTAAACTTAAATATGTTTCGTTTTTGAATTATCGTGTTCAGACACAGACCTTTTTCTAAAAATGTTTTTTTATACAGTGGACCCTAAAACATGTATTTCCGGTGAAATCTCGTAATCGAATTTTTGGGTGGAGCGCAATACCTTCTCTATACACTATGTACATAGTACTTGTAGAGAAAGTAAAAAAAAACAGTTTAATACCAAACATGGAATTTAAGTTCACTATCTTCCAGGGATGCGACAGGAAAACTTTCATAAAAATCCCCCCACCCCTGACTAGCCTTTACATGGATTTTTTTCTTAAAAAATTTGTTTTACTAAAATAGCTGTAACAATTTTTATTAAAATACCATATGTTTAGAATATTTTCATGACAAACGAAATATATATTTTGAATTAATTCAAAATCTTCTCGGGCTTCTAGCCAGGTAAAAACTTGGCTTGACACCAACGTTTCGAAGAAGTGCATCTTCCTCGTCTTCAGGGTGAACTGATGGTTTGAGCTTGCGGAGACTGGTATTTATAAGAGCTGGGATGAAGCTAACATCTGATTGGTTCGCGAGATATTATGGCCTGGTATTTAAGTTTTTACCTGGCTAGAAGCCCGAGAAGATTTTGAATTAACACGTCGCCAGGAAAGCTTTAGTTCTTATTTTATATTTTGAATTGTTTGGGAATACTCTCAGAAGACCTCTTCATACTGGACGACTTTCCTGTTACTAGAGATACAGACTTATTGCACTAAACATGTAGATCTCGTTAAAACGCAATTTATGTCATGTGCATTTTAGTTAGAGTTAACCGCTTCCAAATTATTATTTATCTCTTTCAGTTTTAAACTATTTAATTTTTTCTCAAACGGAAATAATCTTTTGTTTACCTCTGTTGTTTTAATTCTAGCCACGCAAAAAGAACCGAATTTTAGTTGTTTCAAATAGCGATAGGTTTTTTTAAACATCGACTTACCATGTTAGCCTAGTGTATTCCATTTCCCTTCTGTTTACAAGGAAGTAAGTAATAAGACAATTTCTGCTAAAGTTTATGTCGATTAGGATGGTGAGGATAAATGAAGAATATTTTGTAAGAATAGTTGGTTTGCAAAGGGTAGAGACAGTCATCTGAATTGAACACATATTTGTATAACAAAGTACGAGGTGTATCCGGAAAGCAAGTTCCATTTCGTTCTCCACCGTAACACTAAGTGCCGCAGTTGTACGCATGCGCATTCGTCTCTCAGGTTCTTTGTCCACCGACGCCATTACAGCCGGGTCGTGTTGTGTATACAGACAATTTCTGATCCCGCCGATTGTCAGATATGTTCCTTAATATGCATTTTGAACGCAAGGAATGTTAAGCCATCGGAAATTCATCAATTTGTAGAAATTTGCAATGAAAATGTAATGACATGGAATGGTGAGAAACTGGATTAGGCAATTCAATGATGGACGCTCCAAACTTTATGATGAAGCATTATGTGGGCGGCCATCTGTTATTAATTGTATGGTTTAACAAATGAATGGGGCAATGCGGTTCACGATAAGAATGTTTTGTGATGTTTCCACAAAGCTCGGTGTTCAGCAATATTTCTCTTCACAAGTTGTAGTTTTCTTTGAAAAGGGCATACAAATTTTAGTTCCCTGCTATGACAAATGGTTGAATAATTACGGCAACTGTGTCGAAAAATAGATTAAGGGATGTTCTTATATGAACAAATAAATGTGAAAACAAATATGTTATGCCTTTTTTAACAAACCGGTATTTACTTTCCGGACACGTCTCCTAGGCAGTGGTAACTTGAGAAATTTTTATGTAACCATAACATTAACTAACTAATGGAGTTCGTTTTTCTATGTGCAGAAGAGATACATTTATATAAAGTGCCTCATATTTTATGCTACAGCTAAATGGAATTGGTTTTCACAGAAACCGTCGGCCTCGTATATTTTAAAAGGCACGATACACAGGGATAAACCACTCTTAATATCATAGTTGAGCAAATTGTGAGATATTGAAAACATTTTAAAATGTAAGTCAATATAATTTTCTGTACCAAGTACTGCTACGTCCATAGTAGATAGAGAAGGTATAGTATTCTATCCAAACATTATAGAAGAGATTTCACTAGAAATACATGTTTTGAAAACCCCTGAATTAAAAAAACACCCGTGTGCAATACATGCTGATATGGTAACAATGACTAGTTGAAAGTAAGCTTATGTCAACAAAATAAAATACAAATATTCAAATAATTCAATGCTCAAAATGCTGTAATTCAGGATCTGACAATGTGAAGAACGTAGAACAAATTCCTGTTTGAGATTTTCAATATTAACGTATACGAGGTGCTACGCGCGCGCGCACGCATACACGCGCACACACACAACATATATAGCATCTTGCATATATATATATATATATATATATATATATATATATTTACTTTTGTGTAATTTATTGTGTATAAGAAATTTAGAATTCGTATTTGGTTCACTTTTTCACATATCCGAACAACTTCCCCTCCACCCCCCTCCCCGATTTGAACAACTTCCCCTCCACCCCCTCCCCGATTTGCAGCATCCTTTAACGTCTGTGGTCATCGGAGACTTTACCTTGAAAAGCTGGAGATGTTATACAGCTTGCTGAACTAGATTTATTAGTTTTAATATTAAACTTACATTCAAACTTACAGATTCAGTGGGACGATTCCGGTTAAAGAAACTCTCCACCACCGCCGAAATCGAACCCGGGACATTTGCACCAATGCTTCACACGGAGTGAAATGGTGACGTCAATTTGACATGTATGTTATATAAGAGTAGTACAATCTACCAAATAAGCACCATGTATTACTTTCATTTTTTTATTCATTTATAGATTAACATTTTCCATTACATAGAGCAATTCTACATGTTTGGTTTGTTCTTTACTATACCTGGATTTACTAAAATATATGGATCTTTAAATGTTAATAATTAACCATTTTACACAGTATTTCAATCATTCTTTCTTAAATCAACAAAATAGACATTCTTTGAAACAAAATTTTATGCTTTCTATATCAGATGGTGGCCAATGTCGTTAATTTAATTTTAATTTCACTCTTTCTAAAACGGTATATACTCGTAGATATATAGACAGTGTATATACGGTTTCCTGAGCACTAGTTATTTTACCATCGCCTTTCCTAATTTTGTAAACTTTTACCTTGTATCCCCATATGTGCTTGAACCCATTCTATTGTCCAGTTTTGTTTTTCTAATACCTACTCTTAACTATGCTCTAATTGAATCTATTAGGTAAGTGTGCATTTTTAGTTAGGTAACGATTGTATTGTAACTTTGCAATCTGTGTATATTGCTGCAGTTTTGATAATCTTTACCAGAAGTTGCATACCTTTAAAGTTTTCCGGAGCTTTCAAAATCGTAAATTGTCCCGCTTGGTTGTTAGAACATTGTTGTGAAAAATAATCGATACCCTGTCTCCCATTGTGCAAGCGACACCTACAAGTCGGCGATTTGTGCTCCGTTTTGGCAATCTGTGGTATAATGTACACTCAAAGACTAAAAATTCACCTGGAAATCCTTATGTATGACGGGATCTTTTCGCTGACCCCGCCCAAGTCTTCACCTATTTGCCGTGTTCTTAAATCAGCATTGGAGATGCCACTTTATCATAGGGAAGGGGTTGGACATGAACGTAACTTCCAACAAATGAAGTTCTGGGTTGTGAACTGGTGATCCCTAAACTTTCTGGTTGGACAGTAATCAGGTGATAAAAATTAAGTTAATCTTTCCTCTGCGCTCCATACTGAAGCTCAAATGTCAAGGTAATTCGCATACGGGTGGACAAAACTAACAATTTGATTATACTCTAACGGAGCGTCGAGCGGGTTGAGGGATGAAGAGGTTGATTGTCCAATTGCAGTTTCCTTGACTTAATCGCGTGGTATGTTGTACCAGAATGTCACTAATGCAAATCGTCTTAAGACCCGAGTCACATTTCAGTCAAATAACATGGAAAGGTATTAATGTCCCTGAGTGTACAAGTAGTACTGGTAAACTATAATGTATGAGAAATATCCTGCCTGTATAACCATTATTCTCTTTGTTGATTCTTTTGTGTTTGTAGGGGGAACAAATTGTGAAACGTTGTGTTTACAAAGAAAGGGTTCACAAAGGCAAGCAGAATTTGAGAATTACGTGATTTCAACATCGAGTAAATCAAAAAGTATAAATAACACAGAATTTCTGTAATGTGCTGAGGTTTCCAGGGCATGATCTCAAGTGCTACACGTTTGCGATCAGTGCGAACACAACAATGGCAGCCAACGCAGCAGCTAGTGATTGGCAATGATCATAGGCAAACAGCACGTTCCCTTAAATTAAGAGTTAATTCTGGTGTCGGGTAATTCCCGACTCAACAGTGTGGAGTACCTGTTAATTGGATCTAGTAAGAGGCTGCAAGTACTTGAGTTGGCTGTATCAGGTACTTTAAAACTCTGATTAAAAATTCTCTGTCGTCGATTTTCAACGACTGGTTGACGTTTCCTCTAATGCAAAATTCGTTCTCCAAATAATCCCAGGACATTCAGCAAAAATACCCTTTTAATTTCTCCACACGTACTATACATATAGTAGGTAGACAGGTTTTCCACCCAAAAATTCAGTGTCGAGATTTCATTGGAAATATGTTTTGAGATCCTCTTAGTCCAAAACTGCATTTTTAGAAATAGGTTCTGCATACATATGTGGTCAGAAAGCTCAAAAATACCATTAAATACTAAATTCGGTATTTACTATCTTCCAAGAATGCGATACGAAAATATTCAGAAAAATGCCCCCTCCCACAGCTACCCTTTACATGGAACATTTTTCGAAAATATTTATTTTCTAAAAAGTGCCTCACACGATTTCGATTAAAATATGCCGTATATTTAAGATATTTTCATGGCAAACAAAATGCATATCTTGAATTTTCTGGGAATAGCCTCTGAGGATCTCTTCATTCTGGATGACATTTTGTGTAAGTCGCAGGCCGTAAGAGACAAAAATGCACCCCACAAAAAAAAAAAAAAAATAAAAAATAGATCTTATTAAAACAATAGCTAACTGTTTCGACCTGCTTCTTGTTATTGGTTCCAGTTTAAAGCCGCTTAAACTTTTCTCAAACGGGAAGTCAACGTTCGTTTCTCTTTTGCTTTACTCTTAGAAAGCAAAACGAACCGAACTTCGATTTTTTCACATAACGACCGACTTTTAGATTTGATTATTGCTTTAGTCTAGTGTATGTTCTAGTTAGAAATAACGTATACAACCGTTCATGCTAATATTTTTATCTCGTTTGCCGCTATGAAGATAAAGGAATAATTCTTTGTAACAGTAGTTTGTAGCAAAAGTTATGCGAGTGGAACACAGACGATTTTTCGTTTATTAACACAACGTGAAACTCCTTTCTGATAATTGTTGCATGCTTTTTTTTTTTTTTTTTGTGATGAGAAATAAAAAAAATGACATTTTTATACTGACATTATTATTATTATTATTATTATTATTATTATTATTATTATTATTATTATTATTATTATTATTATATTACCATCGTCGAAGGTGGAGCCAGACAACAATTTAATGCCATAATTGGAATTTGAACCACGGAACTTCTAGTTCTTATTCAGTTGCTGTAACCTCTGAGCTACCATGGCAACAAGCCAACACGAATTGAATTCTTCGACTAACTTCGCATGTTTCCTGATAAACTACAGGGAGGTCTCGAGCAAGTCGCCTTTGGAGTATGCAATCTTAAATTATTGTAATTAATAATAATAATAATAATAATAATAATAATAATAAAAAGAACTCGAATCAGTTGGGAATTTAATGCTGTATCGTCATGTTGTCATGGTAGCTCAGCGGTTAGAGAAATGATGTGGAAGCGGTGTGGAAGAAAAATTAATTCATTATGATTGGCTTAATAGTTAACTATAAGGCCCGGGACTTATGACTTGAGCTCGGTCGGGGTCACGAAATTGCCGGAATGACGTTCGGTGCACGTATAACTATGACATGGTTTGCTCACTTCCTGGCCTCGTTCATTTCCTGCTAGTAGATAAACCAGTGAACACTGAAAGAGAGCGCAGATTGAAAAATGTCGAAAATAAGAAAGGGTGGGCGTTCGACACTGAACAAACCTGTGGATAATTCAAACATATTTGAAGGACAGGAGAGCATTTTCTTTCGATATAGTAAAGATGAATATGTTAATGAATTCTGAGTGGGTTTGGTTGATTTATGCTCATTGTCTTTTCAAAGTTCCTGCTTATTATGATCCTGAAATTTATATATCAAGTTTTATACTTTTATTTACTTATATTATGAAATAATTGTTTTATTGAGTCAGTTAATGAATTAGAACGATGCGTATCTACAGTCAGAATGAAACCTTAGCACTAAAGCTATTAGATATCAGGGTGTATATCATACTTCATCAATGTAGTCGCTATGCTTGGCCTAATAGTTGAACTATAAGCCCCGGGACTTATGACTAGAGCTCGGTCCCCATCTTACTCAATTGGAAGCGAGATTAGGTAACGTGTACATACCCTATAAATGCCCCCACAGACAATCAGAAATTCGATGTCCATTACTATTTGTGCTCTGTGTATAACGAACATACGTAGAGAAGGTAGCGTATTCCTCCCAAGAATGCGATACTGAGATTTCACCAATAATGCATGCGTTAAGGATCCTGAACCCCCACCCCCCTCTCCCGACCGCCCAAAAATACATTTAGCGGAAAGATCCGTTGGTGTATGTATAGAGCATAACTCAAAAAGAAAAATTCGATTAAATACCAAACTTCGTATTTAAGTTTAGTATCTACATGAACATTTCAGGAAAATCTCATTCCGACTACCCTTTACACGGAACTTTGTTTCGAAGTTTTCGATTTTCTAAAAATTAGGTCTAATGATTTTGACTAAAACAGTACATTAAAGTTACTTACAAGGCAAATAAAACGTATATCCTGATTTTTTGGGGATAGCCCCTAAAGTGCACAAAATTGGGAAATCCTAATCCGTTTCACATCTCTTCGTTTTTCTCCTGATCGTGGCAAGGGCACAGCGATAGCTTTTAAAAGATTTGACGCCGTTTACTTTAGCCTAGTGTACACCCTTATTTCCCACCTACTTAAATAATAATAATAATAATAATAATAATAATAATACTGTATGAATAATCAACAATACTATTTTGATAACGTCTATATTGATTAGCGTTATGCAGATAAAACACCATTCTCTTGTAAGAATAGTTTCTTGTTTGCAGAACTTCGACTTGGGGACCTTTTCTTTGTACTTTGAATTCCACATGAATTGAGAAGTCAAAAGAAATGGTCCCAAAGTCGAAGCTCTTAATAAAGTAAATCTGTTTCACAACTGTATCAATACTCCCAGAGTTGTGTATTCGATGTTGTTAAGACTTCAATTGTTTAAAAATTTACACGCGGCAAGTAAAATAGCAACTATTAAAGGAGAAATTTCCGGATACTGAAGCACAGGCTCTTGAAGAGTTCATAGTCGATCATTTTAACGTGGAGATGCTACCAAAACGGCAGTTGAATAATGGAAATACAAAATGATCCAACTTGAGTGCATGAAACAGACAGCCCACTGGAAGCTAAATAAATCGCGTTTGCTGCCAGTATCAGATCCCGAGATTGCAGATGGCAGCAGCGTCCCTTTCATATCGAGAAGCCTTTGAGCCTTGAAGCTGGGTAACGGCACTTAACCGTCGTTGGGTATGCGAGGAGCGTTATTAATGAAACGTTGTTATTTAAATAAGATTTTGCTAAGAGCTGATGGAAATTTCCGTGACGGGTTGGGGTGAACCGTAATAAAGACACGTCAGACCCTATCCCTATGGCAGTTCTCCGTCTAAAGTGCTGGTAATTAATTTGAGGCAAGTGGAATACTCCCACACTTGGTACGCTTGCTAATAGCTTCTTCTATATGGCGATCTCGGTGTTACTGTTCGTAACATAACTAGAAAAGGAACGCCCAAAAATTGCACTGAGTTTAGTTGTTATAGTTTTTCAGCCTAGAATATTTGCGTCATAATTCAAAATAATGCCTTTGGAATTGTTGACTGTACTATGATTGGTTAACCTCTGCAGCAATTGGCAATAAACTTAGCTTATATTTATTGTACTGATGAATTGTTTGCCTCGGTCAAGTGAATGCCCCTCATAATTGTTGATATACTGTCTTGAAGCAGATAAGGTGATAAGGGAGTTACGAGGAAGGAAGTAGCAATAATACGGGCACCTTTTGTTGGGCGCTAGGTTTACAGAAGAGCAAGGGCCAGGGGAGAAGACAGAGATGGCCCGCTTGTCTTTCCGCAGTGTTCAACCAAAGAAAGCTTCTATCTTCGAGGCCCTCAGCAATTATGGTGAATAGTTTATCGAATTTACCGCGAAGTAGCTGGATTACTAAAAGCAACAAAGTACACGTGAATGCACTGCTATTCTATTTCCGAAATTACGCGAAACCTACTGATTAAAGACTACGAATCTGATGCAAAATCGGTTGAGCCTAATGGCCAGAGAGCCAGGCAAACTGAGGTAGCAAAACAATTGGGGTCAGCTACAAATTTGGGTATATACTAATTGCTATTACCACATAAATAATAGGTGCAGTATTTTTTGGAACATGCAATACCTTGCCCCACTGCTCTGCCAAGGCCTTAAAGTTTGGGATTTCGAGGTGTGCGGTTGGATACCTTCCCTCGCAGTTGCCAGGTCTTCCACTTACTGATCCCTTAACGTGCTGCGCAGTAACTCGTTTGGACACGTACTAACATGAAACACAAAATTGAATTGCCTACAGTCTACAGGAAACAGGTTTTACCTCGTTGCCTGTCCCGAATAGAGGGTCGCCTTTTGTTTGCTAATGATTATTGCCCAATGGCGGGGGGGGGGGGAGAGAAGCACTTCGTCATATTTTGGAGAAAACAGTAATGAAAAATCTGATGTGTTCTATTCACACGACTTTCTCTACCTCTCTGCAACAAATTGTTGTTAAAAAGCCTATGCTTCTTTTTAATTCATGCAGAAATAGTCTTATTACTGGCCTCCATTCAAGTAGAAGGGAAATAAGGGATTAGCATAGACTAAAGTATTAGTCAAAAACTGGTTGCTATGTGACTGAAGTTCCTTTGTTTGTATGGACAAGAGATGACAAATTCCCGTGTGAGAAATGTAAGTTTTTCAAAGCTGAAACCAATAGCAAGGAATATCTAAAAAACGATCCACTCCAGGAAAAAAGTGTATATAACATACATTGTGTGTTTTAATGAGCTCTACATTTTCTGTGTGGTAAGATTTTGTCTATCTCTTATGGTTTGCCAGCTATGCAAAATTTCGTAAAATTCATCTAGAGTAAAGTAGTCTTCGGCGGCTATTCCCAGAAATTTTAAGATATACATTTTTTTTTGTCAGGTAAATATCTTTAATATATGATATTTTAATCAAAATTGTTAGAGCCATTTTGACAAAATCAACATTTTTTAAAAAAAGTTCCATGTAAAGGGTAGTTTGGGGTGGGGGATTTTTCTCAAAATCTTCGTGTCGCATCCCTGGAAGATACTAAACTTAAATACTACATTTAGTATCTAACCGACTTTTCGTTTATGAATTATCGTATTCGCAGGCACACGGACACACACATGACCCTTTTTCTGAAAATGCTTTTTTTTTTTTTTTTTTTAAATACTGGGGACCCCAAAACGTAATTTCCGGTGAAATCTCGGTATCGACTTTTTGGGTGGAGTGCAATACTTTCTCTATACATTATGTACATAGTACGTGTAGAGAAAATAAAAATGGTATGAACCTAGTACATGCTGTTTGAAGCAGCAACCTATGTGTTATGCGATATAGTGATACTTTAGCTATACCTCTTTTCTCCCTTCTCAAGTATGGCAACAGTGATCTTTGTAGTGAAATCTCTAGGTGGGTTAATGTATATTCTGATATTAGTCGTTTCTGTAACAAAGGAGTTATTAAGGTTAAGGTTTAAATACAAATGTATTTTACTTATCTAATATGCCATATGGTCAAGTTAAATTCATTATGTTTTAATAAATTCAAAAGCCCAACAGGAAACTGCTTAAAATTCATTTTGTTTGAAGAGGATCAAGATTTAAAACGTGTTCCTTGTAATGCCCTGCATTTGAGAGAGCACACTTCGAGCTCGGCACTTGCTCTCCTGTGTTAGCTGTAATGCCATTGTTTTTCATATAGTCGCCCTCCGTGGCGTAATGGTTACCATGAAATGAAAAAAATGGCGTTTTATTTATGGACGCTCTTTAACTGCTGTGGTTCTCAGCGTCCCATTCTAATTGGGCGTGAAAGACCGCTTAATTTTGCTCAAAGAACCATGCTAACTTCATATACCCAAGGTCGCGGGTTCAAACCCGGCGGAGGACGATGGATTTTTTCGGGCGTAAAAATCCTTAGTATGGCTGTGGGTCCCGTGTCGTAGATTTACGGCACGTAAAAGAACCTCAAGCCTGATAAGAGAGGCCTCTGAGCAAAATTAAGCGATCTTTCACGCCCAATATAGAATGGGACGCTGAGAACCAAAGCAGTTAAAGAGCGTCCATAAATAACACGCCATTTCATTTTATTTTTCATATTTACAAAAACTGCTTCTACTCTTATTGGCGGTGCCGTTATCGCTCGCCTCTCATTAAGGCGTCCCAGGTTTTATCCGATTTCCCCGCGATCCATTTCTACTCATTTCATACCATTATCCTAATTCTCAAACCAGGAATTGGGCTGATCACCCTTCTCGCTACTAGGCGCTGGTTTGAAAATCCTGGGGGAATCCGTCCTTGCAAGTAGAGTAAATAGCGGAAGAAGAAGACGACAATTTTGTATTTTTTTTTTTTCTAAGTAGGCATTATGGTATTTAAATTCTGGTTGTTTTAATTTTTTTCAGTTCCTAAATTCTATTTTGTATCTGAATATTAGAACTTAATAGTAATGATAAATACTTAGTTCTGTATAGCATATATTTATTACGTCTTTGTCTTCATTTATTTATTTGCACGTAAGGTTCAAATTCATTCCTAGAGTGAGTATTTTCATTTTAATAATTATGAATTTTAACTTATTATTATTATTATTATTATTATTTTGCTGGATATAACTCAGAGTGGAAAGTTGCACACCTCGTCACAATGCACTAGCATCAGCTAAAATTCTTGAGTAGCCACGAAATCATCTTTGATTTCCGAAAATCATACACCATATTAAGGAGACGGCTAATAAAATTTTAGAAAATGATTTTATATTAAGCACTACCTACGTGAGCGTTTTTCAAAGTGTGTATTTAAATATTTTTCAAAATATTAATTTTTAATGTTTCAAATTTTGTCGATTATACTTTTTAATATTAATATTTTACCTAGATCATTGACAATCTGCTCACAGTGGAGGTAACTAGTAATAAATATGTGCAGGAATCTTGAGGAATCGTATATATTTGTGGAATTACTAGTAGGGGGTAAAGGGGGATTTCAGGACTCAAAGGATGCCGCCCATGTAAAACATCATGTACATATGTAACACTTAAGATAAACATCAGCCGACAGACCACCCACACAGCGCTGCCTCTTTGCCAAGACAACAGTCTAAAAGCTTCCCCATGTACCTGTCAATCAAAGTATGTGCTGCCGGCTACTACCCCCTCCCCCTTTGCCAAACCACCTGTCTAAAAGATTTTACTTGCAGGGCTCTTAATCTCTTGAACAATCGTCTTTCACATTTACAGATCAAATTCAATTTAATCGATTGACCACACCCACGCGGAAAAAGTCGCGAATTGCCAATTTTTGAGCTACAAGGCTCATCTGCATATCAAATCGATCTAGTTTTTCACGAGGAATCTGAATCTCTAATCATAAATACAAAATTCTTTTGATTTCAATTCGATAGTCTCTTTTAATTAAAAACACGTAGGATTTCTCTATCTCTGGCAATTCGAGAGCTACAAGGCTCATTTGCATGACAAATCAGTCTAACTTTTCACAAGGAATCTGAATATACAAACATAGTTCAACTTTCATGGCGAAAAAACTCGATAAAATTACTGAGTGGAATATTTGATATAAATTATTAGACATTGCTCGAACATGCGTTAGCGGTAATATTTTTGCAAGGAATTATAACACTCACACGATTGAACATGTTAAAAGCTTTATTATTCAATACCAACATATGAAATGAAAAATAGCAAGAGAGAATTGCTTTTATAAAACCTACTAACTTATCACATCAAAAACCAATATGGCGGCGAAGTGATTGTGTTTCCAACGAGCAGAGGGCACCCAACAGGGAATTGAACCTGGGACCTCTCGAACACTGAGAATGCCAACATCATTACAACTCCAAACATTATAAATCTTAATATCTGTTCTTAAACGAGGACATACATTCGACTTTCAGTGAGGATGCAATCACATGACTTTACGACTATGTATAATTAAACAACTGCAAAAAGGATTGAATGTAGAACGCAATTATAACACTCGCTATAAATAAAAGCTGTTCTTATTCCCTTAAAATCCCCTATCCAGTACAAGAATCAACTTCACAAATAATCAATAAACTTAAATTACAATTACACTAATTAAAATGACAATAATGCTTAAAGCATTGAGGTTACAATAAGACGCCATAACACTTTTCTTATTCCTTTATCAGCCCATACCCAGCACAAGTACAAGACACACGATTGGTTAATTTTAAGAAATTTGAATTACAATTACGCTAATTAAAATGTTAATAACGGTTAAATAATTGAGATTACAATAAAATACTATGAGACTTTTCTTGCTCATTTATCACCCTTCATCCAGTACAAGAATGAATTCCAGCTATCCAACACTCGAGAAACTTTAATTACAATTACGCAAATTAAAATGTCAATAACACTTAGAGAATTGAAGCTACAATAAAACGCCGTAACACTTTCCTTATTCCTTTATCAGCCCATACCCATTTGTGATTGGCTAATTTAAGAAATTTTAATTACAATCACGCCAGTTAAAATGCCAATAACGCTTTGAGAATTGAAGTTACAATAAAACGCTATTAGACTTTTCTCAATTCTTTACCATCTCCTATTCAGTACGAGCATTAGATTCTCGGTTAATTCAATAAATTTTAATTACAATTATGCCTTTACTTCAATTGAAAAATGTAAATAACAACTCCATTTGCAACGATGTAGCGAAATGGGTGATACAAATTCTTCACGAAATTACATCTACACGCTAATTACATACTTCGATTACACGCCTAGTGCATTCAAACATTATTCGTATAACTATCACAAGACATATAAAATGCTTTTATTTACGCAAATGTCAGACCTATACCAAAATATGATGCGTTCTATTCACGTGACCTTCTCTACCTCTCTGAAACAAATTATTGTTAAAAAGCTTGTACGTCTTTTTACTTCATGCTAATCGAGTAAACACTAGTAGAAATAGTCTTCATACTTGCTTCCTTGTAAGTAGAAGCAAATTAAGGGAGTACCATAGGTTAAAGTGATAGTCATAGTCAAAAGCAGATTGCTATGTCACTTTCCTGTATGAGAAAAATATACTTTCTAAAGCTGAAACAAATAACAATGATTATATCGGAAAAAAAGGGTTCACTCCACAAAAATCATGTATTTAACATAAATCGTGTGTTTTAACGTGCCCTACATTTTTGTGTGGTAAGCTTTTATCTATCTCTTATGGTTTACTAGTTATAACAATTTTTTCAGAATAAAAAAGGTCTTCAGAGATTATACTCAGAAAATTCAAGTTATACATTTTATTTGTCAGGTAAATATCTTTAATATGCGATATTCTAATCAAAATCGTTAGAACCATTTTTAGAAATAAAATGTTTCCAAAAAACGTTCCATGTAAAGGGTAGTTTGGGGGGGGGGGCTTTTCTCAAAAATCTTCGGGTCGCATACCTGGAAGATACTAAACTTAAATACCAAGTTTGGTAATTTACCGAATTTGCGTTTTTGAGCTATGCTGCACAGTCACACACATATACACACCAACACACGCAAACACACAAACATGCAGACACACACAAACCTTTTTCTAAAATGGATTTTTTTATACAGGGGACCCTAAAAACATATATATTCCCAGTGAAAAATCAGCATCCGATTTTGGGTGGAATACAATACCTTCTCTATACACTATGTACATAGTACGTGTAGAGAAAGTAGAAACAACTGCTAACACAATTTGAAATCACTTAGACTGCCTACAACTAACTGAGGGATACCATACTAAAACCAACAGCTAACATTGCTTGAAACCACTTAGACAGACTACAACTGACACAGCAGTATTCTCTAATTTTAACACTGAAGTATAAGCTATAACTTGAAGTACTCTCCACATAACTTGACAATTATGCATAAATAGACATCTTCAAAAAATAAATACCATACCAAAAATAACAGCTAACGTTGCTTGAAATCACTTAGACAGCCTACAACTGACACAGCAGTATTCTCTAACTTCAACAGAGAAGTATAATTTATAACTCGAAGCACTCATCACATAACTTGAGGATTGAGCATAAATAAACATTTTCATAAAGGGGGGGGGATATTTAGTAGCCACTTATCACAATCGCTATGAAAGAAAGCCGCGCAAGGCTGCTCACCTCTTGGCTAACATATAACACAAGGGAAAACGGAAACATACTACCTATTACAAAAAGCGAAGCATGATCCGACCAGTTTCAGACGATAAAGAAGGCTGGCGACATTTTGAACAAAACATCCTATCTCTCCCCTTCAGAGCTTTCTGTTAGAAAAACATCCTCACTCGGCCCCTCTAGGCTAAGAACAGGCAGATACATGCATTCCCCTTCCTTAGGTATACACTGAAGAAAACATGTTTTTATGTGAGCAACTATATAAGCCTGAGGTCTGCAATATAGAGCTACTTATTCGATATAACCGCCGTGAAAAAGCATTCTTGAAAACAAACGTCAAAACTTTTGATGATATGAACGAATGCAGGAGAGAGTGTGCTGAAGATTCGCATCATTATACATACTTTCACAAAGAATTCTGCAATGGACGAATGCATACGATTACATGCATATACCCTGCTTACCATAATCAGATACCTTCAAGGAATCCCTGTACCGAAGACTGCTCTGTCTACAAGATAGATATATTGTAAGTACAATACATTCACGTCTTTCTACTATTATAAGTACTACAAATGTATTCGAGTAATGATGGCTAATTCCAATACATGTTTATATATCAAGGGGTCGGAACACACAAGAGCTTCACGATTCAGATACCATAGATGCAACGGATATGTTTAGATCAGCACATGAGATTGAAGATCACTTAGAATTATGCAACGGTCGCACTCATGTGGTGATTTGTTCAAAACCCGCAGTGCATGATAGAATAACATCATACTTCATCTGCAACTTGACCTGTAGCGTGTATTGGTCAAGGCATATGAGACAAAGGTAATTACAAACTAAAAATACGATGAGTGACCAGCACATCACACATTTATTTCTTGAAAAAGTTAATAACCCTCATTGTTCTTTCCAGAGTTCGAGAGTCAATCCCCATACCGCCAGAGCTCATAGACCCTGCTAGGACTGACGTTGACGAGGTGGATGTCTGCATTTCAAACACATGGAACACCTGCCCTGTACAAGATTATGATGACATTCCGAATACGAGAACGTCGAATCAAGCATCAATGTGAGTATAATATATTGCTATTACATCAAGAAAGAAACTAACCTTATTTCCATTGCAGTGATCGAGTCAAAGGAAAATTAATAACATTTACTAATTTTCAATAATTCTAATGTTCCAGATCCAAGGAGATATAAGAGGAGAAAGACCCTTTTGCTAGTCATCTCAGGAAGCTGAGATTGCTGGAAGACCGCATGCACATCATTTGTAAACGAGAGGCAAGCATAGAGAAATATGAAACCCAGAGCAGACCAACTGAATGTATCCATCCAATTCTACATATCCAAAACAAATAGTTCTAGTGTAGCGCTTTATTATGAACTACCAGTGCTTCTCAACAGCAGTGATCCTAATGACTTTGTATATACATGACATATATAAAGCGCGCTTATGACTCGCTAAATTCTGCATGTGCACAAAAGACAAAGTGCGCACATTGTGAATATATTGAAAAATATAGTGCTATAATATATAACTGCATTCATGAAAAAAACGAAGCCGCTAGACTCTTTTAATAAAATAAAACAAAGGATGAATAGGATTTAAAAAGAAATGAAGATGTAAAGAAGCTGGCACATTTATAAGCAAACATTTATTTAATCTAACTAATGCAAATAAAACATTTTGAAGAGGCACGGACATGAAGAAGGAATGTAATGAAAATACTTATAAATAAAAATATTATGTACATATAATCCCACTAATGTTTTTATTCCACAAAAACAAATACAAATTTTCAACATCCTATTCCTTTGCATAATTAGGCATTTAAATTATCGATTACATGACAGGCGATAAGGGCTTGTAGGTAAATACATTATTGTGTATAATCAGACAATTTAATATTGTAATTTCTGGTGATAGACGTCCTGCATGCTTTAAGGTTGAGAGCGAAAATACCCCTTTACACCAGCAAAACAGGAACACCAGGCTGAGTCGCAAATATCTAGAGGGCACTTCTGTTTACTAGCATTCATACAGGAAATAATCCGTTTCTTCAGCTTTACTTTTATCACACACTTCTCTAACAAGAGTGTAAGTAATACATAGCTCGACCAATGAAAAACAGTTTCAATGCTAAAAACCCAATCAAGTTTACGGTAGAAGCCCATCTATAAAAGTGGAACAGGCAGATATCAGATAACTCAATTTAGAGAAAAGGTCTCAGCGCAGTGATTGGTAGGAATCATCTGAAAAACTACGAGCTACTTCGCAAAAAAGAAGATACCTAATCAATCAAGAACCTTGAAACGGGTGGTAGGATTTTTAAAAAATTCGCTCTCCTTGTTCTTAAATGTATAATATACAGCGACAGCTTAATTTACTTATAATGCTTTTTCAGAAACTTTACAGGTGATTGGCTAGCTTCATGAGAAAAAATTGCATTACATAAGAACTTCATATATTTCTACAAAAGAGAATTTGTACAAGTAAGTTCGATACAAAAGGTTTTTCACACTGAATACACGATTTGAGGGCAACCGAACACTTAAAAAGCAAGTTTTAGACAAGTATAGTGTGCGAGTGAGTGCATGTGAAGCAGCGTACCTCTAAAAATACACAAATTCGAAGTGACAATTGAAGTGCTTTGGCACATTAAATTTCTTATTTCTAATGTACAACGGAGTAACATGTAATGAAAACATTCTGCTATTATTTAGAATTATAAGCGTGAATTAAATATAAAAGAAAATCTCATCTTAATGATGGGCGATTCGTTCAAGTCATGGGTGCAGGAGCACAAGGACACTAATCGGTTGAAAATACCAATTGAGCATTTTCAGAAAAATATTAGTGTTGTATGTACAGTATAACTTAAACACTCAATTTTTATTGACTTCAGATTTATACTACTTCAACTCTCTTAAACCGGAAGTGATGTTTCGTTTCATCTTTATTGGTTTACTCATGTCAATGCAAATCGTGAGGCCGCGCCATGGTCGAGTGGTTAGACTACTCTCCTCTCACCAAGGAGGTCCGGAGTCGACCCCAGGCAACAGCATGTGGGATTTGTTGTGGACAAAGCGGCGCAGGGGGGCGGGTTTTCTCAGGTTTCCCCCTGCCATCACATTCCACCGGTGCTCCACGTTCATTCCATATATCAGTAGTGTTATCGCCTGCGGTGCCACAAGTAGTAAAAGCAGGCGTTAAACACATAAAAAAGTGAACGTATTTCAATGAGAATCGCAGGGCTAAACATTATAAAAGATCCGACTAACCTAGTAATTTCCGCTAATGTCCCTAATTATAAGGGGAACAATTGAATAAGAACATGTTTTTTCTGGAAAATGTTTATCTTGAATAGCATGAAGTAACAGAAGAATATAATTATTTTAATATTGTCTATCATGAAATCTCAACCCTTGTGCACGCTTCTGCTAAAGAATGTTTCCTTACACCTACATCACGCCGAAAAGAATACTACAGGTGAACTCATGGTTTCACTACAGAATTTCATGTCTAGTTCTTTATTACATTAAAACTCTTATAAAGTGAAGGAAATGAAAATCCATTTATGTTGATAGAACTAAACCGAACACGCAGTTTTAAATGGTCACTCCTACAATCACTGCTTCTAATCAGATCTGCAATCAATACAAAAACAAGGTTAAACATTCAATGCACTTAGTTATAATATCAGAAAATAAGACTGTCTCCGTGGTCAAACGGGTAAGTGAGCTGACTTCTCACCTGCAGATCCACGGCTAGGACGGCGAATTTTTCTTTAACCGCAATTACTCCCTATCCCCACAGAGTCTGGAAGGTATAAATGGGCATGTGTTTAGTAATATAAAAAATTAATTACCACAAAGTTCTAAACCTACACTAATACGACTTGCTTCATAAGTCAAAGCCCCTATGTGACCATTGTATTGCAACAGGTCCCTAAAGAGATATAATTACACATTCATATATCTCAAGGTTTTTCTCAAGATCGCTCAACATCCAGGATTCACAAATATTAGTTTCTTATATGCTCTCTTTATAACATGGAAAATATTTTAACATCTTCAATTTCTTCTTCTTTTATTATTATTATTATTATTATTATTATTAATATTATTAGTTTGTCACATTTCTGGGAAAAAACACGACTGTAACTCAAGTACAAAATTAAAAAAATCGGATGCTAGCAGTTTTGGTTTGTATGAGAACTGGTAAAATAACTTAAGGATAAACCCATGCGGATTTTATTATAAAAACGTTACAAACTTATTTGTTGCTTGCCAAGCGGTAGATCTGCGATCGATTCATAGTACAGGCATAGGAATTTTTTCCCCAGCTAGGCTACATGGACCGGGGTGCACTCAGCCTCGCGAGGTCCCTGGAGGGGGCCAATTGAGGAGCTACTTGATGGAGAAGTAGCGGCTCCAGGTCATGAGGACAGCATTAACTGGTCAGGGGGGGGAGGGAGATCAAAGCGCAGTCCACGTCTCACCTCCTCAATAGTGCACCCATCCATGACGTCTGTAACGGAGCGAGATGGGGGACACAGCAGCAGTCCAAGGCTCTTAGCTGTGCAAGGGAGTCACAAGCTTATACTAAAAAGCCTGCGATTTTCACAATGCACACAATAATTTTCTTAATAAGTAACATTTAATTAGTTGACCCACCCTAACCTAAATTAACCTAACCTTCCTAAACTAATCTAACATCATAGCCAATAATAAACATCAGACACACCACATTCATTATAGAAATACATTACAACATCATATGACCTCATTTGGCAATTTTTCGCTCTATTACAGCAGAATCATTCACCTCACGCATATTCAAGAAGATGTCTTTTGACTGCTTCCCTTTGTAAGCTGCTTGCGAGTACATTAGCAATCGCAGCCGATCTACCAGAGAATTTACATCATCATAAGAAGATGTTTTATCTACACCTCTGACTTGGTCCAAACACTTCATTGCTGAGACATGTAAAAGGAACTAAAGGAACCGAAGTACATACCACTATCTGACCATTTCTTTCTCGAAGAGAGTATCGTGTTTCTTGGAAAGCGTATACCCCATTTGAAGAGTTCTCCAAAAATTAAACGTATTGGTAGATAAAGATGTGTCTATTGTCTGTCATAATTAATATATACAGAATGAATTTTCTTCATTTAACGTATAATGTTATTGCTTGCGTTATGTTGAATATGATGACTGAGGTTAGGTTGTCCTTAGGATATCATACATTGATTTGTTGAATTAGCATTGTGCAACTATTTTTCTAATTTTCTGATGGAATTCTATGTTATGTTTTGCACAATGCTGTGAAAGTATCTCATTGCAATTGTGTTTGCCTGTGCTGTGATTTGCCTTCCTGATGCAACATGCATGGCAACATCATTTAATGATGTATATAATTCAAAGTCACGAGTCTTGTGTTAGCCATTATTATTACTATTCAAGATTAAAGAGAAGCTACATGTCTCAGCAATGAAGTGTTTGGACCAAGTCAGAGGTGTAGATAAAACATCTTCTTATGATGATGTAAATTCTCTGGTAGATCGGCTGCGATTGCTAATGTACTCGCAAGCAGCTTACAAAGGGAAGCAGTCAAAAGACATCTTCTTGAATATGCGTGAGGTGAATGATTCTGCTGTAATAGAGCGAAAAATTGCCAAATGAGGTCATATGATGTTGTAATGTATTTCTATAATGAATGTGGTGTGTCTGATGTTTATTATTGGCTATGATGTTAGATTAGTTTAGGAAGGTTAGGTTAATTTAGGTTATTTAGGTTAGGGTGGGTCAACTAATTAAATGTTACTTATTAAGAAAATTATTGTGTGCATTGTGAAAATCGCAGGCTTTTTAGTATAAGCTTGTGACTCCCTTGCACAGCTAAGAGCCTTGGACTGCTGCTGTGTCCCCCATCTCGCTCCGTTACAGACGTCATGGATGGGTGCACTATTGAGGAGGTGAGACGTGGACTGCGCTTTGATCTCCCTCCCCCCCTGACCAGTTAATGCTGTCCTCATGACCTGGAGCCGCTACTTCTCCATCAAGTAGCTCCTCAATTGGCCCCCTCCAGGGACCTCGCGAGGCTGAGTGCACCCCGGTCCATGTAGCCTAGCTGGGGAAAAAATTCCTATGCCTGTACTATGAATCGATCGCAGATCTACCGCTTGGCAAGCAACAAATAAGTTTGTAACGTTTTTATAATAAAATCCGCATGGGTTTATCCTTAAGTTATTTTACCAGTTCTCATACAAACCAAAACTGCTAGCATCCGATTTTTTTAATTTTGTACTTGAGTTACAGTCGTGTTTTTTCCCAGAAATGTGACAAACTAATAATAATAATAATAATAATAATAATAAAAGAAGAAGAAATTGAAGATGTTAAAATATTTTCCATGTTATAAAGAGAGCATATAAGAAACTAATATTTGTGAATCCTGGATGTTGAGCGATCTTGAGAAAAACCTTGAGATATATGAATGTGTAATTATATCTCTTTAGGGACCTGTTGCAATACAATGGTCACATAGGGGCTTTGACTTATGAAGCAAGTCGTATTAGTGTAGGTTTAGAACTTTGTGGTAATTAATTTTTTATATTACTAAACACATGCCCATTTATACCTTCCAGACTCTGTGGGGATAGGGAGTAATTGCGGTTAAAGAAAAATTCGCCGTCCTAGCCGTGGATCTGCAGGTGAGAAGTCAGCTCACTTACCCGTTTGACCACGGAGACAGTCTTATTTTCTGATATTATAACTAAGTGCATTGAATGTTTAACCTTGTTTTTGTATTGATTGCAGATCTGATTAGAAGCAGTGATTGTAGGAGTGACCATTTAAAACTGCGTGTTCGGTTTAGTTCTATCAACATAAATGGATTTTCATTTCCTTCACTTTATAAGAGTTTTAATGTAATAAAGAACTAGACATGAAATTCTGTAGTGAAACCATGAGTTCACCTGTAGTATTCTTTTCGGCGTGATGTAGGTGTAAGGAAACATTCTTTAGCAGAAGCGTGCACAAGGGTTGAGATTTCATGATAGACAATATTAAAATAATTATATTCTTCTGTTACTTCATGCTATTCAAGATAAACATTTTCCAGAAAAAACATGTTCTTATTCAATTGTTCCCCTTATAATTAGGGACATTAGCGGAAATTACTAGGTTAGTCGGATCTTTTATAATGTTTAGCCCTGCGATTCTCATTGAAATACGTTCACTTTTTTATGTGTTTAACGCCTGCTTTTACTACTTGTGGCACCGCAGGCGATAACACTACTGATATATGGAATGAACGTGGAGCACCGGTGGAATGTGATGGCAGGGGGAAACCTGAGAAAACCCGCCCCCTGCGCCGCTTTGTCCACAACAAATCCCACATGCTGTTGCCTGGGGTCGACTCCGGACCTCCTTGGTGAGAGGAGAGTAGTCTAACCACTCGACCATGGCGCGGCCTCACGATTTGCATTGACATGAGTAAACCAATAAAGATGAAACGAAACATCACTTCCGGTTTAAGAGAGTTGAAGTAGTATAAATCTGAAGTCAATAAAAATTGAGTGTTTAAGTTATACTGTACATACAACACTAATATTTTTCTGAAAATGCTCAATTGGTATTTTCAACCGATTAGTGTCCTTGTGCTCCTGCACCCATGACTTGAACGAATCGCCCATCATTAAGATGAGATTTTCTTTTATATTTAATTCACGCTTATAATTCTAAATAATAGCAGAATGTTTTCATTACATGTTACTCCGTTGTACATTAGAAATAAGAAATTTAATGTGCCAAAGCACTTCAATTGTCACTTCGAATTTGTGTATTTTTAGAGGTACGCTGCTTCACATGCACTCACTCGCACACTATACTTGTCTAAAACTTGCTTTTTAAGTGTTCGGTTGCCCTCAAATCGTGTATTCAGTGTGAAAAACCTTTTGTATCGAACTTACTTGTACAAATTCTCTTTTGTAGAAATATATGAAGTTCTTATGTAATGCAATTTTTTCTCATGAAGCTAGCCAATCACCTGTAAAGTTTCTGAAAAAGCATTATAAGTAAATTAAGCTGTCGCTGTATATTATACATTTAAGAACAAGGAGAGCGAATTTTTTAAAAATCCTACCACCCGTTTCAAGGTTCTTGATTGATTAGGTATCTTCTTTTTTGCGAAGTAGCTCGTAGTTTTTCAGATGATTCCTACCAATCACTGCGCTGAGACCTTTTCTCTAAATTGAGTTATCTGATATCTGCCTGTTCCACTTTTATAGATGGGCTTCTACCGTAAACTTGATTGGGTTTTTAGCATTGAAACTGTTTTTCATTGGTCGAGCTATGTATTACTTACACTCTTGTTAGAGAAGTGTGTGATAAAAGTAAAGCTGAAGAAACGGATTATTTCCTGTATGAATGCTAGTAAACAGAAGTGCCCTCTAGATATTTGCGACTCAGCCTGGTGTTCCTGTTTTGCTGGTGTAAAGGGGTATTTTCGCTCTCAACCTTAAAGCATGCAGGACGTCTATCACCAGAAATTACAATATTAAATTGTCTGATTATACACAATAATGTATTTACCTACAAGCCCTTATCGCCTGTCATGTAATCGATAATTTAAATGCCTAATTATGCAAAGGAATAGGATGTTGAAAATTTGTATTTGTTTTTGTGGAATAAAAACATTAGTGGGATTATATGTACATAATATTTTTATTTATAAGTATTTTCATTACATTCCTTCTTCATGTCCGTGCCTCTTCAAAATGTTTTATTTGCATTAGTTAGATTAAATAAATGTTTGCTTATAAATGTGCCAGCTTCTTTACATCTTCATTTCTTTTTAAATCCTATTCATCCTTTGTTTTATTTTATTAAAAGAGTCTAGCGGCTTCGTTTTTTTCATGAATGCAGTTATATATTATAGCACTATATTTTTCAATATATTCACAATGTGCGCACTTTGTCTTTTGTGCACATGCAGAATTTAGCGAGTCATAAGCGCGCTTTATATATGTCATGTATATACAAAGTCATTAGGATCACTGCTGTTGAGAAGCACTGGTAGTTCATAATAAAGCGCTACACTAGAACTATTTGTTTTGGATATGTAGAATTGGATGGATACATTCAGTTGGTCTGCTCTGGGTTTCATATTTCTCTATGCTTGCCTCTCGTTTACAAATGATGTGCATGCGGTCTTCCAGCAATCTCAGCTTCCTGAGATGACTAGCAAAAGGGTCTTTCTCCTCTTATATCTCCTTGGATCTGGAACATTAGAATTATTGAAAATTAGTAAATGTTATTAATTTTCCTTTGACTCGATCACTGCAATGGAAATAAGGTTAGTTTCTTTCTTGATGTAATAGCAATATATTATACTCACATTGATGCTTGATTCGACGTTCTCGTATTCGGAATGTCATCATAATCTTGTACAGGGCAGGTGTTCCATGTGTTTGAAATGCAGACATCCACCTCGTCAACGTCAGTCCTAGCAGGGTCTATGAGCTCTGGCGGTATGGGGATTGACTCTCGAACTCTGGAAAGAACAATGAGGGTTATTAACTTTTTCAAGAAATAAATGTGTGATGTGCTGGTCACTCATCGTATTTTTAGTTTGTAATTACCTTTGTCTCATATGCCTTGACCAATACACGCTACAGGTCAAGTTGCAGATGAAGTATGATGTTATTCTATCATGCACTGCGGGTTTTGAACAAATCACCACATGAGTGCGACCGTTGCATAATTCTAAGTGATCTTCAATCTCATGTGCTGATCTAAACATATCCGTTGCATCTATGGTATCTGAATCGTGAAGCTCTTGTGTGTTCCGACCCCTTGATATATAAACATGTATTGGAATTAGCCATCATTACTCGAATACATTTGTAGTACTTATAATAGTAGAAAGACGTGAATGTATTGTACTTACAATATATCTATCTTGTAGACAGAGCAGTCTTCGGTACAGGGATTCCTTGAAGGTATCTGATTATGGTAAGCAGGGTATATGCATGTAATCGTATGCATTCGTCCATTGCAGAATTCTTTGTGAAAGTATGTATAATGATGCGAATCTTCAGCACACTCTCTCCTGCATTCGTTCATATCATCAAAAGTTTTGACGTTTGTTTTCAAGAATGCTTTTTCACGGCGGTTATATCGAATAAGTAGCTCTATATTGCAGACCTCAGGCTTATATAGTTGCTCACATAAAAACATGTTTTCTTCAGTGTATACCTAAGGAAGGGGAATGCATGTATCTGCCTGTTCTTAGCCTAGAGGGGCCGAGTGAGGATGTTTTTCTAACAGAAAGCTCTGAAGGGGAGAGATAGGATGTTTTGTTCAAAATGTCGCCAGCCTTCTTTATCGTCTGAAACTGGTCGGATCATGCTTCGCTTTTTGTAATAGGTAGTATGTTTCCGTTTTCCCTTGTGTTATATGTTAGCCAAGAGGTGAGCAGCCTTGCGCGGCTTTCTTTCATAGCGATTGTGATAAGTGGCTACTAAATATCCCCCCCCCTTTATGAAAATGTTTATTTATGCTCAATCCTCAAGTTATGTGATGAGTGCTTCGAGTTATAAATTATACTTCTCTGTTGAAGTTAGAGAATACTGCTGTGTCAGTTGTAGGCTGTCTAAGTGATTTCAAGCAACGTTAGCTGTTATTTTTGGTATGGTATTTATTTTTTGAAGATGTCTATTTATGCATAATTGTCAAGTTATGTGGAGAGTACTTCAAGTTATAGCTTATACTTCAGTGTTAAAATTAGAGAATACTGCTGTGTCAGTTGTAGTCTGTCTAAGTGGTTTCAAGCAATGTTAGCTGTTGGTTTTAGTATGGTATCCCTCAGTTAGTTGTAGGCAGTCTAAGTGATTTCAAATTGTGTTAGCAGTTGTTTCTACTTTCTCTACACGTACTATGTACATAGTGTATAGAGAAGGTATTGTATTCCACCCAAAATCGGATGCTGATTTTTCACTGGGAATATATATGTTTTTAGGGTCCCCTGTATAAAAAAAATCCATTTTAGAAAAAGGTTTGTGTGTGTCTGCATGTTTGTGTGTTTGCGTGTGTTGGTGTGTATATGTGTGTGACTGTGCAGCATAGCTCAAAAACGCAAATTCGGTAAATTACCAAACTTGGTATTTAAGTTTAGTATCTTCCAGGTATGCGACCCGAAGATTTTTGAGAAAAGCCCCCCCCCCAAACTACCCTTTACATGGAACGTTTTTTGGAAACATTTTATTTCTAAAAATGGTTCTAACGATTTTGATTAGAATATCGCATATTAAAGATATTTACCTGACAAATAAAATGTATAACTTGAATTTTCTGAGTATAATCTCTGAAGACCTTTTTTATTCTGAAAAAATTGTTATAACTAGTAAACCATAAGAGATAGATAAAAGCTTACCACACAAAAATGTAGGGCACGTTAAAACACACGATTTATGTTAAATACATGATTTTTGTGGAGTGAACCCTTTTTTTCCGATATAATCATTGTTATTTGTTTCAGCTTTAGAAAGTATATTTTTCTCATACAGGAAAGTGACATAGCAATCTGCTTTTGACTATGACTATCACTTTAACCTATGGTACTCCCTTAATTTGCTTCTACTTACAAGGAAGCAAGTATGAAGACTATTTCTACTAGTGTTTACTCGATTAGCATGAAGTAAAAAGACGTACAAGCTTTTTAACAATAATTTGTTTCAGAGAGGTAGAGAAGGTCACGTGAATAGAACGCATCATATTTTGGTATAGGTCTGACATTTGCGTAAATAAAAGCATTTTATATGTCTTGTGATAGTTATACGAATAATGTTTGAATGCACTAGGCGTGTAATCGAAGTATGTAATTAGCGTGTAGATGTAATTTCGTGAAGAATTTGTATCACCCATTTCGCTACATCGTTGCAAATGGAGTTGTTATTTACATTTTTCAATTGAAGTAAAGGCATAATTGTAATTAAAATTTATTGAATTAACCGAGAATCTAATGCTCGTACTGAATAGGAGATGGTAAAGAATTGAGAAAAGTCTAATAGCGTTTTATTGTAACTTCAATTCTCAAAGCGTTATTGGCATTTTAACTGGCGTGATTGTAATTAAAATTTCTTAAATTAGCCAATCACAAATGGGTATGGGCTGATAAAGGAATAAGGAAAGTGTTACGGCGTTTTATTGTAGCTTCAATTCTCTAAGTGTTATTGACATTTTAATTTGCGTAATTGTAATTAAAGTTTCTCGAGTGTTGGATAGCTGGAATTCATTCTTGTACTGGATGAAGGGTGATAAATGAGCAAGAAAAGTCTCATAGTATTTTATTGTAATCTCAATTATTTAACCGTTATTAACATTTTAATTAGCGTAATTGTAATTCAAATTTCTTAAAATTAACCAATCGTGTGTCTTGTACTTGTGCTGGGTATGGGCTGATAAAGGAATAAGAAAAGTGTTATGGCGTCTTATTGTAACCTCAATGCTTTAAGCATTATTGTCATTTTAATTAGTGTAATTGTAATTTAAGTTTATTGATTATTTGTGAAGTTGATTCTTGTACTGGATAGGGGATTTTAAGGGAATAAGAACAGCTTTTATTTATAGCGAGTGTTATAATTGCGTTCTACATTCAATCCTTTTTGCAGTTGTTTAATTATACATAGTCGTAAAGTCATGTGATTGCATCCTCACTGAAAGTCGAATGTATGTCCTCGTTTAAGAACAGATATTAAGATTTATAATGTTTGGAGTTGTAATGATGTTGGCATTCTCAGTGTTCGAGAGGTCCCAGGTTCAATTCCCTGTTGGGTGCCCTCTGCTCGTTGGAAACACAATCACTTCGCCGCCATATTGGTTTTTGATGTGATAAGTTAGTAGGTTTTATAAAAGCAATTCTCTCTTGCTATTTTTCATTTCATATGTTGGTATTGAATAATAAAGCTTTTAACATGTTCAATCGTGTGAGTGTTATAATTCCTTGCAAAAATATTACCGCTAACGCATGTTCGAGCAATGTCTAATAATTTATATCAAATATTCCACTCAGTAATTTTATCGAGTTTTTTCGCCATGAAAGTTGAACTATGTTTGTATATTCAGATTCCTTGTGAAAAGTTAGACTGATTTGTCATGCAAATGAGCCTTGTAGCTCTCGAATTGCCAGAGATAGAGAAATCCTACGTGTTTTTAATTAAAAGAGACTATCGAATTGAAATCAAAAGAATTTTGTATTTATGATTAGAGATTCAGATTCCTCGTGAAAAACTAGATCGATTTGATATGCAGATGAGCCTTGTAGCTCAAAAATTGGCAATTCGCGACTTTTTCCGCGTGGGTGTGGTCAATCGATTAAATTGAATTTGATCTGTAAATGTGAAAGACGATTGTTCAAGAGATTAAGAGCCCTGCAAGTAAAATCTTTTAGACAGGTGGTTTGGCAAAGGGGGAGGGGGTAGTAGCCGGCAGCACATACTTTGATTGACAGGTACATGGGGAAGCTTTTAGACTGTTGTCTTGGCAAAGAGGCAGCGCTGTGTGGGTGGTCTGTCGGCTGATGTTTATCTTAAGTGTTACATATGTACATGATGTTTTACATGGGCGGCATCCTTTGAGTCCTGAAATCCCCCTTTACCCCCTACTATTACTAATTTTCTAAAATCTTAAGAACAATAAAATGAAATGTTTCTAAAATTTTAACAGAAAATATTAATTTCGAGTCTTTTTATTACAGATAAATAACTGAAGCACAATTTGCATTTTCGTTCTTTGTTACACGCATGTTAATTTCATCATGACCTCTAAAAATGAATTGAAAAGGTATATGCTGAAGCGGGAATTTTGTATTTTGTGGGAAAACCCAAATGAAGTTTGATATTCAAAGAACATTTCTAAGCATTGTTTAAAATTACCTTGCGCCATAAAAAAATATCGTCCTAGTCCTTTTTTTTGAATCTGCAACCATATTAAACACTCATACAATATGTTTGAGTTTTAGTTTGTATATTATTCAAATGGTAATGGTGGAAGTGTGTCATGCCGCTTTTTCCAATGGAATACCAGTAATTTATTGATTGTGTGTTTTTATTATAAAATTGTTTATTATTTCACTAAAAACACTTAATTCGTTTAAAAATTACAAGTGGTTTATTAAAAGTGATTAAATTTGCTGCTTATCATCCAATATCAATTAAAAAGTGATTCTAGTATTATAGTTTGGAAACTTTCAAAGCCAATAGGAATTATAATCGAAATTATATTCTTCTGCTGATTACAAATTTAGAACTTAATACTTTTAGTGTAAATAATGAAATTAAAAATGTGGTGCGACAAAATAATTGGAAAGATAAAACTTTTTCAGCGCAAGTTTTAGTAATGAAAAAAATCAACTGCAGCAGGAATTTAGATAAAATCAAATGTAGATAAATTCTAAAACATTTTTGTTTCTAACAAAAAGTGATAGGGGGAGTATACTTTTCTGTGCCGTTTTGATATTTCTATCCTCATAAGAACAGTGCTGCATCCAAAAATTAGGTCTTACACTTTTGTAAAAATAAACAGCAAATAAATTCAGTGTCAATACATGTTTTATTCCGCTACACCGACCAATATTTTTTATTTATATTTACCATATACCGTTTGGAATGGCTAACGGTATCTTCACCGGCAGTAAAGCTTTCTATTATGCTCGTTAGAAAATCACATTGAAACAGAACATTTCATTTTGAACTAGAGCATTTAGTGGTACGTATTTAGTTTGATGGATTGAATGTTGTGTCCAATTGAATAATTAACAACAGAAAAATTAGAAATTAATTTTCTGTCAGTTTTAGTCAAACTTTAAAATTAGAAATTGTATTTAATAAGTATTTAAAAAGAAACAATTAAAACGAAGATTTCCTGTTTTACATTTTTGGACTTTACGTTCTTCGCCGAAATGTTGGAAGTTGCCTGGACAAATAATCCATGGTCATCCTCTAGCTGGTCTGCGGACGTAAGAAAGTTCAGATAATGACGTCAAGAAAGTACAACTAACTTTTAAGTACACATTTTACATTTATTTCCTCCAGCTAAATATAGAGTAATTACTGCAAACAAAATATTAATCTATGAATCGAAGTGTGAAATGGAACTGCTCTTAACTTATGACTCATCCGATATGGTGTACTGCATTATATTACACTATTTTCAAGTGAATATTGTTGTGTATACTATATATTTTTATAAATTTTGCGAAACAACTGCATTTGAACTTCAGAAACATTTGCTCTAAATGTGAGTAAAATTAGCTGTAAAAGGAGGAAAGTTGCTTGAACGTGGTCAACAGTTGTTATGATTCATTAATTATGATACATTACTGCGTCAGTTTACTCATTTAACTGTTCTTTACACTTAGTATGAAGTGTAACAAAAGATTATCCTTTGCCTTGACTGTGCATTGTGTTTTCATATTTGTTGCTTTAATTTCTGGCTTACAGGTTTTCCCATTTTTAATCTGCTGCTTGTGACTGTTCCCTACGCTCCCTTGTCATTCTCTAGTCCGGTGTATTTTCACGACTGGACGGAGAACTGATAAGGGCTTGTGGGGAGTACTATCGACATCTGCACTCCAAGAAAACGACCCATCTGATAATTTACAAATCACAACTGCATTTGTTTTCATAATGTAAAATATTTGAAATTCATAATGTAAAATATTTGAAAATGTTCATAAAATGTAATATACCGATGAATTTATTTAAATTCGTTGAATCTCTTCAAGTTAATTTTTTATTATATTTATGCATTTGTAAAACAGTACCTTTTAGATAAGTCTGTTCAAGGTATCTATATTGAAAACATAAAACCAAATTTTATTTTTCTCGTACATCCCTGGATGTTTCATGCCTATTTATCTGAAATTTTACGCTCTTGTGACTTCAAATGTCACTTGACACGCTTATTTTGGATTTTTTTAACTGAAGTAAAGACTTGTAAAATATGAACGGGGCATACTCATTTGATTTTATTAGTAACTACACATTAAAACAAAAATAGAGAGTGAACATTTTTCTTTTCCTAGTTACTGGATTCTACTACCAGTGGGGAATTAAATTGAGTTTTATTTTTGGACGCTTTTTAACTGTCGTGGTTTTCAGCGTCCCATTGTATATTGGGCGTGAAAGATGGTTTAATTTTGCTCAGAGGCCTTTTTAACAGGCTTGAGATATTTTACTTTCCGTAAATGGCCTTACTTCTCTTACGAAGGAAGCCATGCTGAAGAGCCATCGCCTTCAGCCGAGTTTAAACCCGCTAACATGTTACCCTAGACCTCGGAGGACGAGTATCGGTGGGAATGGCATTTAAAATTCATCGCTAAGAATATTTGCATCCTTAGAGGAATTTAACTATAAAAATTGGTTAACAAGTAGTAGTTAAGTTTGAAGATTCCTGTTACGAATTTCTTTGGAAATGCATTGCATATCTGGAAAAATGCATCTAAAATTTTCCACTGGAAATTCGAGTCCAATTTTCAATGAAGGTCATTTTTAGTCGATTCTGACCTGGCAATTTTTGCAGCATTTTAATCTCGTTTCTCCATTCCTGCGCTTTCTCGTCCTCGATTTAAGAGCTTCACCAATTAGCGTGCTCGCTGTACCAGTTTGCTGGGTAGGAGTAACTCGCCCGTAGTTGCTGCTCATTGCCAAAGTAGTTGCCTCATAATTATCTCAATCTACCTTGGAAGAGACTCTTGGAGGTAAATGTGCAGGATGGAAGTCAAAATCTAATACCAGCGAGTTAGCTGCCGTGATACTTCCATCTAGGAGTAGCGCGAATCTCAACTGCAGTACATATTCTTTTTTCGATCAAATTGTATGATCAACTTAGTCTTTAATTCAGAGTGCGGCTGTTTAATTCTCAACATTTTATGATTATCTCTGGCCAGGACGCACGCTTTCAATTAAACTGCAGTGCTAAAAGGGAAGAAAAGTTATCAATAAGGCTCCATAATGCTTTATAATGGTCAAGGACTTCTACTCCAGACACTGTTTGCATTTTGGTGCCTATGTTTTTGGGGAATAAAGTTACAATCGTTCAAATATGATCAGCTTCGGCAACTCCTCTCCCAAAATTTTCTCTCTAGGTGAAATGTAACATCTTTGTCTGGGCAGTTTTCGAATAAAAATGCACAAAAATAATTGAATTCGTGCTAAGGTCTTTAGGAACACAACTTTCACATGAAAAATCAAGTGTTGCTGAAACCCTTAACACATACATTTCATTGTTAGATTCCACTGCAAGATCAAATTCGTAAGAGGATATCCAACATACAGAGAGGAGGAAATGTATACCCTTAACATACATATCTATTCGAAATTATTTCATCTGGTCGTTAAAAAATGGTCCATGCTTTTATCGAAAGTGCATTGGACTGCACTTCTAAATGTTCTCCCCATAAGAACCTACGGCCCAATGTTGCAATTCTTTTCAAGCATCATTAATAATCCTAAGTAAACGACACTCTTCCTGCATACTTCATTTCACTTATCACCTACGAGTAAATACCGTTAAAAGGAAGCAGCACCAACATTTCTGGAGTTGCTTTGATAATTCCCACACTCAGGACTACTCTAGACACTTAAATTGAATAAACTTCTAACGAGTTATTTAATTGATATTGAATTCAAATTTTCCACATCCCATTTTCTGTTTTATGATTGATGTGAGTCTTTCCTTTCAATCCAATTAGAAAATATTTGTTGTAACAATACACTTCTATGGTGCGCCTCAGTACTCTTAACGCCTCTTAATATTCCACATTTCGGCCTTCACTAATTACTTCATTTGCTGATACAACTTCAAATTGCGTTGAACTACTTAACCTCGTGGCGCACTTCCTCAGTTAATTGACGAAATACAAACTTGTTTTTATCAACTAGAGACATTTAGGAAGTGCCTAAATGAAACTTTGTTTGGAACCGGAAAGCTTTACATTAATTATTCTAGCAAAATCATCTGATGAATTGGACGTGATGTTTTGAAACAGCATAGGCGGTTTGTTAACAGATAATACGTTTTGCCACACCTAAGTATCAACTAGCTCGGACCCTAGGAGTGTCTTTCTCTCAGAGTGAGGTTTTTTCATGCTGCACTTTAAGTACAAGTTGTCCTGCAACAGAACCTAGAAATGTAACTTCATTTGAGAACATTCCTGAAGAACAAGGATTAATTGTTGGTAGATGATTAACTGATATGCTCTATAAATGCAATACTAACAATTGCCACTTGTGTCGCTGATGTCTGTCTGGAACAGGATAATGTGTGTTTGTTGAATGAACTTCTTGTTCACTTCAGCAGATAGCACTTCGGTCAACAAATTGTTTTCAAAGTACCTCTCGGCATTGGTGATCAGAATATATAACACTTATTGGGCCTATCGGAAAACTCAACAAAGATGGCCTTAGCCATTCAGGATCAAAAGTTTTAATTCTGAATATCATCCTAAAGAAACATAACATTTCGATTTTACCTCTCTCCTCTCCGATTAGTTTCTGTTAAACTGACGTTATCCTTCATATGCTATTTGCGTCTTCTCTATTTAGGATTAACGTGCTCCTACTTCATGGACGCAGTGTCCAACTCTTATGACGTCAACTTCAGGCTTTCAGTCGGCGAAGGTTCATTTTTGGAGTTGCTTGTTAATGACATTCTTTCGGCATCTTTCTTCCATTGTTCTCTATTACAGAACAAATCTTAGTTGTTATTTCAGCCTCATTTATAATTCGATGTCATGAGCTGCATCCTTTTAAGTTACCATAAAAGCTCATTTTGACTATCCTGAGTATTATATCTTTCATATTTTTCATCCACGATTTGCTTCCATATAACACAGACACCACCCTGAAAAATCATAGCAATTGTCGTTAATTGTCTGTACACACTAGCCGTATAGTAGTTTCAGTGAGACTATCGCCGGGATTTGCATATCGGCCTGTCTCCGTCCAGTTGGTGTAACCATTGAGCTACCGTGGCAAGAAGCCCATACGATATTAAAGTCCCCAACTGAATCAGCAATTGAGATTTCCTTGTGGTTGACGTGGAGAATCCCGAGTCAGTTGGACAATTTAACGTCGCATCCGCATGTTGCCACGATAACTAAAGAGGAACTGAACGGAGACCAATGGATCCATGGCATTGATTTTTTCTGTCTAAATATACCTTTCTAGTTGTAACTGTTTCTTCATGTATGATTTTCTAAAAGCTGTTAATTACTGTACAGTATGATCAATTTTCTTTTGTCTACTAGAAGATATCGCGCTTCCTACATTCTTACAAATATACCTACGTTTATACCTAAAGCATCATTCTTATTATACTTTTAGGGATTTCAGATTACAATCTTTGACAGATTACTTGAAATCCTATTTGTTTTTGTATAAATCACATATTTCATTATCTTGTTGCCCACAAACATATTAATAATTGACTTATTTCAGTTATGATGTTTTTAGAAATATTATATCCATTCAAAAAGATTATCATTCTGCAGGCCACAAGTATATTAAGCGCAGAGGATATGTAGGATAGAGGAAGATAAATTTAAAGTATTTTTTGCACTCGAAGATAATCCGCTGGAGCTATGTCCGGGATATTATGCCAGATGTTCGACAAATACTAGATCATGTTACACATGTGCATCCAACAGGATTGCTATGTATACTTAATATGCGCTTCTATATATGACGCTATAAACTTCTAATTCATTGCTTAACGCTAGCAGGCGGGAGTGCATTTTCGTGCATTAAAATCTTTTGAAAAAGTAATATTTATTTTCTGTATGATACAGCCATAGATTCAATTAAAGAATGTAACCTAGGTACACCACATTCCACCCATAAGCCCGGCTATAGATAAACCAACTTTTGACTCCATCTAGCCGGTATCGGTTTTCTGTTTCACTGACCTTTAATAAAATTCAGACATAGAGATAAAAACAATGAACGATGCTATCGATGTGAAATTATGGGATGGCTTGAATACCACCTCTGCAAAGGCTCCACTTAATTTGTATTCAGGACAAGCGTAAACTAATGCAACATAATTCGGCCTTTTAGAAGAAGGGTTGAACAATTGTTTACATGCAACTAGACAATAACCGCAGCTTCTTTTTTAGTTTGTCCTTAGACCGGATGGGTAATATCGAACGATGAACGAAATCGGTGAAATGGTGCTCAAAAGAGCCTGGGATCCATGGACGTTAAAATTATTCGACATTCATCTTCTGAGGAAAAGGGAAAACTCTGGAAAATCCTTATCCAAGTAACTCATCATAACGTAAATTCGAATCCTGGACCTCTTGAATGTGAGGCAGACACGCCGCCACACTACATAGGTGGGCTGAAGCTATATTATATAAACATTTCATCAGAGACATGGCGTCCTAGGTTAATGCCGCAATCGAACGGCAGTAATAAAACAGACATTAAGAAAACAGTAGAGTAACCATGAAAACACAATGCTCAAGCGTGTTAAAAGAATAAAGTTATTTTGTGTCTTTTTTTTTTGCGCCAAAATTGAACTATTCCGCCTGTGTAAACGTTGCTAACTAGCTTTTAGTGGGTAACTTCGGCAGTTTGGCCACATTTTAAAGTGTTTTATATATTAATCTGTTATTTGGTGATCCAACAGTACGAGAATGAAGAGAGATGTACTACATTATTCAGGTTTGTATTCATTCCCAGAATGCACTTCGGGACCCTCGCTCTGTGTCAGTGTGCTTCCCCTGCGCGGGTGTCACAACCCTAAGTTCCCGCGTAGAGGCTAGCATTGCCACGGACTCAGGGGATTAAATAAACACCTGAGACTGAGGGTTCCCGGTTTGTGCCAGACGGGAGACACGGTTTTGTATAAGTTATGTGAATGCTACCTTTGTTACTAGAGCAAGCAACCAACAGTCATGCTTCTCCGGACCATCATCAATGTTGATCCAAAACCAATCGACCAGAATTACAAGATACAGAAGAGGTCTTCATATAAAATGATGTCATTAGAGATATATTGAAGATTTTAATGTCCTAAGCAAAATTGATCACGTAGAAAGACTGGAAGCAAATTAATACCCTGATGTGCTCTAAGCCGAAGGACCAAGAACAAGAATACAGTTAGTTACGTGATGGATCAGTTAGAACATTTCTCAAGTACGAAGCGGTCTGAGAAGAGCAAACACTGAAGTTGAAGAAGACACGTGTCAGTCTTAAGTCTCATATATACTTTATTTTCATGTCTAATCTGCAGAGTTTTCATGCAAAGGATAATTTTTGTGTTTCCTCTTAATCATGATAAATAAACGTCACGAAAGGTTTTGATAAACTTTCATTACTTGTAGATAGGACCATATGGTCGTATGAGACGACGCGCAACTGTTTACAATGTTAATCCTTTTTAGGTTTTAACGGCGTACGTGAGCTCGTGAGAAAAGAACGGCACACTATTTTAGTGAACTGCTTTCTGTACCGGGAAATCTTAACACAGCAAATATTGTTTACGCAAAATAAATTTGGTTTACATAAATTTGTGTTTTTCTTGCAATAAGCTACAGAAAATTTAGTTATGGCGAGGAAACTTTAACTGCCTATCAACAGAAACTTTTATGTTCTTAATAAAAATAATTACACCAATTTTGAGGAAAAAAAAACCGGAAAAAATAAATGTTTTAGTTTAAATGTGTGTTTTGACGACGCGGTACTTGTAATACTTTTCATCGTCTTGTACTCTGACAAATGCCTGACTTAAATTCACAGACTTGGTATATATTCGATATATAGTTTTTAAATTTTTTTCATAGAATAACAAATATAGAATAGAGGATTCACAAAATGTGCTGATCTCAATGAGTACGTTAGTTACCTGATAGTTTATTGGTCCAAGGCATCTTGTGATCAGCGCTTTCATTGCACATTTGAACTGTGAGCATGTTCAGGCAGATATTTTGAAGGCGTCTACCAGGCTGCTTGTAACTGTCCCATTTTATTATGGCGTTGATATTTTTTTTTAAATACATTAACTCCCTTGGAGCATTGTTAGGTCTACCGAAATCAATCTTGGTGGAGGCCAGACAAACGGATCTTCACCATCTGCAGCTTCTTTTCCATTCCACCACTTTCAAAGGTCTTCAGGTAGGTATCAGTATATTTACAATGTGATGTGCACTGACGCTCCTGTTACAGTATCACCAATGGCATCGATACGATCGTGCTTGGAATTGTGTCACCAATCATTCAGTAAGCATCTTCGGTAGGATGGTCCATCCTTGGAAGAGGAAATAACTCAAAATGTGTATTGCAATTAATCCAGCCACAGTGTGACATGGTCTTGATTTAGCTTCACTTCATAAAACAATTGGTTTTCGTAATCCTAAAGACATCACGGGAAGTGTTGCACATGCATCGCTTAATGGAATTTATGGTATGAGATTTAAATCAATTCATATCTTTTCATGGTCAAACAGGGAATGGATGTGAATCTTTTCCGTGTGAATTTCATGAAAGACTGCATGACAGCGTGACGTGTTTCTCTCCTTGTTGGCCTACCAGTTCGCCAATATACATTTTCCCTACTCTTAGCATTGTCGCTTTCCTTGAAGCTGCAAACTTGGTTCCTATTTAAATACAATTGTTAGGCCATAATTTATAACGATAATGGCAGAAGAAAGCTATTTCTGAAGTTCAACGCAATTCTGGTGGAAATCTTAGGATTTGATTTTCTGATCAACACGATTTTGACCAGTTTTTGAAGCAAAAGGCTATATAAATCATGCGTTGTTCTTCTGTGCACATCTCGGATCTTTCTGCAAATTGTTTATTTGGATGCCAGGAAACTTGAAATCGAGGATAAAAGGATTTTTATCAACGCAAAGAAATATCAAGGATACATCGGAGAAATCTACAAGTATTGCTGTGAAGTTCATTGTGAGGTAAGTTAAATGCATGATCTTATTTTTCTTTGTTTTTTATGCTTAATTTTTATATCAAATGGTTGTAAGCATACCTTTTCCATTTTTAACATTTCAGATGGCATATTTAATATACGCTAGTATTGAATACAAACATAACCTTTCATGCTCCCAAAACTTCTCTTCAATATAGTGTGCCAAAAGGTGCGCCATACTACTAAATATATTTTTTGCTGAAGCATCGAAGGTGCGGTTATTCCAAATAGTCACTTGTAGAAGAGTTTAATCAGAGCTCTTGTCCACTGATATGGAGAAACATTTTTCTTAGTACAAACGTTGCTTAACAGAACATCATTTGGTTCCAAAATCTCTCAATGTATATTGATATCCGTTCCCTTAAATGTGACCATGATAAAAGAGATTAAATAGAACAACGTTGATTAATAACTATCTACAATTTACAAGTAGTGTTGCGTACACGTACTGTAAATAAAAGCACATACTTTAAAATGTTACACTGTACTGTTGTAATACCATAGGTGCATGAATTATAAATAAACATTTATAATTACCAAGTTTTAAGTGTCAATGTACTATAATATAAAATGCAATTGTGAAACGTTTCATTCTGCAAAGTGTGTACTGTTGGACCACGAGAAGGTGACTGAGGTTCGAGGCTCAGGTAGTCGATTAGTTTGCTATGAAATGTATGAAGTGTATGAGAGTCACATATACTGTCACATCTAATTGCTGCGAAAGATATAATAACGCACATCCAGGTTGTCATTGCCAGCGCTCGAGCTATCTGACAACGATGTTTGTTAATTGGTGCAAGAACTTGTTAGAATAGAACAGTGTTTCCCAACCTTTTGAAGTTCACGGCACCCTTAGGAATAACATTAAATACCAGGGGCACCCTTCCTTGAATTAAAAGAAAATTAAGCTTAATATGTTAATTTATTGAAATATTATATAATAATAACGTACACCATAACATAATACAGTAAACTTTACTACAATCACTGAGTAAAAATACATCAATAAATTTTGTTCGATTACTGATTAATGTGAAACTTGTGATTGATGCTTAGAGCACAGATATGTGATGTCGGGTCTTACAGTTGACAGTGAAACACGCAAATCATCCTCAAGGTTATTCAGTCTATTTCTTGCTTTGCATTTTATTGTCACCATTGCAGAGATAGGATGTTGAAAAGGGCAAAAATGCTTTCTTCATTAGGTTAGGATACTCCTCTCTCCGTTGAAGCCAAAAACTAGCCACCGACGTGAACTTACCTTTGAGTGTGGAATCAGCGCAAAGATCAATAAATTCATCTCGTTCGCAAGCAGTGAAATCTATTTCCTCTGCACTATCTACGAAATCAAATGGTGAGACAACCCTTCGTAGTGGAAATAGTTGGAAAGTACGCATCTATTACATCTTGCAATCTTGATAAGTGATCACAAATGCGGTCTTTCAGTTTACCCAGATCTTTATCTCCTGCCACATTAAGAAGAGATGGAAAGTTCGACAAATCTCCTTTTTGAACTGCAGACTTCCAAGAACTAAATTTTCTTTTAAAACCTTTCATTTTATTGGTTGAGGAGATTATTGTTTCATGTCGACCCTGCATCGAAACATTCAGTTCATTCAGCTTATGAAAAATATCTGCCAGATACGACAGTTCAAAACACCAAGAACCACTTAGTAAGAGCTCATGAAATGTGTCTTGATTTTCATCCTTAAAAAAAAAGTTTTTACCTGTTCTTAAAGTTCGAGAAACCGGTTCAATACACGACCCCGCGACAACCACCTTACTTCTGTGTGAAGTAACAAAGAGGTATGAGGTGCATCCGTTGCGTGAAATAACTGTTCAAAAATTCTGCACTTTAAAGGTTGAGACTTCATATAGTTCACCATTTTCACAACTTGGTTAAACACTTCAGCAAAATCTTCATTACACGCTTTCACGACTAATGCCTCTCTATGCAGAAAACAGTGAGTTATAATAATGGATGGATTTTCATTGAGAGCTCTGGTAGTAAAACCTTTAATTTTTCCAGACATAGATGGTGCACCATCTGTACATATACAACAGTCTTTCCATGAAAGATCATGGTCATTGAGATAGGAATTAATAGAAACGAAAATATCATGGCCTGTGGTTGTAGTCTCCAGCGGTCTACAGAACAGAAACTTTTCATCAATATATCTGATAAAACCAAGGAGTTGCGGTTTGTCACCAATATCGAGACTCTCATCTACTTGCAAAGCAAATGTTCTATAAGTTTTTATTTTCTCCGTGACTTGTTCGTTGATATTGCATGACATTTCAGATATCCTGCGGCTGATTGTGTTGTTGGACAGAGAAACGTTCGAAATTTGATTAGCTGCTCCTTCGCCAAGTATTGTTGAAACTATAACTTGACATGCAGGGCCAATGATTTCCTCTCCAAGAGTATGAGGTTTCTTTTCTTTAGCTATCAGTTCTGCTACTTTAAATGAGGCTTCAAGAGCAGTATCACCTATGGTCATTCTCTTTACCATTCGCACAGCTGTTTTCTTCTCCCCTTCTAATATATGTGAAAAATACATTACAATTTTCTGTGACACACTAGGATGCTTTGTTGTAAGATGCCGCTTCAGTTTGCTAGGTACCATGGCCTCGTTGCTAAGTGTTTCGCCACAAACTAAACACACAGGGATAGGGTTTTCCTCGTTGTTATTCCACTCAAATCCATACGCTGTCCTGGTATGTTCTTTTCTTTCGTTTGTCTTCTTTATGTGGTGAATTCGACGGTCCGGGAGAAACTGTAAGATTTGTCTTCTTAAAGCAAGCAGTAGGAGCCGACTGTTCACTTTCACTGTCCTGGCGTTTACGTTTAACAATGAACTTATCCATAGCTAAACACTGTGAATCAACGCGAGGCAGATAACTAAAAGCGTGCGTGCGTAAGAGCGTGTGTGTCTGGTAGGCTCGTGGTGAGCCTGGGTGTTGTTGCTGTGTACCTACCCTGGTAAGGGTTTAACCACAGGAAAGAGGTGACGGTTGAGGTTTTATTTTTGAGGTTTGGAGTGTTGGTGTTAAGGAGGTAGCGCTGGTAGGCTCCTCGAGCGGTTGCATTTCAGGAGCAGCATCCTTTCCTCTGCTCCGCTGGTGTTTATTTTATTTAAATATGGTGGTGATTTTTGATAGACCTCTCCCAATGGGAGGGGGGAGTGCTTTGTTCAGCTATTACGCTGTTGGCTGGTTTAAAGCCGTTGTTACCGGGGGTGCCCACAAGCCATGCGGGGAACCCGGAACCGCCTCTTTCGGCGTTCAGAGGGTAAGTATTCCCCCAGAGATCTGACAAGTGCGTTCTCATGTTCGCCCAATCTGGCGTAGAATTTTTGAACCCGGCGCCTAATAACATCTTCCACATATGGGAGGGCCGAAGCTTCATGTAGTAGCCTCAAAGGGAAACGTCGACATACAGAATATATGGACCGGAGTCCTCTATTCTGTACCCGCTGTAACCAGAGAAGCCAGGAGTCTGCTGCCATACCCCACACTTCGCAGGCATAGAGCATCAGGGGGACTAACTAAAACCGCCAAGCGGCGTACACTTTTATATATTCATGTCGAAGTCTCGGGAATGTTCGTGAGGAAGCGAGTAGTCTCGGGAATGTTCGGCAGGGTATAGCTGTAATGCCATCTGTGGGATACTAGTATAACTGAATTATTGAAATGAATCGACCACTATCACCATCTGCCGTGCATGAGAGTAATTGATTTGACTTATTTTATTTCAAGACCTTACAAGACTTAAGGCTCCAGTAGAAGGTATTTTTTTTTTGTTTATCTCAATATCTCGCGGCACCCCTTAGCCAATCACACGGCACCCTAGGGTGCCGGGGCACACCGGTTGGGAACCGTTGGTATAGAAAATGTATGTACACACATTCCTCTTACTCGTGTTTTCTTGGTCAGATAGTACTGCTCCTGCCTGCCTTGTCTCTGCTCAGCCGGTTCGGAGAGTGCGTGTAGCTTGCGTCTGCAGGTATTTGTGCAGAAGCTTCAGTGCAGTAGCTACCGCTTTCTAGTTTACCATTACCATTCCTCCTTCCCGCAATATTTGGCATGGAAGCTTCAGCATATTCAGCTCATTTCCAGTTATCAGTTTGCGCGACCAAAAGAGTGGGATTAACTCACCTGAAAGACGCAGTAACAGCTGTGTCGTGGCACTGGGCGATGGTGACATGTGTGGCAGAATTTTTTGGATGCTATCGGATTATCAAGAGGGCAGCTAGTTCAATGTGTACCAGAAGGTCGGGTAAAGACGGCACGCAACAGGACGGAACCCGTCCGTCAGTACCAACAGTTTTACTTTTAAAACGTCAACAATAAGAGCTATGATCCCTCAAGCCAAATAAAGCTTTAAATGTATATTAATTCACGACTTAGTGCTGACTACTTCTGACAAAACAATTTAACTTGTGCATTCATTTGTATACTTGCTGAATTGCTTTTCTCACCGTTAATTTTAAGTACCCTTTCAATATATAATTTATAAATATTACTCATCACATTGCTAAATTTTTATTAGTCCGAAAATTGGAACCTGTTGCTTTCCGTCCTCAGTATCGTCATCACTCTGCGGTGCCGACTCCTTGACCTGCTGGTAATGACTGATTTATTGATGGAAGTATTCGAATGCAAAATGTCGATGCATTCGGTTAGTTAGAACTTCTTGGATAGTTAGAATTGGGAACATCACTCGAGTAACGATAACGTAGCATCTGAGTACTTGCATACAAATACAGACTGATTTCGATTATCGACATTATTGAGATATTGTCTTATTCGAAAACTTGTGCTCCAGAGAAAGTTTCGACTCTTAAAAGTATTCAAATGCAGAGTATTCCATTCCTGAAAACATTCGATTTTGTCCGCCACTAGTCTAATTCTTTGCGATTAACTGCCCTCCCAGCAGGCCGATAGTTGGCAAAAATATTCGCCACAAGCGCTACCATCGTCCGATACCAGAAATGCAGCTGTTTACTGCGGCGAATAGGCAAGCTCAGTCCCCTACTTTGGTCAGGCAATCTGATAACTGGAAATTAGCTGAAACTCCCGAAATCTTGGAGAGGGGAATGGTACTAATAATTTAAATTGCAACTATAACAATGAGAACGTAAGGCGGGTGAGCGAAAATAACTATTTCGGTGGGAATCCGAGCTGCGGCGGTCTTCGCGCTATCAGCCGTGCGGTGGCCACAGTGTGAAAGAAAACATTGTAGATGCATTGTTGCTTAACATTTATAGCGAACTAGAGCGGGCATGGCACAAGGAAGAGAGGCGGGGAAACATGTTTAAATAACGGAACGTAGAATAACGATTGGATGCGAAAGAAACCCTCGTTAGACAAGTAACGTAACAGTCGACTTGCTGTCATGGTTAAGTGTGAATACACTGGCGTGCATAAAAAGTGGGCCATACACCTAGATTGTAATAGTGTTTTCTCTCAGTAAGATTTCCATCTACAGGTAACCAAAGTTTGACTACATCGAGCCGGTACCAAGTTTCTTTGTGTCTGGCTTGAAAAACAAACAGGGTCATAAGAGCTAATCAAGAAATGTTTTAATTGTGAAATGTAGGGGCAGCACACATGTCGTCTCTATGATGCTGTTTTGCTACTATGCACACAAGGAAATGTTAAATCAATTACAACATAATTCGGCACTCTAAAGAAAGGAGTGTTTGATTATTCGCTTCTGGACAACACATACAAGAGAGTTTTAAGCAACGACATGAAGATGAAGGTTTTAGGTATTGGCGTTGTCAAACGGGAATAACAGATATGAAACTTTGACTTCCATGTTACCTACAATGTTGCAACATCGTTCGGCAATTGGTTCATAATTTAGGGGAGGCATATACCGTACCATCTAACAGCTACAATTAAAGAAAAAGAGGACATCACGTTTGTAGAGGGGCGGGCGGCGAGATTTTTATCAGCTCCGTTTCAGGAACTCGAATCTGTTGTTAGAAATTAATATTTTCCCAATCTCTAATTATCGCAGTATCATGTCACTGCACCTCCCCGACGATGCCGTGTCAGCAGAACATAACATTTTCTCGGTTTACAGGTTTATTTATACTGTTGGCACGTGATGCCGAAACTATCTCGAGGACAAGTAATGATGCAGCATTATGCACTAACATTTGTATGCTGTGTAAAATAATAAGAAACTTAAACTTTAAATCTTTCAATCATATCAAGTGTGCATTTAGTGTTTCGGTTATTAGCTATAACATCCAGCATAACATAACGTTTCCACTGCTTAGATATCTTTTTATACTGCTGGTAGGTGGTGCGCGGAGCTGTCTCAAGCACAAACTAGGATTCGGTGAATTTACACGTATATCATTTGTAGAATAATTAGAGTCTTAAACTTTAAACATTTCAGTTAATCAAGTATTCACGCAGTGTTTCAGTTATACGTTATTGTACGTGCAATACCCGCTTAAGAAAATGCTCATAATGTGTTCCTTTTTTAAATCTTTGAATTGAACAGCCAATTAAACATAGGATTTGCATGCAAATTCACTAATTTTTTTAAGTTCCGTGTAATATGGAATTAAGTTCTGCAACATGTTTCATGCTCTATGCTTCTATGTAAAATTGTATAGTATTTACGATGTTGCTGCATATTTCAGCCACATATTGAGCTTACAGTATACATATCTTCAAAATTTTAGTTTGAAGATTAATTACTACACAATAATAATAATAATAATAATAACAATATTGGCTTTGTTGGGCACCCATATCATCTCTGAATTAGGTTCAGGGTAAACTTGAACGTACTTCTTAAAAACAGGTTGTTATTTTTCAATTTTGCTGAGTAAGAGCCCGCTGGTAGGAGGCATGGTAGCCGATATCACTGGACAAAGCTCATGGAAACACCACCTAGAGAGAAAGCCTTGCAATACAATGTATCACGTAACTTTGGGCTTCCAGCGGGTGCGGTAAATCAGTACTGTACGGGAGGGTTAATATTTTTATTATAATAATGGTACTTTCAAAGTGGTTGTTTCAGTTTTAATTGCTAGAACCAAAAGTGGTCTGCATGGAAATTGAATCTGTTGGTGTAATATTGTAGTAAATGACGGCTTATAGAAAGAAACTGACAACGTTCTAAGCAAGCAGAACACCTCGGTAAATTCGGAATTATTTTATTAATCGTGATTATTCTACAATAAATGCAATACTAATTAAATTTATTAATTATACATTTTACTATAGTATTTATTGTACCTCCATACCATAACATTGCAGAAATATAAAAAATAATATGCTTAATACCCCTGCTATGATGTTTCATTTCTTATCAGAATGGTAATATTTTTAACGTAGTTCTAGTAGGAATCATTTAATGTGAATTAAAGCAGAGATCGGGCCCTGACTTTGCTTAATTAGAATGAAATATTTAACCTTAATGCAAATATATCTTTCCTGGAAAGTATGGAAGCGGCCGACAAACAACACATTTGAGCTCCTTATTTGTGGTTAAGGGCATGTTACAAAACTGTGTTCCAAGATTGTTGAAATGTAAATAGACAGCAATAATGTCGATTTCTTGGTCTCTATAAAGTGCAGTTCACGAATCTACGTGTTCATTGAAAAGCGAATGACCGCAGTAAAAGATTGTGTTGCCACTTCTCTATAGTTTACGGAGTCGAAATGCCCTATCTTACCAATGTTAAAAGTTTAACCCATTATCTCGACTATTTAAGATGAATTTCAAGGTATATTGAGCAATATCTTTATTGTGGTTTGATGAAAAATATAATTCTTCCATTAGAAGGAAAAATTTGAAAAACAATGATTTTTTAAGTTACATAACTTTTTCGATAAAATTAAGCCTTTTTAAGTTTAAACATGTTAAAATTTCACCTCTTAGTGTCAATTAGTTTGAGATAATGGGACATTTGTATAGAAAATAGTAATTCTTCATAAATTGCTTTTAAACATAAAATTTAAAATAAAATGCAACCTAACTTTCCAAACACAAAGTCGCAGTACTTCGAAACTCACCTATGAAGAAAATATTAACGGAATGTCAATTCTGTGAATAGCTAAAGTAGAACTTTCCGATCAAAATAAGAAAAAGATATCTTCTCTAACATTAATATTTACAAAGTTATTGATGTATTACCAAGTGAATGTACCAAATTGTTCTAAAAAACTATTCGCAGGATTATTTCAACAATATTTTAAACCTATTTACAGTTGGTGTACCTGTATGAAAGTTTTACCAAAATAAGCGAGAGATTCAAAATGGTTATTTGCAAATTAAAACATGAAAATGGATGAAAATCATTAAAATTCCATTTCGACTCCCCTTAATATTTAGGAATTACTAAACGGTTCTAAAATGTTAAAATGGTTAATGTAACATACTTTGGAGTTATCTGTAGGAACAAAATTCTTGCTATGAATAACCCTAATTCATTTGTATTTCAGATCTTCATCTTTAGAAAATGAAAACAATAGCACTCACTTTTGAATCTTCGCGTAACTATTGCTACAATTTGATATACTATACGCCTCTGGGGTATACACGCCTGATACAATTTAAAACCACTAATCTGGAAATATTCCCACAATTGTACAGAGAGCAAACTTATCACAACGCCTAAAGAGTGTGACATAACGGCATGTGTTAATGTTTAATATAACATGTTTGATATAACATTCTTTAGGCTATAGCACAATGACGTTAATTGCTAATTAATTTCAATTTTTTTCAGGCGTAAGATAGGTTTCTCTCAATCCGTACATGTATCACATATTGCGGGCAGACCCAAGATGTAAATTAACACATTTTGCCCTGCACCAAAGCGGAACAGTTTGCTTTAAAATGTGCAGTAAATTTACGCTGTAAATTGTGTAGAATTTTAGAGAGATCCTAACAAAGTTTTGTACTCTGTGAGCAACTGTCTTCAAGGTGAAAGCGAATTGCTGCTTGTAATTTCAGCACAATTAATTTGCAGATTTAAAAATATCCTTGAGAGCAAACGAGCTTGTGCTAGCCGATACACTTACAGAGTTGTTACTGCATACTCCAAATTAAATTACAAGGTCCGAAAAGTCTAAGGAAGAGGCACATTATGTGTACCAAGAAGTGTAAGCTTAACTATACTGTAAGTAATTGCTTACTTCATATTTTAAAAATTATAGAGCACCCTGTCAAAATTTTCCCAATATAAGGCATGCATATTTTAAAAATATCTAGCACATACAAATCCGTTGTCTGGCGAATTAGATATATGAATACGAAACTGATGCTTTTCCGGGAATAATTGCATTGTTCCTTGAAGTCGCGTCAAACAATAAAACTTTATAAATGTAATATCTGTGTTGGGGAAAGTATGTAAATATAGCTGTGTTGGTCAAACATCCCACCTTTTTGTTTTTGGCGTTTCATAGGACCATCTAGGCATAGAGATTGTCATATTTTATTAATGCACACTATCACTTATACTTCCAGACTCTACGCAGCACGGGATGTAATTTTAGTCGAAGGAAAAATGTATCCTCCAACGATTATGCCGAAGAACATTTCAGTACATTAAGAAACTTCTTTCCACTTCAACTGAGTGCAGAGCTGAAACAGCCAATGCCTTCCACAAGTATATCATATTCGAAATTTACATCTATTTTAAACACTGTCGGTCTAAGAAGATGCTTTTACAGCATTAAAAAAAAAATGCTTTAAATTCTTGACCAATTTTCCTAGAGAGTCACAAATGCTGTTCGCCCCCTTGAGAAATGACTGCGTATCGCGTCTGTTGTTTCTAACCAAGTTATCGGTGTTGTCAGAATAGAAAAGGACTACTAATTCTGCCAAACTATAAAGTTAGAATCACTCATTAAATTTGGACACATGTCTACTGATGTAGCATTATGCCATCAAAAATGTCAATTCCTGATTTGACTATCAAAAAACTCAATGCTATGATTGGAATTTGAACCACTGAGCTATCATGGCCAAATGTCGATACAACATTAAATTCCGCAAATGACTCGCGTTTTCCCCAGTAAACCACACGAGGAGATTTCATATTATTTTGAATCACATAACTAATGGCGATTTGATATTGTAAGCACTGTAAGTCCCGGGTTTCGTAGTATTAAGAAATTATTAGATCAATCATTGTGAATCAATTGGTTCTTACACAGGACAGGAGCTGAAAAAGTAAAATTGTCACGGAACCAAGAATGATACAGCCAGAGGAACATAATATGAGCTAAATTACGTCGCCTCATAATTAACAATTTGTGAGATTGCTTTTTCTGTAATGCTGAAAAAGTATTCTGACAACGAAAGGGGAAAAATGCAACAAAATAGTGAAAATCTGCCAAAAGGTGACTAGTAGATAATAAAACGCCTACAAATGCATACAAAAGCCAAATAAAATTAAGCCATGTTCATCTCGAGGTGAAACAATGGCCCATCATTAAATGTTAGAGTAAGCTTATGTAATGCTGTTTCAAGATGTTTATAAATTAACATTTTAGAGCTGTCCATATTCAGTTCTTAATTATGGGGATTAAATGGGAAAGGTTGAAGCGCAGATCTTTGGCTAAGGGTCAATCAGTTGGCACATCTCCATGAGGTCAATTTTTATTGGGGCTATCTTAAAGAAAGTTTTCCTGACACATCCAACAACGTCATCAGAGTTGAACGTGATCTCGCAAGAAATTGCCATATTGCAAAACACTGTCTACAAAATGAATGAAAGATGATGCAGAAAGAACCACAGACATGTTTCAAAAGTTTATAGAAATCAGACACCACTGTTTACCTAAAAATAATGATTTTGTTTCCTTACAATCTTAAAATTGTTTTATTTAAAACAGCCGCCTACTGGTCACTTGGGGAGGGGGGGGCAGAATTCTGCAACAATGTCAGGTGTTTAATAAAATTTCAGTTTAATTACTAAAGTGGAGCATATTTAACTATAGTATAAGTGCGCATTACAGATGTTTTCATTTGCCTGAAAATTAAACAATGGTTCAATTATATTTGCAAACTCTAATTTACAGAAAACAATGTTTGTTTACTTTCTCAACACTTACTATGCATGGTCTATGTGTATAGAGAAAGTATTGCATTCCACCCAAAAATTCGATACCGAGATCTCACCGGAAATGTTTTGAGGTCCCCTTTGTCCGAGTGTGTATCGCGCGCGCGCCTTTAGACAGCATAGCTCAAAAACTAAAGGCGTTAAATTACAAACTCGGTATTTAAGTTGTGTATCTTCTAAGAATGTGACACGTACGTTTTAAAGAAAATTCCATCTCCAACTACCCTTTATATGGAAACATTTTTGAAAATGTTTTTCTCAAAAAAAAGCTCTAACGGTTTTGAATAAAATATTGTGTAATAAAACTATTTGAATCACAAATAAAGTGTACATCTTGAAATTTTTGGGAATAGCTTATGAAGACCTGTTCGTTCTTGATGCATTTTGTATAATTGGTAAATTAAGAGATAGAAAAAACTTACTGAAAAAACAAATGTAGATCTCGTGAAAACACACAATTTATGTCATATACATCTTTGTTGTAGAGTTAACCATTTCTGAGACATTTCTGGTTATTGGTTTCAGTTTTGAAATACTCAAGATTTTCTAATATTGAAATTTGTCAACTCCTGGCCATGCAAAGAAATGGATTTGAATCACATAGCAACACTTTTAAGATATTTGACTATGATCTTTAGCCTCATTTCCCTTCTACTCACAAGCAAGCAAATGATAGGACCGCTTCTGTTAACGCTTATGTCGATTAGTAAGATGTAGACAGAAGAATAAGCTTTTTAAGTATAATTTATTACAGATAGATAGGTGAATAAAACACATTAGATTTTTAAATAAGTAAAATCGCAAAACAATTTAAAAATATCTACAGAAAAAAACTAAGTGATTAATTTCGAAGGAAAAATGCCAAAAAGAATAAATATGGTAGTAGACTTCAAAATATGTGTATATTTTCAGTTTCAGCTACTTAGGATGTCAAACCTCAAATTTTAAAGAATGATTTAGAACAACTATTTGTATACATTTATAAAGCTAAATGTTAGTATTAGGATATTAAATAAAATTCGTAAAGATACCATTCTAGTCTTTTACTAGACAATGGCTTACTAACGGTAATACACGGTGTAGAATTGGAAAAATATGTTATTTAATTGGAGAAATTAAATTATTAAGATCTATAGCTGAAAACTTAGTTTTGGACCATAAAAGAAACGATATTAGGAGAGGGATGAATAAAAAAATGTCAACTGTAATAGAACACTCTAGAAAACAATTTCAACAAAGTGAGATGGATTCAACCCATATTCCAGGCAATAGATATAAAACGTGCAGTAGTTGCTGATTAATTTAAAGTTTGTAAAAGGACATATGATGTATTCCATTCATATGCCTTTATCTAGCTGTTCCACATATAAGCTATTCTTTAAAAAGGTTATTATTTTATCCACATCATGCTAATCGAAATAAACATTAGCAGGATTGCTCTTATTACTTACACCTTAGTGAGTATAAGGGAAATAAGGGAATACATTAGGCTAAAGCGATAGTCATATCTTTTAAAAGTTTTTGAAGAGTTAACGTAGTTCAACATTGAAACCAATAGCAAGGAATATCTCGAAAACGGCCAACTCTACAACAAAACGTATATTACATAAATTGGTTGTTTTAACGAGAACTTCTTTTTTGTGTTAATGTTTTGTCTCTTTGTTGTTTATAATCTGTGAAAATTCAGCAAAATTAATCCAGAATAAAGGGTTTTCAGGGACTATTCCCAGAAAATTCAAGAAATGCATTGTACTCGTGATGTAAATATTTTTAATATACTATACTTGAATCAAAAGCATTAAAGCCATTTTGAGAACATTTAAATTTTCAGAATTTTTTCCATGTAGAGGTAATTTGGGGTGGAGGGATTTTCTTGCAAATATTCGCGTGGCATCCTTGGAACATATTTATTATAATACCAAGTTTGGTATTTAACGGTCTTTAGGTTTTTGAGCTTTGATGTCCCCCACACAAACGGACTTTTTTTTTTTTTAAAAAAAAAAGCTTCTTTGATCTTAAGGGACCTCAAAACATGCAGAATAATTCAAAAGTGTCTTAACATTTTTCTCATGTTTAATTTATGCATTTCTTTATAGGTACTTGGAAACTATGTTTACAATAGAGGAAAGATTAGCTGTGTTTTCGCTCATATGTACGAGGATTGACCTACAAGCAGGTCCAAGAAGAATTCACTAGAAAGTCAGGATACCAGGCCTTAGTAGGCAGGATATTAAACCTCTGGTATTGAAACGGACAGGATCTATTGCTGATGAGGCGATCATTGTTCGTGCCACTTCAACGAAGTCTTCCCTGGTTGGTGGATCGGTCCTGGTTCACCGAGAATTTGGGTGGCTGGTTCTCCAGCTCTAACACTGCTGAACTTCTTTGTCTTGAGTTCAGTCAAGTCCAAAGTGTATGAGTGAGCAATTGAGAAGCCGAAGCGCTGCAGCGGTAGCAGCAAATGGCCAGTTATGCTGACAAAAATGTTTCGATCTGCACAGCAAAAATGAAGCCTGTGCTGGGAATTAGTGCCACCATTTGAAATGTACTGGGTGCAACATCCAGTGGTCATTACTTTCTATATGTAAATCAAGATGTGATATAACACATTGTTTTGACGAAAATGTCAACCTTTTTAATCACCCTGTATTTCCAGTGAAACCTCGACATCAAATTTTTGGGTAGAGTACAAATCCTTCTCTAGCTATGTACATTGTATGTATATACGTGCTAGAGAAAGTTATAATACAAGGTCCTTTGTGTCTTACCGTAATGTTTTCCGGTGAAGGTCTTATTCCTACCAATCAAAGCGACTGAGGACATTAAGACATGGCCTCGTGAACGAGAGTTAAAATCCGCAAGGACCGTACTCCCTGACTTGAGCGTTTCGTTTTTGTAAACATTTCTAATGGTTTTCTACGGTCCTTCATAACTCGCAAATACCGAAGAGGCACCTAAAGCATAAGGCTGGAAGGTTTCTGCTCCAAATTTCCTTTTTCAAGTATTTCATGCCATGAATAAGCAGTGTCCAATTCCTTGGAGCCGTATAAATTTATAAATGAAATGCGTTCACTGTGAAAGTATATAAGTTGAATTACACTATTCTAATCCTAGTTTTATTATTGATATTTGTGTTTCTGTAGTTTGCTGTGTGATATCTTTAACAATGCATGTGGCACAGTTCACAAATACTGATTTGGTGAAATCTCTTGTTTTGCAGAAGCCGTGTGTTTTATATATCGTGTCACTATATGTCGAAGTTCGTAGTTTGTCTGCCTCCATTCTTGTGTTGCAATGGCGTCGTTTGAATACCAATGGAAAAGAGAAAATCTATATGGAGCGACTTCTATTCAGCCGTAACAATTAAGAGCGAGGATTAAAACCTATTTTTAAAAATTGTATTTCTGCTTAAACTTGTCTGTCACTAAATGAATATCTTAAGCTCATGGTTTCTTTGCGCTTTCAATGGATAACATTAACATGCACTGAATTTAAATTCTTATCCACATAAATGAAAAAAACGTGAATGTTCCATACTTCTGACATTCTCGACCTATTCTGTAAGAAACTATTCTTACATAAGCTTATTCCTCTATCTTTTTCATGTTAATCAAGATAAACATCAGCAGAAATGGTCTTATTACTGAATTCCACGTAGAAGGGAAATAAGGAAATACATCATGATAGTCAAATCCTTTAGAAACTGCTACATGCGATTGAAATTCGGATAGCCTTGCATGGGCAGGAATAAAACGAATGTAACAGTAAGTTAAAGGAAAGTTTTAAGTATATTAAAATTCAAACCAATAACAAGGAATATCTCGAAAACATGTATATTGCACAAATTGCGTGGTTTAACGAGCTGTACATTTTTTGTAATAATTTATCCCTATCTTACGGATAACCAGTTAGGCAAAAGTCACCCAGAATGAAGAGGTCTTCAGAGGTTATTTCCAGAAAATTCAAGATATAGGTACATTTTATTTGTCATGTAAATATCTTTAACATACGATAGTTTTGATTTTTTTAAAAAATACCTAACGATTTTGATTAAAATTCCGAATATTAAAGGTGTTTATTTAACACAATGGATTTGGATTTTCTGGGAATAGTTTCTGAAAATGTCTTCATCTTGGATGACCTTTGCATAATTTTTGTATAGGTAACTGTAAACCGTAAGAGCTAGACAAAAGTTAACAGCCTACTCTACAAAAAAAAAAAAAAAAAACCTTGGTTAGCATGTTTTTATGATTAGCATGAAATAGATAGAATACGCTATTGTAAGTATGGTTTGTTATAGAATAGGTAGAGAAAGTTATGTTATGGAACACATCGTATTTCTTTTTTCCATGAGAAACTACCTTTGATTTCGTTTGGAGGACAGGCCCCATGGTAAACTGTTGGTTTCCTCAATGCTCCTGTCTTTGTAAGTTAGGGGCAGAAAGTGCTCTGTCCCCCGTCAGTTGACTTTTATGATTTATAACCAAGTCTCAGATCCTTGGCCCTGACCTATTTTACTCCTAACCTCTTACTCTCCAATTTCAGTTCATTTTGTTTTAGATTCCAGCGAGTAATACACTTAAATTTTATAGAGCCTAAATTTACCTAATTTTACGTCAAGGGGACAAGGCACTGTAAAATGGTCAAAAATAAAGTTTTTTGTTTTAGGCACTAATAAAATCTATTATTTCCAGTTGCAGCAACGATATACTTTTGGGGCTTTTTAAGACATTTAAATAGCATAGCTTGCATTCCTTTAAAGTTGATCCTTTGTAGAATATTTGAATCAGTTTTCTCAAAACAACATTTTTGAATACCTATGTACCTTTTTCTCAGAAAGTATAAACGATAGAGAGCTAATTTCAGTACTTGTATCAACACATAGTTGAACTTTATGAACCACAATCATAATTTTATAATATATATTAGTGATATTAAAAAAACAATAGTATTGCAAATGTTCCACATTTTTACATTTTTGACTTTGCAAATAATTGTTTTTGCAATTTCTAGTGAAATGAACTATATAAATAGATAATTGAGGTTCAGAAGATAGCTGATTACACTAGAAACAAGCATGCAAATGCCTGATTCTATACTGCAAGTAATGCCAGAGAAAAGGGTACACAAATTCACATGTTATAAGAGTAAATTTTATTATTCTTCTGCTAACTGAAATGCTTTTTAGATTCAACCACATTAGTTATCAATGCAAACATTGTAGATTGTAGATTTGTAGAATAATTCATAACATTTTCGGGAAAAACCATTCAGAACTTTAAGAGTTAACTTAACTCACATAAGGTATAATTTCCCTATGCTTAAGACTACCTCGTCCGCTTAAGACCGAATTATACCTATTTTTACTTTCTGTGCATCTATGGTACGTAGGTGGAGAAGGTATTGCATTTTACCCAAAAATTCGATACCGAAATTTCGTGGGAAATAGTGGTTTTACAGTCCTCGCTATCCAAAAAAATACTTTTTTGAAAAAGGTCCGTGTATGTGCGTGTCCCCATCCGTCCGTGCCTTCATGTGTTTGTGAAAATAAATCCAAAAAGGAAAAGTCAAATCAAGTTCCAAACTTGGTATCTTAAGTTTAGACATATATTCCAAGGATGCGATACGAAGATTTTAAGGAAAATCTCTCAATCCAAAGTACCCTTTACATGAGAACATTTTCGAAAATTTTGCTTTTCTCAAAAATAGTTGTAATTAATTAAAATGCCATATATTAAAGATATTTACATGAAAAATAAAATGTGTATTTTGAATTTTTTAGGAATAACCTTCATTCTGGATAAATTTTGATGAATGTTACTTAACTTGTAAACCGTGAGAGATAGACAAAAACTTACTACACAAAAAAATGTAGAGCTCGTTAAAACACACAATTTATGCCATGTATATTTTTGTCGTGGAGCTGACCATTTTTAGATATTCCTTCTTATTGATTTCAGTTTTAAAATAAACTTTTTTCATATGGGAAGGTTTGGTTATCACTTCGGCCTGGTGTATTCCATTATTTCACTTTACTTACAAGACATCGAGCTATAGGACATTTTGTTCGTTTTATCTCGATTAGCATGAACTAAATATAAGAACACTCTTTTTAACAATTTGTTACAGATGTGAATGGAACACATCAGATTTTCCTTGATAGTACCTAAAAATCTCTTAACTTTGTTACTTAAGCAAATAGGGCACTTTTATTTAATAAACATATTTTCAAAGTGAATGTGAAAGGGGACCGTTCGAATTAGGACAATGTCAAATAAATGGAATTAATGTAATCTTACTTTAATATTCCGGCACAATGCTTGCAATATTTAGGTGTAATTGAAAGGTTCATATTCAGTTAAAATAAGTTTTACTAACTTAAGCTATTGTTGAAAGTGCTTTTCAGACATACGCGCGCGGGCGACATTTTCTGAATGTGTGATGTTTACATGTAACAATAGGTTATCACTTGATGCAAATATTTTATAGTACTATAGATAATATATATTGTTTACAGTTTTCAATATAGGGAGTTCCATTAATTAGTATACACTACATTTTATAAACCAGTGGCAAGTTATCCAGCCTTGTTTTTACAAGTAACAAGAAGATATCGCGCCATGCCCAAAAGTAAATCATAAAGAGATGCTCTGCTTTACAACTAGACCATGATCGACGAAATCATTTACGCAGAATGAAAAGTTATTTATTTTAACGCATGTCAGAAGTAGTAAGGAACAATATCTTGTAGTTTTCGCGATTAGTTAGTTCTTCACCCTACAATTTTTGTTAAATAATATTGGAGTGCAGTTTAAACTATCATCTTTTTAGACTCCAATATATCCCTCAAATGTTTGTGACTTAATTATTGCAAGTAGTAGATATTTAAAGGGACTAATTTTCTCGTTTACATTTAATTTGCAGGTGCCCGCAGTTGGTGCAACAGTTATAATTAATTTAATCTTTTACAATTTAAAGTTACAATGGCTTATACAAATGCATACTCCAGTGATTTGTACAAATTTATATTACAAAAATCCTATAAAATCCTAATATACCAATGGAGAGAACCTAATTAAATCTTAATGTAACCTTTTATAATTCAAAGTTACAGTTTAATACCCAGTGATTTATCCAAATTTATGTTCCAAAAATCATATATAAATCTTAAATTGAACAAACCAGATCCTTTAAAATCCTAATATACCAATAGATATAACCTAATTAAAGATTAATATAAAATTATAAAATTTAAAGTTACAGTGTTTTATTGCCCAGTGATTTATACAAATGTATTTTCAAAAAATCCTGTAAGTTCCTAAATTGAGCATATCTTATAAATCCTAATGTACCAATTCGTGGGACCTAATTAGAGGTTAATTTAACCTTTTAAAATTTAAAGTTAATGTTTTAATAATGTTTAAGTGATTCATAAAAATCTATTTCCAAAAATCCTATAAATTCCTAAATTGTGCCTAATATACGGATAGACAGAACCTAATCATATTCCGAAGTTTGTTTATAACATTGCAGAGTGACTTTTGAATGCCACTGTCGTTAAACCAAACGTAATTGCACAGTGTTATGTCGTAACGTTGTCCAAGATGAGCAAATGTGGTTCCTCCGAGTTTCGGGCTCTGCCGCAGCGATGGCAGCATCGAGCAGCTGATGGTCGATATGTCGATTCCTTTTCCCAATGTCGTTCGCCATCTATGTTGCGAAAGTTGAACAAAGTTGTAGCATATTCTTGTTCCTGAGTATCGGAAAAGATGTAAGTAAAGTGATCTGGAACTTTTAGAGTGACGAAAGCATTGATTGCCTGTAGCAGCGACTTTTATTTCATGTCGCCCGTCGGTTTGGCATAGGGGAAAGCTACAAAGTTTATAAGAGTAGGTAAAACTTTTTTTCCAGTTTCCCTTTGAAACTGCATGTTAATGGGACTTTGATATCATTGTGTTACTGAAAGACGCAGGGAGAGAGAGAAAAAAGACTGACGAGGGGAAAGAGTATTGTAAGATTTAAAATGGATTATGAAGTTAATAAAAGAAACCTGAAAATGTTCTCTACATACAAAAGTTTAGCCCTCTAAAAGGTATATATGGTTAATATGGCATCGATTTTTGTGTAGCTACTAGATGCAGATTTCATTTAAATGGATACATTTGCTCAGATTCGATATCTAAGCTGGATAATAATGCTATGATGGAGATGTTAGTGATGTAATTTGCTTCACTGCACTTATTGCCAATTTGAGAGACTTCAAGCTCTTCAAGTTGAAAGCCAAGACTTCTGTGCCTTTGCGGGTTGGTAATTTTCTTCAGAATAATCGTAATTGTGATTAATCCCAGGAGGGGACTAATAAGCAGTAGACTTCTGACGCTGAGGTTCTGAGAAATTGTCTTAACATTAAAGTTAATAGTTATCAAGGTTTTACTACGTAATGCATACAATAGTTTTAGAAAAACTCAATAAAATAAATGCACTAATATAGGTTCTACATAAAATATAAACGGCATCGACAGCCATTTGTCATGGCCGCCTGAATCTTAGTAAACGCCTCCTAGGAAGAATTGCCCATAAGAATCCGAGATGCCAGTGCTCATTTCTAAATAAGAAGCTTGCGGTTTAAAATATGGCTGAAAATCCCAAATCGGGAGTTACTAGTTTAAAATCTCTGTAGTGGTGTATGTGAAAAATGGTGACAAGTTTTTATTAACATAAAAAGATATTAGGATAGATTTCTTATTTTATAATCTATTTTGTTAAAAATCCAGTAATGTGTATGACCACTTAATCTGGATATGTATCGCACCGCTAAAGGTTAGCATGACTACTTCAGTAGTCTTAAGTACTATTTTCCGACTTGTATTTGATGGGGTTTATTTCTTTACATTTTTAAAGTGGTACAGGAAGTGTTTTATTTCATCCAGAAATTCAGTGTTGAGATTTCAATAGGAATACAGATATTTGAAGTGCATTGAACAACTGCCACACTCCCAAATCATAAAAGAATGATCATCCTCCCAGAGAGAGAGAGAGAGAGAGAGAGAGAGAGAGAGAGCATACCATTCAAAAATTAAAAGCCAATAATGTTAGAAAACCACTTGCTTGAGTCGGAGTTGAGCATTCCAAAAGATTTCAGGAAAATCCCCGCACCAAACTACCTTTCGGGGTAAATTAAAATCCCTATACCTGGTATAATGTCACAACTCCTGTGAAGTCCTTTGAATGTTGAGTAAAAGTATTGTATATTTCTGTAGAACTAGAATTTAGAAAAAAAAAAAAAAGAAAAAAAAAAAAGAACCCCGTTTTCAGAAGAACTGCACAATTTATGAAAATATAGAATTTATGTGATTATTCGAAATATTCCCTGGTTCTTGTTTACATTTTCTCGCGATGGGATTAAAATAATCCCTCCTTTTTATCACAAAAACTTTTTAACATATATCTAAACATGAATTATTTTAATAACTCCTAGATAAAACATGTAACAGACGAGCTGAAACACCTGGCGTTGCTTGTGATTTGACGGCTCCACTTTCTCAATGGACTTGCTTTGCTTTAGAGGCATTTAAAAAGTATATTACTACTCCACGGCATTTCACGTGTAAATCTATTAATATATTATTCTAGACTGGTACTACAAAACTTTGTAAATTCCTCATTTCTATTTTTGGCTATTAAGGTTCAATGCAACACACGATTTATATTCAAATTCAGCAAACGTTCTTCATTAGCTTTGGCGGCTTTGTTGTGCCATGTGTGTCACAGCTGCATGTTTCACCAAAGTCCTTCACGTGCGCTATTTTAGTTCTAGGTTAGTGAGTGTTTACTCTGATTTTCATGCAATCCCGTCGCCAATCTAGCGAGTTTCTCTCACAGTATTGAGTTCGCTCTTCCGAAATAGTGGCAAAATGACATGACAAATAAAATGTATATCTTGAATTCCCTGGGAACAGCCTAAGTTCTCTTCATTCTGCGTGACTTTTGCATAACCCGTATACCGTAAGAGATAGATAGAAGTTTACTACCAAAAAATCTACAGCTTTTCAAAGCACAATTCATGTCATGTACATATTTGTTGTAGAGCTAACCGTTTGCGCGATATTCCTTATTAGTGGTTTCAGGTTTAAATAGTTACATTTTACTCTAACTGGAGTATGTCCGTGTTTCTTTTATTTTACTCCGGCCATGAAAGAAGCGAATTTCAATGACAAACGCATAGAGACAGTCTTTAAAACATTTGACTAGTTCCCTTCTACTTATCGGCCACTTTTAAGTAATACGACCTTGCTATCTCGATTAGAATGTGGTAGAAAGAAGAATGATCTTTCTAAGAAGTCTGTAGTTCAGGCAGAGAAGGTCATGTAAATGGAACACAAGATTTTTTCTTCTTGTTTTGGTGCTTATTTGCTTGCCTATTTTACTATTCTGTTTGTTTAGAAATCAGGGTTTTAGTAATAATTACTGTACAGCGAGTATAACATTTTTTTCCAAAATCCAATTTCAGGTATTCAAGCAATACCGAACAAAATAATTTCCAGGTTATCAGTCCGTAAAACATGGGTAACCTCGAACAAGCTGCAAAATGTGTTGTAGATAGATACTCGTGACCAGTGGTCATTCGGATTTGTGCCAGATGAGTTCCCAGACTTCCTGGCTAGAACACACATGAGGTAATGAATTTTGATAATCGGCGTTAATCATGGGCATGGACAAAATGGATGCCCAGATCTGCTGTTGACACGCCTATCAGCCCTGTCTGGTGATCGATCCAAGGGTGGGAAAATGGGCTCACAGCTTGTTCATAAATCGAGTATTTGTTTCCTGGTTTTTGTATTAGGTGAACTTTTACAATACCAGGGGTAATTGTGCTCAATTTTCCTTTCAGTTGTGCATTTTTACTTTCAGTAGCACATATGTATAGTGTAGATAGTAGATGGGAAGTTATTGTATTCTACCCAAAAATTGGATACCGACATTTCACCGAAAATGCATTGAGATATATTTTGAGATTTGCTGAAGCCAAAGAAGCATTTTTAGAAAATGCTCGTGCGTGTATGAAGGAGGCATTATAGCTCAAAAACGAAAAGTCAGTTAAATACCAAACTTCATATTTAGTTTCAGTATCTTCGAAGGATGCGACACAAAGATTTGCAAGAAAATCCCCCCACTCCCAGCTACCCTTTACATGGATTTTTTTACTAATTTTTTTTATTTTCTCAAAAATAGCTCCTAACGATTTTGATTAAAATGTTATATGTTTAAGATATTTTCATGAGAGTCGAAATATGTAAGATTTTTCTGGGAATTAGCTCTGAACACTGCTCCATTCTGGATGTCTTTTGTATAACTCGTAAACCGTAAGAGATTCACAAATATTGACTGCAGAAAAGGAAAGGAAAATAAAAAAGGTAGACTTAATCGTTTCCAGATATTCCTTGTTATTAGTTTCAATTCTTAACTACTTAAATTTTTCTTAAGCGAAGCGGGAAGTCAACTTTCGTTTCACCTGTTTTGTTTTATTCCCGGGAAGCAAAATAAAACCGATTTTCAATTATTTCAAATAGCTTTTAGAAGATTTGACTACCGCTCTATTCTATGGTATTCCCTTATTTCCCTTCTACTTTAAGGAAGCAAGTAATAAGACCATTTCTACTAAAGTTTATCTCGATTAGAATGACGTAAATAAAACAAGGAAGGTTTGTAAGGAAAGTTTGTTTGTCGAACTAGGGAAAGCCATGTGAATGGGAATGGTTAGATTTTTATTTTTGCAATGTGAGCAATTTGTAAAAGGAATTTGTTTGCAATATTTGTAAAATTTTATCTGCACATTAATTATTTTCTTAAGCAGCAGAACTCCGCGTACTTTGCTTTATTAACTAGGCGATTCTCAATTCTCTTTCTGCTTCCATCCCCTTTATATCCCTCTAGTACACTTTCTCTACCTGCTCTCCCATTCTCACCCTTCCACAATTTTTCATTTTCTCTTTCACTATGCTATTCATTCTCGATCTTCTATTTCTGTCTTTCTTTCTCTCTCTCCTACTCATCGCCTTCTGCGTAATTTCAATATATATATATTTTGAAAATGATATATGTAACAACGGTTTCAACGACGTTAGTACACAGTAAAACATAAGTTCGGAACTGCACTCCCTCCCCCTGGTAACTACTCTACGTATATGAATAATAATGCTAGCAAAAAACTGTGGAACTTCTTTAGCCTTCATCCTACCGAAAGTTTTATACTCGTCAGAATCAATATGCCCAAAAATGTTATGTAACATTTTTCATGAAACTCAGTAAGCGATATATTACGATTTTCTAATTTTCCACCTTTGGGGAGGACAATTAAAGTACAATATATAACGTAGCAATAACTGGGAGCTAAATCATATGTTAAATACAAAGATGCACAGTATTCGATTCGGTTATTCTTGCACGAGGGAAAAAAAAAAACAATCAAACACATTTTAAAAATGAAGATATTTTGTTTCAGGGGCAGCCCATTATATAACTTAACATAAATTGAAATAACGGGGACATTTTCGGGGATTTTCGAAAGTAAGTTCAATCATTTAAGCCGCTACACACACACACGCACACACACGCACACACACACACACACACACACACACACACACACACACAAGAGGGTCGGCAGATAAATCCCGGGCCTCACACAGATTGGCCGCTAGGCCAATTAGACGGTAGCATTGTATAGCTTAACTATAGACTAGCTTGTATCCATAGTTACTGGTCCATAACTTGTTTAGTTTTCGAATGACAGCATTTTAAACAATAAGAGTTTTCACGAAAATTGATGATTTGGAAAAACGAGCAGTGATTAAATATTTCCATTTGAAAGGCTTAACGCTTAAAGAAATCAAGGAGGTAATTGAAAGACTGCCCCGTTATATTCAATGATTAAAATGTGGATTGCAGAGTTTAAAATAGGACGTACGAGCACTAGTGATGAGCCTCGCTCTGGACGCCCTGTAGAAGTGACAACTCCAGAGAACATTGAAAAAATGCATCGTTTAGTACTGGAAGTCGGCAGATTAAAGTTGTTTGAGATAGCAGAGGCTGTAAACATATCAAAAGAACGTGCGGTAATATTTTAAGTACTTAATGTTTTGGACTTTTACAAGGTCTGTGCAAGATGTGTGCCGCGTTAGTTGACACCTGATCAAATGTTGCAAAGAAAAACTGTTTCTGTTAAGAATGTGAAGCTCTACCGTAAAAATCCCAGTGAATTTTTGAGACGGCTTATTACCATGGATGAAACTTGGGTACATCACTACACTACACAGTAAATCATCCAAAACAGTAAATTGTGCCAAGTGAACCAAGCTCAAAAAAGGCTAAGTCAATTTTGTCAGCTAACAAGGTTATGGCGAGTGTTTTCTGGGATGCATAGGGAAGTATTTTTATTAATTACTTGGAAAAGGGTAAAAATATCACTGGTAACAACTACGCAAGCTTACTGCAACGTTTGTGTGATGAAATGAAAAGAAAAAAAAATGTTTCATCCGTTCAGTCATTACAACGATAAAAATGTGCGAATTAAGATTGGAATTGAACATCCACCCCATTCGCCAGATCTAGCACCCAGTGAATACCACATATTCCCAAACCTCAAAACATTTTTTTGGAGGACGGAAATTGCAGAGCAACGAGGTGATCTTTTATGTAGTAAACAGCTATTTTGAGGAATTTGATAAATCGCACTACAGATATTGTTTAATTAAATTAGAACACCGATATGACAAATTTATTAGCCTTTCTGGAGATTATGTTGAAAAATAAAGCCATAGAAAAAAAAAAAAAAAAAGGAAAAGAAAAGGCTGTTTTCATTGGGAGGCCCGGGACTTACCAGCCGACACTAGTGTGTCGGCTGGTAAGTCTAACCAAACAAAGTCTAACCAAGTTCATCTCAAAGGTGATTTGCAATTTTACGATAGATACAAATATTGAACAAAGAATCTGTCTCCGTGTGCCGAATCGCTGAAAATGTTACTGAGGGCTTACGGTGAATTGACTTTATAAAAACACGTGCATATGAGTGGTACAGCGCATTCAAAAGTGGAAGATTTCCCTCCCTCTGTTCGGTCATCAACGGTTTCAACTGAACTGAACATCGCTAAAGTGAAGAAAATGGTGTCTGAAAATCGTCGCTTAGGTCTGAGAGAGATTGCCGCTGAACTTTCTGCGTCTCACGAATCGATTCGTACCATTTTAAACGATTGTTTGGGTATGACACGCGTTGCAGCTCGGTTAGTTCCGAAAGGTTTCTACAAAAACTCAATCGCCTAAGGTTTGCTGAAGACATGCTAGAACGAGCCAGTTTCGACCCCACATTCATGAAACGCATTGTAACTGGTGATGAGACGTGGTGTTTGAGTTTGACACTCAAATCAGTCAAGAAGTTTCCGAAAGGCGCCTTCCAACTGAACCGAAGCCTAACTCGATCAAAACTGAAGGTCATGTTGACAGTTTTTTTTTCTCGATTATCTCGGTGCTGTGTACTCGTGAGTTCTTGGCAGAAGGTCATATGGTAAATAAAGACTACTATTTGAGCATTATGAGGCGTTTGAGAGAACAAATACGTCGAAAAAGGCCAGATTTGTGGAACGACAAATCATGGATTCTGCACCACGATAACGCACCAGCTCAAAAGGCTATTATTGTGAACGAATTTCTGGCCAAAAGCTCAACAAATGTCATCGAACAACCACCGTTTTCACCTGATCTGGCTCCTGCTGATTTCTTTCTCTTTCCAAAACTGAAGTTACCACTTCGAGGCACCCGTTTTCAGGAGATAAAAGGACATAAAGGAAAATTCGCGGCGACAATTGACATCGATTCCTAAAAGTGCCTACAAAAAATGTTTGATGATTGGATTATTCGTAGGCATAAATGTATAATTTCAGAAGGGGCCTACTTTGAAGGCGATAAAATAAAATTGGATGAATAATTCTTCTTCTTTTTTTTTGCGTTTTATTGGCAAATTCCCGGAACTTTCTTGACACAGTAGTGTGTATGCATTGGGAAAAATGGGGTTTACAAAACATTGGGAAGATGTCAAGCGTTCTGTTGTTCAAGTATAGCTTTCTGTCATCGAAACCGTACACAGCATTTTGCAGATAAAGGCTTGAAATTTTGGCTATTTCTTGCGAGTTGGCACTTTTCAGTTGCAATGGGGTTTTGGATGAGTCGGGAAAGCTCGTTTTTATGATAACCCCATAACCAAAACTCGGCTGGATTCAGGTCTTCACTACTGTTAAGTATCCAGACACGATCGCCAAACATCTGCGTAATTAACTGTTTTACAGGAGTGGGATGGAGCACCATCTTGTATAAAGATTATTTTCCATAACATGAAGATTTTTACCAAGTTGAAGGAGTTTCGTAAAATGCTGCACCTAGTAGCGCTCATTGTTTACTGTCACAACCTGTCTTATTCCATCAATATCTTCTTCGAAGAAATATGGGCCTATGATTTCTGAAGTGAAGCCACAGCGTACACTAACTTTCAAATCGTGAAGACTTATTGAATTAAAGTCTCGTTGTTTTCTAACCAAAGTCAGCAATTGGTTTTCTGCTGTTTGTCAACTTGAATGGCAACCTAAAACGAGGAAGCAGATATATATAAATAATAATAGTAATAATGTAAAAATTAACATTTTCCATTTGGAGAAATGTTACAAATATCTTCGGTTTGTTTCCTCAAAAGGTTACCGGAATACGAGATACAAAAGCTATTATTATCCAACGTTGTTTTTTCTCGAGTTGACGATTCATTATTGCGCCGTCACTCTACTTTTGCTAGTTGGCATCACGTTTTAGGTGACGTTATATGTTACGCACACCACTTTTTACTTTCTCTAGCCCGCATGTACTATATGCATAGTGCATAGAGATGGTATTGTATTCCACCCAAAAATAAGATTTCGAGATTTCACCGAAAATATGTTTTGGGATCGTCTGAATTCGAAAAAAAAAACATTTTTAGAGAAAGGTCCGTGTGTGTCTGCACAGCATAGCTCAGAAATGGAAAAAAAAAATCGTTAAATACCAAACTTGGTACTTAGGTTTAGTATCTTCCAAGGATACGACACGACAAGGATACTACAAACTACCCTATAAATGGAAACTTTATTGAAACTTTTCATTTTCTTAAAAATGGCTCTAACGATTTTGATTAAAATCCCGTATATTAAAGTTATTTGCACCCCCCGCCAAAACGTATATCTTGAATTTTCTGGGAAGAGCCTCTGAAGAACTCTTTATTCTGGATGAATTTTGCCGAATTGTGGTTAACTAGTAAACCGTAAGAGATGGAAAAAAACTTACTGCACAGAAAACGTATAACTCGTTAAAATACACAATTTATGTCATATACATTCTTTTTCATGGAGTTTACGTTTTTGAGATATTTCTTGTTATAGTTTCAATTGTAAGGTACTTATACTTTTCTCAGGCAACAGGCGTCCTTCTTTCTTTTGTTCTACTCCTGGCCAAGCAAAGGAGCTTCTAAAACATTTGACTATCTTTTTAGCATAGCGCATTCCTTTAGTTCCTTTCTATTTATAAGGAACTAAGTAATAAGAACATTCTGCTAATGTTTATTTCGATTAGCATTGTGTAGAAAGAAGAGTAATCTTTTGTAGAAAGTTTGTTTGTGGAGCAGATAGAGAAAGTCATGTGAGTGTAACACAGCTTTTTCTTTATTCCGTTGGACGAAAGCTGGTATTTTGGATCGAGAGGTCCACCATAAGTGTCTTTAGTGTGAGTTTGGAGGGAGGCAGTTATTGGGTAAGTGACCATGCCTCGATAATGCAATCTTGAATTGAAATTAAAAGTGGCGCTTGGGCTGGCCTTGTCTGATGGTTTTTTGCCTCCTGTGCTTGCCTGGGGGTTTCACTAAATTTTTAATGTGTTGTATTGACGTTCGAGGCTTTTCGGGGTGACCTGCCTGGTTTTAATGGGGTTAAATTTTAAATGGAAGTGGTGCCATAATGTCAAAACCGTGCTGAATATTTTGACCAGCATGTAACAAGCGTTGTAAAATGGTTTAATTTGCGTTACTCTTGTACTAAAATTTATAGCATAATCTTGGTATTTATGCAACTATTACATGCTTGGTTCTTGATTACCTGTAAGGTCATGCATATAGTTGCCAGAATTACTCTCTCGGTTTGAATGATATTCCATATAAAATATTTCAGGTTGGTGTTGACATTTGTTTAGCCATTTAATTTCATGATCCCTGATTTTAGGAAAACATTTTCAAAGTTACTCTACAGGGGTTTACCTGAAATAAAGTTTAACTGGAGTTTCCTAAGAATATTTCAGTATTGGTATTTACGCAGCTATTGAATGCTTGTTTGATATCATACCATACTTGCCAGGATTTATTTTCTTTAGTGGGAAAGAGAATTAGCAGAACTATGGCACTGGCTTAGCCATTTACCTAAATGGCTCGTGATTTCATGCAAATATTTTTAACTTGTGCTACACTGGCTTATCACAAAAAAGTTTAAGTGAGCTATGCCCGATTCACAATGAGATGCAAGTGCAAAACTTTGCACCCATGTTATTCAATGTAAGCATTCGCATAAGACACACGCAACACGCTACACAATGCAATGCAACGCAATGCAAGAGTTTGCAAACTCCAACTGTCCTTGTTTTGCGTACACAGAAAGAATTTTGTATTCCTTCCTCTATGCATTGCTTGCTGTTTAACAATAGACGATCGCAATGCGAGATTTTATAGGGCCTACTTACTGTACATACCTACGTGCTAACATTTGGCTTTACTGCGCCATCTCTCATTACCCTCTAAGAGATTATGGTAGTCTCCATGCGAATCCTCCATTGATATAATAGATGAATCCACCATCTGTATGTAGATTTCTTGGCTCTCACAAATCGTAAGGCGCAAAGAGATAATTCACAGTTTATTAAATGTGCAGTTTTTTTTAATTTCTGACTCTATGCTTGCACCATTTTCACTATTTTAGGATAAAATATTATTGTGGCGTCACTGCCTCGAACGTCAGTTATTAGTGTGCAATGTTTATAACCTTCTTATAAATAATTCACTCAATCTTTTATAAATATGGTATTGTTGGTTATGTTATTCAATTTGAAACTTGCGGAGCGCCTGGAAGATCTCCACATGTTCGTAATTCACAGATCTAGAAACCTGCGTCAACTTCTTGCGTACACTTAAGAATGCATTGTGAATGGCCTTCCCTCGCGCATGCACACATGTATTATTGTGAATGTGGTTTTACTCTTGAAGTAAAAAATAATCAGCTTAACCTTGGTACATATGCAGCTATTATGTGTTTGGTACTTTATTCCATGTAGAGCCATTTAGCTACTAGGAATTAGTGGAAGGCATACTTTGAAAGAGATTTCATATATAATATTCCAGGTTAGGTTTGGTATTTGCCTAGCCATTTATTTACATGATAGCTAATTTTATGCAATATTTTCAAAGTTACTACAGTTGTTTGTCAGGAAGAAATTATCATCTCGAGTTAATCAGAGCCAATGATGTTTGTGCAGCAAGCATGTGATTAGTATGATATAATTGCATCCGGAAATATAGTTATTAGTAATTAATTAATGTGCAGTGGAATTGTGATAATTTCTCTACTTCGATGAGTGTGACGGGTGGCAGAGCTTTTTATTTTTTTATCTTTCTGCAAAGTGCAGATATCTTGTTGATTGGTTCTCAGAGCTGGTGTGGAGTTTCACTAAATCTTTACTGTTGGAACATAACATTTTTAATACAATTCTAAAAGTTACTTTACTGAGTACATGTCGTTTGCTAGCCTAATATACGAGTTAGGTATGATATGTGGTAGCATGCCCGAGCACTTCGGCCCATTTTCTAGCCAGCTCAATGACATAGTTTATTATGTTAATATCAAGTCTTTAAACTGAAATTCAAAACTTCCTCCAGCTTGTAATTATGTATATAGCTAGGTTGTATTTAGATCAATAAAAACCTTCAAAATTATTTCTAAATACACAAATTACTTCAGGCAAGAATACCTGCATGTTATTATAACACTTATGGTGACACAGTCAATTATGAATAATTCAGAATATTTCATTGATACCTTAATACACTTAGCAACTACCCCCAAACTTCAGTATCGAGATATCAACAGAAAAAATAAAGGATTCTCAGTATTAAGAAAGAAAAAAAATTGTTTCTCATTCATATGGCTTTCTCTATCTGTTCTGCAAGCGAACTGTTCTTTCAAACATTATTTTATCTAATCGAGCTAAGGGTTACCAGAAATGGTGTTATATTTATTTGCTTATAACTGGAAGGGAAATAAGGAATTACGATAGGTTAAATCCATAGTTAGAATTTAAAAAGCTCTCTCTATACGATTTTCGTTGAAACCCGGTTCTCCTACATGATTGGGAGTAAAACAAGAGATACGAAACGGATGAGGGCTTCCCGTTTCAGAAAAGTTTAAATATTTTAAAGTTGAAATCAACAACAGGGAATATCTATTATGGTTAGATTAAAAAAATGTGATAAAACATAATTATATAGCCCACAGGAAAGAAGCTAATATAACAAAAGTGCTAAATAAAGGTGGGAGAGAAACATAAAAATTAAGGAGGAAGATACACTAAATAGAATAACAGAAATAAAGAAGAAACGTAAGGATAGAATAACAAGGCATTTGATATATCATAAAGAGATAGAAATAAATAATTAACGAATAAAAGCAATATTATAATAAATCTATGGGAAACGTAGATGTGCGTACTAAATTTGACACAAGAGCAGGAAAAACTTGTAGTCTAAGCTACTAAATTGAGGGTATTTCCTAAGGATTTTGGCCGTAGAGATATTAGCATGTAACCCGAATAAAAGAAATCGGAAGTATCCGCGCCCCTTGGTATTTAACTGTCTTTTCTGTTTTCAGTTATGCTGCCCAAAGACATACACAATTGATCTTTTTTCTAAATATGTTTTTCTTGGATTCAGAGGTCCTCAAAGCATGTATTTCCGGTGAAATCTCAGTATTGAATTTTGGGTTTACATTTCTACTACTGTGTACATTGTACGTAAGTACTAGAGAAAGTAAAAGGAAGAAAACAAGAAAATAAAGTCCTGTACTTCTTACCTGTAGTGATCATCGAAAAGAAATTTCACAAATGTTTATGATTTTGAAATCTTCTGAATAAAAATAAGTTCTTGGAAAAGACGTAGTGAGCAACATAACTGAAAAACAAAATGTCGGATGAGTATCAAAGTTAGAATTTAAGCTCAACATCTTATGTGGCACGAGCGTTTTTAAGAACATCCCTATATCCCTAAGCTAACATTTCTTGGAAATAATTTTAATTAGTTCTTATTTTCTCTTAAAAGGTTCTTAAGAATCTTGATGGAAATGCCATGTACTTAGGATATTTGCATGAGAAATCAGCTGTGTACAGTAAAACCTGTCTAAACGGTCTCATAATGCGTACTTTGCTTGTTTTATTAATAATCATTTGCAAACAGTTTATATTGCATATTTGTGTTTTATAAGCATATTTTATAAATATAAACAATCTTATTTTATTTATTCTATCTACATATTTGATTTGCAGATAATATACTTACGAATAATATCCAGCATTGAGATGTTTTGTAACTTATCAACACCAAGGTAACTCACACGCAACGCAATCAATAGGTCACGTTACATCGGTGAATCCCAGGCTGATCTGGTCGTATGCGTTCCCTTAGGGTATGACGGCTGTTAAGGAGTTCTCGGAATGAATTTCAAGTGTAGTGGTTATATCTGTTTTGAAATCTATTTAAATATTATTTAGGATCTTTTAAGTTTCGTGAAAATATAACCTACTAATTTGCATTAGAAAAACCATTTAAAAATATTAGACCTTTAACTGTTATAGAAATTAAATCCTAAAGCATTCGTAATCGTTCCTCAATACTTTCATTCGCGAAGGATTCTGTAATATTCTCTTAAATTATTTTGTGAATGATGTCTTAATTCTTTTATATGGTATGTCTATGTGCATACTAATGTAAGTTTTAAAGCATAATTATGCATACATATTAAAGGGCAATAAGCCGTAAAATTCCTGTCCCTAGTGATAGTGAATGTAAATATTAAAGATAATGTTCACACATAAACAGTAGTAAAATTATAGGCCGTAGCTATCTATCTGATCAACAAACATTTGATGCTGCTCGCTAAGAATTCTGGAAATCTAGAAGCATGTTATAAACTCAATTGTGCAGTAACAAATATGAAAGGATTGGAGACATGTGATAGAATTCTCAACAATTTAACTGACTTTGGAGTAATCGTACTTCCGTCGTCACCAAGAAGACAGTTGACTTAGTGATTCTCATTGAAACAAAAATGGCGGACAAAAAAGACGATATTAGTAAACTAAATAATTACTGCGCGTAAATAGCACATATTTTTTAATAAGAACGGCACAGTTGCAGAACTCGATGTTTTTAATTTTTAATTATCTGCCTCAGATTTTATAACTTTCTACTGTTTTTCCCCTTCCAAATTAAGTTAAGCAAATGTCAATAAAATATTAATGTAATCGGTTTAAAAAATAGTTTTACCTTTTTACTTTCTCCATACGCACTATGTACATAGTGTATAGAGAAAGTATTGCACTCCACCAAAAATTCGATACCGAGATTTCACCGGAAATATATGTTTTAGGGTCCCCAATATCCAAAGAAAGCATTTTCACAAAAAGGTCCGTGTGTCTGTGAACACGATAACTCAAAAACGAAAAGTCGGTAAAATACCAAACTTGGTATTTAAGTTTAGTATCTTCCAGGGATGCGACACGAAGATTTTGAGAAAAATCCCCCACCCCAACTACCCTTTACATGGAACTTTTTTCGAAAATTTTGATTTTCTCAAAAATGGCTCTAACGATTTTGATTAACATTTCAGATATTAAACATATTTACCTGACAAGTGAAATGTATATCTTGAATTTTCTGGGAATAGCCTCTGAGTAGTAGTTTATTCTGGATGAATTTTACTAAATTTTGAATGACTGCTAAACCGTAAGAGATGGACAAAACTTACTACACAAAAAATGTAGAGCACATTAAAACACACAATTTATGTTATATACATTTTTTTCGTGCAGCTCGTCGTTTTTGTGACATTCCTTATTTTTGGTTTCCGCTATGAAAAACGTATACTTTTCTCATACAGGAACTTGTCAACTCCTATCCATATAAACAAAGGAACTTCATTGACATAGCAACCAGCTTTTGACTATCACTTTACCCTACGGTTGTCCCTTATATCGCTTCTACTTACAAGGAAGCGAGTAATAAGACTATATCTGCTAATTTTTTCTGATTAGCATGAAGTAAATAGAAGTATAAGCTTTTTAAGAATTATTTGTTGCTGGGATATGGAGAAAGTCATGTGAATGGTACACATCAGATTTTTCTTCAATGTAATTTACTTTGTTGATTTTCTATTTACACTTATGTTAAACTATATCCTTCAAATTTATAAATAAAGAATCTAGATATTAGGTATTTAAAGTTGCTGTTTAACAATTGCCCATTAAGAGCGCGCTTTTAATTTATACGTTTTTTAAACTTTATATAAATGTTTGTATTCCAATGCCTACCAAAAGCGCCATCGTTTGGATTGTTGTTAAAATCTGATGTATTCCACTCAAAGAACCCCCTCTGCCTATTTTGAAACAGACTATTCTTACAAAAGATTATTCTTCACTCTACTTCATGCTAATCGAGATAAACATTAGGAGGAATAGTCTTACTACTTAGTTCCTTATAAGCAGAAGGGATATAAGGATGTATATTACGCTAAAGCAATAGTCAAATCTTTTAAAATGCTGGTTAGTAGGTATGTGATTAAAAAACTGGCTCACTTTGTATGACCAAAGGAAAACTAAAGAACAAGAATGACAAATTCTCGTTTGAAAAAAAAAAAACAAAAACAAAAAACTTTCAAGTATTTTAAAATTAAAACCAATAAGAATGTATGTCTCGGAAATGGCTAACTCCAAATATATATACATATATATTTATTTATATATTTATTTTATGTGTTTTAACGAAATCTGCATTTTTGGCACGAAGCTTTTGTCTATCTCTTACCAGTTATAAAAAAGTCATCCAGAATAAAGAGGTCCATAGAGGATATTCAAGAAAATTCAAGATATACATTTCATTTGCCATAATCATGTCTTTAACATACGGTATTTTAATTAAACCCTTTAGAGCCATTTTTGAGAATAGCATTTTCGAAACATGTTTAATGTAAAGGGTAGATGGAGGTAGGGGAGTGGTGATCTTAAAAATCTTCCGGTCGCATCCTTGGAAGTTACTGAACTTAAATATCACGTTTTAGTATTTAACAACTTTTTTATTTTTGAGCTATACTGCAACCCCTACCCCCACACAGGATTCAGGGAGTCTCTTTCCGGCGAAATCTCGACATAGTATTTTTGGGTGGAATACAATACCTTCACTGTCTACTATGTAGTGCATTGTACACACGTATTAAAGAAAAAACAACTTTTTGTTTCTGGGTAATTAAAACATTTATTTCCGCTGAAATCTCAGTATCAAATTTTCGGTGGAATCCAATACCTTTTCTATCTATTATGTATATGGTAGATAAAGTAAGACAACACGGTTTTGCATTTAAATGTAGTTCCTGGCTTTAAAAAGTAATTGTTTGTTTCTGGGGTGATCAAAACATTTATTTCTGCTGAAATCTTGGCATAGAATTTTGGTTGAAATCCAATATTTTCTACCTATTATATACGTGGTAGAGAGGTCGAATTTTGGGTTTAAGTCTTGCCTGGCTATAAAAAAAACAATTATTTGTTTCTGGATAGTCAAACCATTTATTTCTGCTGAAATCTCGGAATGGAATTTTGCCCATTCTCTACTGATAGAGAAAGTAAAACAGGTCCAGTTTTGCGTTTAAATTTAGCAGCCTGGTATATTTCAGTTTGTATGATAATATTACCTGTTTTGGTTACGTTACCTTTGTTGCTATAACATTATTTTCAAAGTTACGCAGAGTATTAACGAATTTGTCGGCGTTCTTGATGAAAACATTATGGTTTTATGGCGTTTAAAACATAATAGACCTGGAAAGGAACAAATATTTCGGCCTACGAGGACATGGCTTATTCGTACGGACTCATCAATAAACAAATATTTTGCGTTCATTAAATCTTTTGCCTGAAGGCTTAGCAGAAATAACCGTGACAATTTAATGCGAACAGCTGCTTCAAATGCTATTTTCCACTACATATCAATTTGCATACCAGTTGCTCAAACGCGACCACATATGAATAATTACTCGTACATGTGGCTAAATGAAACATTTCCAAAGATGCTTGGATGGTTGTGTGCAAAAATTGTAATCCCTTTAATTGGTAAAGTTTGTGTGTTATAATGTTTAACAGCCCGTGTAATTGCGCTGGCCGGCATAATGGATGTAGCCGGCGAAATTATTGCTAGCGCTCTTTCCAAGTAGGTCGGATGGACAGAGGAAAGTTGCAGCCAGCAATTGAATCAAGTTCACGTTCATTTGTTTGTAACAGCTCCAAGTAGGAGTCTCACCTCCTGTATTGCCACATTCATTGATCTGGTTTAGTAACTTTAGCAGCAATTCCGAGATGGACGGATGAGTAATTAGGTATGGTTCAAAGTTTTCTGTTGTAGCTACCAGAGATGAGAATATTGTGTTTTAGCTCATTTACACACAGTATGATTGATCTTGTTTATCGTATTGTAAAATTGCCATTCCTTGTTCCCGTTCGTCTTGCCTAAATGTTACACAACTTATTGTTCCTTCGTTACTACGCAACTGCACTAAACCAACAGGACTGTTTGATAAAAGACTATCGTCAGTGGCAATTTGACATGTGCTTTTGAAATCAAAAGCACATGTCAAATAGTTTATAGGTTTAAAATATCAATGCTTTAATCAACGAAATGATATATATATATATCTTTTTTGAAGGAAGTCTTATTCCTACTTTATTTTTTTAAGTTTTCCTGAATGTTTCCTCTTTCTTTCTGTACTATGCAATGTGTAGTGAAAGTATCATATTCCACTCAAAAATCAATATCGAATTTTTACAAATATACGTATGTATACCCAGGATGTACGTCAGTGTCTATGAAATCATAACAGAAAGTTTTACTTAAATACCAAATTTGGTATTTAAGGCGACATGAAGGTTTTTAACTAAACCACCTTACCTCAAACTACCCCTTACATCTAAGAATTTTTAAAATTTTAGATTTGCTCATAAATGGTCCTAAGGATTTGTAATAAAATACCATATATTAAAGAGATTTACGTATTTCTTTGTTTCTCTGTTACCGCGTAGGGGACTTCCCTCTGGACTTAAAACCAACGCGGTTGAAAATCAGAGATACTGAATCAGGAAGAAGGCAGGATGGGTGATAAGCCCGATGCTGTTGTGAAAATGAGAATTATATGAAATGACGTTAAATAGATGACAGGAGATTACTGGTAGAATGAATGGCGGGGAAAACAAGCAGGACAAAATCCTCTCGACGCCGTCTTGACCACCACAAATTCCACATGTCCGCTGTGATCTAATCCGGGCCGCGTAGGTGAGAGGCGAGCAGTATAACCTCTAGGCCATGGCGTCGCCCTTAAAGATATTTACATAATAAATAATATGTAACTCTTGAATTTTCTGGGACTAGCCTGTAATATTCTCTTCATTCAGAAGGGTTTTGTATACTCGTTTATAGCAATAGACGAAAACGCACTACACCAAAAATATAAGTCCTTTTTAAACAACACAATTTATTAAAATAATCTCTTTCTGCCATAAACCATTGGCGAATATTTCAACACGTCTTATCTCCTTAGTGGAACATAGGGCATCGTTACGATGTTTCTGTGATCGAATTTCAGTTTCTAGTTCGTGAGTTCGGCTATGTGCCATAGTGACGAGGGATCGGCTCGTCGCCTACAAATGGTACTGTAGGACGAAATCACGACCTGCGGACGCAAAAAATGGCGGAAGTTTGCCCAGGAACCTTCTTCTCTCTGGTTACGGGCAAATAAAGATTACATGGGACCACCGGCTTGACTTCCCTATCGATTGAAACTATGCTATGGATTTAAATTTATTACCCTCCGCCAGGTTTGAACGTGCAAGGTTGGGTTCTAGAGACTAGCATGATAACCACTACTCCACGGAGGGCGACATGGAATTACAGTGTCCAGTTGTGAAGCATTTGACATCCCCATTTCCTTTATATCTATAACGACATATGGAGTCATGCTGTAGTTATTTCTGCAAAGGTTTATTTTAATTAAAATGAAACAGTTATATAAAATTTCGCAAGAAAATATTGTATTCCCAGTAATAAACGATAGAAGGGCAGAGAAAGTCATATGAATGTAATGCATCAAATTTATTTTCTCTTTTGCCCTAATGAATCCAAAACTGATGAATACAGGTGGTTCTTCGTTCTTTATAAACGTAAGTTGTGCTAGAACATAATCCTAGTTTTACCATAGGAGCCTGTTATTCGTTTTAAACTCCATTGACGATTTGATAAACTTAAGTCTGAAATGGGCGAGCAACGGTCACTCTAGGGGGGTTGGAGGGGGTTCTATGCCGTCACGTAGCTACCTTTGTATTAGAACAGTGGCATAATGCTATGCTTGTTTGAAAAGCTAGAAAAGCAATGTATATTCATTAAGTGACAAAACAAAAGCAAGTACATTATTCATTACTACTTATACAATAAAGCTTTGAAACTTAGATTATTACTCGAACAACAGCTCTTTATTTCTTCCAGTGATTACAAATAAAAATCTATTTTCAAATAAATCTGTCTATTCGATGCTTTCTCAAAATCTCTTTTCAATGCTCGAGGTATCTGCGGCTTCGACTGCACACTCTGAATTTCCCGTGGAAAACTGAGTCCACTGTACACACTGTGTGCATTCCTAGTTGAAAATGACTCGTTCTGCTTTTTATACCTGTCGTTGGTGTGGCAAGAAACTTCGAGAATCAGTCGCACGTGCAAACCACCGTGGGTGTCACAAACTCACACAGGTGCAACAATTGAAGCTTTGACGGCACACGTGTCCAATCAGGCAGATGTAATAATGCGCAACAATCGGCTATAACTTCCGAAGCAAGCTTACGGCCGCAACACGTATCTACTTCTTATTGTTGAAGATAAATATAATACTTATAGATATGGTATAGTGGTTGCCATGCTAGCCTCTAAAATACAAGATTGCAAGTTAAACCTGGCGGAGAGTGATGGGCTTTATTCGGATGCCTTCGGAAGGGAAGTATACGGTAGACCCGTATAATGTTTATTTGCATGTAAAAGAATCCCATACCTTGAAAGAAGGTTTCTGGGCAACATTCCTCCATTTCGCGTCCGCAAGTCGTCCTACAGTGTGTGCCGTCTGTGGGCGACAAGCGGATCTCTCGTCACCATGGCGCACAGCGGCGAACTCACAAACTAGAAATTCAAATCCGATCAAGAAAATATCGTAACGATGCCCTTTGTTCCACATAAGAGCCACAGGAAAATAACCAATTTATAAACTTAAAAAAATAAACAAGCAAAATTCATTACATACAGTTTTATGGTAAATAAATAATAATGTTGCTGCAATAAAATTGGCATAAGTTTATAACTGGAGCCAGGGAGACTATCCCATACTTTCGTATAATATTACAGATAATGTAAACTAAGTATTAATTTGTCAAAGCAGTGGCTCTGTGTCTTTTAAGGGTGGAGTGTAATATCTTCTCTGCCTATTTTCCATGTATCTACTATGTAATTAAAGTAAAATGTTGTTTTTATATACACGGAACCCTAAAACGTGTATTTCCGGTGAAATCTTGGTGTCGAATTTTTGGGTGGAGTGCAATCCCTTAACTATATACGTACCATGCACTATGTATGTAGAGAAACCAAAAAGAAAATTGTAGATTTTTTAATCAACATTTATTTCAAATATCTTTTGTGTAGCATAAGACTTTTCCGCCGTTGTTAATGGCTTGATTTTTTTCTTTTTTTTCTTTTTGTAGATACATCTACACAATAAAAATGCTGACATTATCAAAGTATAAACAAAAAGTCAATAAACAGAACATTTGATACATAGTCCGGTTTAGTAATTAAGGATCTGGGGTAAGCTTTTATTTTACTTATTTAGTTTTGTTGCTCGCATGGAAAGATTAGGGAACTTTAAGAGCAATGCATACATAACATCCAAGTTTGTAAACACTTATCGTCATTCCCTTGATATTTATAACGGAATGTGTAATGTAGCAAAGATTTTGTGCAAAGGTTTATCTCGCTTAAAATTTTGAAGAATTGAAGAACAAGCTTTCGAAAGATTAGCTTTTACTTTCTTTAGCACATATATACGAGTACTTACACTGTACATAATAGCTATAAAAGGTGTTTACCCAAAAAGTCAATGTTGAGATTTCACCGGAAATATATGTTTTGGGTCAAAAAAACATTTTATAAAAAGGTCCGTGTGTGTCTGGAAAGCTCAAAGACGAAAGGCCATTAAATATCAAACTTGGTATTTATGATTACTCACCTCCAAAGATGCAACATGAAGATTTTCACGAACATCCCCCACAAACAAATCCTTTACATAGAAAACATTTTGAAAGTTTTGTTTCTCTCAAAACTGGCTCTAGCAATGTTGATTAAAATGCCGTATAATAAACATGTTTACATCACACATATTCGTACCATTAATGATTTGGGAATTAATGATAAGAATTTCTTTCCTTTGAAGTTTTAAAAGTAAGACTTAATTTTGGTTTACAAGACCAATGTTTTATTTTTAAACTATTAAAACATTTAATGTTAATAATATTTTATTTTATATTTTTTATGCTTTTTTAATTTCTTGGGAATGCCTTCTGATGACCTCTTTAATCGGGATGAGTTTTGCTGAATTTTGCATAGCCGTAAAACCGTAACAGAGAGAGAAAAACTAACTGCACAAAAACTGTAGATCGCGTTACGACACACAGTTCATATCATATACCTGTATTCTTTTCTTGGAGTTGACCATTTTTGAGATATTCTTTGTTATTTATTTCAGTTTTAAACTGTTTAAAACTTATACGGGAGTTTGACAAGTCCTGGTAATGCAAAGAAACGGATTTCAACATGGCAACGAGCTTTTAAAATATATGACTATCGTTTTAACCCTTATATCCCTTCTACTTGCATGAAAGCAAGCAATAAATAAAATTTCTGCTAATGTTTATCTTGATTATCATGAAATAGGTAGAAGAATAAGCTTATAACAATAATTATAATGTTTTTCAAATGGGTAGATCTGCAGCAAATGAGATGATGGGTTATCGTGCTCTGCCTTGCCAGGTCGCTAATGCCACTTTTTTCATATTTCTCTCTCACTCGCACACTGAGCACACAAATCTGCCTGGCGACTAAATAGTCGACGTAATGAAACCCTAACTGATTTTTCTAAATTTCTATAATTTTACAGTTTTTAAATTTAAAACTTTAGCATGCATATTTCCATATTGTGTACACATTTTCTTAAATGCTATATTATTATAATTTATGAATTACCTGCTTTTTTAATCCAATGGAACTGCCAGTGGCTCTTCCGTATCGCTGTCATGAGTTATGTCTAGAGGCAATAATTCGTCATTGTTGCGTTATTTTAAAAAATGTGTAGACCTTAAAAATAATACTTCGAACTTGGATCTTAGATTCGCCTCTAAATTCACCACTAAAAGCCACTGCACTTGCTCTATTCCTGACTAAACAGCAACTTGAACTCTGTAGGAACTAGGGTTATATGAACACGAGCCCTGATTTTTGAAACACATACATACGATAGCTGACGCAGCATTCTACAGCTAACAAGAGTGTGTTCACTATCTGTCGCTCGCCTTTTAACAGCTTACTAAGCGTAATAATTCTTTTAGTACTGTCATGTCAATAGTTTACATTCCATTTCTGTGTAAGTACGAATATAGGCATGCAAATATTAATGGTCATTACAATGCTTATGTGATTATGATTATGTTTATTCAGGTGTATTATTGAATTAAAAATCTGTGGTTTTTACGGTTCTGCTAAAACATTACTCCCTATCTTCCTCTTGAATTAGTTTTTGCAAAATTTGAATGTTTTGTCTTGGCGCAAGTGATATTTATGAGAGGCGAGTTACTACCAAATTAAGCGGGAATACGATATTTCAACACAGCAGCATTCCGGTTGCTGCCGAGCTGGTGACGCTCAAGGACATACCTCATCCCATTTGAAAGTTACTGTAGATTCCTAATGGAACACATCCGATTTTTTATACTATTGGTAAATGAAAGTGATTAGAACAAGTCGTCTGAATGTAACACAATAAATTTCTGTTTTATTGAATATCCTCCTTAAATTGTTATAATGACGAGTATACTTGAGAAACACTGATGATATGCTTTATGATCGCTGAATTGTAGGCTTTCTTAACGTTGGTTCTCATTACTCTTTTGTTATAAAATATGGTTACATTCTCTTCCACATTCATACTTCCAGATTTTATTGGGTTAGGGAATGAAATTGGTTCAAGAAACATTTCCCGTCTGACTTCCTCTTCAACGATTATTATTAGCAGCCTATTCCAACTTGAGTTTTCCGAACAACTCAACATCTTTTCTTCTGTATGGTGTTATCTATAGACAAACTTTGGAATTCTATTGTCTTCCATGCTACAAATGTGGTTTCCCAGTTTCTCTTGCTTTGGGAAATTCTGTCATTCGGCGAGAATATATTTAGTCGCTGTCTTATCTCTTCATTACAGTTTGTCTTTTAGGGAGCATCCTTTCACTGATCTGAGGGACTGCGTTTCAGAAGATTGTATTTTGTTTCGATAATTTGTTTTATTCATCCATGTCTCGCTTCCATGCATCGAAGTTGGCACAGCCATGGTCTTATAACATTTAAGTTCTCTTCTTTTTATTTACTCTTCAATATTTGCCGAATTTTCCCACACATATTGAAATCGATTAAGATTTTTCTTCACTTCGTCATCGTCTTAAAACACAAATAGCAACCAAAATAAATAAAGATTTTAACTTATGATAGATCGTCTATTATTAATATCTATGCTCTAATTGAGTATTTTCCTTGGCATACCATAACTATATTTTTGTCAGATGTCTGAAAATTATAGCTTTTATAAATGGGATTTTGGGTATTAATGATTTCATCATCCGGAAGGATGAAATGATCATCTGCGAAAAGCTAGTATTTTGGGTACATATTGTTATTTAATTTTATTCCACTCATCGTGAAATCAGTCTGGCCATTGTTCTGATGCTTAGGTTATGACTGAAGTATATCAGAACTTTGAAAGTCCCAACCTGGAGGAATATGCCGACAATTGAACCGGGGACCTCTGGGAAGCGAAAACACTGACCACTCGACAGCAGGGACAGTAATTATTCTTATTATGCCTATAACGAAATATGTAGATGTATAACGAAGGTTCATCTTGATTAACACAAGTTAGATTAAGGGCTTTGTGTGATAATGTTTAGGACAGCTAGAAAGTCAACTGAATTAATGACTTCACGGGATAACAACCGAGTAAAATTATTGAAGTCGTAAAAATCCAAGCTTTTGACCATCTTAACTCTGGGGCCTTCGTCGAAAGAAAGTTTGGATTTTTACAACTCCAATTTAACTCTGCTGTTATCTCATGAAGTTATCATTAATAACTACGAGAAAGCTTAACATCTTTAAAGTCAAGTGAATACAACGCATTAGATATTTCGTTTTTACAATATGTTTACAATACAAAGTGTGCATCTATGCGAATTAACATACCTTGTTGACTGGCGCTCATCTAGCCGGGGTTCCCTGACTCGGCTCATGGCCCGGCTCTGGACGTTTCTCACCACTTCACTAGCTACTTCCTCTCTCTGTCTCATTTGCTGGCCTCTTTACGCGACGTTATATGACAGACCGCATTCTACATGCACAGAAATGGTGATTTTCTGCCGTTTGTCGTGGCGTATTTTGTGAGCAAAACTAGTGAATAAAGAACCTTAATAAGTCAAAAAAGATGATCAAGCATATCAGTTGTAGCTTTAGAAGCCATGTTACGAATTAAGTCAGCGCAAACCATATTTCCTGACATAGGCAACTGAAATGGTAGAATCCATCAGGTGGGAAATTAGTACTTCAAAGAGATGAAGTGCATAGGCAGATTTAGATTGGCTTATGAGGAATTGAAAAATAGGATTTTCAGTGCAATAATTATACTTGTTTATATGTTTAAAATATCCGTTTTACCTTCTATAGTCCGTATGCACAATGCATAGTTGATAGAGAACATATTGTATTTCACCCAAAAATTCAATTCAGAGATTTCACTGGAAGTAAATGTTTTACGTTCCATTGAGACCGAAAAAGCATTTTTAGGAAAAGCTAAATCTGTATGTATTATCGTCTACTAAAAAGGTTAGCATATCGGCATCAAAGACTGCAATAAGATTGCCGGTATTCAGTGACACAGATGACAACGTTGTCATTTTTCCTCCAATTAAACTCGAGTTACACGCATGGACATTTATTTCTTACATTACCAAATTAATAATAACATTAGCAAGGTTCTTGTTACTACTAACATTATTCTGTGTCTTCGCCTTCCTCGCTGTCACTGCCATTTTCACTCGCATGTATCACAAACGAAGCATTGTCATGTGAGACATCCCGCAGTTGAAATGTTCCTTCCGCTTTTGTTGCATGCTGTGCTGAACACATCTTTCCCACACACTTGAATCTACATTCCGTTCACATTCTCTCAACACTTTGCAGACACTGTCACTTATAGAAGGAGTCACATTCCGCTTTGTTACGGCATGTTTAAGGCGTGCCCATATCGGCTCAATCGGATTGAGACAACTGTGATATGATGGTAATCAAAGAAATTCGTTGCAATGATATTTTGCCATTTCGTCTATTACATTTATATTGGCTTCCCGAATTTTCTTCAAAAGCACGGTTTTTATAGGAACTAACCCGGGTAAATTATGTTCTTCCGCGTATCTGAGCATTTCGTCTATATTATTCTGGATATGGCGGGAAATTTGATCTTTAGCTGGGAATGACTAGCATTTTCTAACATAACACTCTTAGGAGGAATATTTTTCAAAAGTGTGCTCTTGAACCAAGCTTCAAATATTTCAGCAATCATCTCGTGATGTGAATCAGCCGAGGACTCTCGAATATGTTCAGTAGTCAAATATAAGCAGCCCTCAATCCAATTGGCTGCTTCCTGCATGTAAAAACACGATTCCTTTTCCACGTAACACAGGAGCTTGAATGCAGCAGAGTAACTCCGCCATCCGATCCTTTTCTTACAGTATCATGAGTATCGTACCAAGATTCATCTAAATAAAGTATATGATACTCTTCCTGCCTGAAATAGTTTAATCTACTCAAGTACCGATATCTGCATGCCACAATCCTTGCTGGTTCCATAATCACGCGTCTCTGATTCAACGTGCGAAAGCGGAACCCTAACTTCACTAACAACTGTCTAACCATATTCCATTTGTGTGCAGAGCTAACTGCATTATTGACTATTACTATTATTGCTCGCATCAAACTTAGGTACGTCGCAATGCCACCACATGTTTAAGAGTACACAGTCAACACCACTTGCACCTGTGAAGTTCACAAGAAAACTACATGAATGAGATGAACGAGAGAAAACAGCGAAGATGTTGCAACGTTGTGTTTTACTCCACGTGTAGTTAACGCCTTTCTGTCATTTGTGATTTCTACGCATTCATTGGTTGAAGTGACGTGTTCATTGGTGCACTGTAAAACGTCGGTGACTTCCCAGAATAATCAGTGCGTTATCGGAGAGGTTTCTATTAACAAAGATAAAGCGCATGTTAACATTTTCAGTAGCACGATAATATGTGTGTCTGTTTGTCTACGGGTATATGGTTAGTATTGCTAAAAAACGAAAAGTCCTTAAAAAGGTCCTTGTGTTTAAGTTCAATATCTTCTAAGGATGCGATACGAAGATCTTCAAGGAAATCCCCCTCATTCCCAACTACCCTTTACATGGAAAATTGTTGGAAAAATTTGACTAGCTCAAAAATAGGTGTAACGATTTTGATTAAAATGGTGCATATTAAATATATTCACATCAAAAATAAAATGGTATATTTTGAATTTTCTGGGAATAGCCTCTGAAACGCTCTTTATTCTGGTTGAGTTTTGCAGAGTTTTGCATAACTGTTAAACCTTAAGATATACTAAAAATTATTACATAAACAATCTAAAGTTCGTTTAAACACATATTTTATGTCAAATATATTTTTCTTGTAGAGTTGTCCATTTTCGAGATATTCATTGCTATTGGTTTGTTTTAAACTAATTAATCTTTATCGAACTGGAGAATATAAAGAGAGCCAAATCTCAATTTTTTTTACATAGGACCGCTTTTAAAAGATTTGACTAGCGCTTAACCTAATGTATTCCCTTATTTCCCTTGTACTTACAAGGCAGCAAGTAATAAAACAAATTCTGCTAATGTTTATACAAATTAGCATGACGTAGATAAAATAATTAATTGTAAGAACAATTTGTTTGTGGAACAGCTAGAGAAAGTTATGTGAATGGAACACATTAGTTGTTTTTTTTAATTTGGTAGGGAAAATCATTTGCGCTCATATAGTTCTTTAAACAAATTGTGTTGCTTAAAATGCTATCGGTTTTTAATGGTTTCCTTATATAAAAGTAACTAACTTTAATGATTGGTAAAATATAACATGTCCGGGCTTGTAGGCCGTGGTCGAATATTAAAATTAATAATAATAACAACACCGGCCGTGAAAGCCTACGAGCATATTTAACTTTAATGATTTCAAATAATAAGCCTGTAATTTAATTTGTATTAATATCGAAATTTAGTATGTTATTTTTGTTTTTGTGGAATAAAATATATTTTAATAGAATAATTAGCTTACCGTTTAGAAGTGTTAGCTCGTATGAATCCAAAATCTGTTTCGATTTTTGAGTAAAGAATTATTATTATTATTATTATTATTATTATTATTATTATTATTATATATTCACCGTACTTATAAATTTCAAATTGTTTATATTTACTTGATTATAAACGCATGCTAAGTTTTTCTTATATTTGAAAGCATGTTTATTAAGGGAAGTTTAGGCAGACAGTCTTTTCCTCGCTGCTCTTTGGTGTGCACCTTACATTTCGTCATATCTGCTTGCTCAACATCATGACCGCTAATCGGCTCACTTCCAAGATTAGCTGCTAGTGAGTCAGCTGTGCTTGTCAATGTAATTAAAATACTACCATATTTCGATCTGCGCAGCTCACACCTTCAACTGCTTTACTCTCTTTCCGCTTCAGTCGGACATAGTTCAGTGAGGGTATGAACGGTGGGGTTGGAGGGATGAGAACAAGTACTTATTTTCGCGAGTAATTGGTAACAATGTAAACAATCTTGTCCTCTAAGAGAACTAGATGAAGGTCTCGCCGTTATTGTTAAGAGTTCTCAGTTTATATGCTCTTACAATAAAAGTACACTATACTTTTCTTGACCACTCACTGCCGCTTGCAAAGTCCTCCCTCTCTACCATTGACGAAAATCATGCGAATGCTCATTCATTTCTAATGTCACATGGGCAAGCGGGAGAAGGGAGAGAATGACGTAATGGACAGTAATTGCGCCCACAACATTCTGCGCAGCTTTTTCTTGCCCTGACAGGATATAGGGAGGCTTTGAGTTGCAAAGGTTTACATGATAAGGCCAAGAAAGGGGACAATAATTTAATGGTGTATAAGTTGCTACTTTTTTCAGTAGTGTTAAATTGCCCTTATCATTCCTGTTTACAAAGTCCTTAATAACACAGGATGAAACTGCAGTCATGGGGTGCCACAAATCAGGGGATGCTCTAAGAACAAATTTCGCTGAGGGAGAAATATCTACTAAACGTTAATAAGTCCTACCTCTTTTAAAGCTGAAAGTATTTAAGTAGAAAATTATAATATAGTGCGCCCTCTAAAATCACAACGTTACTTTAGAAAGTAATATTTTAAAATGTAATATCACAGTGATAACTTAAGGCAAAAGAGTGGAGAACGGATTTATTTTCATGCGGTGTTCAGGGACTCATGGCAGTCACAAATAACCTCTCTAACGTTTGATTGTGTTGGAATAGGCCATTGCGATTCAGTCGTCCTAGTGTGTAGGTAAATACTTCATGCTGTCATGGACGACTACAAATACAAAGTGAGAATATGACGTCGTAAGCTCGCTTCGCTACTTACTCTTCGCGTTAGTGAAAATAGAAGGACTATTATAAAATTGTAGAGATTATTATGCTTATTATCTTTGCTATTGTTATTATTGCATTACTTTTCTTATTTTTAGTGCTTTAATTTTCGGAACTCCCTTTTTTATGGCCAAACATCTGTCACTACTCTAATGAAACAAGAATTTACTCTTAGAACGAATTGGTCACCATATAATTGGCATTTGAACGCAATAGTAGTTGCAACTTCCTTTAGATAGCTAATTGCAAACCTTAGGGCTTCACTCAATTATTTCAGGAAACTCCTTAGGGATAACTTGAACGTTTTTCTTTGTAAGCGTAAAAAGGAATATCTCTCCGTAATAAGCTGTGTCGAGAAAGAGAAAAGACCGTGAACAACTAGGGCTTCTAAATTGTGTATATAGTGAATTAAATGAAACCATGCATTTAAATTGCCACCTGTATTATAAATGGTAGTTTATTTTATTGAATGAGGAGTAATTAGATTGATAACTTCAATTGTTATAACTTTATTGTTAGATTGAATATCTAATTGTTGATACTAAAATTGATATATATATATAAAAAGTTCCTTTACATACCACAAAAATAAAACAAAATATTATTATATGTAATTCTCCACCTTTATCTAGGATCACGAAAATTGCGATTTATGCATCAATAAATGAGAAAAGTTCCTGCCACTTCTACCAACTTAGAACCGGCGGATTTTTAAAACATCTGACTTGGTTAAAAATCTATAAAAAATCTATATTCACTTGTGCCTTAGCTTGCTTTAAACCAGTATAGCTCTATCTCGGGCAGAATGATCCTGTCGTAAACAATGAGAAGGAGCTGATTCAACCCGTCAGGTGTTTGGGATATATAGTAGCATATGGGAGTTAGTGTAACTATATTTATTGATTGGGGGTTAGCAAATAAACACTGAAATTGTCATTAATAACCGTTGATAGAAAAGTTCCTTAGTGGCGGTTTAGGTAATTAGGTTAATTGAAACAAGTCGTCATTTGGAGTACAATCACTGGCCTTCCTACGCCGCGGCGATGGAAGGAAGTTAGATGCAGTCTGTTCGTGAGAAACTAGTTAGCAGTCGTTGGGGAGTCTTCGCACGGTGAAGGTCAGGCTGGACGCCAGATGCTACATGGTCAACGACCATCAGTGTAGGAAGCCTTGGCATTGGTTAATAAATTATGTTCTTGCTTTAATTTATAATGTAACTTTCGTGTGTGCCAGTCCTCCTTTCTAGCATTAACTATTTCTGACCACCAGTGAAATCTCGGTATCTCTCATTCGCCAAGCATGCCGCCCTCCATTGTGCTTATTTTGTGTTCGCAGAGAATTCTGTTTCAGTTATTGTTTGTGGTTGTTGTATAAAATCTAACGCACACATTAGAGTCACAACAATAAGAGTGCATATAAACTTGGTAACAATGGCAGAAGCAGCGCGAACTTCTTGCCAATCAATTGAACTTAGTAAGACACTGGTATCTATGTGATACAGAACTAATATTATCGTGTGGTAGCATATTAAGTAAATTTAGGGGATTTTTTTCTTTAACCATCGCGAAACAATGTACAATAATTTGTCCCTCGCTATTCAAGGTCTGCCCCGGTTGTGTTTTATTTCAGCAGATTGACAGGCCTGCTCCATAATCAAAAGCTGGCCGCTTCTTGAACACTTGAGGATGGAAAATATGTAGAAAACGCATTCTTAAATATCAAAAGAGATTCTATACGACAAACAATTGTATTTGAATCAGCATTCACCTCGACATTATTTAGTTCCGCGAAGGCCATGTGGCATAGGAATAAAAAGTAATATACAAGTAATTTGTTAGTAATAGAAATTTAGGCCACACATCATATAAAAAAAATCAAAAAAATCTGATGTGTTCCATTCGCATGACTTTCTCCACATCTCTACAATAAAGTATTGTTAAACTCATTCTTATAATTGTTTAATGCTAATCAGAGAAAAATTAGCAGAAAGGGTCTTATTACTTGCTCCCATGTAAGTAGAAGGGGACTACCTTTGGCTAAATCGATAGTTAAATCTATTAAAAGCTGGTTGCTATTGATTGAAATACCTTTGTTTGTATGGACAGAAGTTGATAAATTGAAGTATGAGAAGAATATAAGCATTTTAAAGCTGCAACTAATAAGGAATATCTCAACCTAATTTCCCACGGCCAACCTCACGAAAAAAATGTATATAACATAAATTGTGTACTTTAAAGAGCTCTACATTTTTTGTGTGGTAAGTTTTTGTCCATCTCTTAAAATGTACCAGTCATGCAAATTTCCGCAACATTTATTCAAAATGAAGATGCCCTCAGTAGCTATTCCCAGAAAATTGGAGATATACATTTTATTTGTCATGTAAATATCTTAAATATAAGAGATTTTAATCAAAATCGTTAGAACTATTTTTGAGAAAATCAAAAATTTTGAAATGTTTTCCATGTAAAGGGTAGTTGGGGAGGGAGGATTTTCTTGAAAATCTTCGTGTCGCATCCTTGAAAGATATCAAACTTAAATACAAAGTTTGGTTTTTAACGGTTTTTCCGTTTTTGATCTATGCTGCCCACAGACACACACATACACGAACATTCTTCTATTTTTTATTCAGGGGACTCAAAACATGTATTTCCGGTGAAATCTTCGTATCGATATTTTGGGTGCAATACAATACCTTCTCTATATACTATTTACATAGTACGTGTAGAGAAAGTAATAAGTATAACTGCCGCCTATATCTCTATGCTTAGGTATATGACGTAGACATTCCTTTCGGAATTCACGAGGCTAGAAAACTTCTATACTGTAAGTGTATTACACAGAAATTAAGCTAAACATTTGCATACTTTTCTCTCCAGAAACTATTTCGGGCTGAGCAGTGATACCAACACTCCTTAGGGCGCAATACTTCTCAAGAAAACACCCATTAACATATTTCCACTCATTAGCGCCTAACATGTTTGGTCCACAGATTTTAATACCAGATTCTGAACTCAGTGGTGGGGATAAGGCGTCTCATGGGGTATTTTTTCCTGATGTTTCGGATGGCCGTTAGCAGAACTACCGCTGCGGCCAGTAATGCGGCTAACTGCATTATCAACCGAACCCGCATCCTCCGGCTGATAGCTCCGCCCACTGCTTTTGAAACTTAGGAAAGCAAACTGAAAGGACAGCAAATTTGCCATAAAATCGCCAGTGTTTTAATGGTGTTTGCCAGAGAAAAAAGTCATTAAACACATAGGTAACTTTATTCAAAACCTGCACTTCTTGTAGTTTGTGTAGCTCATCTGCTAGAATACTTGACACTATTGTCTTAATTTAACAATGTCTAATTTATTGTCAATGAGGTGGGAAAATAGGAAATGATTGTTTTGATGTATTACATACTAATATTCCTTGTATACAGTAATTTACTAGATATTAATTAATTTTAAATCTGTTAACTTACGTTGACATAAACAACATTAGTTTGCATTCTGCATGTGATGCAAACTTGAGCAAAATTTCTTAGTCGCCCCTTGATGCAGATTTAACAAGTTATGATACTTTAATACAAGTTATAATATGCTTGCAATTATTCACGTAAATTGTCAACAATTAACATGTGAATTTTATTTGGAATATTTTTTGCTGCCTAATGTATTTATATACTTTTGCTTTCTCTACACGTACTATATACATAGTGCATAGAGAAGGTATTCTATTCCAACCAAAAATTTGATACCAAGAAACTTGGTATTTAGGTTTAGTGCTCCCAAGGATCCGACCTCGCCTAGATGGCCAGGGTTCGATTCCAAGCGACCGTATGTGAGATTGGTGGACAAAGCGGTGCTGGGGCGGGTTTTCTCCGGGTTCTCCGGTTTCCCCCGCCATCGCATTCCACTGGTGCACCATCTTCATTCATGAATCATCAGTGTCACCGCCTGCGGTGCCATAAGTAGTTAAAGCGGGCGTTAAACACTACAAAAAAAAAAAAAAAAGGGATCCGACACGCAGATTTTGTTTTGAAAAGTCCCCCTTACTACCATTTACATGGAAAATTTTTCAAAATTTTTATTTTCTCAAAAATAGTTGTAACGATTTTGGTTGAAATTCCGTGTATTACAGAGTGTTTATGAAAAATAAAATGTATATTCTGAATTTGCTAGGAGAAGGATTATTCATTCTGGATGACTGGTAAACTGTAAGAGTTAGACGAAAATCTACTACCCACAAAATGTAGCTCCTGTTATGTCATACTTTTCTCAAACAGGAAGACATTTCTTTTCGTCTCTCATTTCTTGAACCCTAGGCAAGCATATAGACCGCCTGCGGTGCCATAAATAGTTAAAGCGGGCGTTAAACACTACCAAAACAAGCATATAGAACGGACTTCAATTGTTTCACATACCGACTGTCTTTTAGAGATTTGACTATCGCTTTAGCCTTGTGTACTCCCTTATTTCCCTTCTACATAAAACGAAGCAAGTAAAAAGATCGATTCTGCTAATGTTTATCAGTTAGCTTAGTACAGATAAAAGAATAATATTTTGTTAAACTTTTGTTTCGGAACAACTGTGATTGGAATGCATCAAAATTTTCTTTTGCATTGGATGAAGGTTAAACTATTTAGAGCTACTTACTATGGTAAATACTTCACAATATATTGTTTTAGTCCAGTTTAAATATACAAACTTATAAGCTGTTCCATGGCACACTGAGACGTCCTCATTTACTCAAATCTTTGCTACAGATAACGCGCACGCACACACACACACACACACACGCACACACACACGCACACACACACACACACACACACACACACACTTAGAGAAATCAGAGAAAAACGTGAAGGAAGTTTTTTTTTTAGTTTCACTTTGGAACATAATACTCGACAACATGATGCTTAAAATAGTTTCAAACCAATAGATATTTTATAGTTTTAAACATGAAAATACTTTTTTCTGAACATAGACTTGGGTTATTCTTTTGTTTTCAATGCATTGTATTATTAAAAATCTGATGTGTTCCATTCACATATTCTGTAAAAATTATTTTAAAAAGTTTATTCTTCTGTCTACATCATGCTAACCGAGATACACTTTGACAGAAACGGTCTTATTACTTGCTGCCTTATAAGTAGATGGGAAATATGGGAATACACTAACTAAAGCGATAGTAAAATCTTTTAAAAGCTGGCTGCCATGTGGTTGAAATCCGTTTCTTTCATGGCGAGGGGTTGAAAAATTCCCATATATGAAAAAAATTAAGTATTTTAAAACTGAAACTAATAACAAGGAATATCTCGAAAGTGGTCAACTCCACGAAAAATATGTCGTATATCACAAAAATTGTGTGTTTTAACGAGATCTACATTCTTTGTATCTATCTCTTACGGTTTACCAGTTATGCAAAATTCACCCAGAATAAAATGGTCTTCAGAGACTATTTCCATAAAATTTAAGATGTGCATTATATTTGCCATGTAAATATCTTTAATATACGGTACTTTAATCAAAATCGTTAGCCATTTTTGAGAAAATAAACATTTTCGAAACTTTTCCCATGTAAAGGGCAGTTTGGAGTGGGAGACATTTTCCTTAAAGTCTTTGTGGTGCATCCTTGAAAGATTCTATCTAAACTTAAATACCAAATTTTGTATTTTACCGACTTCTCGTTTTTGAGTTATCGTGTTCACAGACACACACAGACTTTTTTTTTTTTTAAATCGGATACAGGAGACTTTAAAAGGTGTATTTCCGGGAAAATCATAGTATCGAATTTTAGATAAATGCAATACATATTGTATACAACTTAGAGAAAGTAGAAATACATAGACAATTATTTACAGTGACGTTCAAATGTGATGAGGTTTGTCCTTGATCGCTGCATCCAATAGGAGTGCTGTTGTGTTGACATATTGCATTGGCACTTAACTCGGGAGTAACGCGCTAAGTGATTCCGTCTGTCATAAATACTACTTGCGCTAAGAGAAAATATTCCAATTTCGCAAAAAATAACTCGAGGAAGATCGGGAGTAAAGCTCTTAGCAGAACCGTTATAACCACAGATGTTTAGCTCAAATAGTTTTCATTTTACACACGAATAAACATTATATCGCCGGGCAGATTTGCATGCTCAGTGAGCGAATGAGAGGTAAATATGAAAAGAGAGGGGGGTAGCGACCTGGCAACGCAGAGCACGATAACTCGCTGCAGCGTAGAACTCTTCCCATTTGAGAAACATTGTAATTCAATGACATCAGATTAAAATGTTTTTATAATACGCGGCATACATTACTAAACAAAACAAAAATGTATATATACATATGTAATGAGTTTCTTTCATATGATTCTCTGCATCTGTTTTGCAAAAAAAAAAAAAAAAAAAAAAAAAAAAACCTATTCTTACAAAAGTTTATTCTTCTATCTACTTCATGCTAATCCAAATAAACATTCACAGATATGATTTTATTTCTTAGTTCCATGTAAGAACAAGAGAAATATAGCGATATTGAAATTCGGTTCTCTATGCAGGACTAAGAGTAAAACAAAAGAAAAACGGATGCCTTCTCGTTTGAGAAGAGTAAGAGTATTTGAAATCGAAACAAATAAAAAGGAATGTCTAGGAAATTGTTAACTTTACAAGAAGATATATACGACATAAATAATTTGTTTTGACGATATCTACACTTTGGTGTAGCAAGTTCTTGTCTCTCTCTTACCGTTTACCAGTTTTGCAAAATCCAATCACAATGAAGAGGACTTCAGAGAATTATTCCCAGGAAAATCAAGATATTATTTTATTTGTCATGTAAATATCTGTTTCCTTGTAAAGAGAAGTTTAGGTTGAGGGCAATGTCACATCCTTGGAAGACGCTGAACTCAAGTATCAAATGCTATATTTATAGGACGTTCTTGAGTTACGCTGTTCACACACACACACACACACACACACACACACACACACACACACAAATTCGCGCACAGAGTTTTTTCTAAACATGCTTTCCTTTAGGCTTCAATGGATGCTTTAACGTGTATTTTCGGTGAAATCGCGAAATCGAATTTTTGGTTGGAATTGCCAAATATGTGTCATTACTATGCGATTTCTTCAAGCCCACATGAATTGACATAAATAATAACGTTTTAATAAATAATAATAAATGAAGTAGCTTATTCATATCTCACAAATTTTAAACGAAGTGAATTTTTTCCCCAAGCACTACATTATTCATAATACTTGCCATACATTTTTTTTTCTTTCCTTTCTAGTTTAACGTCCTTTAACCTGGTTGGTCATATCGGATGAATGGGATTGGTGAAGTGATGCTCAAATGATCTCGGGGTCCATGGAGCTTAAAGTTACTCGACATTCGTCTTCTCAGTATAAGGGAAAACACCGAAAAAAAAACCTTATCCGGGTAACTCACCCTAAGCGAGATTCGAACTCACGACCTTTGGAATGTGAGGCAGACACACTACCCAGGAGGGCTGCAACGTTTTTGTGCATTTGCAGTTAAGAGAATTAATTGGCCCCTTTTCATAGTCAAGAAAATGCTACAACTCGAATTATAGGCCAATTTATGATGTAATATAATAAAAAAAAAAAAAAAGGGGGTAAACAATTTGACAGTAAAATTACGTTAAGACTGCCTATTGGAAATTTGTCAGTAATGAATGGTATAGCTATAGGTTTTAGGAAAAAACCTTAAAAGCAATGTGTGCATCATTACTTTCTCTAACACATATGTACAAGTGCTAGTAGGTACCCAGAGAAGGTATTGTATTCCACACAAAAATGTGATACTAGATTTCACGAAATACATATTTTGAAGACTCTGAATTCAAAAAAGTCGCTTTAGAAAAAGGTCCGTAATGTGTATATCTCGATGTATGCGTGTGTGTGTGTGTGTGGGGGGGGGTTGGCGGATAGGGACACAATTAAAGAACGAGAAGTTTCTTACAAGGGTGCGACACGAATATTCAAAGAAAATCCATCATCAAACTACTCTTTACATGTGACATTTTTTCAAACTTTCGATTTTCTAGAAAATGGTTCTAATCATTTTGATTGCAATGCCGTACATAGCGATATTTACATGCTAATTAAAACGTATGTATTGAATATTCTTGAGAATATCCTCTGAAGTCCCCTTCATTCTGGACGAGTTTTACATAAATAATAAACCGTAAGAGATGGGCAAAAACTTACAAAAGTGAGGCCTTGTTAAAACACACAATTTCATATATTGTATTTTTTGTAGAACTAGCCATATTCGAGATATTACCTGTTATTGGCTTAAAACTTAAAATACTAAAACGTATCTTAACGGGAAGTCTCCTTTCTTTTCTAATCTTTTGTTTTGCTCCTGGCCATGCAAAGAGAACCGAATTTCCATGGCAATAGCATAGTGACACCTTTTAAAAGATTTGACTGTTGCTATGGTGTAGGGTATGCCCTTATTTCCCTTATATGTATAAAGAACAATGTAATAGGGCAATTTCTGGTAATGTTTTTATCTTGATTAATATGATTTATATAAAAGAATAATCTTTTGTAAGGAATCTCTGTTTGCATAACGGATAGAGAGGTCATGTGAATGGAACACATCAGATATGTAAATTTATTTTGCTTTAATGTTATTCTACAAATGCCGCAAATAAGTGGCCCATCTTCCGTTTGAATGCAAATGTGATATTTCCGTTGTGTATTCATGAACATTTGTGTTAAAATTGGTCGTTAATGTTGACAGGAGCTACAGGACAATAATGGGCAATTTTATAGAATATGAGTAATTGATAGCTGGTATTTTTGACTACTCTGCACGTACTATGTACATAGTGTATAGAGAAGGTATTGTATTTCACCCAAAAATTCGATACAGAGATTTCACCGGAAATACATTTTTTGGCTCCCCCTGAATCCAAAAAAAGTATTTTTAGAAAAAGGTCCCCGTAAGTGTGTGTGTGTGTGTGTGTGTGTGTGTGTGTGTGTGCGCGTGCGTCTCTCTGTGGATAGCATAGCTCAACACGAAAAGACCGTTAAATACCAAGTTTGCTATTTAAGTTTGGTACCTTCCAAGGATGGGACATGAAGATTTTCAAGGAAATCGCCCCATCCCCAACTATACTTTACATGGAAAATTTTCGAAAATGTTGATATTCTCAAAAATAGCTCTAACGATTTTGATCAAGATGTCTTATTTTTAAGATATTTACAAATCAAGTAAAACGTATATCTTGAACTTGCTGGGAATAGCCTTTGAAGACTACTTCATTCTGGATGAATTTACGGAATTTTGTATCACTGCTAAACCTCAAGAGAGTACAAAAACTTAACATACAAAAGATGTAGAGCACATTAAAACACACAATTTATGTTATATGCATTTTTTTCGTGGAGGTCATCGTTTTTGAGATATTCCTTTGTTTTTGGTTTCAGCTTTTAAAAACATACTTTTCTCATACAGGAATTTGTCAACTCCTGTCCATACAAGGGAACTTCAGTCATATAGCAACCAGATTTTGACTATCACTTCAACTTACGGTACTCCTTTATTTCGCTTCTACTTACAAGGAAGCAAGTAATTAGACTATTTCTCCTAGTTTTTTCTCGAGTATCATGAAGTATATAGAAGCATAATCTTTTTAACAATAATTTGTTGCAGCAGGGATATAGAGAAAGTCATGTGAATGGAACACATTAAATTTTTCTGTCAGTATTTCAGTTTATTTTATTAATTCATACACACGTTGCTGTTCCCATTCTGGTAAATGTTACAAGAAAACATTCAAATTGTGGAAGTATAGGAGTAGTTGAGAACAGATTCTGTTAAGGAAAGCCGCGACATTTTCGAGGACAAGTTTCCGGATAGAGGACTATTGAGAAAGAGTGCAATAGAGAAATGAGCTTAAACATCTGATATGTTTCTCTACAAACTATTGTTGCAAAGAATTGTTCCTTTATCTGCACAAAGCTAATACCGAGACAGCGTTTCGTCTGGAAATGGCATTCGGGAGGTCGTGGGATCGGTTCCCCGCAGTTGACCATGGGTTTTTAGGGTTTTTTCTCGGGGTCACCAGACGAATGCTGGGGAGGATTCTTCATTCCCCGAACTTCCTGTTGCTTAGCTTCATCTTCATTTCATCCCAACCGGTCTCTTTCTGATTGTAAGTGTCGACGAGGACTGCGGCAGAGGGGAATATGACTGCGCTCTGGAAATACGGTTCTCGGCGGCCGGATGGCGTTGGTGGTTGTCTGCGGACCCAAGTGGTCTATCCAGGAAAGAATCAAGAGTTCTGGCGTAAGGTACTGTAACTCTGTAAATAAAGTTTGGTGTTGATAACTTTAGTTTTTATTTAGTTATGTCAAATCGCCTGTCACTTTCTGGATGACCCTCGTAATAACGTGTTTAGAGGGATTACGTGAATTATTTGAAATAAGTTTACCACTCTATTTCAGTGTTTTAATGCATAGATGAGAGTTTAGTAGATTGGTACGTTCAGGTGCAGCCGCTCTAAATCTTTTATAGCACCGCATTGCTTAATAACACATGGTGATTAGTTGACTTGAAGTGTCTTTACATAGCCAACAGAACATGCTATTCAACTCAAAATAATAAAAATAGAACTTTCCTACAATTGGCGGAGGAAGTATTGACAATTTGATACTGGAATTTTGCAAAAAGTAAACGTTTTGAGATGCGTTGGCCCAAAGAAAGCGTTTTAAATAGCTTATTATTACGCTCGTGTAGAAAAAGATAACGCCATTTCTGAAAAAAGAACTACAGGTAGATAAACAATAACTATTTGAAGAATGCAAAGGAAATTATCACAACCAATTGTGCACCAGGAAACAGATTATATGCTATAGTCTCTAACTTACTCTCTGGAGTTGTATTATACTTTCTCTACCACGTATGTACAATATACATAGAAAGTAGAGAAGGTATTTGCATTCTACCCAAAAATTCAACACCTTTCACTGAAAATACATGTTTTGTGTATCTCTGAAAGAAAAAAAAAAAAAAAAAAGCTCTCGCATATTTCTATAGTGGTTGCATTGGAATAAATGTCTCTATATTTCTGCAGATGTAACTTAACCACACTTTAAATCATGTCTTAGAAACAAGTACACTTCATTTTGACGATTTTTACATAACCGGTAAACGATATGAGATAGTCAAAATAATAAGACATAAAAATGTAGATCTCTTTAAAACACACATTTATACTGAATACTGTTTTTGTGGAGTTAACCATTTCCGAGATATTCCTAGATGTTAGTTTCAATTTTAAAGTACTTGATACTTTTTCAAATAGGAAGTGATTCATTTTTCTTTTTTTACTCCGAATTTCAATTCATTGCACTCAGCATATAAAACATTTGACGAGCCCAGTGTATTCTCTTAACTCCCTTATACTTAAATGGAACTAAGTAATAAGACTTTCTACTAATATTTATCACGACTAGGATGAAGTAGATAATATGATATTTGGTAAGAATAGTTTTTGAGTAGATAGAGAAAGTAATGTTAATGGAACACATCAGTTTTTTTTTTTATTTAAAATAGCCATAAGCTTGTGGTGAGCGCGTGGCCAATGTTTTTTCATTCAACTTTGTCTGCATGAACTTTAAACTTGTAATACTGTTCACTGTTATTGAATTTGATAATAATTGGATAGTTTTGAAAGATAGATAAAAATGTATGCAGAAAATATATGTCCATGGACTGACAGTTAACAGCAGTTTACATAGCATGGTTTTGCCATCTTCAAAACAAAAGCTATACTTGGGATATTATAGATACAACATTCCCATTAGAATTCATATTGGTCAACGAAAAGGTAAATCAGAAAAAAGAAGAATATCTACGAACCCAGGTTACCGGACAATAAATTCAAATCCGTCTCTAATGCGAGGGCTATCCATAAAGTGACAGAAGATTTGGCGTATCTAAATGATGGCGAAAGATATCCACAAAAAACTTTATTTAAAAAGTTACAATACCTTACTCTATTTCTCAATGTAATCTCCATTCTGTCAAGATATTTATTGTCACATGGTACCAGTTTTTCAGTGCCATGTTATACTTTTCTACCGCCAACGAACTTATTCGTGTTTTTTGAATGCACAAGCTCTTCAGTTAGTCGAACGATATATGCAAATAATGCAAGTGTATGGTGATAACGCAATGAACGAGACTTCAGTGAGGAAATGACACAATTTACGAGTAATCAAGAAAGAACCAGTGTGTACGAAAAAGACCGCAGTGGAAGTTCATCAGTTGTTATGGAGGAGTTGAAAGTAAATGTTGATAAAAGAATTAAAAAAAATCTAATGTGTACCATTCACATGACTTTCTCTACATCTCTGCAACAAATTGTTGTTAAAAAACTTATGCCTCTATTTACTTCATGCTACTCGAGAACAAATTAACAGAAATAGTCTTATTACTAATTTCTTTGTAAGTAGAAACGAAATATAGGTTAAAGTCATAGTCAAAAGCTGGTTGCTATGTGACTGAATTTCTATATGAGAAAAGTTAGTTTTTCATAGCTGAAAGGAAAATCAATGAACGATCAACTCCACGAAAAAAATGTATATAAAATAAATTGTATGTTTTAACGTGCTCTACATTTCTTGTATAGTAAGTTTTATCTAAGTCTTACGGTTTAGGAGTTATGCAAAATTCCGTAAAATTCGTCCAGAATAAAGTAGTCGTCAGAGGCTATTCCCAGGAAATTCAAGATATACATTTTGTTTGTCAGGTAAATATCTATAATATATGATATTTTAATCAAAATCGTAAGAGCCATTTTTGCGAAAATCAAAATTTTCGAAAACAGTTCCATGTAAAGGGTAGTTTGTGGTGGGGGGATTTTTCTCAAAATCTTCGTGTCGCATCCCTGGAAGATACTGAACTTAAATACCAAGTTTGATATTTTAGCGACTTTTCGTTTTTGAGTTATCGTGTTCACGGACACACACACACACACACACACACACACATACACGGACCTTTTTAATTTCTGTATATGCACATGTACATAATTTATAGAGAAGGTATTGCACTCCACCAAAAAATTCGATACCGAGAGTTCACTGGAAATATATGCTTTAGGGTCCCCTGTATCCAAAAAAAAAGTATTTTCAGAAAAAGTTCCGCGTATGTGTGTGTGTGTGTGTCCCTGTGTCTGTGAACACGGTAACTCAAACACGAAAAGTCGGTAAAATACCAAACTTGGTATTTAAGTTTAGTATCTACCAGGGATGCAACACGAACATTTTGAGAAAAATCCCCCCACCCCAAACTACCCTTTACATGGAACTTTTTTCGAAAATTTTGATTTTCTCAAAAATGGCCCTAACGATTTTGATTAAAATTTCGTATATCAAAGATATTTACCTGGCAAATAAAATGTATATTTTGAATTCCCTCGGAATAGCTTCTGAAGACTACTTTATTCTGGGTCAATTTTACGGAATTTTGCATAACTTCTAAACCGTAAGAGACGGACAAAAACTTACCCCACAACAAATGCAGAGCACATTAAAGCACACAATTTATGTTATATAATTTTTTCGTGGAGTTGATTGTTTTTGAAATATACCTTGTTTTTGGTTTCAGCTTTCAAAAACATACTTTTCACATACAGGAATTTAACAATCCCTGTTCATACAAAGGAGCTTCAGTCTCATAGCAACCAGCTTTTGACTGTCTGTTTAACCTATGGTACTCCCTTATTTCGCTTCTACTTACAAGGAAGCAAGTAATAAGACTATTTCTACTAATTGTTTCTCGATTAGTATGAAGTAAGTAGAAGCATAGGCTTTTTAACAATAATTTGTTGCAGAGATATAGAGAAAGTCAAGTGAATGGAACACATCAAATTTTTATGAAAATGCTTTTTTTTTTTTTTTTTTTTGGCTATATGAGACCCCAAAAACATATATTTCCGGTGAAATCTCGGTATCGAATTTTTGGGTGGAGTGCAATACCTTCTCTATACACTATGCACATAGTGCGTGTAGAGAAAGTAAAAACGAGGTTACACTTTGGACACCGTACAAGGCTTTTTGAATGGAAAACATTTCCCAACCTCAAAGTAAGAGTGACGTCTTGGCTCAGATCTTTAGCGGTAGAATGCAACATCTGTGTTGAGAAACCAGTACCACGAGACATTAAATATCTTGATAGCAATGACGATTACATTGAGAAATAGAATAATGTACTGTAACTTTGTAAATAAAATTTTATTTGGATAAATTTTGTTATTATTTAGTTATGCCAAATCGTCTGTGACTTTCTGGATGACCCTCTTAGATGGAAGCTAAAGGATAAGATGGGAGCACGTGGAACCATTACCTCAGCATCGTATACACTTGGAAGATTTTCTAATGTTTTTCTAAGAACATAATTAATATTGTAATAATTACACTTAGAGGATGCATAAAATGCTACGTAGCTATATTTATAAAATCTAATACTGCGGTCACACGCATTAATAATTAAATCATTTAAAATATTTATAAACGAAAGTATGAATTAAAAAAAAATTCCACGCGTAGCAGAGTTGTTTATTTGGTAAAATATATTTTGAATATTAGTCTCAGAACCATGAGAGTTTTTAAATCTGAGGTTTAACCTTACCAGACGATAGAGCAAACACGGAGGATTCAAATGATCATTTAAATACGTCTTAAGGCCAAACGTACATAATATTTATTCATAAACATTTCGTAACAGGGTGACATTTTTGTCAACTCTAATTATAGCTCAAATAGAGAAAGTTTAATCCAAAATTAATTTTAAAAGTTCCGTTAGTAGGATATAAGTTTTACTATACAATTTTAAAAATCAGAATATTACAATTATCGAAGAAATCGGGATAAAATGTGCTCCATAACAGTCTGCTCTCTTCGTAATAAATTGATGGCTTTAGAGGTATGCATGTTGTATTGCATCAACACAATAAGTATAATTATTAAAGAGAATTGTCACAATCCAAAAAGTAAATACAATATAATATTGCATACGCATTTTATTCACTGCTGTTTAAATTTTCTTAGGCCTGTTTACAATTAATATTACTTCTGAACGTAAGGATTTTAGCCAGTACGGATTCATTTGTAATAAGGATTAAAGCTTCTGTATACGATACTTTCACATGAAAGAAAATAAGAAAGAAACAAGCAAACAAAGAACGAGATTAATATCAAATGGTAGTTTTAATGAACTTGAAATATTTTATTACATACCATTAAAGTCATGTAGAAAGTATTGTTATACATCATTCACAAGCACAGTTCTCCGAATCAAGCGCTTCAGATAATTCCAAATAAACACGTTGCTTTGCTAAATCACGTGGTTTATTTGATCACAGCTTACAAATCATGGTTATATGTAGAATTACTAAATGCAGCAGGTAGTGCACATAAAGTTCTACAATTACTTTGATACTGAACAACGGAACTTATAAGTCTGGTCGACTGTTCATATGAAAGGTGAGCATATTCGATGACGCATTCATATATCACGTTCACACAATGAACCCTATGAGTGGCTAGAATAGGCGAAAGACGTAGAAACCTTGACTCAAAATATTTTCATTTCAATTCACTCAGGATATCTCTTGAACACTGATATGCTTGGTTTTATTACTGCAAGAATAAACTTTTCTGCATTTTGCATTCTAGTTCAAGACGTAACAGATATACAGGCCATCCTTTTTTTACTTGCCTTTCTTTCCTGTGATAAGATAGTTCTACATTTATGGATTCCATATGCCGGAAAGCATCCTTCTAGACTTTCTCTCCCGCCCACATCTTTTTACGTAAACATCTTCATAATTGATTTTAGATATGAGTGTCTCTATAATGTAAAAAAATGTAAATGGCGTGTTATTTATGGACGCTCTTTAACTACTGTGGTTCTCAGCTCCCATTCTAAATTGGACGTGAAAGGCCGCTTAATTTTGCTCAGAGGCTTGAGGTTCTTTTACGTGCCGTAAATCTACGACACGGGACCAGCGGTTTTACTTCCTTTCCGAAGGAAGCCATGCTAAGGATTTTTACACCCGAAAAAAATACACCGTCCTCCGCAGGGTTTGAACCCGCGATCTTGGGTATATGAAGTCAACATGGTAACTATTACACCATGGAAGGCGACTCTCTATAATGTAATATTTTATATTGGGAGCATGGTAAATTCAAGAATGTATAGTTAGCATAGAACCAAAGTAGCGAGTGACAGAATGAAAGAAGGAAAAAGTAAAGGGGAAATAGAAAGAGGAAGCAAAATTAATCTGTGGCTCGCTGCTATGGGATATTGCATAACTGCTTTATGAGGAGTGTACTGCAGCATAAAAAAGCCGTAATACAAAAGTGGTCCTCTCATTCAATAAGCGACTCTTAATCACTGCATGTCCGCAGTTCCTTTAATGAATGAAATATCAAGCGCACATGGTAAACACAGGCTCAAAAGACATATCCTGGCCAGGTAATTGCTGCCGAGGGATGGATGTTCGCTGCACGTCTAAAACGGGCTTGCCGGCATCTCCTACTGCAGCGTTCTACATAAAGACGACTTAAGTGGAGGACAGGTAGACTCCATCAGGACTTGGTCACGAACCTCATACCTCTACGTCGTAATTCCACCTAGTCCACTTCACAACGACAGCTGAAATTAACTCGACGAGGAACTTATGGAAATACTAAAAGGAACAGAGAGGCGAAGAAAAATTTTCGGTGAAAAAGAACTAAAACAGAAGCATCAGAGAGAGACAAAGACGGATACGAGGATGCGAGTGGGTAGAGGCAAAGAAATTAAAAGGTAAAACCTAACATATAATTCCATCATGTAGCCTCGTGAGTCATTTTTTGCTGTTTGCTTCAAGTTAAATGAAGAAGCCTAGAAAAACATCCAACATTGATATTATTGTGTTACGTTGATGATAAATATGTGGCGTATTAAAGTTGAGTGAAAACATGATAAAATTCAGTGTCGCGAAAAGCAACGTTGTCACGTTTTCTCGCAGTAAGCGTTTCCTTTTGTTTTTTTCTTTTTCATTTTCGCTATATTTCCTTTGTTTTCCTAGTTGTTTACAATTTTCTTTTTACTTACAAATACATATACATATTTACAAACACGCATGCCCGAGGCGGGACTCGAACCCACGATCCCCTGCGCCACGCAACACTAAAGCTGAGCACTTAGAAAATGGGGCCTCTGTGACCGGCATCGTTCGTTCTTCACGCGTGGGACATTAATTATTTTTATACCTTGTTTCTAATAAGCTTATCCGTTATCTCTTAACTGTCACATGTTTATTGTCCGGCGTGATGTAATAGGCGAGGATCCTTCGTTGTAAACTTTCCTCTCGGATGACGAAAGCATCTATGACGGAGTGTTTGTATCACCTTGCTCTACATAGGGTTTGAGTATTCATTCAAAGGTGTACTTAGCCAATCAGGGGAACGGGGTTGAAATTGTGAGTGGCAGCTTATAGAAAATAGGATTACTACACGTGACCGCTAAGCGATACCGGGAAAACTTATAAGAAACAAGGATTAGAACATATTTTAGAAAATGAGAGCGAAAACAGGGGAGATGTTGCAACGCTGTGATTCACTACTCATGGAGTTGCCAGCTTTCTGTCATTTATGATTTCTTTCATTTCATTGGTTGAAACGACACGCTCATTGGTGCAGTGTGAAACATTAGCGACTTCCGAGAACAAACAATGCGTGCGTTACCTAAGAGACTTCTGATGATCAAGGTAAAGCGCATGTTAACCAATAGAATAGCACAATTAATACATAAATATTCATCTATCTGAAATATAAATAGATTAAGTTCATTCCAAACGGTCGTTTATGAGAAAAGCTGCATTCACCAATGTTTTACCGAAAAATTGACGCTCTATAACAAATATAGATATTCTTGTCATTGCGTGTTAAGCGACCTCTACCCCGTTCATTCTGTTTGCAATACACAACAGTTTTCTAATCCAGTAGTTGGTAAGACATCTAAAATTTATTACAAAATTTATATTCCAATTATTGGAGGTTGCTATACACAAAACATACTAAACAACAAAAAGATATACATACATAATTGAAATTGTAAATAATACAAATTAGTGTCAATAAAGTTGCAATTATGTAAAACACGACCTGGAAATAACAAATTTGTGTTTAGAAATTGGTTTACATACCATACAAATTATTTTTCAGTGGAACCAGTGACACTTTAGCAAGTGATGGCTTCTGCTCGAATGAATGAATTGTTTCATTTACTTTATTTGCCAAAGGATGCAAGAAATCATGGAATAGTATCCCTTCTCCAGTGATCAACTGAAAAAAAATCTGATGACATGACTTTCCCTACATCTCTAAAACAAATTATTGTTAAAAAGCTTATTCTTCTATCTATTTCGTGATAATCAAGATAAGCATTAGTAGAAATTGTCCTTATTACAGGTTCCTTGTAAGTAGAAGGGAAAAATCAAATGTGCTCCATTCACATGTCCTCTAGCTCTTCGGTAAACAAACCTTTTATTCAAAACATTAATCTGTTATCTACATCATGCTAATCAAGATAAACATAAGCGGAATTAGTCTTATTACTAGCTTCCTTGTAAGTAGAAGCGAAATAAAAAAATGCATAGGCTAAATCGACAGTCTAGTCATGTAAAAGCCGGTCTCTATGTGAAACAATTGAAATTTTATCTCTTTGCTTCCCAGGAGTAAACAAACGAGAAACGAGAAGAAAGTTGTCTTCCCGTTCGATAACAGTTGAAGTGGCTTAAAATTGAAATCAATAATCCGGAATATCTCTACAAAAAAATGTAAATGACATAAATTGCGTGTTTTAATGAGATCTACATTTTTGTGTAGGAAGTTTTTGTATATCTCTTACGGTTTGCCAGTTAAACAAAATTCATCCAGAATGAAGAGGCTATTCCCAGAAAATTCAAGATATATATTTCGTTTGTTATAAAAATATCTTAAATGTAAGGTATTTTAATCAAAATCGTTTGAGCCATTTTTAAGAAAATAAAAATATTCGAAAAATGTTCCATATAAAGGATAGTTTGGGGTGCGGGGATTTTCTTGAAAATCTTCGTGTCGTATCCTAAGATGCTGACATTAAATATCAGATTTTATATTTAATCGACTTTTCGTTTGTGAGTTATGTTGTTCATAGCCACACTCGAATCATTTTTTTTATTCCGGGAACCTCAAAATGTGTATTCCCGGTCAAATCTCGGCATCGATTTTCGGTGTAATGCAACACTCTTTGCGTACCATGTACTAAGTAGAGAAAGTAAAAAAAAAAAAAAAAAAAAAAAAAATGTGTATAACGCACGTTCTTTACAACATAAACACCACACCGTGTTGCTGATGTGACAATGCCATCCGGTATGTGATCGCTCTGGTACGCGGCGGTGGTGGTGGAATGTAAGACATCGCAGTTGGATACGTAAACAACAGCGGGCCGCAACATGACCCTTCGGAATGCGAGTCTAGATCCTGCAACATCAAGATTCTTACCGTTATTTGAGATGTTTCTCCAGGCTTCGGTTTTTAGTACCTTCGACAAATTTCCAGAAAGTTTGTGACGTCATTTTCTAGCTATAAAAGGAGGAAGAAGTACGATGCAGGCGTGTGTTGTGAATTGTACTGAGTCATGAGTGACTGGAATGTTAGCGCGCGGTGGTACGCGAGCCAAAGATGGCGTGCAGCCGCAAACTATCTAACGTTGAGTGAATAATTTGTAGCAGTAAAAATAAGACATTTGTTACAACTGTTGATTCATAAAAATTGGGAAAGAAAAGTTGCCAAGGAAAACACCTGTATTTCTGTGTAAAATACTTCCCCATTATTTACCAGAGCAAACATAGAAAGAGAAATCAGTGAGGGACACGGTCACCTGCTTTCTCCTGGTCAAACAAAGCACCTTTTAGTCAAGACATTGATAAGAACATTTCGTGGAACAAATACAAAAACTGGGAAGAAAAACAAGAAAGGAAACATAAATGAAATTCTATAAAGTTATAGCTGTGCCTATTCTTGTGTATCTTTACGCATCATTGACAACGACCAAAAATCTGATGTGTTCCATGCAATTGACTTTCCCTAATTGTTCTGCAAACTGCTACAAAAAATTATCTTTTATCTACATCATGCAGATCGAGATAATGCTCTTAATACTTGTTTCCTTGTAAGTAGAAGGCAAATAAGAGTACTAGGCTAAAGCGATAATCGAATGCGTTAAAAGCTAGTCGTTATGTGATACATTTGCATGACCAGGAGTAAAACAAAGGAGGTATGAACCGAATAGCGACTTCAAGTTTAAGAAAACTGTAAGCATTTTAAACTTGAAACCAATTACTGGTATTATCTTGGAAATTAACTCTATAAAAAAAAAGCAAAAATGTATATGGCAGATTCTGTTTTAACCAGATCTTAAAGTTTTATGTAGTACATTTTGTAGGTAATATCTCATACCGTTTACCAGTTAAACCAAAGTCATCCAAAATGAAAAGGTCTTTAGAGGCTATTCGCAGAACATACCAGATACACTTTTTATTTGTCATAAAAATATCTCGTTAGAGCATTTTTTTTATAAAATCAACATTTTCGAAAAATATATTATATGAAAAGAGTAGTTGAGTGTCGGGGAATTTCCATGAAAACCTTCGTGTCACATCCTTAGAAGATGCTAAACTTATACCTATAGCAAGTTTGGTATTTCACGGACCTTTCGTTTTCGTTTTTGAGTTACATTGTTCACGTACACACTCGGCAGATTTGTTGCGAAAGCATCGATAAAACACATTTATTTGAAAACATGCTACTTTCTTAACACGTAGGATATGTATAGTGTAGAAAATTTTATACTGAAATTTGACCGAAATGTTTTGGGGTCCCCTACTCCTAAAAAGAATATTTAGAAGAACGTATGTATGTGTGTGTCTGTGGACAGTAAAGCTCAAAAACTAAAAAACCGTTAAAAACCAGACTTAGTATTTAAATTTATTATTTTCCAAGGATGCGACACGAAGATTTTCAAGAAAATCCCTCCACTACAAACTACCTCATTCATAGAAAATGTTTTGAAAATTATTATTTTCTTAAAAATGAGTCAAAGGCTCAAAAGATTTTGATTAAATCACAATTTATATCACAAATAAAATGTATATCTTGAGTTTTCTGGGAATAGCTTCTAAAATCCTGATTGTTTTTGATGAGTTTTGCATAACCGGTAAACCATAATAAATAGATAAAAAAAAACTTATTACACAATAATACAAATCTCCTTATAGCATACAATTTGTGCCATATGCATTCTTCTTTTTTTTTTTAGTTTACTGTTTCCGAGATGTTCCTTGTTATTCGATTTAGTTTCAAATTACTTGAAATTTTAACACATGGGAATCTGTCAACCCCTGGCCATGAAAAGAATTTCAATCGTTTTAAAACAGTGACCCTTCTATTTACAAGGAACCAAGTAATAAGACCATTTTCGCTAATGTTTATCTCTATTCACATTAAATAGATGAAAAGTAACTTTTGTTACAGAGATCAAAATAAACTCATGTAAATAGAACACATCAGAAGTTTGTTTATTTGTAATTAGTGGAAGAAATAAAGAGTTGTTTATGTGAATAATAAAGAGCATTTTTGTTTCAAAATATTTTGGATGAACTCTAGGTATATAGTTGCTTTCTCTAGCCCGTATGTACAATGTAGGTGCATAGTGGATGGAGAAGATATTGTATTCCACCCAAAAATTTGATACCGAGATTTCACCGGAAATATGTTTTTAGGTCCTCTGGCTCCTAAAAGAGCATTTTTAGAAAATGATCCGTGTGTGTCTTGGATAGCATAGCTCAAAAACAAAAAGTCCATTAAATACCGAATTTAAGTTTATTAATTTAAATATTAAGTATATAAGTTTAGTATCTCCCAAAGATGCGACACGAAGATTTTCAAGAAAATCCCCTTACCCCCAAACTACCTTCTACATGTAAAATGTTTCCAAAGTTTTGATTTTCGCAAAAAAAGGCTAACGATTTTAATTAAAATATCGTATATGAACGATTTTGACATCACAAATATGACGTATATCTAGAATTTTCTGGGAATAGCCTCTGAAGATCTCTTTATTCTAGATGGATTTTGATGAATTTTGAATAACTGGTAAACTGTAAGAGATAGAAAAAAAGTCATCACACAAAAAATGTAAATCTCATTAAAAAAACACGCTTTTTTGTAGAAGTTACCATTTCTGAGATATTACTGGTTATTGGTTTCAGCTTTAAAATACTTCTACTTTTCTCAAACGGGACCATGCCTAGCGAACCGAACCTCAATTGTTTCACATAGCGACGAGTTTTTAAAGGTTTTGACTATTGTTTTGGGCAAATGAATTCTCTTTTTTCTCTTCTACTTAAAATGAAGCAAGTAATAAGACCAATTAATAATTATATCAATTAGTATGATGTAGATAAAAGAATAATTTTTAAAGAATATTTTATATTTGGAACAGCTAGAGAAAGCTATGTGAATGGAACACATCAGATTTTTTGGGGTGGAATGAAATACCTTAAATACCTACTGTGTATAGAATACGTTGTCGAGAGAGAGAGAGAGAGAGAGAGAGAGAGAGAGAGAGAGAGAGAGAGAGAGAGGAAAGATCACGGAGAGGCGAACTTCATGGAGATATGTAAGGAGATATACCAAAATGGATACAATAAGAAATGAAACAATAAGCTAAGAAATGAAAACATTTTCAATTAACGATAAGATGAAGAACATAGAAAGAAACGCAAAGATTTTGTATACAGGCTGTAGAATATAGATTAGGAAAAAAATAAATTATCGGCTATTTGGAAAGAGATCTGGATAGATCTCTTAAGAAGCGGATGTGTTTTACAAATCAGAACAGTGATTATAACCACTAATCATGAAAGCGGGCGAAAATGTTTGCTTTAAATTTCATGGGACTGGCCTATGAAGCTCTCTTCATTCTGAAAGAATTTTGTATAACTAAAACGTAAGAGACAGGTGTAAACTTGATGAACAATAGACATAGATCAATTTAATGTTCAAAATTTATATAAATGAAATATGTTATGGTGTTAATAATCTGGATTTATATTCTTTGTTATTTTCTTCAATTTTTTAATATTCTTTGTTATTGGTTTGAATTTTTAAAATATCTTATTTTTCTATAGAGGAAAATCACTATTTCGTTGGGTTTTCTTCCTCGCTGTACTCGTGCAACGAGAACGTAATTTCAAAGCTATCGTATAGCGACCTCTCTATCAGTGCATGTTCTGATCCCCTTGAACACCAGAGTAAATTTGCAATATTAGCATTCCAGCAAATTTTCATTTCGATTACATGAAGTCCGTGGATGAATACACCTTTATAATAAGTTAATAACTAATCATTTTAGTGAAGAATGGGTAGCGAAATTTAGGTGAATGTAATACATCAATTATGACCATTCTCTACCACTTGCATAGTAGGGATTTCGCCAAAAAGTTTGTTTTTAAGTCCTCTGAATCAAAAAAATAGCATTTTTAGAAGAAACACACGTGTATATGTGACTCTAAACATCTCAACTCAAAAGCGAAGCAAACGAGAAGTCGGGTGAATACCAAATTTGATACTTATATTCAATATTTTCCAATGATGCGACACGAAGGTTTAAAAATATCCCCTTCCCGTCTTTACAATTAAGATTTTTCGAATTTTTTATTTTCTTCAAAATTGTTCTACCTAATAATTTTGATTAAAATACTATATATTGAATATTTATATGTCAAATAAAATTTATATCTTGTATTTTCTGAGAATATCCTGTGAAGTCCTCTTCGTTCGGGTAGAATTTGGTATACTTTTGTATATGTTAAGCGATAAACGAAAACATACTATACAAAAGATGTAGATCTCTAAAATACAATTCATTTCAAACGACCTTTTCTGTGGAATAAATCATCTCCAAGAAACCGGTTGTTAATCATTTATAATCAATTTGAATACGCCTAAGATTGTAAAACAATTGTAGCCTTTTTAGGTAATCATAGTATAAGTATTAAAAAAATAAATTAAGAAGTTGGCCGCTACTGTACTCGATTAGCATAAGCTGTAGAAAAAACTGATTCTACTTAAGCTCTGAGTTATATCTTTCTTTCGTTAAATATTTAAACGCTCTGATATTTGTATATGGCTTTTTGTGTTTTGCCCTACACCAGATAGGATTTGGGATACGAGTATACATACAAACATGCAAATTTTTGAAAATCCTCCCTCCCTGCCATTCATTTCGTGACATGGTAATTTGGGAATAATGGGCACGACGAGCGGTAAAATGAAATTTTAGTTTGTAACACCGGCAATTGCTCTGTTCCCCTCCCTTCTCGTCCATTAGCTTTAGTCACACCTTTCTTTTTTTTTTTCCCCCTCGCTTGTATTTTCGCTTTTGTATCCCCTATTTTCGAATACTTCCGTAGCATTTTCCCATTTCATCCGTTATCTGTAAAACTCGGTCTTGTGCCCTCTGTTCACCATTTCGTCGTGTCTCCCCATCTCTCCTTTTGCCCGCCACCCCTGCAAGCAGTTCCTCCAATGTCCGTAATTTCATCACGTTTTGTACCCCTTCCATGCTCTCGATGTAGTATTTTATGTTAGTAGATTGGTACTCCTGAGGAAGTAATATGATTACCATGTATCCTGCCATGATTGTCGGAAAGAGAATCCCACTTTATTGGGATGCCATTGTATCAATTAGCAGTCGCAGAGTCGGCCATTTGTCACTCAGTCAGGAGCAGAAAGAAGAAAGAACAGAATTAGTTTATTCGTTTGAACACAGCAGAAGGTCTTCCTGTCTTCACGAAATAGATAGAAACAATTTGTGCCTAATTACTATCGACGTTCCTCTTGGAAGGTGCATTTGCGCAAAAGTACTTTTTGGATGTAAAATATAATTAAATTGAAGTGTAGTTTCTTACTGTTAGCACTCTATGTGAATTATTCTCACACCATTGGGTTAGGGCGCAGGCGCCGATTATAACACTTCTTCTAATATGAGATTGTTAGGTTCCAGTTTTGGAGCAGGTCAAGGCACTTTCTGGACTCGCCACCAAACAATTTTATTGAGGGCCCGTCAACAAAATTCCCGGATCATTAACTCATGGAATAAAGATTTTGTTTTGTATTACGTTACCTCTAACTTCTGGGTCATATCGCGGCGGATCTGTTCCGTTGGATATTTCATTGTGATGCACAGTAACTTTTCAGGACTATCCACATACCATAACACTTTCGCTTCGTGCCAAGCTGATGGCGATAGAGTGTGACAGTCTGCTTTCACCATCTGTAGTCAGATTGGCGAGTACAGCCAGACATCATGCATGACTTTTACTCTAACTGCTTCAGTTAGACATCATATATAGTCAGTTGATAAGAATTCAGCCAGCCCTTGCCAGATCCTCATTTAACATACTACTTCGTTCCAATATAAGCGTATGGGGTTAGGGATGCCGTCCAGTATACTGCTTTCACTACCTGAGGATTAGATGGCAGCGAAATGTTCAGAGTAGCTATTGTATTCACCCCAAAATTAGGTTCCAAGATTTCCCCGGAAATGCGTGTTTTGATGCCCCATGAATCCAAAAAAGTCGGAACATGTCAGTGTGTGTGTGTGTGTGTGTGTGTGTATGTGTGGACACGAGGCTTAAAACGAAAAGTACGTCAAATACCAAATCTAGTATTTAAAATTAGTATCTCCCAAGGATGCGACATGATTTTGAGGAAAATTCCCCCACCCTAAACTACCCTTTACATGGCGAAATTTTCAGAATGTTCGATTTTGTCAAAAATGGCTCTAATGATTTTCATTAAATTATCGTATATTATATGTACTTATATTCCTGACAAATAAAATGTATAACTTGAATATTTTATGAATAACCTCTGAAGACCTCTCTATTCTTCATGAATTTTGCTAAATTTTGCATTAACTGGTAAACCGTAAGACATAGACAAAAACTTTCTGCTAAATAATGTAGACCATTTTAAAACGTTTGGTTTGTCATATAAGTTTTTGTTGTAGAGTTTACTGTTTTAGAGATATTCCTTGTTATTTGTTTCAGTTTTAAACTACCTAACTTTTCTCAAACGGGACCATGTAACGCGAACCGAAACTCAATTGTTTCTTATAGCGACAGCTTTTAAAAATTTGACTGTCGCTTTAGCCTATTGTATTCCCTTACACTTATAAAAAGCAAATAATAAGACCAATTCTGCTAATGTTTATCTCGAATAGCATGATGTGGATAAAATAATAATGTTTCGTAAAAAATAGTTTATATATGGAACAACTAGAAAAATTTAATGTGAATGGTTGCTGTTGCTTTGGTCTGAAGGTGAAACTTTGGGCTATGGTATTAAACACCCAGTCCGACATTTACCTTGGTGACAAGGAATTTACGGAAAACAACAACAAAAAAAAAAAAAAAAAAAAAAAAAACAGCCAGAATGGTTCACCTCCTAAATGCAAAGAGAAAATTGCAAAATATCACCTTTAGATTTTGTTTTTACCTCTTTAGGAGAATGTCCACTTCCCTTCCCGAAGAACAGTAATATGAAATTTAATAATTAATAAATTGCATGAAGAATTTAAACTTTTAATTGGAAAAAGAAATTAATAAAGGATCCACCTTCATTGTTATTTCCACTTTTCTATTATTTTATTTAACAACTTATTCCCATATATCTTTACTAGAACTAGTCATATAGTACTACTGGTACTACACTGTATTATTCCTTGGTTCCACTGTCGTTTTTATATTAATTATTATCTGGGTCCTATTTGAAATCGGATAGGACATGGAATGAAGCATTCAGGTCGTGATATCGGTGTGCATTTGAAATAATAGCATTGTGACAATATTTCACAGTTAGATTTACTTATATTGACTCAATCACTCCATGCGAGTTCCATAATATGGTTTTTTTTTATTGTGTTTAACGTCCGCTTTTACTACTTGTGACACATGGAATGAAGATGGAGCACCGGTGGTATGTGATGGCCGGAGAAAACGGAGAATTTTTTCCACCACAAATCTCATATGCGGTCACTTGGGATCGAACCCGGGCGCTCTAGGTGAGATGCGAGTGGTCTAACTCAGCCACGGCGCGGTCCCCATAGGTTATCCCAACAGGTTATCCATTCTGTGGTTTCGTGCCGTTGGCTCTCCGACAGGTTTCTGACCCCTAGCATTGACTTGTAAGTCCTAGGGGGATGTCAGTTCTCCAAATACGGGAAGGGTAAGCCGATCTTCCAAGGATACGACACGAAGATTTTAAAGAAAATCCCGCCATTACATGGAACACATTTTTTTAACATTTTGATTTTCTCAAAAAATGGCTCTAACGATTTTGATTAAAATAGTTTATGTTTAAGATATTTTTATGACAAACGAAATGCATATCTTGCATTTTCTGAAAATAGCCTCTGAAGACCTCTTCATTCTGGATGATTTTTGTATAACTGGCAAATCGTAAGAGGTATACAAAATCTTACTACACAAAAATGTAGATCTCATTAAAACACACTATTGATGTTACATACATATTTTTTGTAAAGTTAACGGTTTTCGAGATATTCCGGATTATTATTTTCAATTTTAGCCACTTAAACTCTTCTCAAACGGGAAGACGACTTTCTTCTCGTTTCTCGTCTGTTTACTCCTGGCAAGCAAAGAGATTGGAATCTAATTTGTTTCACACAGCGACCAGCTTTTGAAGGACAAGCCTATAGCTTTAGCCTGTGCATTTTCTCGTTTCCCTTCTACTTACAAGAAACTAATAATAGGTAATTCTGCCCTTGTTTATCTTTTAATTTTAAGCTTTTGAATAAAATGTTTGTTTGCCAAACGCTAGAGAACATCATGTGAATGGAACACTAGATTTTTTCCCTTCTACTCACAACGGACCAAGTAATAAGGATAATTTCTGTTAATGTTTATCTCCATTAGCATGATATTGATGTAGCTCTTTAATAATATTTTGTTACAAAGATGTAGAGAGAATCATGTGAATTGAACGCATCATAATTTTTTTCGGGCGCAAAAAAAAGCCTTATCATGGCTTCCTTCGGAATGGTCCCGTTGGTCCCGTGTCGTAGATTTATGGGACGTAAAAGAACTTCAATGCGGCATTAAATTCACCAATTGCTTCGCTTTTTTTTTTTTTTTTTTCTCCTGGTAAACCACAATGACATCTCAAATTATTTAGAGATGACATACTCCAATTGCGTCATAATATGACGTACAATGTACATAGTGGATAGAGAAGCTATTGTGTTCCACCCAAATATTCGACATCGAAATTTCACCTGTTTTGAGACCTCCTGAATAAAAAAAAAAATAATAATAGAAATATGTCCATGTGTGTATGTGTGTCTGACTGTGCGTGTGTGTGTTTGTGTGCTGTATAGCTCAAAAACGAAAAGCCATTTGAACACCAAACCTGGTATAAGTTCAGTATCTTCCAAAGATACGACACGAACATTTTTCGAAAAAGTTGATTTTCTCAAAAATGACTTAACGATTGTGATTAAAATGTCATATGTTTAATATATTTTCATGACAAACGAAATTTATATCTTGAATTTCCTGTGAATAGCTTCTGAAGACCTCCTCATTCTAGATGATTTTTATATAACTTTTGTATAACTGTTAAACCGCAAAAGATGGACATAAACTTTTTACACCTTTTTTATAGAGTTCACCGACAGAGCTAATCCGAATTTTTGGTTCAGTTTAAAATACCGTTTCTCAAACGAGAAGCAATTTCTAGCAAGTAGGGAGAATCGAATTTCAATTGTTTCACATAGCGACCGGTTTTTAAAGGATTTGACTAGCGTTTTAGTTTCTGCATTCACTTATTTCCGTTCTACTTGCAAAGAAGCAAATAATAAGACTAATTCTGGTGATGTTAACTTGATTGCATGATATAGATAAAAGAATAACCTTTTGTTAGAAAAGTTCGTTTGTGGAACAGGTAGAGTAGCTCATGCGAATGGAACACATCAGATATTTTCTACCACACTAGCCATATCGGTATGTGGCTATGGTAGCTCAGTGGAGACCAACTGGTGGGAGAGTTGGAGAACCGTGGTTCAAATTTCGCATATGGCATTGCATTTTTCAGTCTGACTCTAGCTTTCCAAACTTAGTTATTATTATTATTATTATTATTATTATTATTATTATTATTATTATTATTATTATTATAGTGCATGAATAAGCACTAATGAACAAGCTAGGCAGGAGTTCTAAATGGAGACATTTCTGCGCGTGGAGTTCTCAATAAGGATCCGTGTCGGGCAATAATAAATAGGTTGTAACTTCAATAGTGGCAATTATTTATTTATTGCAAATCTGCAAGTGATACCTCTGATAAATTTCTACAGTCCTTCAAGATAGTAACCAGCATTGTCTATAACTCATTGTCAGCGATGTGGAAGGCGTAGTATCCCTACGACAGCTCTGTTCTGTTGATGTTCTGTTTGTCTGCAGAATATCGGGAACATCCGGAATCAAGAGGTTCCTTTATCTTTGGGATAAAGTCATCATCACAGGGGCTTAAGTCCGGTGAATGAGGTGAGTGGAAAGGACTTCCAACCCCCAACGATGGTACATATCAGCCATAGGGTGTGCTACATGCGCCCGTGCGCTTTTTTTTGCAAAATAATGGGAGGGTTCAAATGAGTTTGAGCGTTGTCATACCGCAGCCATCGCTGTGCCTCCGTGAAATTCCAATCAATCCACCGAGATTAAATTTGTCTCATTTTCCTTTAGAATATGAAATACAGTCATGTGGATATTCCTAACTCCTGGGCCAACCCACTACCATCTGTCGTCGATCGAAACAATAGCGCGGAAACAACATGTACATCCTCTTCACTAACACTCGGGTCGGCCTGGCCTAGGCAAGTTTATCACGTGGTCTCGTCCTTTGTTGAAAGAACGGACCCACCTCGCCACAGTTCTGTATGGCTACGACGCCTCTCCACGTACCTCAACAAGACCACCATGACATTATCGTGCTGTACGACCACGGGCATATTGCATTTTCCGCCAAGATTGCTGTTCTTGCTTTGTGAACATGATGAAACACAACTGTTTAGAGCGGACACTAACATGAGACTAACTGCCACTGTCCACTGCGCATGCGCAATGAGTCAGACGGAAGAGTCCATTTACTAGAGAGGAGTCCAAACATAGACTAACATGAGTAGAAGTGAGAACAATTAACTCCATCTCGTTTCGCTTCTACAGCAGTGTTACCATTATAGAAGTTACACCCCACGTATATGCTCTATCTGATAATGAATTAATAGTGTATACTGCCTCTATGGTCTGGTTGATCAGCATGCTAGCTAATCCAAATGTCTCGGGTTCGATAATTGGTTTGAGAACAATAATATAATACTTTATTTAAGTATTAAGTCCAATACAAGGGTGGCAACCTTCTTTGGCGCAGGGCATTATCTCGATATAGACCTATCTCCATTTTACATATATACTTAATCAGAAAATTATATGTACAATAAAATTAGTTCATTATAAACCTTATCTATTTGCCTTGTCCATTTCATCCATAAGAAATCCCCAAATTCTTTTAGCTGCCCTTTAATATCTTCTTTATCCCCACCTTCATTATCTCGCCCTAACCATTTCTGTTTAATCAACTTCTTCACTTTCCATTCATTCGTTCCTTTACATTTAAACTTATGTGCAGTTCATCCTCATCCTCCCAAATTGGACATAGTCCCTGCTCACTCCTCCTCTGAAAACTTTCAGTTGCTTTATTCCTAGTCGGAAGGCTAGAAAATAGAACTTTTACTGTAAGTATTCCACAATCTCCTTAGGCTCTGGAAGTATCGTATGAGTCTTCGCGTCATCATTATCATCAACACTATCTTTAAGGTTCGAATCTTGCTCCGTCCCAACTACGCTTTGGTCTCCAACTACGCTTTGCGTTTCTTTAATGGGTTGTGTCCTGTTAATATTTTTTTTAGCCCTCTCTGATTCATCATTTGAACACGATGCCTCCAGTTTTCCTTGCATTGTTTCAATTTTTCTATATGTTGAAATTTGTTCAATTAAGCCCTTATTTCCTAGCCGTACTTGCAATCGTGTATTCAGCAACAGACCTAAAAAATCTGATGTGTTCCATTAAAATGAATTTCTCTAGAAACTAATGTAAGAAAAGTTAATTCTTTTATCTACATCACGCTAATCGGGATAAACATTAAAAGGAATGTTTGTGTTCGTTCAAAGTAAGTAGAAGGAAAATAAGGAATACACTAGGTTAAAGCGATAGTCAAGTCTTGAAAAAGCTAGTCGATATGTGAAGCAATTGAAATTTGGTTCTCTTTATATGGCCAGGTGTAAAACAATATATATAAACGAAAGCGTTTGAGAAAAGTTTGAGTAAGTATTTTGTTTAAAATTTAAACCAAAAGTAGAAATATTTCGGAAACAATTAACTCTCAGAAGAAAGGTAGAGATATGGCAGAAATTGTGTGTTTTAATGATATGTATAACAGTTACTGCTGCGTTGTAAGTTTTTATCTATCTTCACCGTTTAACAATTATACAAAAGTTATCCAGAATGAATAGGTCTTCAGCGGCTATTCCTAGAAAATTCAATACATGTATTTCGTTTGTCGATTGTCTTAAGAATGTGGCATTTTAATAAAAATCGTTACAACCATTTTTGAGAAAATGAAAGACTTCGAAATATGTCCCGTAAAGGGTAGTTGGGCGTGGGGCGATTTTCCTGAAAATCTTCTTGTCGCAATCCTTGTAGGATTAAGTATCTTCAAGTACCAAGTTTGGCGTTGAGCTGACATCGTTTTTGAGGACACATACACAGACAGACAGACAGACAGACAGACAGACAGACAGACAGACAGACAGACAGACAGATCTTTTACCTTTTTCTAAAATGTTATTTTTCTTGATTCAAATTTTCTCTTCTATTTCATATTTAGGACCTTGAGCATAGCAGTATAGGAACTGTAATTGATTTGTAAAGATTCATCTGCGTCATCTTTGTTTTAGTACCACCGTTACTGTACCGCACATGAGACTAAATTTATGGAAGTATATGTGAGAAAGTAAATGTGTTTGTGTAAATTTAATGACATTTGACGTATAATAATTGATCCTTGACGACAAAAGGTACAACATTTTCTTCTTCTGTAATCCTGGTATTAGACAATGTACCTATTTCGGCTTCAAAATATGTCAGACCATTGTTTTCTTGGTATTCCTGGATGTCTTTTTCCACTTAGCCCTAACAACACACTTCTTGGTACTCTCTCTCTTTCATCATGTTTTCAAAATGACTCCATTCATTTCTATAGTTTGTATCGTGCTCATTCCCTAATTTTTAATTTGAAATTTTGTCTAAAACTGTCCATTCTTTTACTCTTCTTACGAATCTAATTTCGCAGCTTGTGTCTTGTTTTTGTTAACGCCAATGTTTCAAATTCATTAAAAGAAAAGAAAAGAAAAAAAAAGGCAGTTACGGCCATAACTTTGTAGAACTTAATGCGTGTTTTCTTTCTCCTGATATTATATTTTGGGCTTCTATTTATTGTACCGATATTTTCGGGAATATTGAAAAAAAATGGAAATTGAGTTTTATTTATAGACGCTCTTTATCTGCTGTGATTCTCAGTATCCCATTCTATACTGGGCGTGAAAGACCGCTTAATTTTGCTCATAGGCCTCTTTTATGAGGGTTGATGTTCTTTTATGTGCCGTAAATCTGCGACAAGGCACCAAGCCATGCTAAAGATTTTTACGCCCGAAAAAAAAATCATCGTCCTCTGCCGGGTTTGAACCTGTGACCTATCACGTATGAAGTTAGCATCGTAACCATTACACCACAAAAAGCAACTTGTTAACGTAGGTAATCATTTTCATTTTCATAACTGACATGTTTAAGTTTTTAAAACCCGTGACTTACTCTGATATAATATTATTAATTATAATTTTGGTTCTAACAGTATATTTACTTTGAAAGGCCATTGTTTTTGTTTTATTTGTGAGAAGTATAATTTCCACGTAACTTCTAATACATATCCTTGCAGCTCGTCTTTAGTACCTCAATTTGGTGATTTGGATATCCTCTTCGAGTCACGATTTGTATAATGTTTTTTTTCCCCTACTTACGCTTAAAATGCATAATTTTTTTTATCGATTAAGAAAATTCGCATGACTGTGTAAGTATGAAAAATACATTTAGAAGCAATTAATTGTATAGCAAAGAGTATACATTTTATAGATAATAAAGGTAATAGTGTTTTCTCGGGGCTTTTCGTCATACATTTTCATCCCAATAAATTGTTGACGCAAGTATTTAATTTAACTTTAAAATTATAACTTAAAACAGGCAATATATTCTTATAAAAGCAGTCGTACATGTATTTTTAAAAGTAGTTTACATTCCTTCGCAATTGTTGGGAGCCAATTTTTTTTTTGCTTAATATGTTCGTATTTTCACATTTATCTTTAGTTATTTTCTCTCTTTTCCTGTGTGTATATTCAATGTCCAGTATTTAAGGGTAGGATTCCGACGTATTCCCGAAGGAGATTCCAACGGTTTTATTGCGTTTCTTTATTCATTTCGCAGAGATAATTTTGCAGTTCCGTACTAATGTGGCAGTGAAACCCCAGTAGACATTACTTTGCTTTCTTTCCTCCCCTTCTGGTCGCACATTGTGTTAGCGAAATGAGGAATTATAGCTCTTTAGGGCAAGTATAGAACAAATATTAAAATTCCTTTAATTAGTATAAATGATATTGAAGATAATCCTTCGAATGCACCTGGACTAATGCCAAAGGCTCATTTGTCTTCATTATTTTTGGTATACAAATCAGATACGCCCAGCTTTGAAGCCACAGAAATTGACAACAGCATATTTACCTCACGTCACAAATTGGAATTACGTCTTTGTTTCCAAACGTCCAGAGTTAATGCTTCGGTAGCTCGGGGACAGTTTTTACTGCTTTAATACAATAGTGACAAAAGAAGCCGCATAGAACTCTTTGTTATTTGCTTTGTCTGATAGTTTTGTATATTGTTACAGAAGTTTTTTCTTTGTAACTTTGGTAACTCGGGGACATCTTTTACTGCTTTAATACAGAAGTGACAAACGAAAGCCGCATAGAAATTCTTTCCTCTTTGCTTTTTGTGATAGTTTTATACATTGTTTCAAAAGCTTTTTACTTTCTAGACCAAGTATGTTCAACATGCACTTGATGAACAAAATTGAGTTCTATTTCAGTAGTGTGGGAGTAGCGTATCTGCTTCATATTCAAGAGATCGAACTTCGAATCTTGCTTAAAATGATTTACCTGAATGTTTTTTCTTTCTTTTTTCGGGGGTTTCCCTTATCCTGAGAAGACGAATGTCGAGTAACTTTAATTTCCATGGGCCGCAAGATCATTTGAGCATCATTTCACCAATTTCATTCGTCAACCGATATGACCAACCTGTTAAGGGACATTAACTTGAAAAATAAATAAATAATTTTTTTTTTTTTATATAAAATCAAGTTTTATCGCAAGGAATCCATTTTATGCCGCAGGGAATAGGCTAGAATGCAAACAGTCAACCATTAGAAATTCTCCGTTATTTCTAAATGTAATAGCAATTATCTATTTGCATATTTACTGGGTTGCGTAGAAAGCCCACAACCATCATTGTGTAATACTTACTTTGTATTTGTTACGTTTGTAACTGTTAGTTCCTCTAACTCCCAATTGGAGTATCGGGCAGCGTTACGAAGTTTCCGTAATCGGATTTGAATTTCTAGCTCGTGAGTTCGCCGCTATTCGCCATGGCAACGAGGGACCACCTCGTCGCCTGCAGATGGCACTGTAGGACGAAATACGACGTGCGGAAGCGAAATGAGGGAATTTTGCTCAGGAATCTTCTTATTTCAAAGTATGATGTTTTTTTACGTGCAAATAAGCATTACATGGACCACCATACTAAGGAATTTTGGTTTGAGAAAAAATCTATCACTCTCCTCCAGGTTTGAACCTGCAATCTTGGATTTTAGAAGCTAGCATAGTAACCACTACACAAGAGAGAGACTTTGTAACTGTTATTGGTAACTGTTTACTGTCGTCTTGTTATTGTGTAACCATAAATTGCGGTAACTGTTACGTTTTACATGTATGCTGTTGTGTAGAGAATTGCGGAAAGGATGCTACCCTGGGGTATACTGGCTAGAGTAGAGTTCGGTGTTGTTCACATCGTGCCAACGCGTACAGAAAATGTGTTGTTTTACAAGTAACTAGTAATCAGGTTAATCAAAGTGGAAGGACAACAACAAAGGCTTCTAAACAAAATCGTCATGCTCGTCAAACGCTTGAGTGAAGACTTAAAATGCTTCTATAGTGCATTCTTTGAACGGTGTGTTAACTTAGCCGGAGTTATTCAGTAATCCAGCTGATAAGTAGATAATACTTGACTTTTAGTGGTATAAAAACTTAAAAATATCGGCCAGTTGGCCACACCCCCAAAAGAAGCTGTAGAAAGTTAAAAAATCTGATCTTTTCCATTGACATATTAATAAGAGGTAGAGCTGTACTGCAAACTATTTTTATAAAGGGGTATTCTTTAATCTACGTACATAATTCTAATTAATACATTAAACATTCACAAAAATGGTCCTATTGTATCCTTGCAGTAGAAGGAATTTAGGGGAACCAGTAGGCTAAATCGATAGAAACAATTATGTTATGTGAAACAATTGAAATTCGGCTCTCTTTGCATGACCAGGGGTAAAACAAAATATATATAAAATGAATGGGAACTTTCCGTTTAAGAAACGTATACCTAAGTATTGGAAAATTGAGACCAATAATAAGAAATATTTCAGGAATGGTGAACTCCACAAAAAATATGTATAGCATAATTGTGGTTTCTAGATTTTCTGTGTAGTAAGCTTTGTCTATCGCTCACAGTTTACCAGTTATGCAAAAGTCAACCAGAAATAAGATGACCTCAGAGACTATTCCCAAGAATTTCAGGATGTACGTTTTATTTGTCATATGAATATCTTTACTATACAGTATTTTAATCAAAAGCATTAGAAACATTTTTGAGAAAATCGAACATTTCGAAAACTCTTTGATAAAAAGGCTAGTTTGGGTAGGGAAATTATTTTGAAAATCTTCGTGTCACATCCTTGGAAGATAAAGATAAATGCCAAGTTTGGTTTCTGAGCTACGCTGTCCACAGACACACACGTACCTTTTTCTAAAAATACATTTTTAGGACCCAGAGGTCCCCAAAACATATATTTTCGGTGAAATCTCGATATTGAATTTTTGGGTGGAATACAATACCTTCTCTATCCGCTATGTACATATGGGTTAGAGAAAGTAAAACGGGGGGGTTGAGGCGTCCGATAATATTTTAAAATTATTGCTAAATTAGGAAGGTAGAGACAGACTGAAAAATTCAATGCCATAGTCGGATTTGAACTACTGATCTCGTAGTTTTCGTCCAGTAGCTCTAACGACGGCTAGCATGGCAACAGGCCGACGTACACTAAATTCAATGCCATAGCTGGATTTGAACTACTGATCTCGTGGTTTTCGTGCAGTAGCTCTAACGACTGGGCTAGCATGGCAACAAGCCGACGTACACTAAATTCAATGCCATAGCTGGATTTGAACTACTGATCTCGTGGTTTTCGTCCAGTAGCTCTAACGACTGGGCTAGCATGGTAACAAGCCAACGTGCACTAAATTCAATGCCATAGCCGGATTTGAACTACGGATCTCGTGGTTTTCGTCCAGTAGCTCTAACGACTGGGCTAGCATGGCAACAAACCGACGTGCACTAAATTCAATGCCATAGCTGGATTTGAACTACGGATCTCGTGGTTTTCGTCCAGTAGCTCTAACGACTGGGCTAGCATGGCAACAAGTCGACGTGCACTAAATTCAATGCCATAGCTGGATTTGAACTACGGATCTCGTGGTTTTCGTGCAGTAGCTCTAACGACTGGGCTAGCATGGCAACAAGCCGACGTGCACTAAATTCAATGCCATAGCTGGATTTGAACTACGGATCTCGTGGTTTTCGTGCAGTAGCTCTAACGACTGGGCTAGCATGGCAACAAGCCGACGTGCACTAAATTCAATGCCATAGCTGGATTTGAACTACGGATCTCGTGGTTTTCGTCCAGTAGCTCTAACGACTGGGCTAGCATGGCAACAAGTCGACGTGCACTAAATTCAATGCCATAGCCGGATTTGAACTACGGATCTCGTGGTTTTCGTCCAGTAGCTCTAACGACTGGGTTAGCATGGCAACAAGTCGACGTGCACTAAATTCAATGCCATAGCCGGATTTGAACTACTGATCTCGTAGTTTTCGTCCAGTAGCTCTAACGACTGGGTTAGCATGGCAACAAGCCGACGTACACTAAATTCAATGCCATAGCTGGATTTGAACTACTGATCTCGTGGTTTTCGTCCATTAGGTCGAACGACTGGGTTAACATGGCATCAAGCCGACGTGCACTAAATTCAATGCCATAGCTGGATTTGAACTACTGATCACGTGGTTTTCGTCCAGTAGCTCTAACGACTGGGTTAACATGGCAACAAGCCGACGTGCACTAAATTCAATGCCATAGCTGGATTTGAACTACGGATCTCGTGGTTTTCGTGCAGTAGCTCTAACGACTGGGCTAGCATGGCAACAAGCCGACGTGCACTAAATTCAATGCCATAGCTGGATTTGAACTACGGATCTCGTGGTTTTCGTGCAGTAGCTCTAACGACTGGGCTAGCATGGCAACAAGCCGACGTGCACTAAATTCAATGCCATAGCTGGATTTGAACTACGGATCTCGTGGTTTTCGTGCAGTAGCTCTAACGACTGGGCTAGCATGGCAACAAGCCGACGTGCACTAAATTCAATGCCATAGCTGGATTTGAACTACTGATCTTGTGGTTTTCGTGCAGTAGCTCTAACGACTGGGCTAGCATGGCAACAAGCCGACGTGCACTAAATTCAATGCCATAGCTGGATTTGAACTACTGATCTCGTGGTTTTCGTGCAGTAGCTCTAACGACTGGGCTAGCATGGCAACAAGCCGACGTGCACTAAATTCAATGCCATAGCTGGATTTTGAACTACGGATCTCGTGGTTTTCGTGCAGTAGCTCTAACGACTGGGCTAGCATGGCAACAAGCCGACGTGCACTAAATTCCCCAGCAGACTCGTTTTTTCGGGCGAACCACAAGTAGATCTTTAAGATGACACATCTCAATGTCGACTTAATATTAAATGTTTCAGTCTGGCTCTGCCTGTCCAACACAGGGTTACTGTGCAAAAATATAATTGATTAACAATTATTAACAAGTAGTTGGTTAAAGTATGAACTCGGGATTTAAAGCACTTACAACATTGAAAGCTTTCATTAAAATATGTCATCTCCAAATACGTCGAGATCTCCTTTTGGTTCACCGGGAAAAATCGCCAGTCAGTTGGGGAATTTAATGCCGTGTCGGCATGTTGCCATAGTAGCTCTGTGATTATAGCAACTGGACGGAAACCAGGAGATACGCGGTTCAAATCCCGGTTATGGCATTGAATTTTTCAACCAAACTCTGCCTTTCCAACTCCTGTCCTACGCACCGCTAGCGAGAAAAAAAAAAAAAAAAATAATTCACGACTATTGCTAAATTACCTAAGTATACTTCAGAGCTTTACGCTTTTCTTATTATTTTTACTTTCTCTGCCACCTAGGTAAGAAAGGAATTGTATTCCCCCCATAAATTCGGTATTGAGATTTCACCGGAAAAGTACGCTAAGGTCCCATGAACGCCTCATAAAAACACAAAAAGTTCCGCGTAGGAACACCAAAACAAACAATCGAATGCATTATTTAGCAGCTTCTTTTCTGGATGCAACTAAGATTTTCTAGAAAAGTCCCCTAATCCAAACTATTACATGGAAACATTTCCTTATTTTTATTTTTTCTTAAATTGCTAAAATGATTTTAATTAAAATTTGATATGCTTGACATATCAATATGGTAAATAAATATACATTTTCAATGTTCTATGAATAGCTTATGAAGTTCGTTTTTATTTTGACATTATGTGTAACTTTGTATAATTTGGTTACACTAAAATTTACTACAGAAAGCTTACTGTGTTTCAGCACATATGTGAAACAATTAGAATAACATTATCAAGGAAAGACCGCAAAGAAATGTTACACTTTTAAAAGGTTTTGGCGGTTAGGATGTCAATGCTGGACTCTAAATAATGATTATTTGGAACGTATAGAAGTTACTGAAGCTATGTTTTTGAGATTTTAGCAGTTTATACTCTTATGGACAAAAGATCAAAAGCGAGACCTGGCTACCCAAGTCTGCCTCTTTTCTCCTTAGGGGTACACCAATGGAACCAGGTCCTTGGCTCCCGTAAGGTTTTCCATTAGGCCGGTGTCTATCTTATGTCCAGGCCATCTAGCTCTTCCGAAGTACGGAAGTGGTCACGCCACTTACGCGTGTTAACGCGCCCGGGAAGACTACCGAACAGCCTCGGTGGGGGCGATCTTTGCCAGCTTGAGTCTACTAGCTTTCCAGTTAGTGCCGGAGGACATTAAGGTGTCTCACAATATCGCCTAGACGTGCCCAGTCTCCCACGGTTATTGGGCCACTGCCCTGCCGAGTTCAACCCAATCCAAACAACTCCCGTTATGGGAGGGTCCCAGGGTTCGGCCCGGCTATTTTTAGTAACATCACAAGTAACACAGGTTCTCGGGGTCTGCAGCGTTCACACCGGAGCAGCTGAAGAGGTCGGAACTTCCCCACTACGGGGGCTCTTGTGGACAAAAGCGGAATTAAGATATAAAGAAAGAATTAGGAATATTTAAATTAACAGTAAAAATTGCAGATTACAAAGCAAATTGTACTACCCGTTCAAAGAATAAAAATTGATAGAATTCCTCAAAGAGCACTGAATTGTAAACGTAGAAGTCCATGAAGAGGAGGACTTCCCGTTCGACCTTGGATTGAGCCATTATAATTTGAAGTCAGAACAGCTCAGTAGTGATCTAATCCTCTCTGTATGGTGATAATGATGAATCTTAAAATCAATAGAATTTCACACATTTTTCCGTACGGTTAGCAGTTACTGAAATATTGCATGCTCACGTTTACACCATGCGTCACGTTACTGAAATATTACATGTTCACGTTTACACCATCACGTGCTTGGAAGGTTGCGATTCCTTAAGTTTTGTTAAGCTTCAATAGCGTTTCGGTGTGTTGCAAATAAGTACTTCTTGCATAATTTGAAGTCAATCAAAATGTTTGTCCTTTCTTTTCTTTGTTTTTATTCCATTTATATCTATCCCACCTTTATTGCAATGGGTATACCGGTGGTCTTTTACCTTTGGAACACATTGCCTATTGGCAATGGTGTTAATTCGTGTCCAGTAAGTTGTTGCTGTTGTATTTCATTTCTATGGTTTTGATACCAAATAAATAAAATCACACTGCAGACTCTGAGGAGAATAGGGAATAATCTTGGTTGGGAATCGGATCCGGGGAACCTCCACAACAGACACGCTCTACCGTCGAAGTATAGGCTAACCAGAAAAAAAAAAAAAAAAAAAAAAAAAAAACTGTGTGATTAAATGCGTGCAAATTTAATATAAATACATAATACAAAGGTAAGTATGTATGTGCAGTAGGTTGCTACGAGTTGGACGCTATTGGACATGTGCTGCGTTTTGAATTCTTATAAACTATAGATCAACACATAAGATCTGCGATATCCCAGTTCCCGAGTCAGAAAGAACAGGAAGTTCATGAGGAAGTTCAGCTCTCTCAACAAGACTTAGGAGACTAGTGTCTTTCATAGAAAACATTTAAGGGTATGTAGGACTGAACTTTCATGAAAAATCACAAAAAAATCGACTTTTTATTTTAATTCCATAAAATAATCTAAATATATATAAATATAAAAAGGTATCATTCGGCAACAGGCACTATTTTTAAATGCCTTAACTACAGAATTAGAGGCGAAAATGTACTGGACTTAGCAAGAAAAACTTCAATTCGACGAGATCTCATTCACATCATGCAAAGTAAAAAAAAAAAAAAGAAAAGAAAAAGACGTAGTTGTGCAGAAGAAAAGCATCAGTGCAAGAAGAAAAGTACAGAAAAGGCAGCAGCAGAGGAGAGGAAAAGGAAAGCTGGGGTTCCAACCTACCAACCTGGTGAATTTTAATGTAAGCCATACATTCAAATCTTTCCTTGTTTTCTCACTATTGATATTTTCATAATTTTTCTTCTGCAAAATACTCCTTGCGGAGCAGTTTTTCTATTACACAAATAAAAGTTGCTGTACATATTTACAGAGGTACAGCGATTAAGAATTGCACTAGGTTTTACTGTCGGATGAATGTAAGCATATGTTTTCAGTTTTCAAACATAAAAATTGAATTTTGATGACAACAAAACAAATTCATGACTTTAAACATCTATGGATTATAAACCAAACAGACATACAGAAACATACGGTAATTTAAAAAAAAATAGATTTATTGTGAACCTAGGATTAAAATATTAGTTCCAAATTTTAAATTTTTGTCGCAAGGTACTGTTTTATTGCCGTGACAAAAACATAAACAAATTTGACCATAACCTCAAAACCATTAGAGCAAAATCTATAAACATTATGCAACTTTTTGCACCATATTACATATGTGGTATAAATTACATAAAGTTGGAGTATTATTAGTTTGGAATTTTAAGCTTCCAGTCATGCATGTCCTTAAAGGGAATTATTTTAGATCCGATATAATCTGAAAAAAAATTCCAACCAGACTGTAAAGATAAACGAAGAAAATGATTTACAAACCCTTTGTTCCTATTCTTGCAAACTATTATAGCATTCCCATTGCGAACTGGTCTGTTCATGGGATACTTTTTCGAGCTCCTAATTCTCTGTATTCTGAAATCTTTAAAAATATCAAGTTTGAAATTTAAACTACCTGTGTTCTGAGCTAGATACTGAAGTTAGTATACAACTATTATACTGCCATTTTTACATCAGTAATTATTAAAATATTGTTTTGTTCTTGTTTTACTAAAACATAATGGAACTATTAATTTATATTTAATGTTTGTTTATTTATGTGTATATTTGTTGTTTTCATTATACGATTGATATTCACCTTGTCCCTTATTCCCCTCTGATCGTAAGCCTTGATGTCAACAAAACAGTGGCTCCCTCCTCAAGTGCCTTCATGTCGGTACTACTAGTCTGTACAAGGGGAATAGAGTATGCTGAAGCAATAGACAAAAGTTTTAAATATGCTGAGTTAAAAACACCATTTACCCTAAACTACATTACGAGAAACAGCTGAATAACGACAGCATCAAAAAGTGACAAAATATAGATTAGATTAGAAAGCATTCTGTAGGTTCGCTTAGGCCAGAAAGCCACTGAACGTAGAACTTGTCAAGGCATATGCATGTATACGTATGTTTATATTCTATATACTATGAAAAAAAAAAATGTATAAAGCTCTAGTGCTAAAAGCATAGGTTACAAAAACAACAGAATACTTCTTATTTTTTTTTTTTTGCATTCACATAAAAATAAAGATTATCAAAATATAGTGTTAAAATGTATGAATAAATAAATATAATTTCATTATATGTAAAACTAATGTCAAACCAATAATAGCGTATATCGTGGAAATGGATGTCAAAACCAAGTTTATTTGAAATAAATCGCGTGTTTTAAAGAGATATAACGAGTAAGATTTTGTATAACTCTTACGGTTTTTTAGTCATATAGAATTCCTTCCGTAGGAACATGACTTATTCCCAGAAAATTCAAGATAGGCATTATAGTTCTCATTAAAATGTCTTAAAATACGAATGTGCTATTTCATAGAAATGTTGATCAAACCAAAAGTGTTGAAAAACTTTCCTTATAAAGTGTAAGTTTGGGGTAGGAGAATTTCTTGAAAATTCTCTTTGCATCCTTCGCATCTTTGGAAGGTATTGAATTTAAAGACTAAGTTTTGTATTTATCAGAAACGAACACCGCGCATACATACACACACATATATACACTTCTTTTTCCCCTGAAAACCCCTTTTCTTGGCTCTGCATATGTTCATCGCTCCATATGATTCTAGCAAGGAAGTTGAATGACATTCCTTTTTCGCGACAGTGTGTGTTCGTCCGTTTGTTTATGAGTCTGTGAACAGCATGACTCAAAAACGAGAACTTGATATTCATGTTTTACATCTTACAAGGATGCAACCTTAAGAAAATCCTCCATCCCCAACAAGCCTGTAACTAAAACTGTATTTGAAAATTTGATTTTCTGAAAACGGCTCTAAGGATTGTGATTACTATACCATATATTTAAGTCGTTTTTATGACAAATGAAATGTATATCTTGGAATTTTCTGGGAATGGCATCTGAAGACGTATTCATTCTGGATGACTTTTGCAGAGCTTAAAGCATAGTAGTTAGACAAAATATGTAGATCTATTAAATACAGTTTACGAAAAATCCATTTTTGTGTGGAGATTGTGGAGAATTTTCAAGATATTCCAAGTGATTGGTTTAATTTCCGAGTTTTACATTTTTCTCAAATCGGAAATCATTCAGTTTCTTTTCTTTTTCCTTTTATTATCTGCTGGTCAAGTAAAGGGAACGAAACTTCAATGCATACATAGCGACCAACTCTTAACATTTTAGTCTAGCGTATTCTCTTATTACGGTTGTTGCTCCAAGGGAATATATAATACGAATATTACCGTCAATGTTTATTTCGGTTAGCATGATTTGTAAATGGAGTTTGTCACAGAATAGGTAGAGAAAGTCATGTAATGTAATGCACCAGGTTTATTAATTAATAATATAATTATAACGTATATGTGTGTGCATTTGTCTTTAGTAGCGAAAGTCAGATTATAAGTACCTACAGACATTTTATCATCAAAATCGATAGCCACATTGCGACAGAAATATTTGTTAGTATCACAACAAGCTCTTTTCTGTTTGGAAACGTAGCCCACATATCATTGTAGATTTCATCACCATCTCCGGATACGTTTAGCCATTCGGGGAGATATTGCAACAAGTTGCCGCAACTTAGTCTTGCCTCTGACACATCTGTTATTGTTCAGTTTTACGTCTCGTTGAACACGAATAAAGGGGGAAGCTCTTGACAATGTAGGATTTGCCGAATATTGTCAAAGAAAGAAAAAAGAATGACATTGCATTCACGTCACACACCGAGTTTTAAGGAAAAACATCTTGGCAAAAGTAGTTGTCATATAGAACAGACTATTGCAGGATTAGTTCGACACGCATCGGATAAACAAGTACCCTAATAAACACCCTCTGCAATAAATTAAACTTTAATGCTAATATGACATATAACAAAATGGCGTCGCGCGAGGTTGCTTGTTAAACAAATGTGCACAGCGTAAAACTCGCCGTTTGTTAAGTTTGTGAATCATTTGTTTAAAATGCAATGCAGTGTAAACAGTATGTATAAATGCATTGTAACAATTGCATTTATTTATATTTCATGCAGTACAATTTTATTGCTTCGACTGTTGTAGTTAAAGATAACTCAATGGTAAGAATAAAATATTTTGAGGATAAGTTTAATATAAAAGAGATATATTTCCATTCTTAAATCGTAAACTAATTATATTCCTCGAAGAAAGCCTAATTCCGGGATTTAGCTTATCCCAACAATTCCTAATCAACCATGCTATCACGTCTGCTGTGAAGGCACCTAAAGATAGAAGGGGGAAAAAAAAACACGTTCTCGTTCACAACGCATACTTAGCAGAGGTGAAGAAATTAAAAAGATAATGGTTTGAAAATTACATTATTTATGATTTTTGAGAGCTCAAAAGTGAAGCTATGAAAAGTGACATTCGTTTCAATAATGAAATGAGTCTATTCATTAAAGTGCAACTCGAATAAAATAAATAATCCTGCAGAAAGATAGGACCTCTGGGATAAATCATTTATTTATAGTCATCCTATTTTGATGTATGTAGCAAAAGATGTGGGAGCACAGTAATTTAGCTTTAATAAGACACTTAGCATAAAACATATTAATCTAAATTAATTATGTGGGCTTAAACACCTTGTAAATGAGTATATCCACATTAATCCTTTGTAAATTTCTTTTATGTGGATACTTCCTAAGAATATTTATACATTTTACTGCCGGGAAACCACAATATCTGAAATTATTTTGAGACGAGTTACCCCAATGACGACTTTCGATGTCGTAATTAAGTTTCGGGCTTCATAGTTTAGACAACAATCGCGTTGCTGTTTCCACACAAGCTGTGCATGCGGCAAGAGTTTGATAGGTAAAGTCAGACTGAAACATTCAATGTCATTGCCGGATCTTCCTCTCTCCGACAGGTTGCTCTAATCATTAATCTAACATGGCAGCATGCCAACACATCATTAAATTCCCGAACTGACTCGCCTTTTTTCGGTAAACCTCAGAAGTCTGAAGATGTGATAATAAAGTACTGCATGGATGTTAGTGTGCTTTTAATAACGTTGTGATAATATTAATAGCTGCTTTGGTTTCAAAGTTAGCAGGAGTCAATCTGGTGAGGTGACTGCTAATTTATCAATACACGAAAAAAGAGACCAAGCATATGGATCGGTTTTCTTTGCTGGACTTTTCGAAGAAATCCAAAACATGCAAGAATAGAGAGCTTCTGCAGCCAATGGCGCCTCCCACAGTATACTTCGCAGAAGCTTCTAAGAAAAGCAAAAATATAAAGAGGAAGGGACATATTTGAAATCCTAGGGGAAAAAAAAAAAAAAAACACACACACAATTCCTGAAAAGAATGACAGAAACTGACGAAAGATGAGACTACCTGGGATAGTGGAAGAAATCATTAAAACTGATGTGATGGAAACCAGTGTCGAGGATAATGACAATAATAGTGAATGTTAGTCATGAAACTGCGTCAAGCATAGCAGAATTAAAATGGGATAAACGATTAAACTGTTGACATATCCAGTGCAAAGTATTTGTGGAACCATATGTATTTAATGTGGTATCCATTTTACGGATTTTCTGTATGGAGAAGTGTGAAATAATCATTCCAGTCATACCCACGATATCATTAGTACTGACGATATGTAGATGATTCGCAATCAGTTTGCAATTAGTTCCTGATAAGCGATCCAATGCACATACAGTAAATGCTCTCTCTTAATCTGGTCGTTCTCCGGAATATATAATCTTTCTCCAGCCGAACATACTTGTAATGAATTAACTTTAATGCATGTGAATAGTATATATCAGAAACAAGTGGATAAATATCAAACTTGATACTTCAGTTAAGCATCTTCCAAATATGTGATATAAAGTTCTTAAGAAAATACTACTCTTGCATGTGAAACCTTTGAAATTTGATTTTCTAGGTCTAGGGGTAACATGCTAGTCTCTGGTTCCCAAGGTGCAGGTTCAAACCCGGTGCAGGGCGATGGCTTTTTTTCGAGTGTAAACAACCTTAATGTGCTATCCTTCGGAAGGGAAATAAAACCGCTAGTGCCGTAGATTTACAGCACGTAAAAGACCTCTGAGCAACATTAAATTATCTTTCATGCCCAATATAGAATGGGACGCTGAAAACCGTTGCAATTAAGGAGCGTCCATAAATAATACTCATTTTTACACTCAGACTCGGTAACCGTTTTGTCGCTTAGTAACAGTTAACGAGATAATTAATAGTATTGTGGTCGTTACTGGGTATTCCAATGAGGAGAATGTGGTTGCAAGCAATGTGTTGACATTAACAGATCTAGCGTTTGCTGAGAGAGATTACGACTCTACTCAGCATATCAACAAGGCTTGCTGGGCTCTCAGAAAACATATGTTCTTGTGCTAGCAATGCTAGCTGGAATACTAACGTTGCACAATGCATTGTAGACTGGCATTAGGGGATTTTTATTTCCGAATTGGGTATAGCTTGTGTGCTGCTCAAGCGAGTGGGTTTGTGGTAGGCGGCTGTGTAAAAGAAAAAGTCGTTACGAAGACCGCGGATACAATGCACGTTTTGGGAGATGCGTGAAGGGATCTAACTTATAGGCGTGGTACTCTATATGAGGGAATTTGACCTTGTGTAACTATTTAGAAATGTTGGCAGGAGCAGTGATAACCATGTAGAAGGTAACTTAACAAAAGTTAATTTACATTACATTTACATTGTAGGAATACCAGCTAACTTCAGCATTATTCCGAGTACGGCTCTATAGGGAAGCTATACCAAGTGTGTCAGTTCCATGTAACGATGGTATAGAGCTATATTTCTTATTTGCAGCATTACGCCGTGTATCTTGTTTGAAGTTCCCAGTTAACATTTAATTATGTAACAACGATACATATAAATGACGAAGTCGCCTTAGTAAAATAATGATAAATCATGTAATATTTAAAGGACTTAAAGCTTTCACGGCGGTGGTCATTGAAAGTGATTCACAGGACATCCTTACTCAGTGGACTTCTTCAGGATCAAGGATGGCGAAAACTCGACTAACTTTATTGTATTAACACGGCTGATAAACCGTGAAGCAATTGTCAATATAGATAGTGAATCTATTTATGACATCATCGTGAACTGTCATGCTCCTGCAGAGAGCAGAACACCCCGCAGACGTTTTCTCGTCAGGAGCTTACAGTATTTTGAATTCGTTAGTTTGGGATCGTTACTAGGTAACGATTGCGTTATTATAAGCTCTCCCTACCTCAGAGTACAATTTCCCTCCAATTCAATTTATTGTACATAAATCGTGAATCTAGCACATAGTTCCATTTATGTTTTATGCTGCAAAAATGTCTGTGATTCTGAAGGTGATTGGTGATTTTGATAAAAAATATCTAGTTTTGGTACAAAAATGCACCATACTTTAAAGTACACATTTGTAATGCTTGATTCTCCTAGAGCTGATACAACACTGTTTTGTAAGCCATTTTAAAGAATTGCGCTGGTTACATAACTCTCTATGTCAAACTTTAAAGACAATTTTCTCGGGTTCAAGTTTGACATTCCTCCATATTCAAAATCTTCTGCCACATAAATACACTAGAAGTCCGAAGTTTTTTCTCAAAGCGCTGCAGCATGTGTGCAACAAAATAACTATTGGAATTTTGATAGTTTTTGCAGCGTTTTCGCTTTGTCACATAAAATATGTTTTTAAAAATCTGACGTTTCTCTTTATATGGTTTTCTTTACTAAAACTATTGTTACAAAATATTATTCTTTTATATCGTACTTCATGCTAATGCTTCCTTTTAAGCAGAAGGGAACAAGAGATACACTAGGCTAAAGCTACAGTCAACTCTTTTAAAAGCTGGTCGACATATAAATAATTGAAGTTCGGTTCACTTTGCATTGCCCGTAAAACAAAAGAGAGATGAAACGAAATTGATATAGTTGGAGATAATTTGCAGCTAAAAATTGAAACCAATAACATCGAATATCTTGAAGATGGTCAGCTCTACAACAAAAACGTATATGACATAAATTATGTGTTTTAACGAGATCTATATATGTTTTATATAATAAGTTTTTGTCAATCGCTTACGGTCTAAACGTTACGAAAAATTCTGCGAAGCTCATTAAGAATACATATACATTTTATTTGTGATACAAATATATTTAATATACACTATTTTAATCAAAATCTTTAGAGCTATTTTTGAGAAAATTAAAATGTTCAAAAATGTTTCTATATAAAGGGTAGTTTGTGATGGGGCGATTTTCTTAAAAATGACACATACACACGAATATTTTCTAAAAATGTTTATTTTTATTCAGGGGGTCCCAAAACATATATTTCCGGTAAAATCTCGGTATCGAATTTTTGGATGCAATACTAGACATTCTCTATTAACTATGTATATAGTACATGTAGAGAAAGTAATTAAAACTCTAGCATTAGTGCTTTAGAGTCTCACTTTTAACCGGATAGTAGCATTTGCCATTGCGAGTAATTCTGGAACATAAACCTAATCTACAAAAAACATTTGATCCTATGTGGACACTTGGACTTTCTTCAAGAAGCTATTCTTCCCAAAACAACTGTGGCTACACCAAGAAGAGAAAACCAATCGAGGGTGAAGGAAGACTGTGCTGTTCTCACAGACGCTGCTAAAAAGAGGGCTAGGAAATAAAAAGAGAAGAAGAAGTTTGCCAGAAGAAAAGAACCGAGGAAGTAGGAAGACTTCTACGGCAGTTCTTCAGACACTTTCCACTTGATTTGTGAGGACATCTATAAAAAAGGGAGAATAATGGCTCCAATGTACAAAGTGTCATCATCCTTATTATATTGTACAGACTCGTCTGCCAGTGACAATAAAAGCAGTTCGTCTACAAATGAATCAAATTAACTGTGTCATCGCACGGCGGTTATTGTTGTACCGCAGAAAAGAAACGAGGTTTTTATACAGGCATCTGTTTTACAAGTTGTAGGGCAGCACACATTTAGTTTTCTTTGCTTCCAAATTATTATTCGAAATAAAGCCATTGTTTGTCCATAGAGCAGAACGAGGAAACAATAACATGTATAAGAATTAAACAAAAAAATAAAACAAAACAAAAAAATCTGATGTGTTCCATTCACATGACTTTCTCTACATCGCTGTAACAAATTATTGTTAAAACGCATATTCTTTAATCTACTTCATGATAATCGAGATAAACATTAGCAGAAATTGTCTTCATTATTTGCTTCATTGTAAGTAGGAGGAAAATAAGGGAATACGCTAGGCTAAAGCAATAATCAAATCTTTTAAAAGCTGATTGCCATCTGGATGAAATCCGTTTCTATGCAGGGGCAGGAGTTTGCAACTTTTCGTGTGAAAAAAGTATTTTAAATCTGAAACAAATAAGAAGGAATATCTCAGAAACGGTTAATTCAATGAAAAAACGTATTTGACATAAATTGTGTGTTTTAACGTGATCTACACTTTTTGTGTATTAAGCTTTTGTCTATCTCTTTACCAGTTACGCAAAATTCAGCAACATTCATTAACAATAAAGAGATCTTTAGAATCTGTTTCCAGAAAATTCAAGATATACATTTTATTTACCTCATAAATATCTTTAATATACAGTATTTTAATCAAAATCGTTAGAGCCAGTTTGAGAAGATAAAACATTTTGAAAGTTTTTCCATGTAAAGGGTAGTTTGGGGTGGGAGGATTTCTCTCAAAATCTTCGTGTCGCGTCTCTGGAACATACTAAACTTAAATACCAATTTTGGTATTTTACCGACTTTTGGTTTTTGTTTTATCATGTTCACAGAAACACACCGCACACTCATACATACCCCCCCCCCCCACACACACACACACATATGGACTTTTTTTCTAAAATTGCTTTTTTGGATACAGGGGAACCGAATACGCGTATTTCCAGTGAAATCTCGGTATCGAATTTTGGGGTGGAATGCAATACCTTCTCTATACACTAATGTACATAGTACGTGTAGAGAAAGGAAAAATGTTGTAACATTATTAGTTATTTTTGAAATATTAATTGTGTTAACTATAGTTGCGTGGTTTAATTTATTTTCTTTACCTAATAATACCAATAGAATTTTGGATGGAAGACAGGGTATCTACCAAAAGTTTATGGAACGCTTTGGATTTGGAAGCTAGCATGCTAACAGGCGCGTTTTCTTTTGAGACAGAAGTTTCGGAATCGATTCTCTGGTAGGGGATTCGAATTTTTCTTTGGTCTAAACTTTTACTTAAACTAGACAAACTTGTACTAAAATAACTGTTAAAATTAAAATTGATTCCAATGAATTAACATTTTTAAATGAAAAAAGGGGAATTAAAACCCATCCTACCTGGAAATATGAGTCAGGAGTTTAAATGAATGTGTGTATGTAGTATGTGTGCACATTTTCTTGGGCGCTCGGCTCCCCAGTCTTAATTCGGTGGGTTACAATTTTGGGAGAAGAGCAAGGAGATTACATTTAAACATGTATGTTATAGATCCTCTTATATAGTCGCTTCAATGCTGCCTGTAGATCCTAGAGTTCACACACCTACACGTGTGCTGTGTTACCTTCAATAATTCAGCTAGTTTGTGGTAAATATCAAATAAATAAATAAAAAAAAAACGTTCTTTGGTTCACAACACTGTTCTCGCTTCCATGTAAATCTAGTGACCAAGAAAAGGTGCTCATGGCATGCGTGAGAGAGAGAGAGAGAGAGAGAGAGAGAGAGAGAGAGAGAGAGAGAGAGAAAGAAATATTCTTTAATTAGAAAGCCCAAAACTAATTCTACCATAAAGCCTATACGTTCGGTTACAAGTGAAGTCTGAGATTTATCGTGAATTGTTTGCGACAAATGTCGAAAAAACGTGATTAAGTAATGTGAATAACAACAGAAAAACAGTGGCTTGTCTCTCTTCTTCTTCTTGTCTCCAGTGGCCGAACTACCTCGTATTTGATGTATGCAGATATCCCTTCGTGCATTTAGAGAATTGTAGAACTCAACGGGGCTATTTTAAGTTAAAATCCGCCAGTGAGGAACTGGCAAGTGATACATTCATTTTCTCCTTCATTCGGATCAGCGGGTCGCGCTGACTGCGAAGGGTAAAACGAAGATTGGTCTCGACAGTTCTCCACTGCCGGGTTTTACATTTAAATAACTCCGTTGAGTCCTGCATAAAGTAATATCTGTACACTTGAAATATGGAGCGGTTGGTCCACCTGGTACAATCAAAAACATTAAAATACGTCTGGCGCTTTAATTTTGCTGAATGTTCGACGGGGACTCGGGTCTTTCCACGATTTGCATTGGTATTATTCTGGTACAACATACCACGCGAATAAGAAAAATGCAAAACCGATTGGACAATCCACCCCTTCACCGTTCAGCCCCGCTCGACACTCCCTCAGAACAGGTTGGCTTGAATAAGCAGTGTGTTAATTTATCCTACCACGTGCGCGCATTACGTTGCCATTAGAATTTCAGTATTTAGCGCAGAGAAAATATTAACCTCATTTTGTAATACCCGGTGAGAGGGGCGAATTACTGTCCAACCAGAAATTTGGGGATCACCAGTTCTCAACTCAGAACTTCATTTGTCGCAAGTTACGTTTCATATTCAACCTCTTCCCTTCGGTAACGTGGCCTGTCCAATACGCTTTTAAGAGCATAGCAAACAAATGAAAGACATGGTCGAGGTCAGCGAAAAGATACCGTCTTATGATAAGTATTTCCAGGGGCACTTTTTACTTTCTCCATACGCACTATGTTCATAGTGTATAGAGAAAGTATTGCACTCCACCAAAAAATTCGATACCGAGATTTCACCGGAAATATATGTTTTAGGGTCCCCAATATCCAAAAAAAGCATTTTCACAAAAAGGTCCGTGTGTGTGTGTGTGTCTGTGAACACGATAACTCAAAAACGAAAAGTCGGTAAAATACCAAACTTGGTATTTAAGTTTAGTATCTTCCAGGGATGCGACACGGAAGATTTTGAGAAGACTCCCCCCACCCCCAACTACCCTTTACATGGAACTTTTTTCGAAAATTTTGATTTTCTCAAAAATGGCTCTAACGATTTTGATTAACATTTCAGATATTAAACATATTTACCTGACTAATAAAATGTATATCTTGAATTTTCTGGGAATAGCCTCTGAAGAGTAGTTTATTCTGAATGAATTTTACTAAATTTTGAATAACTGCTAAACCGTAAGAGATGGACAAAAACTTACTACACAAAAAATGTAGAGCACATTAAAACACACAATTTATTTTATATACATTTTTTTCGTGGAGTTCGTCGTTTTTGTGACATTACTTATTTTTGGTTTCTGCTATGAAAAACGTATACTTTTCTCATACAGGAACTTGTCAACTCCTATCCATATAGACAAAGGAACTTCATTGACATAGCAACCAGCTTTTGACTATCACTTTAACCTACAGTTGTCCCTTATTTCGCTTCTACTTACAAGGAAGCGAGTAATTTGACTATTTCTGCTATTTTTTTCTGATTAGCATAAAGTAAATAGAAGTATAAGCTTTTTAAGAATTATTTGTTGCAGGGATATGGAGAAAGTCATGTGAACGGTACACATCAGATTTTTAATGTCTTTGGGTGTACTAAGACCTAATTATATGTCATTATGCCATAGTGAAACAAGAAAGCATCATAGCAGACGAACAGCTGTTCCAAATTTGACTGCCGATTTGACCTTGCCTTAAATACGGTATATAAATGTTGCGAACATCTGAAGTTAAATTACTTTATTTAGTCTATCGGTTGTTAGTGAGTACACAAACTATACTTACAAAGGCATTTATTACCATCCACTTTACTTTGAGATAAACCTTTCCAGAAATAATTGAAGTACAAACTTCGTTATAAATGAAAAGGATATGACGATAGTCAAATTTTTAGAATTGGATGCTATGTGCCACCCTTAAAATGACTGACCTCGAAACGGCTTTGAAAGAATGACCGAATATTGAATATTTCGAATAATCATAAAGGATATCTAAGAAACGGCTTACCGCACAAAAAGTTATTTAAAATAAATTGTGTGTTTTAAAGATGTCTACAATGTTAGTATAGTACGTTTACAAATAAATAAATCCAGAATGAACAGAACTTCACAGGCAACTCCAAAAAAATTCCGGGTATAAATTTTATTTGGCATGTAAATAATTTTAATGTATGGCATTTTAATCGTTACTGCTATTTTCGAAGTATCTTCCATGCTTGAGCTGAGGGAATTTTGTTGAACATTTGGAAAATACTGAACTTTGTAAATACCAGTTTGGTATTTAATACATCTTTTGTTTCTGAGCTGTAAAACACACGCGTGCGCGCAGGGACCTTTTTGTAAACTTGTTCTGCTTAATTGTGAGTTTTAAAGAGATCTGCATTCCTTGTATAGAATGCTTTCTCGGTTTAAAATTTAACAGCTGTACAGGATTATACAAAATTCCTTTCAAATAAAGATAATTTCACAAACTATTGACAGAAAATTCAAGATAAAGTTTGTAATGCAGGAAAATAGTTCTAAAGGACACTGGAATGAACTACAGTCAGTCAAAACATCAAAATTATCTTTTTATACCAAACTGTTTTTTGATCCTTTGTGCATGAATAGAATAAACATTTAATTGGCCCCCACCTGGCCTCGGACTCTACAACCATTTAAAAATAACGTACAATACACTTGTTGCCTAACGTACTATTTTTTTAAGCCAAAGTTCAAATGTTCCACGGTCTCAGTTTTTGTTAGAATGAAAATAAAATTTACTAGAATGTGCAGAAGTAGATATTTATTGTGATATTAGAGCTGACAAAATGATCATAATGCCACTTGTAATGTTTTAAATTTTGTTTTTATGAAAAGAATATCAATTTTAGTGATTAAAATTCCTAATCAAAGTTATTAAATAATCACGGTGTAAAGAGCTTTTGTTCCCTTCAAAGCTCCAATTGAATTAAAAATACCCATCAGTTATCTCAAATTGAAGCGCATGGAAGATTTTTACTATGCAAAATATTTACAAAAAATGTTATGAAATAATTTATATCTTGCAAAGTAATTATACAATGTGAATGAAATTTGGTATTTATATTAACATAATAACAATACAATCACAGTAAACTTTTCAGAAAAAGTTATACAAAAATATAGAAATTTGAAATTTCACTCCCGAATATCCGTTAATATAATAGCTTTCTTCTTAGAAATCAATTATTAATAGCATCATGATTATATCATTGTTATATTTCAGGACTTTAGAACGAGAAACATGGTTTTAAATAGAATTTTAGTTTAAGATGATGTGATTTTTAGTTCTTCACAGGAATATTTCCAAATATCTGTTGATAAACTGAATGACATATTTTTAGAAAATATGGGCACCTCTGAAGCCAAAACAAAAATAATAAGATTCAAAGAGGAAGGAAATTATTGGGAGCATTTAAGCCTCCAAGTAACCTTATTTGCCAATTATCGATTAAAACATAATAAACAATTTACTTGTTTGTGGTACCTACCTATAATACATATAATAAGTATTGTATTGCAATAGAAGTGTATATCTAGATATCACATAAAACATTTTTGAGGTCCCCTTAAGAAAAACACTTTTGGAAAAAGGTGCGCGCATATGAGTTAATAGCATAGTTAAAAGAAGGTATTAATGTTATGCACCAGCAAAAGTTCTCTTGGAAAACAATTACAAACAATACAGTATATAATCGTATAACAGTAGATCAATCTTGTACTAAATTAATAAAACCATAACGCAAAATATGTGCTTAGTATAAAGATATGTACTTCGAAAATCTTCTGCTACATATTGAAGGAACCTGATCAAAAATGCATCAAATCAAGCAAAAGTTTAAAACTTCATTGCATACATACGCACAGATCAGTTAAAGATTGCGTTTGGGCATCAATCCTTATTCTAAAATGTTTGAGAATTTTTCTTTGAAACATTTTAAAAAGTGATGCCTCCGGAAATCATGTGAAAACCTCGGCATCGAGTGCTCTTAACTGGAAAACAAGGTAAGATTTCATATAATTAGAATCGAACTCGAAAATAGTTTCACTCTTGGCACATTGCGAGGGCCATTAGTGGTAGTGAAGTTTATGACAACTCAAGGACTCCGACGAATGGGGTCCCCAGCCACATGGGCAGAGCAGCGCATTTAGGTCTTTGGCGGTTCGCGATTTTCCTGGAGGAGCCCTAGCCCAAAAACACTATAGAGCAAGCCAAAAGTGTAGAGTAACTCGCGACTCACAGGGGATCTACCCTGCAACATCCAATATAGCGTGGCGTTGAGGTCAAGCTATCGTCGCTGCTGAATGAAGTGGCAGGACGCAAGTAATGCGGTATGACCTTTGTCCAGTGACGTAGTGGCTACCACGCTCCCGTCAGCTCTGTTCCAAGCTTTAGGTTTGAGTACGCACGTATACTCAGGCGAGTCAATTTGGAATAGCTTGCAATAGAAGGGTCTTACGACGATGCTTGGAATAAACCTCTACGTAGGGAAGTCACCATCCAGGTAAACAGCGTCACCTGGTGCTTGTGAAACAGTTGATAAGGAAGTGATGGGAACAGTAAAAGATGGATATGAAATACGGGGAATGTAATGCATTCTCCTGGCGACCCAAAGAAATTCCCGAAAAACAGGATCAACAAGGCCACGAGATTCGAACCCACCACTTCCAATTGCGAGTCGCATACGTTTCCGCGGCGGCAACTTAGTCGGTCTTCAACTTAAGAATCACGAATCCGATTTACATACGAATGATCAACATTATGGTTATGGTTGAAAAATACTCGATTAAAGCTAACTTCATTTCTTCATGGACTGCGCCTTTAAGGATATGGAACCACCCAAGCTGTAAATCACGCTAAATGAATCCGCAAGTATAAAAGGAAACACTAGCATCCATTTACCAACCGAAACAGCAAAGCCCTTAAGATTAACTCTGTTTCAGGACTTGAATTTTGCATGCAAAAGAAAGAGAACGAGCTAAGTTGGAAACAAAGAAAATAAATTCCAGATTTATGTGCCTTGGAGCAGAGTTACATGAGCGAAGAAGAGCGAAGAAAATTCGCTAAACGCCAACCTTGAGTCTGGAAGTACGAGGTGCGAAGGAGAGCTGAAATAAAAAGGAAGAAGGCAAAGTTGAGGAATGCGTTGAAAATGGCCGCCGTTGGCGCTCTGCCGGCTCTTCTCGCAATGAAATAGTTTGGAAATCATTGAATTGTAAATAGTGTTGGCGAGCAGAGGGGGCGAAGTGCGGCTAATTGATGGGGCACTTCAAACATTAATCCGGGTGGTGGAGATCACGTGTTGAATCTCTCCAGTTGGCTCCAAATGGAAAATTGCTCCCAACGTGTAGCTCCTCCCCATGCATAATGGAGAACTTGTGGGCGGAGAGAGCTTATGGATGGTTGCTCCGATGAGCAATAAGACATTTCTTGAGATGGCTTCCAGCGTCGCAGAGATAAACCGTCCGTGCAACAGCTCCGTGGTGCAATAAATGTATGATGCTCTTGCAAGAGGTGCTCATCGGACAGAAGTTAGAAATCACTAGTTGAAATTCGCTGGATGAAAGTGAATAAAAATAATGAAGTGCCTGCATGGATACCCTCTTCCACATAGTACGATATTATCTGTCTCAAACAAGAATAATCCTGTTGTAAACACATAGGAGAAGAGAAAGCAAGGGATAGAAATAGTGAGACGGGACACTTTTAGGGGTTAATTTGGTACAGCAAAGTTCATGGGTGGCTTCTTTTATTTGCAACCGCGTCTAAGAAGTATAGCACTGTAAAGAATATTGTAATTACTGCTTAGCGCAAATTGGTTTCGAGAACAGAAACGTTTACAGATGTTTGTATTCATTTCTCTGCATCCAGCACGTACATCACATGGGTTCTAGGCTCATGAATTTTGAAAGTAATGTTTACAATTGACGTATACAAAAGCACAGAGAGATGAAGTAAAGAAAAGAAAGATGCAGTTATACACTATTAGTTTATTATTCTTATTGATAAAAAATACACTACTAGCTTTGTATTCTTACTAAAGATTAGTTGTATAAGTTATTCCTTTCCCATAGGGTCATGTTCGGAAGAAAGTTAGTTTTGAGGCGAACGCTGATTTAGATGTTATTGTTTATTGAGCACAGTCGCTTTAGCTCGCTTACCTCACAGGGTCAGAACACTTGTATATTTATATTTACTTACTATATATTTGCAAATCTGAAAACTATCACACCTTAAGAGACTCAATTGAGGGAGTTCTTAATGATCTCAAAAAGAGATCATTAAAACAAAAGTCATATAAAAACTTCAAACATTTGATGTTATTAAAACTCATGTTACCATATTAAAAGTATGTTGAGATGGATTTGCTAATCTTCTCCAAATCTTGCTGAAGGGTAGAATAGGAGGATGAAAATAAATCAGAGGATAGGTACATATCTCTCAGATCTACAGCAGGACTGGAAATACCCAAAAAGACTTCAGAATTACGGTGTAAAATAATGAAAGTGAAAATTATACCATGTTTCTGAGAAAATGTTCCAAGCTCAATTGGATCAAAATTGAAGGTTAAAAACGAACTTTTGCTACAGCTGCTGAGACAAATAATATACTAAACTGCTATTTGAACGTAGAGATAGGTAACGACGAAGCACTTATGTATATGCCCACATATTCATACCTCAGAGGCAATCACTTATCACAACGGATTTCCTTTTTATCGATATCGGCCAACCTGTCCTAGCTTTCAGGTAATGGAACTAAGGGCGGTTTCCTACTCAAAAGACTACCTACGAATCTGGACATTTTCATGAATGTTAATTGCGAAACATATGTATTTAGCCCTAACCACTGGTGTCTTGCACTTATCGTGATCATTTGTAATTATCCTAATAATAGCCAAACTCCCAATAACTTACTGTAAAATTGAACAAGAACTTACTGTTAAATGAATAACATTTCATTTAGTATTGTGAGTTAAAGACAGGAAAATAAACTTCCTATCCTACTGCAAAAGGAATTTGTTTTTGTTTAACATTATCTGAATATTTTGGTAGTATTCTGATAGTATGCTGTGTTATATATATATATAAATTCCTTGCTAGCATTACTAGCATTAGCGACACATATATCCCAACCTATTTTCACAATAATTTCCTTTAATTCATTGTATATTATTTTCAAACTATATGTTGGAAGAATAAACAAAGAACATTTTTTTTTGTAGTGTTTAACGCCCGCTTTAACTACTAATGGCACCGCAGGCGGTGACACTGATGATACATGAATGATGATGGAGCACCGGTGGAATGCGATGGCGGGGGAAACCGGAGTACCCGGAGAAAACCCGCCCCAGCGCCGTTTTGTCCACCACAAATCTCACATGCGGTCACTTGGGATCGAACCCCGGCCGTCTAGGTGAGAGGCAAGTGGTCTAACCACTCGGCCACGGCGCGGCCAAAACAAAGAACAAGGTCAAGGAATACACTTTACATCTAAAGCTCAGAGCTATACAAAAGTATGCTTATTGAAAGAGAGTTATAAATCGGGCATAGTTTGAATGCTTTTGGTGGCACTGATTTTTGACAATGCGCAATGTCATAGATTTGACATCCAAGAGGAGTAAGAAGCTAGGCGATAGTGGGGGTGTGCAGCTGCACAATATCTGCTATCTTCACTTAAGCTTTGGAAACAATTTCTTTTTAGATATTTTACCTGAATTCACTTCCGATGCTTGCCCCACTTTTCCCCTAACTGTTTATTTCTTCTTCCCACCGAGACACTCCTATCGTGGCCCACTTACACAGTTTTCGTCATCAATGATACCGAGTGAGTCGAAACCTGCAAACCGGCTGCGCGGTGTTTCTCCACCGGGCGTGTGGACCCATGATTCCGCATTACTGCTGTAAACAAGGTCACGCTTGTGACGCAGTTTGGTTCTGCTCTAAGTGCAGTAGCGAGTTGACAGTTTTTGTTGTTGTAGTGTTTAACGCCCGCTTTAACTACTTATGGCACCGCAGACGGTGACACTGATGATACATGAATGTAGATGGAGCACCGGTGGAATGCGATGGCGGGGAAACCGGAGAACCCGGAGAAAACCCGCCCCAGCGCCGCTTTGTCCACCAAAAATTTCACATGGAGTTGACAGTGATATGGTGTAGTTCAGTTATTACGATTGATTTATTATGTTTTTCTGCACTTAATTAGAAAGTGCATTGTGGTTCAGCATGTGTTTTCTACTGTACAGTGCATATGTATGTATATATATATATATATATATATATATATATATATATATATATGTATGATTCGTGTGTGTTAACTCAGCTTGCCAAGTGAAAGTACAATTTGCAGAAAGATTTCCAGGTGTAAACTCCAGGGCCATTTTTTTTCCAATCAATAGTTGTCGTCGCTCGTACATGCGTGAATACAGTTCTGCCCTCCCCCCTTTTGGGTTTCTTTCTTTCTTTTCTTCTTTTTTGAGAGAGAGAATAAACAGATAGGTAGCCTTTTTTCCAACAAGATTCTGCAACAGTTCATACGGTCAATCTTTCGTAGAGCATTTAAAAGTGTGCTTCAGGACAAAATTATTAGTTGAGATTTGTGACCCCATCGGTCCCCTGAACTAGACCTCTGTGGTTTCTATTTCTGGGATAATTAAAAAAAAGTGTACAAGCCAAACCCACAAACCCTGGAAGAATTAAAACAAAATATCTGCCAGGAAATTGCCAGGATTTGTCAAGGTAAACTACGACGAGTGATGGATAGTTTCCTAAAGAGGTGCCAAAAATGTGTGGACAACGGCGATGGTCAGCTTCAGCATCTCCTTTAATACATTTGGTAAGTAAAGCCTTTAAAAAGTACTTTTAAAAATGCTGTTCGGTTTCACCCGCGCCTTTCTATGACAGCAACGAGCGCCGAGGACTCGGACAGGCAAAACACCGCGCAGCCGGTTCGTACTTTTTTTTCTCACTCGTTAGTTCGAAGTAAACAAAACAAGAGGTTGGCGTAACCTTCCCAAATCCTCAATGGACGGTAAATAGGTGTTGAGGTACCTTACGTTGATGCCTCCTTCAAGTATGGATACATAATTCAGGCCTTTGTGATTGCGATTCCTTTAAAACAAAACAGAACGCATTATAGACCCACATATTTAATACATTTTGTAGGATTAGTCACTCGAACAGAATAGCTGTTGTGTAAAAGAAGTCAAATATATAGTGCATGACATACTGAAAGAAAGATGTACTTTAATAAGAGCAGCTTGTATAAACCTAACTAAAAAAATCTGATGTGTTACACTAACATGACTTTCTCTAGCTTTTCTAGAAACTTCTTACATAAGATTATTCTTCTTTCTGCATCTTGCTAATCGAGGTACTCATTAGCACAATGTTCTTATTACTTAGCTCCGTAGAAGTAGGAAGAAAATAAGGGAATGCACTAGGCTAAACCAATAGTCAAATGTTTTAAAAAGCTGTCGTTAGGCGATTGACATTACAAATCGCTTCTTTTCTTGGCCAGGAGTAGAACAAAAGAAAAACGGACACTCCCGTCTGAGAAAAGTATAAGTACTTCACAACTGAAACTAATAACAATGAGTAACTCGAAAACGGTAAGCTCCACGAGAAAAATGTATATGACATAAGTTGTGTATTTTAAAAAATCCTACATTTTTTTGTGTAGTAAGTTTTTGTCTATCTCTTACGGTTTACTAGTTATGGCAAATTAAGCAAAATTCATCCAGAATAAACAGCTCTTCAGAAGCTATTCCCAGAAAATTCAAGATATACATTTTATTCGTCAGGTAAATATCTTTAATATACGATATTTTAATCAAAATCGTTAGAGCCATTTTTAAGAAAATCAAAATTTTCCAAAAAAGTTCCATGTAAAGGGTAGTTTGGGGTGGGAGGATTTTTCTCAAAATCTTCTTGTCGCATCCCTAGAAGATACTAAACTTAAATACCAGGTTTGGTATTTTAGCTACTATCGTTTTTGAGTTATCGTTTTCACAGACACACGGACACACACACACACACACACACACACACACACACACACGGACCTTTTCCTGAAAATGCTTTTTATGGATACAGGGGGTCCTAAAACATGTATTTCCGGTGAAATCTCGATATCGAATTTTTGGGTGGAATGCAATACTTCTCCATCCCTATGTACATTGTACATACGGGGCTAAAGAAAGTAATAAGCGATAGCGGGTAAAGAAAGTCATGTGAATGTAACGCAACAGATTTACATTTTTTTTTTCTGCTGGTGTGATAGTTCTGTCATCCATTCTTCAAAGTGGATTTCTGAGTGGGATTTCAATGAAGCATCAAAGCGACATGGAGTACAATAGTTTATAACTTTAAGCAGCACTCTCGTATTTCAGCAGTCCAAAAGCAGAAATTACACCAATTACTTGCATGTTGTGAGTACATTGGTGTTATACGTATCCTGCCTTTTGCCAAACATATTGCTACATAGGTTTTTTTGCGACTTTAGTAGTACATGAGTGTACTCCTCCATTTCAATATGCTTAGACCTCCATCATTGGAAAAATAGTCAGGTTTAAACTGTTAAAACATTAGCGAGTTATTGAGACTTAGGTGTTATAGCTACTAAGATTGGGTGGATCCTCTAGTGACAGCTTCTAGCTAGCAGTGGGAACACCATGGCAAAATATCTGCTAGGCAACTCGAAACGGTTATGGAACTTTTTCTTTTGCATTTAGCGTCTTTTAACCTGGTGATATATTGGAGATGCCTATATAAAGTAAGTGAAATGATGTGAGTGATGCTCAAATGAGCCCGGTGCATATATAGAGTTATCCGATATTTGTCTTACCAAGATAAGGGAAAACTCCGGAAAAGATCTTATCTGGATAACTCGCCGTAAACAAGCTTCGAACTCGGGACTCATGAATGTGAGGCAGATACGCTACCACTTGACTAAAGCCACCACCACCACCACCACCGTTAATAATAATAATAATAACAATAAAATAAGAACTGAAGCTTTCCTGGCGACGTATTAATTCAAAATCTTCTCGGGCTTCTAGCCAGGTAAAAACTTGGCTTGACACCATCGTTTCGAAGAAGTGCATCTTCCTCGTCTTCAGGGTGAACTGATGGTTTGAGCTTGCGGTGACTGGTATTTATAAGAGTTGGGATGAAGCTAATCATATCACGCGCACCAATCAGATGTTAGCTTCATCCCAGCTCTTATAAATACCAGTCTCCGCAAGCTCAAACCATCAGTTCACCCTGAAGACGAGGAAGATGCACTTCTTCGAAACGTTGGTGTCAAGCCAAGTTTTTACCTGGCTAGAAGCCCGAGAAGATTTTGAATTATTAATAATAATAATAATAATAATAATAATAATAATAATAATAATAACTGAAATAGCTGCCGAAAAATGCACGCTTAAACAAGTAATTTTTATTATGACATGTAAAATCAGGATCATGCAGGCAGGTGTGCTGTTAATTTCAGAAGCTTCTTGGCATTTAAGTTCCAGTAGACTATATTAACAATCTGGTTAAAAACAACGGAATACTTATAGGAAAACATTCACTAATTAATGCATCATTCTAACTAGCTTTCCTTACAAGTGTCCAAGACATGTTTCACCGCAAGTGGGTGCCGTCGAGTGATTACCGTTCCGGCTTCTCATCTAGAGGTCCCGAGTTCGATGCCCTGCTGCAGTAGGGAAGTTTTCTCTAACCAGAATCATTCCTTACCCCCCCCCCCCACAGAGTCTGAAAGTATGAATGTGAGAGTGAATGAGTGTGTTTAATAGTATAAAATCCGAAAAGCCAACGTTAAGAAATCTACAGTTCAGCGAGAAAAACACCAGCAGTTGTTTCTCAAGTAAATGCCCCCAATATGACCATAGGAGTTAAAAGGGGTTATGCAAATAAAACAATTTAAAAAATCTGATGTACTACACTCACATGACTTTCTCTAGCTGTTCGACTTTGTTCTTACAGAAGATTCTTCTTCTTTCTACACCATGCTAATCGAGAAAAGCATTAGCAGTCTGTCCTTATTACTTAGTTCCTTTTGAGTAGAAGGGAATCAAAGGAATGCGCTATTTTAAAGCGACAGTGAAATGTTTTAAAAGCTTGTAATGTGATTGTCATTGAAACTCACTTCTTTGGCCAAAGGTAGAACAAAAGAAAAACGGGCACTTCTAGTCTGAGAAAAATATAAGTATTGTCAAATTGAAACAAATAATAAAGAATGTCTTGGAAACGGTCAACTCTACAAATCATGACATAAATTGTGTTTTTTAACGAAATCAACTTTTTATGTACTTATAGCAAGTTTTTGTCTATCGTTTACGGTTTAACCGTTATGCGAAATTCTGCAAAAATCAAACAGAATAAAGTGTTCTTCAGAGGCTATTCCCCGAAAATCCAAGATATACATTTTATTTGTCGTGTAAATATCTTTATTATATAGTATTATTATCAAAAGCCATTTTAGCCATTTTTGAGAAATACTCATTTTTTAAAAATTTTTCCATATAAAGGATATTTTGAGGTGGGGGGATTTTTTTTTTCAAAATTTTTGTGTGGCATCCTTGGAAGATACTTAACTTATATGTCAAGTTTGGTATTTTACCGACTTTTCGTTTTTGAGTTATCATGTTCATTGACACGCGGATGCACTAACTGACGGACACGCACACACACGGACCTTTTTTTAAAAATGCTTTTTTTTTTTGGGATACAGGATACCCTAAAACACCTATTTTCGGTGAAATCTCGGTATCGAAATTTTGGGTACAATACTATACCTTCTCTGTACAGTACGTGCACAGAAAGTAAAAGCTCTGCTCATAAACCTGGTACATTTCTAAAATTGAAAGCCTACCGGCTGACTTACTCAAGAATTACTACCTTATGATAGCGAGGACTACCAGGAATGTCTGAATACACTTTCAACACAACTTAGTACTCAATACATTGCATATTACTGTCACTTATGAAGTTTTGAGTGAGCAACGTGGGAGTTTAGATGGAAATTCCCTCCATAGTAAAGACAATGCGCGGAGCCCGCATACGCGCAGTGTAAGGAACGCACTGCATTATATACTTCAAATAGTCTTCGCACCCTCATTTGCTCTTCTCGGTTTTGGCGACATTTATTACATAATCAACTTGTATTTTCTCTATTAATTTAAATATGCTCAATTAATTACACATTTTCGTTGAATTACGTTGTTTAAATAGTATCAATATATTTTGGAAAATACTGAAGACAGAAAGAAGGTAACAATACCTGTTTATTGTTTGTATTTAAATATGTCTCTTACAAAGTTGTGATTTTAAATTAAAGTTTGTATTTTCTCTCAATAACTTCAACGTATTTGGGGAGATATTAGCAGCAGAAATAACATTTAGACATTATTTTCTGGGGATCGCTGTTCCTGGTAGGATTGTGAAGGGAGAAATGGAGGTTACTTAAACCAAATATATAATTGCCAACATTCGGTTCGTCTGTATAATGTCCTGGAGCTTTTTTACGACTTAACTCGAAGGAAGGCGCTTTTATGGCTTTGTGTACAGATTCAGAGTGCTATAGGTTTTTATCACGGACATTATAAAGGATTAAATTATATTGCGTTATATTGCAACTGAAGATTACAAACTGAACATACTGCGCTAATTTGCACTCGCACTCGATGCTATGATAGACAAGAGCTTACCTTTGCGTTTATCCTTCATCTCGATATGGTCGCCCTTTCAGTGGGCTGGAAACATGCATAGTGGGCGGATTTAAAATGTAATTGCACCACTAGTGACGTCTAGTAACCAACAATAATGGGCTCGATCATTCGGTAATGGACGACGTATGTTGTAATGTCAACTTATTCACGTGGCTTATATATCTCATTCGTGTTCTAAGGCTGCGGGATGTACGTTGTTTTTTTTTTTTTTCTGATAGTTTTTATTTATAGGTCATGCTATGCATATCTAAATACACTAGAAGCCCATAGCTTAGGAAATGGCTTTCTTTTGCTTTGATAAGAGAAGAATTTAAAAATATATATGATAAAAATCTGATGTGTTACACTCACATGGCTTTCTCTAGCTACTCTACAAACACGCTCCTTACAAAAGATAATTCTTCTTTCAACACGACGCTAATCGAGATAAACATTAGCAGAATTTTATTACTTAGTTCCTTAGAAGTAGACTGGAACTAAGGGAATGCACTAGGCTTAAGTGATAGTCAAGTGTTTTAAAATCTGTCGTTATGCGATTGTCATTGCAAATCACTTCTTTGCTTGACCAGGAGTAGAACAAAAGAGAAACGGACACTCCCGTCGGAGAAAAGTATAAGTACTTCACAACTGAAACTAATAACAAGGAATACCTCGAAAAGGGTAAGCTCTACGAAAAAAGGTATATGACATAACTGGTGTATTTCAACAAGATCTACATTTTTTGTACAGCAAGTTTTTATCTATCCTTTACGGTTTACTAGCAATGTCAAATTAAGCAACATTCATCCGGAATAAACAGGTCTTTAGAAGCTATTCCCAGAAAATTCAAGATATACATTTTATTTGTGATAGAAATGGCGTTAATATGTAGCATTTTAATCAAAATCGTTAGAGCCATTTTTAAGAAAAACAAAATTTTCGAAAACTGTTCCATGTAAAGGGTAGTTAGGGGTGGGGGATTTTCTTGAAAATCTTCGTGTCGCATCCTTGGAAGATACCAAAGTTACATACAAATACAGAAGACAGACACACCCACATGGACCTGTTTTTGAAAATGCTTTTTTTGGACTCAGGGGGTCCAAAAACATGTATTTCCGGTGAAATCTCGACATCGAAATTTTGAGTGGAATACAATACTTCTCTATCCCTTTGTACATACGTGGCTAGAGAAAGTAAAAAGTAGCACTATTAGGTCTTAAAAAATTTAGAAAAACGGAAAATTGTTAAGCTTTGCTGGATGATAGATGTTACGGGTTTCAATTTAAAAAGGTTGACTGTTATGCGAAGTTGTTTCCTAATTTGATAGTGTAACACGCCACAATGACCGCTTACTGCATGTGCTTGATTACGGCACTGTCCTGCCTCAGTGCGTGCTCCGTAGTGGGAGCAGTTGGTTTGTTCTCAGTAGCAGTGGTGGGCATTACATCAGCGCCGTTATTGTAATGTAACGGCATTTGTTAAAGGGAAGGTCGTATGCGCCAACAAATTATTTTAATCCCGAATGGGAAGCTGCGTAATTCTTCATGGAATATAGCGGTGGTGCTATTTGTTTAACATGTGATAAGGTAAGTGCTGAAACCTTTGAATCTTCAGCCTTATTTTAATACACCGCAAGCTAATGCATATTCAGCTCTTGAAAATGACTATACAGTTTATATTGTTTAATTTGAAGATTTGTAGTATTTATAACATTATAGAAAGTTTTATTTTGCTATTTGCACAACTTTTCCAGAATCAAAATTGTGTTAATTTTCACTAATAGAGTACTGTTTCGCTCTTAAAGTAAAATATGTCGTATGTAAATGCATCATTTGGTTGTATAAAAGACTATATATTTTTATTATGTTGTTTTGTGTATAATTTAATGCTAAGAACAAGAAGAATGTATACTTGGAGCATAAACACTTGACGGTTTTTAAACGAATCGAAACACTGTGTGCTTGGTCGAAGAAAAAGTTCAGTCATGTTTCAATGTGCGTAATGACGTGGAGTTTCAGATGACACGGTTGGTATGTGAAGCTAAACCTTAATGAATCTAAGAAGTTATAACCTCGCCAACTCCCTCCAATAGGATGTTACCCGCTGTCCAGCGGACATTCAAGAGACATTTCAATAGAATGAGTTTGTTCTGTCAAACGTTTGTATTATTGTGCTACTAAAAAGGTTAACATCGTCGGCTTCAAAGGCTGCGATAAGATTGCAGGCATTCAGTCACAGCAAGCAACGTTGCATCGCTGGTTTCACTCCACGCGGAGTTGACATGTTTCTATCATTTGTGATTTCTACGCATTCATTGGCTGAAGTGACATGTTCATTGATGCACTGCAAAACTTCTCAGAATAATCAGTGCGTTATCTGACAGGTTTGTATTAACAAAGATGAAGCCCATGTTAACGTTTTCAGTAGCACGATAATACTAAATATGCTCCGGTACAGACGAACGCTCCGTCGCAGCTGAACTGGAGGCAGTGTACTGGCAGACCATACTATGTGACCAAGCTTACAACGAAAATGAAATTAAATCATCGGTGAACTATTTCATCCGAAGCTCCATGGCATTGTGTATATTGTAAAAATGACTAAAATAAGTATTTGATCCAGCACACATTGTTCCGATTGGCTTAAAAACTTTTAGGATTTTATATCCCATTCTGTATCATACTATATATAACATAAATTGTTATCTTTCTCTACTATTCAATCTTTAATATTCTTCAATCTTCTCTCCCAGGTAGAGAAGTTTTGAGTAGGATCGTCAAAAAATCGAAAATTGCTTTTTATATATTTATATTTTTATGTATATCTATAGAAAATCAACATTTAGCTATTCTCCTCTCGCTTCGTGCTCTACAGCCATTTAAATATCTCACAATAGACCTGTTTCCTAGCGTATTATTTCACGAAACAGCGTTTTTCTCAAAACTACATTTTCACGCATTGAAAATGTTCCTCAGACCTAAGTTTTTGTTTAATACGCTAAAAGTTTCCAGAATGTGCGGAAGTAGCTACTGTAATATTAAAAAGGGCAAACTTATTCTAAAACCAATAGTAATTTTTAAAAAAGATATATTTTCATTTGAGATTAACATTTCTATTTTAAAAATTATAATAATTCATTAATCAAAGTTATTGAAATATCCCAATATAAAGTTTTTGTGTGTAATTCAAAGCGCCAATTCAGAAAATGCCAACCAATTTTCTCAGATTTTTAGGCGTGAGACATTTTGAGTATGCAACTTACATAATAAAAACTATAAGATAACACGAATAAAAGTTGGTATTCACATATCACATGCGATCACAATAAAACTTTCAGAAAATGTTATACACAAATATAGAAATTTGAAATTTCCCTCCACGTAGTCGCAGTAGTAATGGTAACGCAATTGCGCATTACCGGCTACCATTGCGTGAAGTAGTGATTGACAAATAGGCCTAGGTACACCTCGCCGGCGTGCCACAAGTAGTAAAAGCGGGCGTTAAACACTACCTCCCTCCCAAAAACAAACAAAAAAAAAAAACTCGCCGGTACAGGTATGTGACTATCAGCATCGTGTGCAGATTGCAGGTACAGCATGCTTAGGAGTTTTCAGTTTCTGACGTAACGGCAGTCACCTTTCCCTTGCATGGAGCATCTTTGACCCCCTCTTCCAGATCACATCGGCTGTCTTGTCTCTTTTCTACTAAAGAGCTTAGCTCTGGGGGCTGAAATACGCACCTGCACTGATGGGATTTTCGGCTGTTTTCGGCTCATAATGAACTGCGAGATCAGTCGTAACACTAAATACTTCCATTCTGTTTTTAAGACTTCATCCACTTGGCAGAAATTAGGCAGTTGCTAGCTTCCCCCCTCTCTAATATATACACCGCTAATGAGACTAAGTGGAAGTCAAATACTACCACTCCCGTCCTAAAAGGAACAGCCAGAAAATTTAATTTTGCTGGTACGCTTCTGCTCCAACTCGGTTGTCTTTCTCAATAAATCTCGCACTCCCATTCCTTTCTTTCCTCCATCCTTCCGCCTTTTGCTTCCCATATCCTCAGAAACTGTAACATTGCAAGCGGAGTTTTCTTCGTCACTGCTGCTATATGTTACTCTGCTAATACCCTACGAATGGAGTACTTTATATTCCTCCCATTTTCCTTTTTGCTCCATTTTCCTTGAGCTCTGTAATGAACATCTTTTTTGCGCAGTCCAGAAGCTGAAAATCCTTGAAAAGTATTTTTAAAGCGGTTTGATATAATGTGCCATTTGAGTTTATGGATCATAAATAGTCTTCAAAGAAAGATTACGTTCAGTTTTAAAAAGCTGGAACAACTGTATTTTGTAGCCGTTCCTAGCATTAAATATGTACGTGTCTGGATGTGTGCAATTTTCGACCACCGGAAATATGAGTGCGCTCTAATTCAGGCTGTTTAAACTCTGCTCCGTTGAATCTTGAACATTCGCGCTTACACAGCAACAATACTCGGAGCCTGGCTGAAGGGGAACACGATAGTTACTACGTCACTGGGCGAAGATCATAACATAAGTGATTGCGCTTCCTGCCACGTTATTCCAAAACTTCACTCAGCCCTCATGATAACCTTGGATGCAATTATTTCTGAACATGCGATAACCTTAACGATAACACGAGCAGTATTTGAGCAATTACACAATACTACTTATTTACTTACTTTTATAGCGTTTATTATTTACTAGAGCCGGGTGATAAGTCCCGGGCCTCTCAATGAAAACAGCATTTAATTTTATTTATTTAGTTTTTTTTTTGTTGCTTTATTTCTCAATATAATCTCTATAAAGGCTAATAGATTTGTCATAACAGTGTTCTAATTTAATTAAACTACCTCTGCAGTGCGATTTAACAAGGCCCTCAAAATAGCTGTTTACCGCATCAATGACCTCCTCATTGCTGTGAAATCTTCGTCCTCCAAGAAATTTTTTGAGGTTTGGAAACAGATACTAGATCACTGGTTACAGGGCGCTAGATTTGGCGAATAGGGTGGATGTTCAAGCAATTCGAACTTAATTCACACATTTTTCTCATTGCAATGACTGAACAAAGGGTCGGAGCATTGTCGTGATGAAACAAGATTTTTTTTTTTTTTTTTTTTGGCCAAATGAGGACTTTTACTTTTCACCTCATCACTCAAACGTTGCAGTAAGCTTGCGTAGTAGTCACCAGCGATACTTTTACCCTTTTCTAAGTAATCTGTAAAAATAGTTCCCTGTGTATCCCAGAAAACACTCGCCATAACCTTGTTAGCTGACAAAATTGACTTTCCCTCTTTTGGAGTTGGTTCACCTGGCGCAATCCACTGTTGTGTCTGTGATTTACTTTCTGGAGTTTAGTGATGTATCCAACCTTCATTCACAGTAATAAGCCGTCACCAAAATTCACTGGGATTTTTACGATAGAGCTCCACATTCTTAACAAAAACAGTTTTTCTTTGCAGCTTTTGATTAGGCGTCACCCATCTCGCACAGACCTTGTGAAAGACCAAAATGTTACTTAAAATATTACCTGCACGTTCTTTTGATATGTTTACAGCCTCGCTATCTCAAATAACTTTAATCTGCGGTCTTCCAGTACTAAACGATGAATTTTTTCACTGATCTCTGGAGTTTTCACTTCTACAGGGCGTCCAGAACGAGGCTCATTACTAGTGCTCGTTCGTCCCATTCTAAACTCTGCAACCCACCTTTTAATCATTGAATATGAAGGGGCAGAGCCTTTCAGAGTAATGTCCATTTCCTTTTTGATTTATTTAGGCGTTAAGTAATTAATCACTGCTCGTTTTTCCAAATCCTCCTCCATTTTCGTGAAAACTCTAAAATTTTCTTGTTTAAAATACTGTCATTCGAAAATTAAACAAGCTGTAATTATGGATACAAGCTAGTCTAGAGTTAAACTATACGATGCTACCGTCTAACTGGCCTAGTGGCGCCATATCTGTGTGAGGACCGGGACTTATCAGCCAACCCTCGTATTAATGGTTATAAACAAGTTTGCGTTATATGCTAATTTTGCAACTGTTTGTTTTTCAGTCCCCAATTAGCAGCTGATGTTTCTATTTTAATAAAATTGTTATCAGAATTAGTTACAACAATAGTAATAATAGTTTATCTTTTATGTAATTATATCTTAGGCTGAACGCGAGTTTGCTCACTGCAGTAGCTGATGTATCTAACATAGAAAACACAGGACTATATTCAGACAGACTATTATGTTGCCTTTCATTTTCAAAGGCAACATCGCGTATTTTCTTTCTTTTTATAATTTTAGAAAGTGTCTTTACAGGGCGGAAGCGCTGCGTTATTTCAAATCTTATGGATAGCATCGTGGCATCCAGACGCTCTGCAATGGATAATAAGGTTTGTTTTAGTTTTTAAATGCGTTATATCAGCTGGACTGGTAGTATTTCTAAAACTACGTAATGCAATATACTCTCTTTAGGTCCATCCTGTGGTTAAGCATATAAAAATTCATTCAAAATAAAGACTACATCAACTTTTCGTAGAAAATTTAATATTTACACTTTATTGTAAGCATATTTTAAGTGTCCAGTTTTCACCGTTCCCCACAAAGTGTTGCCCAGTTCAAATCAGCAATGCCACTGTAGTTCTCACTATCATTTCACTGTCCTGGCGACGTACTGCGTAATTCATGTCTTGTCTCTTCTTCGGATGGATCACTCCCTGGGGAGTCGAACACAATACTTCGCTAGTCTTTTGCAGTAGCAGCACTCACTCGATGCCACAACAGATGTAATAATCTCACTCGGAGTACAGAAATTATTGTCGTACCTGACTCGCGAGAACGCTTGTTTATATAGCAGCTGATATCTACCACACAGTTCCAGAACATTCTAGAGGCGGAGAGAAGAGAAAATTCCAAAGGTGCTGATTATCAGTCAATACTGACTGATACTGTTTCCTGTGTTTCCTGTGTTTACGTTACCCGAGAGCGCTACCCAAGTCTACTTTCCTCTGTTTAGCTCTCTCGCAGATATAGCCAACCTCCCGATAAAGTTGAGTCATAGCCTCACAATATGGTATTTTAATCATTTTTTGAAAAAAAAAAAACAACATAAAATTAATTTAAAGAACGTTTGGAATTGGAATGTTTTGGAAATATTTTCTTCCTGAATCTGAATGCCAAGTAAATAACTTTTCCATGTCTTGGTTTTGAATTATGCTGTTCACACACACACACACACACACACACACACACACACACACACACACACCATTATCTTACTTTTTTTCTTTTTCTACTACAAATAGTAAATAGGGGATTTTTGTATTCCTTCAAAACTTTGATGCCGAGATTTCACCAGTAATATGTTTTGAGGCCCCCTGAATAAAAATGTTTAGAAACGTTCTGTGTGAATTTATGTGATGTGTGTATGTGTGTTAGCAGCATAACTCAAAAACTCATACTTGATATTTACTTCAGCATCTTCCAAGTATGCAACACGAAAATTTTCAAGAAAATTCCTCATACCTTTTACATGTAAAATTTTTCAAAATTCTTGATGTTCTCTGTATAGTTGTAAACGAATTTTATTAAAACCCATATATTAAAATACTTTTCATAACTATTGTGATCTCGTTAAATTATAAACTATATGTCAAATGCATTTTTTACAGAATTAAACATTTTCGAGATATTCCTTGTTGTTGGTTTTATATGTCCCACATTTATACTTTTTTCTCTAATGGGAAGTCCTTCAAATCTTTATGTTGGTCAACTAATGAGAATGAAATTTCAAAATTATCACTTAGTGACCAGATGTTTAATAATTTTACTTACGCTTAAGGCTAGTGTTCCCCAATATCACTGTATCTGCAAGCAAATAATCAATAAAAGTACTTCTGCAGATATTTAGCTCAATTAACGCGATCTAGAAGAACGTTTTTAAGAATAAACCGGTCACTGAAGAATGGTTGGAGAAATTCATACGAATTTACCTCATCAGCTCTTTAAACTCTGCGAACATCAAAACATGTATTTCCGGGGTAATCTCGATAGCGACACTTTGGATGGCATACAATTCCCTCTAAGCAGAGAAAAGTTACAAATGTGATATTCGCATGACTTTCTATACCTATTTTACGAAAGTTTATTTTTCTATCTACTTCTGGTATGCTGATATAAACATATGCAGAAATACTTCTGTTTACACACTTCCGTGTAGATACACAGTAGTAAGTTAATGCATTAGGCGACAGTTAAAGCTTTCAAGAGCTGGTCATTATATGATGGACTGAAATTCTTTCTCTTTGCTTGTCTAAAAGAAAGAAAAATAAATAACGATTTTCTATTTGAGAAATGTATAAGTATTTTAAAATTGAGATCAATAGTAATATCTGGGAAACGCTAACTCAAAAAAGAAAGAGAAAAAGAACAACATGACTTAAATTATGTGCTTTTCATCCTTTCTATTTTTGTGTAGTAAGTTTTTCTGTATCTGTTATGGTTTTCGACTTATGGAAAAATCACGAATGAACAGAACTTCAAAAGATATTTCCGAAAATTCAAGTTACAGAATATCTTTAAAATGTGATAATATAATAAAAATTGGTAGAGCCTTTTTTGGAGATTTATGTTTCATGAAAAGTGTAGTTTGAAATGAAGGAATCTTCTTGAAAACCTTCATGTCACATTGTTGGAGAATTATGAACTTGGATATCAAGTTTGTTATTAGCCTAGTTTTTTTTAGTTATGCTGTTCACACACACACACACGCACGCACACGCACACACACACACACCCTTTTACATTTTTTTTTATTCAGGGCACCTCAGAGCATGTATTTCCGGTGAAATATCAGTATCAAATTTTTGGGTGGAATACAATACCTTCTCTGCCTATTTCGTTCATTATACAATGAACATGGCAGAGAAAGAGAAAATGAGTAAAAATAATTGAATCACGTTAATTTACATTTCCTACTAAATTAATTGTTCTTTTCAGTGTTTTGTGTTTAAGGAAAACTGGGTATGAATTTTTTTCTATTTTTCTGTATACATATTGTGATTCCATTTTTGTTAGTGTAAAATAAACCCCAAATGTTCGAATTGGATAAATACTTTGTCAGATATAATTATTTATAAATTTTATTATGTAAATATATAATCAAAGCGTACACACCTCAAAATTTCAGAAAAATAGTTGGCATTTTTTAATTTGGAGGTTTGAGTCACTCAAAAATTTTACATTATATTTCCATAAAATGATTACTGGATTATGACTTTTTTTTTGGGAAAAATAGCAATTTTAATCCCTAAAGTTAATAATTTTTTCATTAAAATATTTTTGAAAAACATCACTACTGCTGTTAGGATAAATTTGTCACCTGTAATATTAGAATAGACACTTCTATACATTCTGGGAAACTTTAGTTAAATTTAAACAAAAAGTGAAATGCATGGAACATTTTGAAAGTGTAAATCTGAGATAAATAATGTTTTATAAAATAGTATTTTTGGAATCAGGTGTATTGTACAATCTTTAATGGCTGTAAAGTCCGAAGCAAAAGAGAGATCTTTTACAGATACCCTACGGATACCCAAAGGTTCCAACAGCTACCAACAATAAAAGAGCATTTTCAATTTTTTGACCGATTGTTCAACATTTTCTGGATTGAAGAAATAATACAATTTAAGATATGTAAACAAATCGTTATGGATGATACACATTTAACTTTAGGAAAAACTGCAGGAGCTGAATTTTATATCTCGGTTAGGGTTCATGCTCTTGGAAGCAGAAAAAAGAAAAAAAAAAAAACCGGAAAATGCTAAAGCAGAACGCTGCAAGTTACAGAAACGTGGGCTAAAAAATAATGAGCAAAAGTTTTTGAATGTTGCTCGTAAATAACACTTCTCCTTTGGAAAGAGGCGTCTGCAAAGTTGTGGTGCTCTGGTAAGTGAAGTTTCTGCTGCTGTTAAGCAGGTTAGTATCGACACGGTTGCCATGGTAACGCCACTCTAATTGTCTGTCACTTCACTCTCCTCTACCAGCCGGCACAGCAGCGTCCTGAAAAATTCATCTCGCTCCCTGAGGCTCTGCGAAAAGGAGTCCAGCCGATCAAAAATCACATTACCTTTCCCCTAACACTGCCTGAATGCACATAAATCCTTGGCATGGAAAATCCGTTTTGACAACTCAAAAGGAACTTTTTTGTTTTTGTTTAAAACAAATGGCTGCCCTGATTTCTGTCAGTATAAAGTCCCCCTTTTACACCGTTCTGCACTATCTCTGTAGGTCATTTTATTTTATTTGAGTTGGAGGTGCTGAATACAGAGAGAGAGGGAGGGAGGGAGCATCTCGGTAACGTGAGCCTCGAAGTGTTGCACGTATGAAGTCATGTGTTCCATTCCATGATTTTCACTATATTTCTGTAACAAATTATTTTATTTTTTAATTGTTTCATTTATATAGCCCCCTTAAACATTTGATGTCATATCGAGGGCTTTGCATTTGAAACAGCTCGTTGTCTGTAGTTCTTTTACGTTTTGGTTTAAATAATTTTATTTTCCTCAAACACACATATTCACTCTCCCATACATACTTCCAGACTCTATAGGGGATAGGCTAAAGAAACAGTTCTCCGCCGCAGTAGGAATCGAACCCGAGACCTCCAGGTGAGAAATCAGCTCGCTGACCACTCAACCACGGAGGCAGTTTGTAACAAATTATTGTCAAAAAGCTTATCCATTTATCTACTTCATGTTAATCGAGATAAATATCAGCAGAAATGGTCTTGCTTTCATGTTAGTAGAAGGGAAATAAGGGAATAGAAGAGGTTAAAGCGACAATCACATCTTTTAAAATTTCGTTGCCATGCCGTTAAATCCCCTACTTTGTATTGCCAGGAGATGGCAAATTCCGATATAAGAAAAGTTTTTAAGTATTTTAAAATTGAGGGGGTCAGCGCAACAGTGGTCTAACCCAGAAAAAAGTTTGCACCACACTAATAAAAATTATTAGGTATATCTCAACATTATGTTAACAGTACTCAATGTGTTGTTGTGTAATAATCTGGAAAAGTGCCAGTGAACAATCAGTTCGATTAAAATTAGGTTTTTGTTATTCTTAAAGAAACCAGGTGTGTTTAACTGAGTTATTCTTCATTTTTTTAAAAAAGGTGGATTAGACCACTGTTGCACTGACCCCTTCAATTGAAACCAATAATAAAGAATATCTCAAAAAAAGGTCAACTCCACGAAAAAAATGTATATGACAAATTGAGTGTTTTATCTAGATTTACATTTTTTGTATAGTAAGCTTTTATCACTTACAGTTTACCAGTTATAGAGAATTCAACAAAATTCATCCAGAATAAAGAGATCTTTAGAGGCTATTTCCAGAAAATTAAAAATATAAGTTTTATTTGTCATGTATATATCTTAAATATGCAATGATTTAAACAAAATCGTTAATCATTTTTGAGATAATCAAAATTTTGAAAAATATTCCATATAAACGTTAGTTTGAGGCGGGGGATTTTTCTCAAAATCTTCGTGTCATATGCTTGGAAGATACTTAAGTTAAATACCAAGTTTGGCATCGTGTTCACAGACACACGGACACAAACACATGAAACTTGTTATAAAAATGTTTCACATGCGATCTTAAAAAGTGTATTTCATGTGAAATATCACAGGAATTCCTTAACACCCCCTTAATCAAAAAAAAGAAAAAAAAAATTAGAAAAATCTCCGCGAGTGTCAATGAGTGTGTGTCTGTGGACAGCATTGCTCATAATGAAAAGTCTGTAAAATACCAAACTTGATATTTAAGTTCAGTATCTTCCAGGTTGCGACACGAAGATTTTCAAGAAAATCCTCCCTGCCCTCACCTAAGCCTTTACATGGAAATATTTTAATTTTCTGAAAAATGGCTCTACAATTTTGATTAAAATATACTAAAGATACTTAAATGACAAATAAAATGTATATCTTGAATTTTCTGGGAATAATAGCCTCTGAAGACATCTTTATTGTGATGAATTTTGCGGAATTTTGCGGAATTTTGCGTAACTGGCAAACCGTAAGAGATAGACAAAAATTTACTACTCATACAATGTAGAGCTCGTTAATACACACACTTTATGTTACAAACATTATTTTTGGTGGAGTTGGCCGTTTTTTATGCATTCCTTGTTAATGGTTTCAGTTTTAAAATACTTATACATTTCTCATACGGGAATTTGTCACCTCCTGGCCGTACAAACAAAGGAACTTAAATCACAGAGCAACAAACTTTTGTAAGATTTCACAATCGCTTGAGCCTAGTGTATGCACTTATTTTCCTTCTACTTAAAGGAAGCAAGTAATAAGACCATCTCTGCTAACATTTATCTCAATTAGCATGAGTAAATAGAAGAATAAGCTTTTAAATAATTTGTTGCAGAGAGGTAGGGAGAGGCACGTGAATAGAACATTTCAGATTTTTCTTATTTCTATGTATGGACACTCTGAAAGCTATGGAACTCAACGTTCCATTCTGTTTTGGGCGTGAAAGACCTCTTAATTTTGTTCAGATGCCTCTTCATCAAGTTTGGGTTTCTTTTATGTGGCGTTAATCGACGAACACTGACTTTATTTCCCTTCCGAGCAATGCATGCTAAGGATTTTTACACCTAGAAAAGAAAATATATCCTCCGCTGGGTTTGAAACCATGACATTTAAAACCATTCTTAGAAAAGCGTATTTTTCTATCCACATGTTTGTTTATTTTTACTTTCTCTACATATTATGTACATAGCGTATAGAGTAGGTACCCATTGCATTCCATCCAAAAATTTGGTGTCGAGAGTTCACCGGAAATACACGTTTTGTCGTCCCCTGTATCCAAAAAAACCGCTTTAGAAAAAGGTCCGTGTATGTGTGACCTTGTGTCTGTGAACACAGTATATGAGTTTGGTATCTTCCAAGGATACGTCACTAAGATTTTGAGGAAAATCCTCGCACCCCAAACTACCGTTTCCATGGAAACATTTTCGAAAATTTTGATTTTCTCAAAAATGGCTCTAACGATTTTGATTAAAATATCGTATACAAAAGATATTTACATCACAAATAAAATGTAAATGTTGAATTTTTTGGGAATAGCGTCTGAAGACATGTTAATTCTGGGTGAATTTGGTTGAATTTTAGGAAACTGGTAAACCGTAACAGATATACAAAGGTTACTACACAAGAAATTTAGATATCGTTAAAACACAATTTATGTCAGATACATTTTTTTCGTGGAGTTGACCATTTTTAGATATTTCTTGTTATTGGTTTCTGTTTTAAAGTAATACTTTTTCACATACGGTAATTTGTCAACTTTTGAAAATGCAAAGAAACGGAATCCATCCACATGGAATTAAAAAGGATTTGACTTCACTTTAGCAGAGTTTATTTTCTTATTTCCCTTCTATTTGCAAGGAAGCAAGTAATAAGAAAGTTTCTGTTAATGTTTTTCTCGATCAGAATGAAGTAAATAGAAGAATACCTACGCATTTTAGAAGTAATTTCTTACCGATATGTAGAAAAAGTCATTTGAATGGAACACATCAGATTTTTTTATTTTTCATTTATATAGTTCTCTTTAACTTCTATGACTAGAGAAACAGTTGCTGGAAGTGCGTGTGTGTGTGGGTGCGTGCGTGAGTGTATTATATATATATTGCTGTGAACAGCATAACTCAAAAATTAATATGTTCCATTCACTTGACATTCTCTACATTTCTGTAACTAGGTATTGTTAAAAAGCTTATTCTATTTATTTCATTCTAATGGATATGCACATCAGCAGATATTGTGTTTGTTCCTTGTAAGAAGTATAGTAGGGGAAAAAGGGAAATACTAGGCTAAAGCGAACATCTTCTAAAAGCTGGTTGTCATGTGGTGATCTGTGTGTGTGTTTCTCTTTTGGCCAGCAGCATACAAATTCTCATATGAGAAACGTTTTAAAGTATGTAAGCTTTTTAATGTTTTAAAACTGAAACCAATAACAAATGGCCAACACTAAAAAAATTGAACGACACAAATGGTGTGTTTTAACGAGATGTACATTTTTGGAGGTACGTTTTTATGTATTTCTTACAGTTTATCAGTTATGCAAAAATTCAGCAAAATCCATCCAAAATAAAAAGGTCTTCATAGGCTATTCCCAGGAAACTCAAGATGTACATTTTATTTGTCATGTGATTACCTTTAATATATATTATTTTAATCGAAATCGTTAGAGCCTTTTTTGAGACAAGTTTCTGGTTCAGAGATTTTTTTCAAAATCTTTTTGTCTATCCTCGGAAGATACTAAACTTAAATAGCAAGTTGAGTATTTTACCGACTTCTCGTTTTTGAGTTATCGTGTTCAGACACACGGACACACACGGAGGTTTTTCTAAAAATGTTTGTTTCTGAATCAGGCACCCCTAAATCGTGTATTCCCGGTGAAATCTCTTTATCAAATTTTTGGATGGACTATAATTCCTTCTCTATACACTATGTGCAAAATAAGCGTAGAGAAAGTAAAAATGACAAAAAAATTCATTCTCTTCCAAGAATGCGACACGAACATTTTCAAGAACACCCCCTCCCCAATGTGTGCTTTACATGGGAAAAAATTCGAATACTGATTTGCTCAAAAATTTTGATTTTTATTAGAATACTAGATATCTATTAATAATAGTTAAACAACAAATAAACTGTATGTCTTAAATTGTATTAGAGTAGCCTCTGAATGCCTGTTCATTGTGGATGAATTTTTTCATAACTGGTAAACCATAAGAGACAAAATCTTAGCACGCAAAACATGTAGATCTCATTAAAACACGCACTTTATGTCATATACAATGGAATGAAACAGTTGAGAGATATTCCTAGTTATTGGTTTCCATTTTTACTTAAAACTTTTCTCAAACGGGATTTTGACATTTCTGTTTCTTCTGCCCACGCAAAGAGAGCAAAATTTTAATCACATATGAGCCAGCTTTTGAAAGATTTGACTACCGCTTTGCCTAGTTATTCTTTGATTTCCGTTCTATTTATAAGTAAGCAAGTAAGATTATTTCTGTTAATATCTTTCTCGATTAGCATGAAGTAGAATTATAAGCTTTTTAACAATAATTTGTTGCAGAGATGTAGATTGAGTTTATTGTGAATGTAACACCGCAGATGTTTAAGTATTTGATTCACTTTGAATTCCACTATATTTATTACTATTTCTTTTGCCAATTCATATCTAATTATTATTTTTTAAAAAAAATGGAAAATGGTGTGTTATTTATGGACGCTCTTTAACTACTGTGGCTCTCAGCGTCCCATTCTAAATTGGGCGTTAAAGACCGCTTAATTTTGCTCAGAGGTCTCTCAATCAGGCTTGAGGTTCTTTTACGTGCCGTAAATTTGCGACACGGGACCAACAGCTTTACTTCCTTTCCGAAGGAAGCCATGCTAAGGATTTTTACGCCCGAAAAAATGCATCGTCCTCCGCCGGGTTTGAACCCGCGACCTTGGGTATATGAAGTTAGCATGGTAACCATTACTACCCCACGGAGGGTGACAAAAAGCGTGTGACATAAGTTGTGCGTTTTAATGATATCTACATTTTGTCCCAGTAGTTTTTTTCGATTTCTTAAGGTGTATCAGTTATACAAAATTCTGTAAAATCCATTCAGAATAAAGAGGTTTTCAGAAGCAATTCCCAGAAAATTCAAAATACACATTTCATGATATAAATATAGTTGTTTAATGTACGATATTTTAATCAAAATCGTTAGAGCCAATTTGGGAAAAAGAAAATGCTTAAAATCTTTTCCATGTAAAGGATAGTTTGCGATGGGAAATCTTCGTGTCGCATTCTTGGAAGATACTAAATGCAAGTACCACGGTCTTTTCGTTTGAGCTATGCTATCCAAACACACACATACGCAGGACGTTGTTCTAAAAATACTTGTATTCGCCTCAGGGAACCTCAAAACATATATTTCGGTGAAATTTCGACATCGAATATTTTGGGTGGAATACAATACCTTCTCTAGGGACTATGTAGGTGAATTTATGTACATACGTGTTATAGATAATGAAAAAAAACCTGATATGTTCCATTCACATGCTTTGCTACTGATTCTTCTACATACTGTTCTAAACAAAAAGCGTTATGTTGTCTTTTTATGTTAATTAAGTTAGACTATAATTAAATATTTACGCGTTACGCTGCAGATATAAAAATAATTTTGAAAAGGCATAATGCAATTTTGTGCTCAAGAGAAAACGGAGAGAGAATTATCACTTGAAAAATCTAATGTGTTCCATTCACAACAAACAAATTATTTTATAAAAGATTATTCGTTCATCTACATTATGCTAATCAATATAAACATTAACGGAAATTGCTTCCGTTTAAACATAAGGGAAATACGGAATACCCTAGGCTAAACCTATAGTCAAAAAACAAACAACAAAGAACAAAATAAAAAATGTACATTGCATAAATTGTGTGCTTTAACGAGATTTATAATTTTGAATAGGCAGTTTTTGTCTACTCTTACAGGTTACGAACTATGCGAAAAGTCATTCAGAATGGAGAGGTCTCCAGAGGCTATTCCGAGAAAATTCAAGATATAAATCAAATTTTCGAAAAATATTCCATGTACAGGGTAGTTTGTGGGGGATTTTCCTGAAAATTCCTGAAGTGTGTCTTTGGAAGATAGTGAACATAAGGAACATTGATATTTAACCGATTTTTCGTTTTCGAGCTCTGCCGTACACAGATACACACAGATCTTTTTCTATTTTTTTTTATCAGGAGTCCTCAAAATATGTATTTCCAGTGAAATCTCGGTATGGAAATACAATAACTTCTATACCTGCTATGCACATTATACATAGGTGCTAGAGAAATTAAAAATCTGATGTGTTCCATTCACATGACTTTCTCTGGTTGTTCTCCAAAAACTGTTCTTACAAACGGTTATTCTTTTATCTTAACATGTTAATCGGATTCAAGGTTTTGTAGTATGAGATCATATATTTACAGTAGGAATAGACATAAATACATAATTTTATTTTACAGGAGCTACTACAACTATTTCCGTTCCAACCCTAATCAATTTTTAGTAAATTTAAGAGGAGTAACAGCGTATATATTGGAAATCTTTAGCTCTAAAAATAATGCGTATGACATAATTTGTGTATAATAACTGCCATTTTTGAGATAATAAAAATATTAGAAATAGTTTCTTTGTAAGGGTGGTTCGGTTCGGGGGATTTTTCTGGAAAATCTTAGTGTCACATCCTTGGAAGATGTTGAACTTAAATATAGTTTTCTATTTAACCGACTTTATCTTTCTTTATGTTCCTAGACACAAGTACACACATACATGGAGCTTTTTCTAAAAATGTTTTCTTTAGACTCAGGTGGCTTTAGAACATATTTCTGTTGAAATCTCGGTATTGAATTTTTGGTGGAATACAACACCTTCTCTGCCTATTATGTACATTGGGCCTAAATATGTGCCAGATAAAGTAAAACGTATATATCTTCAAGTTGAAACTAATGAATAATAATATTTCGGAAATTATGAATGCTACAAATAGATTTCGGTAAAATTTTGAACTTAAACAAGATACACATTTTTGTGAAGGGAAATTTTGTCTATCTCTTAAAGATTTATCAGTTATATGAAATATATTTAGAATAACCATTATTAAGAGTATATTCTAGAAAAATAAACATATTATTTTAATCAAACTCGTTACAGACACTTTTGAGAAATTAAGAAACTATGAATATTTTATGATGTAAAGGATAATTAGAGATGGGGAATGTTCTTATTAATTTTCGTGTTGCATCCTTGGAAGATGCTGAACTTAAATGCCATGTTTTGCATTTAACCAACTTTTCTTTTTGAGTATTCTATTCACATACAGCTATACTTTTGGTAAAAACTGATTTACCTCATGGCTTTTTCTACCTGCATTGCAATAAACTATTCGCACTAAACTTATTCTTCCATCTCAGGCTAATCGACATATACACTAATGGTCTTAATACTTATCTCGTTGTATGTACAAGGAAATATTCTAGGCTAAAGCGACATTAAAATGTCTTAAGTGCTGCCCCCTAGGTGATGACTTAAAGTTCGGTACTTTTTGTATACCCAGGAGTCTAATCCCTCAAAAAGGAGTGATCGCTTCGTGTTTGAGAAAAAGTATTGGAAGGTTAAACTTACAACAAGAGGTACCTTGGAAAGCCTAAGTAAAAAAAGAAAATTATTTGTAATGCATTTTGTGCTTCAGCGCGATATACGCGGACATGTAGAAACTTTTTGTCTATCTCTTAGTTTTACTAGTTACGCAAAGGTCATCCAGAGTTAAGAAGACTAATAAGGCTATTCCCAGAAAATTCTAGATACCTATTTCATTTTTTTAAAAATAACTTGCTAATAGGTATTTAATCAAAAGCGTTAGAGCCATTTTTGAGATAAGATTGAATTTTTCGAAACTTAAAATGTTCTCAACAATGTAATTTACGTTCTTGCTTATTTTTACTTTCTCTACACATATCATGAACATAGTGTATAGAGAAGGTTTTGTATTGCATCCAAAATTCGATAGCGACATTTCACCGGAAATATATGTTTTGAGACCCCCGAACAAAAAAAAAAAAAAAAACATTTTTAGAAACATGTACGTGTTTTACTTTCTGTCAGTCAGTGTGTGTGTATGAGTGTGTGCGCGCGCGCGCGCGCGTGTGTGTGGTGTTTGTGTGACTGTGGTCAGCATAGCTCAAAAACGAAAAGTCCATTAAACACCAAACTTGGTATTTAAGTTCAGTATCTTCCAAGGATGCGGCACGAAGATTTTCAAGAAAATTCCCCCACCACTAACTAACCTTTCCATGGAACATTCTGCGAAAATTTTGATTTTTTCAAAAATGGCTTTAACGATTTCGATTAAGTATCGTATATATAAGATATTTACATGACAATTAACGATTTTGATTAAAATACCGTATATTAAAGATAATTTACAAGACAAATAAAATGTATATTTTGAATTCTCTCGGAATAGCCTGTAAAGATATGTTTATTCTGGATAAATGTTGTGGAAATTTGCATAACTGACAAACCGTACGAGATAGACAAAAACTTACTCAATAGAAAATGTAGATCTCGTTAAAGCACACAGTTCATGTTATATATATTTTTACTTTCTCTGCACGTACTATGTACACAGTGTATAGAGAAGGAATTGTATTGCACCCAAAAATCGATACTGAGATTTCACCGGAAATATATGTTTTGAGACCCCTTGCATCCAAAGAAAGCATTTTTAGAAAAATGTCCGTGTATATGTGTGTGTCTATGGGCAGATTAGCTCAAAAATGAAAAGACCGTTGAACACCAAACTTAGTATTTAAGTTTGGTATCTTCCAAGGATGCGACACGAAGTTTTGCAAGAAAATCCCTCCACCCCAAACCACCCTTTACATGGAAAAAATTACGAAAATGTTGAATTTCTTAAAAACGGCTGTAACGATTTTTATTAAAATGTCGTATATTAAAGATATTTACCTGACAAATAAAATGTATATCTTGACTTTTCTGGGAATAGCCTCTGAAGGCTACTATATTCTGGATGAATTACGGAATTTTACATAACTGCTAAATCGTAAGAAATGGACGAAACCTTAAAACACAAAAAATGTAGTGCACGTAAAAACACACAATTTATGTTATACATATTTTAATCGTGGAATTGACCTTTTTTGATATATTCGTTATTTTTTTCTGCTTTGAAAAACATACTTTTCTTATACAGGAATTTGTCAACTCCTGTCCATACAAACCAAGGCAATTCAGTAACATAGCAACTAGCTTTTGAGTTTCACTTTAACCTTTTAACCTATGGTACTCCCTTACTTCGCTTCTACTTACAAAGAAGCAAGTAATAAAGGCTATTTCTGCTAATTTTTTCTCGATTAGATGAAGTAAATAGAATAATTTGTTGCAGAGATATAGAGAAAGTCATGTGAATGGAGTACATCAGATTTTTTTCGTAGATTTCATCATTTTTTTTTTTTTTTTAGTTATTTCTTGTTATTCGTTTAGCTTTAAAATATAATTTTCTCAAACGGGAGTTTGTCAACTCCTGTCCATACAATCAAAGGAACTTCAAGTGCATAGCAACCAGCTTTTTACTATTTCCTTAATCTATGGTGCTCCCTCATTTCCCTTCTACTTAAATGGAAACAAGTAATAAGACCATTTCTACTATTTTTGCTCCATTAGCATGAAGTAAATAGGAGAGTAAGTTTTTTAACAATAATTTTGTGGCGGAGAAGTAGAGAAAGTCATTTGAAATGAACACATAATATATTTTTTACTCCTAGCCGTGCAAAGAACATTGAGTTTCAATCACATCGCTACCAGCTTTTTTAAGAGTTGCCTATTACTTTTGTCTAGTGTATTCCCTTATTTACCTCCTACTTCTAAGGAACTAAGTAATAAGACCGTTTCTGCTGTTTATTTTGTTAATCATGAAATTGTGTGTGTGTGTGTGTGTGTGTGTGTTTGTGTGTGTGTGTGTGTGTGTGTGTGTGTGTGTGATGCGGAGGGAATTCCACATTGGCTTATAGTACGTCAAAATCCAGGAGGATAGGATGGAATGAGAGTAATTACAACGGGCATCCGAAACCCAACGGCGGGGAAAGACCCACTGTGGATGTTGCTTAACATAGTCCAAGCCGTTCTTTATCTCGAGGCGGGAAGCGCTAGAAGCCCGCACCCCAGCTCTGACCGAACTCCGAGGGTCTACAGACGACTTCTAACGCCATTCTGCCGCCGAGATGCGTATTTCCAAAGTACAGTCCTCGCCGACACAACGCTGAAAGAGGCCGGTTGGATGAAACGGAGATGAAATGAAGGGAAAGGAAGTTCGAGGGAATGAAGAAACCTCCCCAGCATTTTCTAATGAACCGAGAACCCTCCCGAAAAAACCCATGTGTGTGAGAGGTCGGGCCCAGGAATCGATCTCACGACGGCCCGAATGCCAATCTCAGACGAAATACTTGAGCCATCTGGAAGAATAAGTAGGGAAAATGATATGAATAGAACACATAAAACTTTTTATTTTGATGTTGGACATCCTAGGAAGCGCTGGACTGATCTTTTGTAAACTGAAACGGGAACTGCCTAATCCTTGAGGTGATGACGATGATGACTAAAATGTAGGTAAATCAACTTCCACCTGACTCCTCCTTGACAAGGTCGAATATCAAAGTTTATTACATCGGATTAGCCGACTTCTATCTTAAGTCACACCATTTAGAAGAATTTATTAAGAACGGCCCATTCCCACACTGCTTTTTGCTCCTTGGAATTTGAAGTCAACATGGAGTGTAATAGGCAAATGATGTGTTCCATTCACAAAACTTTCTCTACATATTTGGAAAAATTATGCTTCTATTTACTTCAGGATAATTGAGAAAATTAGCAGAAGTAGTCTTATTTCTTGCTTCCTTGAAAGTAGAAGGGAAATAAGGGAATACCATAGGTTAAAGTGATAGTCAAAAGCTGGTTGCTATGTGACTGAAGTTCTTTGTTTATATGGACAGAGTTGACAAATTCCTATATAAGAAAAGTATAATTTTTTTAAAGCTGAAATAAATAACAAGGAATATCTCAAAAACGGCCAACTCCACGAAAAAAAGGTATATGACATAAATTGTTTGTTTTATCGTGATCTACATTTTTTGTGCAGGAAGTTTTTGTCTATCTCTTACGGTTTAGCAGCTATGCAAACTTCAATAAAAATCATCCAGAATAAAGAGGTCTTTAGAGACCATTCCCAGAAAATTAAAGATATACATTTTATTTGGCGTGTAAATATCTTAAATATAAGAGATTTTAATCAAAATAGTTATAACCACTTTTGAGAAAATTAAAATTTTCGTATAAAGTTCCATGTAAAGGGTAGTTTGGCGTGGGGAATGATCTTGAAAATCTTATCTCATCCTTGGAAGATTATAAACTTAAATACAAAGTTTGGTATAGTAACGATCTTTTCGTTTTTGAGCTATGCTGTCCTCACACACACACATACACACACACACGGACCTTTTTCCAAGAATGTTTTTTACTTTCTCTACACATACTATGTACATAGTGTATAGAGGAGGTATTACATTCCACGTCAAAGTTCGATACCGAGATTTCACCGGAAATATATGTGGGTCCCCCTGAATCCAAAAACATCTGATGTGTTCCATTCATATGACTTTCTCTACATCTCTGCAACAAATTATTGTTAAAAAGTTTATGCTGCTATTTACTTCATGCTAAGTGAGAAAAAATTATAGAAAAAAAAAAAAAAGACATATTACTTGCTTCCTTGTAAGTAGAAGCGAAAAAATGGGGTAGCATAGGTTAAAGTGGAAGGTTGCTATGTGACTGAAGTTTATTAGTTTGTATGGACAGGAGTTGACACATTTCTGTGTGAGAAAAGTATAAGTTTTCTACAGCTGAAACCAAAAACAAGGAATATCTAAAAAGCGATCCACTCTACAATAAAATGTATATAACATAAATTGTATGTTTTTACGTGACCTACCTTTTCTTTTAATCGTGTTTTTGTCTATCTCTTATGGTATGCCAGTTATGTAAATTTCCGTAAAATTCATCCAGAATAAAGTAGTATTCATAGGCTATTCCCAGAAAATTCAAGATATACATATTATTTGTCAGGTATATATCTTTAATATACGATATTTTAGTCAAAATCGTTAAGTCATTTTTTTAGAAAATTAAAGTTTTCGAAAATGTTTCCATGTTAAAGGTAATTGGGGGTGTGGGATTTTCTTGAACATTTTTGTGTCGCATCCTTGGAAGATACTGAACTTAAATACCAAATTTGGTACTTAACGGCATTTCGTTTTTGAGCTATGCTGCCCACAGTCACACACACATACACACACAGACAGACACACACACACATACACACACGGACATTGAATCTGGTTATCTGGGGCTAGGTATTTAACCTCTGATTTTAACAACGCTTTCTTTTTAAAACAATGTTATTTAATATTACTACGCTTTTATAATATTTCATTATGAAGTGTGTTATTTTTCTCCTTTAAGTGTCATCTTATCTTTTAAGGGATGCTTCAGTTAAGTTCAACTTTCTCTTGGAAATCGCTGAAATAACGCAAAGGAGGAAGCTACTGCGTCCTAAATCCACCTTCCACTAAAAGTTATATTATTATAAGCAGCAGGAGCACGAGCACGAGCAGTAGTAGTAGCAGTAGGAGTAGGAGTAGGAGTAGGAGTAGTAGTAGTAGTAACAAAAGCAGTAGAAGCAGTAGTAGTAATAATAATAATATAATAATAATAATTAAATATTTGCAGAATCGATATCGATATTCTGAGCTTTTCGTTCATCCATAAACTGTGTAATTGCACGTTCAATTACGACTGGGCGAGTCATCACGCGCAAAACAAACAGTTATGAACAAATTTTAACCAAAGTAATTAATGAAAACGTGAAGAGTTTGTGTTGTTTATTTACCTTTCGCTGAGGGGCCAATCCGGCCAGTCAGTGAGCCTGCATGTCGAGGATATGGCCGGCCCGGATTGATGTACCGTGAACAATGCACCCGCATGGCTTGAATGTTTGAACTATGCCACTCTGACTCGACAGGTAATGTTGACACCCAGCTGGGGGTTAACGAGAGAGGGTGAAGTGTGGTCAGTCGAGTGTTACGTTGAGAACTGCGAAATGATCAAAGTCTGCCCGCTTTCATTCTTCCCACATCTTGCGATGCTTCGTGCCAGTTAAACATCAATGAGATCTATTACTAATCAGAAATATTATATGATGTTAACAGTTACTTTGGAACCCTGAAGAAATAATTATTATTTAGAATATTCCCACGTTCATCAATTTCGGTTCAAAGGATTTATTTCGATTACAATATTGTTAGGAAATAATAAACGCTTGCTTTTTCAAACCATGGTATGAACCTTGCATCACGAACGGCTTGGACTGGAGGAAAGATGAAAATCCGGGTTTTCCACCCACTACTGCATACCAAAGTAAGTAGAGTAAGGCATCACTCCGAAAAATTCTACCACAAAATGTTATTGAAAATGAAGTACCCGAACAAAACACAAAGACACACACACACACACACATACAAAAGTATGTTTACTTTAATAAATATTGTAAATAAGCGAAGTAAGACACTCCAACCAAAAATGTCATGTCGAAATTTCACCGAAAATATTTTGAAGTCCCCTGAATAAAAAAATTACTTTTTAGAAAAAAAAAAATCCATGTGTGTATGTGTGTGTCTGCATCTCTCTGGGCTGTACCGTGGCCGAGTGGTCAGACCATTTGCCTCTCACCTAGACGGCCCAAACGACCGCATGTGAGATTTGTGGTGGACAAAGCGGCGGTTTTCCCCGCAATCACATTCTACCGGGGCTCTATTTTCATTCCATGTATCATCAGTGTCATCATCTGCGGTGACATAGCAGTAAAAGCGGGCGTTAAACACTATAAAAAATCTGTGAACAGGAACACCGAAAGCTACTTTAATACTTTTTGTCTATCTTTTACGGATTACTAGTTATGTAAAAGTCATCCAAAATGAAGAGGTCTTCGAAGAGGTCCCAGAAACAGCAACCGACAAGATATAGATTTTATTTATCACGTAAATATTTTTAATATACGGGTTTATATCAAAATTGTTAGAGCCATTTTTGAGAAAATCAAACATTTTCGAAACTTTTTCCTTGTAAAGAGCAATTTAGGATGGGGTGAATTTTCCTAAAAATCTGTCAGTCGCATCCTTGAAAGATAAAATTCCAAGTTTGGTATTTAAACGAATTTTCCTTTGTGTTTTCGCGAATACATGCACAAAACATGTTTTCTAAAAATCTCTATTGAATTTTTTGGAATGCAATACCTTCTCTGATCAAGTACTATATAGGAAGTCGGGAAAGTAAGAATCTGTCAATTAGATGTCAGAAAGAAATAATTTCGGAATTAGCATACGTAAAAATAACATTAGTTAAATGCGATTATTTACCGAATTACTAATTTATTAAATGATTCAGTAAATAAGCTCCCGTATTTACAGTTCTTTAAAATAAAGTATCGAGCACCGAGTATCGGTTCTTAAAAACTGTATCGTATCGAGTATCGATATATAATGGCATCTTCCCATAATTAGTTCATTCAAGTTCCATCATGCAATATTGGCATAACTGGGACACCGGTTATGGAGTTTTCTTGATCAGAGAATTTGTTTCGCGAGTTCGCCACTATGTGAAGTCATAGATGTTATTAAAGGACGAAATCACACGGACGTGAAATATAGCGAATTAAGTTTAGGAACCTTTTCTTTGAAGCTATGGTTTTCTTTTACGTGCAAATAAACATAACACAAGATAAACGGCTTTATTACCCTTCCGAAGGATGTATTTTGCCCCCGAAAATCCATCATCCTCCGCCGGGTTTGAATTCGCAACCTTGAGTATTAGACCACCATCCCCGGAGCACGACTTCCTGTCATTGGTAAGTACATTATTAATTTACCAGTGGCCACTCCAGGAGTGAGTTTTTGTTTATCTTACGGTTTAGCAGTTAAGCAAAAATGCGGCAAAATCCATCCAGAATAAAGAGTGTATAGTATCTTTAATATACGGGATTTTAATCAAAATCGTTAAGGCCATTTTTGGAAAATCAAAGTTTTCGAAAATGTTTCCATGTAAAGGGTAGCTTGTGGTGCAGGGATTTTCTTGAAAATCTTCGTGTCGCGGGCTAGAGGAAGTAAATGGACGTTATCATAGGGAAGGTGTATATCCGTCTTTACAAACCATGTTAGCAAACCTCTGATATTGTGATTTGGAACTTCGAGTGGCAGGTGCGGAGGGAGAAATCTGGAGGTGTGGCTTCCTTAACACAAAGCTATATGAACTGTGTAGGTATACTCAACGAAGTGATGAATAGACAATAGCTCCGCCCAAGAGAGTACCCGTTCCTTTCCTTGACATATCCATGTATCTTATCCCCGTATTTTTTAATTTAATATAATTGAATAGCTTTCAAAAATTAAAATAAAACTATTGTAATTTTAATCTCATATTAAATCTTATAGTCATCTGTAAACAGTCTTTTTACTTTCTCTACACGTACTATGTACATAGTGTATAGAGAAGGTATTACATTCCACCAAAAAATTTGATACCGAGATTTCACCGGAAATACACGTTTTGGATCCCCCTGAATCCAAAAAAAAAAAGTGTCTGTGGATAGCATAGCTCAAAAACGAAGAGACCGTTCAATATCAAACTTGGTATTTAAGTTTGGGATCTTACAAGGATGCGACACGAAGATTTTCAGAAAAATCCCCCACCACCATGGAACTTTTTTCGAAAATTTTTATTCTTTCAAAAATGGCTCTAGCGATTTTGATTAAATGTCGTATATTAAAGATATTGTCAAATAAAATGTATAGCTTGAATTTTCTGGGAATAGCCTCGAAGACTACTTTATTCTGGATGAATTTTGCGGAATTTTGGATAACTGCTAAACCGTAAAAGATAGACAAAAGCTTATAACACAAAAAATGTAAAGCACATTAAAGCATACAAGTTATGGTACATACATTTTTTTCTTGGACTCGATCGTTTTTGAGATATTCCTTCTTTTTGGTTTCAGCTTTGAAAAGCTTTTCTCATACAGGAATTTGTCAACTCCTGTCCATACAAATAAAGGAACTTCAGTCAAATAGCAACCAGTATTTGACTATCACTTTAACCTATGGAACTCTCTTAATGCGCTTCTACCTACGAGGAAGCAAGTAATAAGATTATTTCTGATAATTTTTTTCGATTAGCATGAAGTAAATAGAAGCCTAAGCTTTTTAACATTAATTTGTTGCAGAGATGTAGAGAAAGTCATGTGAATGGAACACATAGATTTTTTACTTTCTCTACATAGTACATGGTAGAAGAAGGTGCTACACTCACTCAAAAATTCTATATCGAGATTTCAGCGGAAATACACATTTTTGAGTTTCCGATAGCCAAAAAGCATTTTTAGAAAAAGTTCAGTGCGTGTATGTATGTTCTCGTCTGGGTGTCTGTGAACATGATAACTCAGTAACTTAAAGTCGGTAAACTACCAAACTTCACATTTAAGTTTAGCATTTTCCAAGGATGCGACACGAAAGTTTTGAGTAAAATCCCCCACCCCAAGCTACCGTTTACACGGAAAAGGTTTCTAAAAGTTATATTTTCTCAAAAATGTCACAAATGTTTTGATTAAAATATGCATTGTATTTAGAGATATTTACATAACAATTAAAATGTATATCCAAAATGTTCTGGGAATAGCCTCTAAATACCTTTTTATTCTGGACAAATTTTGCTGAATTTTGCATAACTGATAAACCCTAAGAGACAGACAAAAACTTACTATGCAAAAATGTAGATCTCGTTAAAACACATAAATTATGTCATATACATTTTGTTCGTAGAATGGGCCGATTTTGACATATTCTTTGTTATTGTTTTGACTTTTAAAATACTTCAACCACATGGCAAATAGCTTATAAAAGATTTGACTATCACTTTAGAGTAGCCTATCCCCTTATTCCCCTTCTACTTACAAGAAAGCAAGTAATAAGACCATTTATACTAATGCTTATCTCGATTACCATGGAATAGCAGAATAAGATTTTTAACAATGATTTGTAACAGAGATGTGGAGAAAGTCATGCGAATAGAACACATCAGATTTTTTTGAACGACTGTTATGGAATGTCCATGAGCTTTCAAACTGAACTTATCACTCGTGTTGAAAAAGTTCTTGGGTTCGTTAAATCATTTTATTTATCATCCTGAACTTTATAAACTTTAATTCATATCCATTATTGTTTCTACTAACAATATTTCACTAATAGTAATGATGTTTGATGTTGAAAACTGCGAATATCATTTTAATATACTTTTATTTTGATTGCTCTATTCACTCTTTACTTATCTACGTGATCAGTTTCATGCATCCCGTTGAGCATAGATAGCATGAATGATAAATTTGCTACTAAAAAGACTAGGCGAATAGATTTTCTCTTCAAATAAGGAGTTAATATTTTAAAATAAAAACCATTTAGCATTGTAATTTGTTACATTATCAATTCTAATAGCCAGAATTCTGTGTGAATGATCGTCAAGAATAGGTATATGATACCTCCAGGGATTTTAATCACCGTCCGTCTCTGTAATTTAGTAGTTTAGGAAACTACTATAGGTTTTTTTTTAAAACTTTAATAAACGGACCTGATCAATATGCCTGTCAATTGCATAATAAATAGCCATGTAGTAAGTGTTTCAAATGCCACTTAAAAGTTTAAAACGCTCTAATTAGTTTAATATTTGAATAAAAAAAATCTGATATGTTCCATTCACATGACTTTCTCTACATATCTGATATAAATTATTGTTAAAAGTTTATTCTTCTATTTACTCCATGCTAATTGAGAAAAAAGGGAGTACTATAACCTAAAGCGATAGTAAAGTGTTTAAAAGCTGATCACTATGTGATTGAATTTCCTTTGTTTGTATGCCAGGAGCTGACAAATTCCCGTATGAGAAAAGCATGAGTATTTTAAAACTGAAACCAATAACTCTACAAAAAAAATATATATATAATGGCATTAATTGTGTTTCAACCAGATCTACATATTTTGTGCTATAAGTTTTTGTCTTATCTCTTAACGGTTCAATAGCTATGCAAAATCCAACAAAATTCATCCAGAACAAAGATGTCTTCAGAGGTTATTTCTATAAATGCATATTTGTGGTGTAAATATCTTTAATATACAGTATTTTAATCAAAATCGTCTGAGACTTTTTCAAGAAAATCAAAATTTAAGAAAATTTTTCCTTGTAAAGGGTAGTATAAGGTGGGGGAATTTTCCTCAAAAGCTTCGTGTCGCATATTTGGAAGATACTAAACTTATATACCAAGTTTGGTATTTTACCGACTTTTCGTTTTTGAGTCATCGTGTTCACAGACACACGGACACACGACATTCTGACCAGGACACACAGGACCTTTTTCTAAAAATGCTTGTTTTGGATACAGGGGACCCTAAAACGTCGATTTCCGGTGATATCTCTTGTATCGAATTTTTTAGTGGAATGTAATATCTTCTTTATATACTATGTACATAGTAAGAAGATGAGGTAATTCGACGTGGGCATCAAAATTAAAGGGTTGGAAACCATTGGGATGGGATACATTTGGATGGCGGGGCAGGCAATCAGGCGGAGTATTTGAAGGAAGATTAAGAACCGCCTCTGTGATATTGGCACACAGCAAATAATTGTGCAATGCACAGAGAAGGTTTCATTAGAAGTACAGATTGGGCTAAAATTGGTGTGGGGTATGGAGCGATACATCAAAACAGGTACCAAACTCATTAGAGAGGGGCTCGCGTGGAGTAGACTAGGAGCATGGAGGAGCACAAACATTTCTGACGAGAATGGTACGAGAATCTGTCCCATTTGCGAGGAGGAAGAGTCGTGGATTCACATCTTGGCAAAATGTAGGTGTACGGAGGAATAGCGGGAAAAATATTTACCACCTCGATTGTAGGGCTAGAAGCATTTTGGACGCTACTGGCAGGCGCGGAACACATGGACGGGCTAGGTAAATTTATACTTAAGGCAAGACAGCTGAGATCTGAGGAGGCTGCCAATAGAGAAGTTCAACTAATCAAAAGTGACTACAATATTCTACATACATATATATTATGTCATATTTAGGTCACTGTTATGTTATGGTTTGTATATATATTATGTGTATATATTTCTTTTAAGTGTAATTATCGATTATAAGAGGCTGCATTTATGAAAGTGTACTCTTTGCTGTATTTAAATTGCTATAATTGAATATCTTTGTATTTTTATTTTTTCAGGTTTACCCTTAATTCTTTATTATTGTTTTAATATTGCTTTTGATTGTGGATTACCTTTGTCTTTTTATTTTCGCGTTTACTCTTAATTATTTGTTATTGTTGTTTTAATATTGTTTTTAGTGTGTATTACAAAAGCGCGTACGTTCTGTGAACCCGTGCGAATGTTGAAATTCTATGTACTTACATATGATATTGTTATGCCAATAAATACACTTATTCATTCTTTCATTCATGTAAATTGTACGTGTAGAGGAAGTAAAAATAAATAAATCACATACTGTGCAAAAGTAAGGTTAATTGAACATTAGGAAGATGTCCTCCGTTCAGTTGTTCAACGTACACCATTCTTTCTGAGACTCCATGCATTACAGATGACGTCTTGGAATATTGGCAATTTCTTACGAGATAGCTGTCAGTACTGTGGGGCATTTAGGAAAACTCGTTCTTTAAGATAAACCAACACCAAAATACGGTCGGATTAAGATTTGAAAATCGTGATGGCCACTTTTTTGGAACTCTGCGAATTGAACATAAGTTGTTAAGAGTTTGAGAAAAAAAATCCTGTTGCTTTCATAATAACATTGGATCAGTTGTATTCTATTATTTAGTGATAGAAATGATTTGTAACTTACAAATTCTTATAGGAGTATGAATAACATTTCTAATGTTTTAAACAAAAACTGTATCCATAAACTGAACTGAAAACACACACATATGCGCACACACACACACACACACACACACACAAGAAAAGAAAACCCAATTGCTTGACATTTCTTTATTTTTTGTCCCATTCCAATTATTATAATATGTAAGGCTGTTTAAAGTTGGACGTTCTTTTGAAAGACCTTATATTTTTAATTTCTCTAACACGTATGCACAATGTACGTTCACTGGAAATCATGTTTTAGCTTCTCCTATAAAAAAAAAAGGTTCGTGTATGTGTGTGTGTGTGTGTCCGTGAGTCTGTTAACGCTATAACTTAAAAACTAAAATTCGATAAAATACCAAAGTTTAATTTAGGTTAGTATCCTTCGAATATGTGACACAAACATTTTTAGGAATATCCTCCCCACCCCAAACTAAACTTTACATGGAAAAAATATCGAAAATTTTGATTTTCTCAAAAATGTATAACAATTTTTATTAAAATACCATATCTTAAAGATATATGGCAAACAAAATGTATACCTTGAGACAAAAACTTACTGCACACAATGTAGCACATAATTTAGGACATACATTTTTTCTGAAGTTGACCATTTAAGAGATATTCCTTGTTATTGGTTTGAGTTTTAAAATACTTAAAACTTTTCTCATACGAAATTTGTCAACTCCTGGCCATGCAAAGAAACGAATTTCAATCACGTAACAATCAACATATAAAATATTTCACTGTCGCTTTAGCCTATTGTATTCCCTAATTCCCCTTCTAGTACTCATAAAAAATTAATTAATACGACCATTTCTGATATCTTCTGTTTATCTTGATTAGCACTAAGTGGAAAGAAGGATCAGCTTTTGTAAGAATACTCTTGTAGAATAGCTAGAGAAAGTCATGTAATGGAATACATTAGATTTAATGTTGATTACTCAATTAGACATTTATTTATCTATATGTTCAATTTCCTGCAACTTGTTGGCGGGGTTGATAAATTTACTACTAGAAAGGCCAGGAAAATAGATTTTCTCTTCGAATAGGTGAGCTTATATTTTATATTCTACTGTATACCTATAGTCAGTTATGAACTATGGGAATTCTATGTAATGCTAAATTCACAATGAGATGCAAGCGCAGACGTAACTTAAGCGCAACAGTTTGCACTCATGTTATTTAATGTAAGCATACACATAGAAACACGCAAGACGGAACGCAACGCAATGCAACGCAAAAGTTTGCAAATTCCAGACTTTATCCTTGCAATTCGTGCAAAAAGAAGGAATTCTGCTTCTTTTCTCTATGCTTTACCTATAAATTTAATATCAAACGATCACACTGCAAGATTTTACAGGGCCTGCTGTACATTCATAAACTTCTATTCAGCCTTGCAATGCCGCGCCATCTCTAATGTCTCTCAAGAGATTATGACAGTCTCCTTGCGAATCCTTTGATTTAATGGATGTAACTATCATCAGCGTCTAGACTCCTTGGTTCTCATAAATCGAAGACGTAGAGATATAATTCCTAGTTCATTAAATGTGTAGCTTTATCACTTTATGCTTGTACTATTTTCAATAAATTTGAATGAGGAATTATTGTGACGTCACTGCCGTGAGTGTTAGCTGTTAGTATGTAATTTTATAACATATTTATTTTTAAAAGAGTGAGTGAATTTTCTAAAATGATATTGTTGATTATGTTATTCAATTTGAAATATGAGGACTGCTTGTAAGATATTTGTATGTAATGTACAGATCTAGAAACTCGTGCCAACTTATTGCGTTACGCTTACGACTGCGTAGTGAATTATCTTCTCTCGCGCTTGCGTTTATGCGCGTTACGTCTGCGCTTGCATCTCATTGTGAATGCAGTTTAAGTGATCGTCACGAGTAGGTAAACCCCCAGGATTTTAAAATACCGGCTGTCATTGTAGTTTACTACTATAGAAAACTACTGTAGTTTTAAAGTTTTAATAAACAGACCCTGGTCAATATACCTGTCAGTTGCACAATAAACAAGCATGTATGTACTGTGCGTTAAATGGACGCAGTTTGTAGATGTGCATGCATATGTCGCTAGGGAGTAATAGAATCCAAGAGAGGCGTAATTAACTTGTGCGTAATGATGAAAATGAATTCACAGTAATCAATCATTGCTGGGCAAAACACCCACTTTGTTCGCGTTTGTGTACGTGTACACACCAAACAAAGGCAGGCATCCATCAATTTCCAGCGAAACTGGAGCGCGGCGACTGACGAGGGGAACGGAGCAGCTAAGCCCGACGGTTGCTGCTACTGCTGCTTATCAACTTCTGTTGAGTTTCACTTGAGCGACAAAGTAAATAAGTAACACCACAGACTCGTCCTAGCGCGCAGTAAAACTCCACACAACTGCGGTGGAAAAGTCCTTCAACAAGCGCTTATTTGGACGCCTGTCTTCCTCAACCCTTGTATTCAGACGTACGATTTTACCTCGACATCTGCTCTTTGTGTCTGTGCGCTCAGCTCCATATGTCTGGCTTAAGATAGAGATATTCGTTTTTAATTTCTCTACTACCTATAGTAATCACGGGAAATATGGTATTCTATCCAAAAATTTTATACCGAAATTTCACTGAATTTAAAAAAAAAATCTGATATCTTCTGATTTTCTCATTCTGTAAAAATAAACTATACTTACAAGAGCTTATTCATCTATCTACTCCATACTAATCGAGATAAACATTAGCAGAAATAGCCTTATTGCTTTCTTCCTTGTAAGTAGAAGTGAAATAAAGGAATATACTTAAAGCGACAGTCAAATCTTTAAAAAGCTGTCGCTATGCGATGAATTTGAAAGTCGGTTGTCTTTGCATGACTAGAAGTAAAACAAAAGAATATGATTCGAATGAAGAGTTTCCCTTTGAGAAAAGTAATAAGTATTTTAAAATTGAAAAACAAATAAGTAATATCTCGAAAATGTTAACTCAAAAAATTGTATATGTTATTAATTCTGTGTTTTTATATATTCTCCGATTTTTGTGTAGTAAGATTTTGCCTATCTCGTACGGTTTTGCGAAAGTCCTCTAGATTAAAGAGAATTTAAGAGGCGATTCACAGAAATTAAGATACTTTCATAGAAAACAGCATGTAAATCTTGGACACACGGTACTTTAATCAAAATCGTTAGAGCAGTTTTAAAAAATCAACATTTTCAATAATTTTTCCATATAAAGCGCATTTGGGGGGGGGAAATTTTCTCGAAAATCTTGATGTCACACTCTTGGAAGATAACTGATCTTAAAACCTAAGTTCAGTGTTTAACTGGCTTTTCGTTTTTTAGTTATGCTGTTTACAGACACATACTCAGGGAACTTTTTCTATTTTTTTTTATTCGGGCATCCTAAAACATATATTTCTTGGTGAAATCTCTGTAACGAATTTTTGGGAGGAGCACAAATACGTTCTCCAACTATTATGTACGTTGTATATACTTCGTGCTAGAGAGAGTAAAAATCCCCCTCCCAAACGACTCTTTTTGCTCGCAAAAACTTAAGCAAAATGTATTTAAATGGCTTTTCAGAAAATTTGGATATGATTAAAAGTATTTCATGAAAAAACATATTAGATTAAGTACTCAGTAGTTACGACATTGTAAGTCGCCATTGGGGTATGTCATCTCAAAATTATTTGAGATCCCCTTGTGGTTTACCGGGAAACAAGCAAGTCAGTTGATAAATTTAGAGCCATGCCGGCATGTTAACATGGTAGTTCAGTGGTAGAGCAACCGGTTAGAGACTGGGAGGTCCGTGGTTCAAATCCCGGCTATGACACTGAATTTTTCAGTCTGACTCTATCTGTCCAACTCCTGTCCTACACACGCTTGTGTGAAAAACAACTAAATTAAAACATATAGCATCTTTTAAAATTTACTTAAAAGTTTAAACCGCTATAAATATTATGATATTTGACATAGGATAAAAACAAAAGTAGTCACATATTGGTCCAAGCAATGGGGTTTGGTTTTCTTGTGTTTTTCTTTTTGAGTTCACCGTTACCATGTTTGCAGTTTTGAATAAAACTCTAGTAATTTTATTCATACTGCCATAGACATTTATAAGTTACAAAACATAACTCTATCACTAATAAGAAGATTTTCATGGTTTAAAAGTCATTGTATGGTGAGGCTTCAGTTCACAATTGACACTTATTTCTTCGAAGAAGACAACAATGGAATCAGACAGACTCCTACAGTAAATGGTGAGCATAAATAAAACTTCATCTCTGGACGAGGAATCACAATACGGAAAACATTATATTCATGTAAGATGGCGCTCCTCCCCATATCTACACACCTGCAAAACAATTAAATACCCAGATCTTTGGCGTTATCCGTAGACACTTTCCATCAAACGGGCTTGCGTGATCTCAAAAACTCAATTCGACCGACTTTTGGTTGTGGGGTTACCTTAAAAAATGAGTTTTCCTGACATAGCCAACAACCCGTAAGCAACTGAAAGAAATTGTTAATATTCTAAGACATCACCTGAAAATGATGTGCGTGGTTCGCAGAAAGAATAGTGTACGTTGAACATGAGAACGGAGGATATCTTCCGTATATTTTATAAAATCCCATTTTTGTTTTTTTTTTCTATCTCAAATATTATAACATTTATAACAATTTAAATTTTTAAGAGGTCTTCGTGGGCTGTTCCCAGAAAATTGAAGATATAAATTTCATTTTTCGGGTAAATATGTTTAATTATACGGTATTTTAATAAATATCGCTAGACCCATGTTTGAAAATCAGACATTTTGAAAAATCTACCATTTCAAGGGTAGTTTGATTTGGGGGAGGGGGTGTTTTCTTGAAAATCTTCCTGTGGCATTCTTGGAAGATGTTGAACTTAAATATCAAGTTTAGTATGTAACACACTTTTCGCCTGTTGTTCACACACACACACACACACACAGACACACACACACATAGAGTCCTTTTTGTAAAACTATTATTTGGGAATTAAAGGGCACCAAAACATGTATTTTCGGTGAAACGTCGGTATCGAAATTTAGGGTGTAATTCAATATATTCTCTACACGCCAATAGTGCGTGTACAAAAAGTAAAAATAGAGAAACGGCCCGTGTGCACATGCTCGCTGTGTCTGAAAATAATATCTACACATCAAAAATGATGTTTGTTAAACACCAAAGTTGGTATTTAAGTTCAGTGTCTTCCAAGGATGCGATACCAAAGATTCTCCTTAATATATTCAAATATGTCTTTATTAATGTTGACAATAATGTCATATGTTGAAGTTATTTGAATGAGCAATAAACTGCAAGTCTTGAATTTTCTGGAAATACACTGTGAAATCCTCTTGAATTTGAGGTAAACATGCTAACCTTAAACCACAAGGCAGATTAAATGATAGCGATGATGTAAATGACATAAACAGGAAACTTGATACACATCAAATGATGTATGTGACTCGATCTCCTGTCATTACCCCATTAGGCTTCTACCTTTGTGCCATGGTCTTCTTGTAAACTTCAAGGATTAGGTTTTACACCTGTTCCGTATTCGCATTCATTACTTTTTTCTCATCTTTTTCTTGGGCGTCCGATTTCTCTTTTTCCTAACGGTTTAATAGTGGTATTCTTTCTTCACTCATGCCGTTCATGGGCTCTTTCCAATTGTGATAAATTCTTCAATTTTATCGTCTAATTTATAAATATTAAATTCTTCTCTAATTACTTCATTGCTTAATAAGTCTACTTTGGTACATCCGTTAATTCTTTGTAAAAATCTCATTTCCGTTGATTGAATTTTATTTTTGTGCTTCTCTTTCGCTATACACGATTCACTACCATACATGAGCAAAGGGATCACCATGGTCTTGTAGAACTTTTTTGTTTCTTTCCCGGCTTTATTTTCTAACGTTCTTGTTATTGTTCTACATATTTATTGGAATTTATTTATGCTGTTTTCTATATCTCTATCGACATCGAAGCTTATGTCACAGGCCAAACAATTGCAATTGTTTATTTGTTACGGCTTTTATTTCCTGCACATATTTTTGTTCTAACTGGTTATTTTCCTTGATGATCCATTATTTTGGTCTTTTAACAGAAATTTTTAAGTTAAATTCATTACGCAGTTGGTGCAATTTATAAATAGAGCGCTGTAGGTTTTCTTCGCTGTTATGTAATATTGCGACATTATCTACGTATAGCATTATGTTTTACATATGAATCCCTATTCAACCCTTTTCCTCGATGCACTTCTTTTTCACATGTTTTTATAATGTGCTATGGTTAAAGACGAAGTATCTGGAAGGAAACCACAAACTCTTCAAGGACTGACGGTTACATTGAGAGCACCTTCTGACAATATGTGCAACTTTCAACGTGTTTGTATGTGTATCAGTGTTTTACTAGACTTCAACTATGTATTGGTGAAGAAGAGAGACAACATTCAAGAGGTACGAGTTCGAATCTCGGCCAGGTGAGTTATGCCGATAAGCTTTCTCTGGGATTTTCTCTTATCCTGAGAAGGCAAATGAGCTCTATGGAACACGTACCCACTCGAGCATCATTTCATCCATTCCATTCATTCATCTTCCGATATGACCTACGAAGTAAACGGACTTTAATCTTGCATTTTAAAAATAAAAATCTGATATGTTCCATTCACATGACTTTTTCTACATTGCAACAAATTATTGCTAAAAAGACTATGCTTCTATTTATTTCATGCCTAATAAAGAAGAAATTAGCAGAAGTAGTCTTATAACTTGCTTCCTTGTAAGTAGAACCGAAATAAGGGAGTACCGTAGGTTAAAGTGATTGTCAAAAGCTGTTTGTTATGTGACTGAAGTTCCTTTATTTGTATGTACTGGAACTGACAAATTCCTGTATGAGAAAAGTTGTTTTTCAAAGCTGAAACCAAAAACAAGGAATATCTAAACAATGATCAACTCCATGAAAAAAATGTATACTACATAAATTCTGTGTTTTAATTTGCTCTACACTTTTTGTGTGGTAAGTTTTTATCCATCTCTTACGGTTTAGCAGTTATGCAAAATTCCGTAAAATTCATCCAGAATAAAGTAGTCTTCAGAGGCTATTCCCAGAAAATTCAAAATTCGTCAGGTAAATATCTTTAATATACGATATTTTAATCAAAATCGTTAGAGCCATTTTCGAGAAAATCAAAATTTTCGAAAAAGTTCCATGTAAAGGGTAGTTTGGGGTAGGGGGATTTTTCTCAAAAGCTTCGTGTCGCATCCCTGGAAGATACGAAACTTAAATACCAAGTTTGGTATTTTACCGACTTTTCGTTTTTGAGTTATCGTGTTCATAGACACTCGGACACACACACACGGACTTTTTTCCGAAAATACTTTTTTTGGATACAGGGGACCCTAAAATATATATTTCCGGTGAAATCTCGATATCGAATCTTTTGGTGGAGTGCAATACCTTCTCTATACATGCTGTACATAGTACGTGTAGAGAAAGTAAAAATAAGTGTAAGATAGCCCGACATTTACAGTAGAACAGCCCTCTTGTGGATATAGGTTGCCACTCTTGTTAAGGTAGAACTGCTCAGTTCAATCTCCTTTCATGGCATGGCGGCATATAGAACTCCCGGTGTTTTTTTGATCGTTTACAATACCTAATTCGCAATTTCGCCACTATGTGCCATGGTGTCGAGGCAGACATTCGTCGCACACAGATGGCTCGATCGGACGAAATCACGACTTGCGGATGTGAAAGTGGCAGAATTTTGCCCTCGAAACCTTCTTTTTTTGAGGTAATGCCTTTAATATTACAAGAAGCCGAATGGCTTTTCCTCGAATAAATATGTGTTTTTGACTGCTGAGGTGTAGTTATTTTATTTTTGGTTAAATCAACAGCGTTTTTTGGCTATATATTAACTTGAGAATAAATAACCTTTTGAGGAGCTGCAGTGGGGCTCTTTTAGTGGAAATACAACATTATACAGGACCAACGGGTTTAACTTCACATTTGAAGAAACCCATACTAAGGATTTTTTATGTATGACAGATTATGATTATAAATTCTGATGCATTTAATTAAACTAATAGTTAAAATATTTTAGTCATGATTTCATCGATAATTTAAGTGACATAAGATAAGTTTGTAGCATTAGATTTTTCATTTCAAGTTTTACATTATGGATAGTGATCTTACATTCCATGTTGCAATATACTTCATTGCTCCTCTTGTCGACCCGCTCCGTAGATCCGATTGCGGGCCTATTTTACCTCCGGATATTTTAACATGAGAAGACTTCATGTCATAGTTCGCTGATGTTTGAAAATTTTATGTGGTGGTAGAATTTATTACAAACATATGTATGGAGTATTATGTTATATGGATGTGAAACTTGGACAATTTTAAAAGCAGAAAGAAAAAGAATAGAAACGTTTGAAACATGGTGCTATAGGAAAATGCTAAAAATTAAATGGAGTGACAAAATTAAAAGTGAAGAAGTATATAAAGGAGCAGAAGCGGTAAAACGAATTTGGAACCAAATTAAAAGAAGAAGAAGAAAATTAATAGGCCATTTATTAAGACATCAGAGCACACTGAATATTATAATAGAAGGTATGATAGAAGTAAGAAGTGGCAAAGGAAGAGCAAGATCACAATATATAAAACAAATTATGGAAGATATGAAATGCAGTAAATATGAAGAACTCAAACGGAAAGCAGAGAGAAGATCTGAATGGAAAGTCGCTGCAAACCAATCCAAGGATTGAAGACTCCTAACATAACAACAACATTAGATTTTACATGGATCTGTAGTATTTTTATGGACCCTTCAATTATAATTATTAGAATATTACAATATCCATTATTTTCTTAATTGGGGATTTGAAAGATATTTCCAGGTTTATGCGAAATGCCGAGAAATGCTTCCACGTGCTCCCACCATTAATCCTGTAATCTATATTTCCTGCAGGTGGTATTTGGATTTGTAGCTCAGTATGGCGGGTTTGAAGATTTTCCTCTTTTTCTGATTCACCTCTTCAGACAGTTTCTAAGATTTCATTGGATCTATATCGGTTTGTTGGATCTATAATATATTCTGTAGAGCTGTCTGTTCTACGTAAGCTGCCGTTATTGCCAGCTTTACTTCTTACTTAGTTCTTTTATAACGTAAGACTTAATGACATGGTGTCATGTGTTTCCCACAGTTCTCCCCATCGACAAAATCCCAGGACATGCGCAAGGATTCTTTTTCTCGGTGGCAATGCCTACATAGTGGTTGTCCAGTTATATAGAACATATAGAGGATACACAGCCTGTCATTTTTATTGCCCCTCTCCACTGGTTGCACGATAATCCGATATGATTTCTATCCCAGAGTTTCTTAGTGTATACTCGTTATAAAGTTCCACTTCCATTCCCTTTTGAGGGAATGAACACAAAGAAACAACTTCGTTTTCTACTAACTTCTGGCGATTTTTGTATCGAAGTTACATCTTCGGAGCTCTTAAGCATTCTATCTTTCTGTATATGGAGCGAGTGTATTGTTAGATTTTAATAGTATATTGCAGACATTGATACACTGAAGATAGGCTTCAAGGAAGACTTAAATAGTGCATTTTTACTTTCTCTATCGTATATGTACAACGTACATAGTAGATAAAGAAGGTATTGTATTCCACACACAAATTCGATACTGAGATTACACCGGAATGTTTTTAGATTCTGGAATTAAAAAAAAAGTTTTAGAAAAAAGTTTAGTGTGTGTGTGTCTTCTACGTATTTGTGTAAGCGTGTGTGTATGTGTGTCTGTGGACAACATAACTGAAAAACTTGGTATTCAAGTTCAATATCTCCTAAGGATAAGATCAAAGATTTTCAATAAAATCCCCACCCCAAATCTGGCAAAATGTTTGAAAATGTTGATTTTCTCAAAAAACGTCTTTAACTAAAATACCGTATATTAAAGATATTTACATGACATACTGCATTTTCTAGGAATAGTATCTGAAATCCTCTTATTCTGGATGAATTTTGCACAACTGGGAAATCGTATGACATAGACAAAACCTTCCTACACAAAAATATAGATCTCGTCAAATCACTCAATTCATGTCTTTTACATTTTTCTTGTAGAGGTAATCAATTCCGAGATGTTCCTTGTTATTGGTATTATTTTAAAATACTTATACTTTTCTCAGACAGAAAATCGCACGTGCTTCTTTTGTTTTACTTCTGGCCAAGTAAAGCGAACAATCGCATAACGATAGATTTTAAACTGAGGTGGTATTGTTTAACTTCGTAACTATGTTTAGTTCGTCTTTTTTCACGCGCTATTTTATCTATAATTTGTCGGTAGGCTTATATCATGTTCACATTGTTTATAATTATATATGGTATAAGCTAAATAAATGCTTAGATACTTATGTGCGCGTCTAATGACTTTTGCGCCACTTAATATATATTGGTGCAATTATATACTAAGAGTTAAAGAAAAAATTCTTTATTTATAGCTTTGAAAAAATATCATGGAAATTATATAGATCCAGCATATCGCGTACTGATTTTTAAGGATTTCTCTATTGCTTTAGCTTCTCGTATTCTCCTTTGCCTGCAAGAAAATGTGTAATGAATCTAGTTATGGAAACGTTTATTCGATTAGCAAGAAGTAGAACGGAAAATAAATTTTACAAGAGTAGTTGCCAGAAGCTGTATAAAAATGAAGGTTATTGGCTAGAGAAAGATTTGTGAGATAGCCATCAGATTGTATTTTAAATTAAGGTGATCTCTAATTTCTCTAATGAAGTCTCGATATAGAGTTTTTGAGTATAATATAACACTTCATTTATCTATCACATGCAAATGCAGGCAAAATGAGAAAAAAAATTTATGTGTTCCATTCACATGGCTTTCTCCACATCTCTGAAATAATTTATTGCTAATAGCTTATTCTAACCCATTTCATGCTAATCGAGATAAACACTAGCATAAACGGTCTTATTACTTAGCTTCTTATAAGTAGAAGAGAAACAAAGGAATACACTAAGCTAAAGCGATATTCACATGTTTTAAAATGTGGTTGCTATGAGACTGAAAACTGTTTCTGTGCGAAGCCAGGAGTTCTTAAGTTCCCTGCATGAGAAAAGTTTAAATACTTTAAAACTGAAACCAATAACAAGGAATATCTTTATAAAAAAAAGTTAACGCCACGAAAAAAATGTATATAAGGTAAATAATGTATTTTAACGAGCTCTACATTTTTTGTTAAGTAAAATTTTGCATATCTCTTACGGTTTGCCAGTTATGCAAAAATCCGCAAAATTCATTCAGAATAAGCATATCTTTAAGGCTATTCTTAGAAAATTCAAGGTATAAATTTTATTTGTCATGTAAATATTTTAATATAGGGTATTTGAATCGAAATCGTTATAGCCATTTTTGAGTAAATCAAAATTTCCGAAACTTTTTCCATGTGTAGAGTAGTTTGTGGGGGGTGGGGGTTCTTGAAAATCCTAGTTTCGCATCCTTGGAAGATACCAAACCTAAATTCCAAGCTTGATATTAAACGGTGTTTTCGTTTTTGAGCTATACTGTTCACACACACACACACACACACACACAAAATAAACACACTGGACGCTGTTCTAAAAATGCTTATTTCGTACTCTGGGGACCCCAAAGCGTTTATTTCCGGTGAAATCTCGACATCGAATTTTTGGTTGAAATGCAATATCTTTTCTATCCTCCATGTACATTGACATACGGGGCTGAGAAAATAAAAATGTTTGTGTGGAAATTGTTCCAATTTTTCTTGCAAACCAATAAATATCTTTTACCGGATATTTTTAGTTGGCATATTTAAATATTAAGTTTCATGTATATTGTTTTCAACACAAATAACTATAATTAGTAATACGAATTTTATTTTCTTGACTGAAAGAATGAAAGGCACACGTGCCTTGACGCAATGGTATTGTTTCTTTTCGTTGCCAGCACTTCTCGTGTGTTTGGAAAGGCCAGTGCTAGGTGTGTGTGTGTGTGTGTGAGTTAATTTAGCGAGCAATGAAATCCCCTCTTCCCTGGATCCCTCCCTCCATTGCTTTTCAAATGGTCTCTTAAGTAAACTCTGCTACGGTCTGGCTTGTTCCCCATTTTTATGATGATGGAAGGGAAGAATGGTAGGGGAAATCCTCGTAAATTGTTGCAATAACATAACCGGCTAACATAAAAATCGCCACAAGGATTCGTGTGTGTAGGGAGTGGTTTTTTATGCACACCAAGTAAGCAGAGTCCATTTATTTCGTATGAATGGACGCGCACCACATTCATACTTCAGTGTTGTTGTTCAACAGGAATGAATAGGTTTATTAGTAGAACCCGCAACTTCGCTCGCGTTTTGCTACTTTACTCCAACTCTTGATTCTAAAATATAGGACACTAAAGAGGACAGAGATATTTCGCATAGTGTGTTTTTACTTTCTCTCCACATACAATATACATAGTGTATAGAGAAGATATTGTTTTGCATCCAAATTTGAAACTAAAATTTCATCGGAAATACATGTTATGGGACCCCCTGAATACAAAAAAAAAACTGGTGTGTTCCATTTACATGTTTTTCTCTAAATATCTACAACAAATTATTTTAAAAAGCTTATTCTTCTACTTCATACTGATCGAGAAAAAATTAGTAGAAATAAGTCTTATTACTTGCTTCCATGTAAGTAGAAGGGAAATAAGGAAGTACCATAGGCTGAATCTATAATCAAATAATTTAAAAGTTGGTTGCTATGTGATTGAAATTACTTTATTTGTATGGACAGGAGTTGAATAATTCCCGTATGAGAAAAGTATAAATATTTTATAGCAGAAACCAATAACAAGGAATTTCTCAAAAACGATCAACTCCTTGTTATATATATATATATGTATATATATATATATATATATATATATTGTGTGTATTTTAACGAGCTCTACATTTTCTATTAAGTAGGTTTTTGTCCATCTCTTACGGTTACGCAGTTACGCAAAACTCCGCAAAGTTCATCCAGAATAAATTTGTCTTTAAAGGCTAATTCCAGAAAAATTCAAGATATACATTTTAATCGCCATGTAAATATCTTTAATATACGACATTTTAATGAAAATCGTTAGAGCCACTTTGGAGAAAAAAAAATTCGAACATTTTTCCATGTAAAGTGTAGTTGGGGTGGGGGGGATTTTCTTGAAAATCTTCCTGTCACATCCTTGGAAGATACTAAACTTAAATACCAAGTTTGGTATTTAACGGACTTGTCGTTTTAGAGCTATGCTGCACACACACACATACTGACAGACACACACACGGACATTTCTCTAAAAATGTTTTTTTGTTTTTTTGTTTTTTTTTGTATTCAGAAAGTCCCAAAACACATTCTTCAGGTGAAATCTCGGTATCAAATGTTTAGGTACAATACAATACCTTCTCTATCCACTATGTACATTCTACGTGCGGGCTGTAGAAAGTAATAAAAATCTGATGTGTTACACTCACATGACTTTCTCTAGCTCTTCTACAAACTTCATACATGAGATTCTTCTTCTTTCTGCACCTTGCTAATCGTGGTACTCATTAGCACAATGTTATTATTATTTAGTTCCGTATAAGAAGGAAGAAAATAAGGGAATACATTAGGCTAAACCAATAGTCAAATGTTTTAAAAGCTGTCGTTATGCGATTGTAATTACAAATCGCTTCTTTTCTTGGCCAGGAGTAGAACAAAAGAAAAACGGACACTCCCGTCTGAGAAAAGTATAAGTACTTCACAACTGAAACTAATAACAATGAATACCTCGAAAACAGTAAGCTCCACGACAAAAATGTATGTGACATAACATGTGTATTTTAGCAAGACCTAACTTTTTTATATGGTAAGTTTTTGTCTATCTCTTACGGTTTACTAGCTATGCCAAATTAATCAAAATTCATCAAGAATAAATAGGTATTCAGAAGCTATTCCCAGAAAACTCAAGATATACGAGAAGATACTAAACTTAAATACCAAGTTTGGTATTTTAGCTACTTTTCGTTTTTGAGTTATCATGTTCACAGACACACGGACACACGGATACACAGACACACACACACATACACACACGGACCTTTTTCTCAAAATGCTTTTTTTTGGATACATGTATTTCCGGTGAAATCTCGGTATCGAATTTTTGGGTGGAATACAATACTTCTCTATCCCTATGTACATTGTACATATGGGGCTAGAGAAAGTAAAAAGGTATTCTGTGTGTGTGTGTGTGTGTGTGTGCGCGCGCGCGCGCGCCTGTGGGCAGCATAGCACAAAAACGAAAAATCCGTTAAACAACAAACTTAATAGAATCTCAGAGGCTTCCAAGGATGTGACACGAAGATTTTCAAGAAAATCCCCCCTCCCCCAACTTCCCTTTACATGGAAAAAATGTCGAAAATTTTGTTTTTCAAAACGGACTCTTAACGATTTTGATTAAAATACCGTATATTAACGTTATCGACAGCACAAAGAAAATTTATATTTTGAATTTTCGGTAATAATCTCTGAAGAGCACTTTATTCTGTAGAATTTTGCATAATGGTCAAACCGTAAGAGATAGATAAAAGCTTACTATACAAAAAATATACTTAAAACACACAATTTATATCACTGCTATTTTTTTTTTTTGTTTTTTTTTTGTTTTTTTTTTTTGTTTTTTTGTTTTTTTTTTTGTGGATATTTCTTGCTATTGGTTTCAGTTTTAAAATACCTACAACTTTTTTCATACGGGAGTTTGTTTACTACTGGCCACGCAAAGACACGGACTATATTTTAAAACATCTGATTATCGCTTTAGCCTGGTGAATTCCGTTATTTTCCTTCTACTTATATGGAATGTTTATCTCGATTAGCATGAAGTAGATATTAGGATAAGCCTATTAAATTTTATTAAATTTTAATAAAATATAGCATAGGCAAACTCGTGTGTTACAGATATGTAGAGAAAGTCATGTAAATGGACCACATCTGATTTTTTTTGTTTTTTTTTGTTTTTTTTTTTTGCATAATTGTCGACGGCAACAATATTAAGGAGCGAGTGGAACAGGTCCAAACATTAGCACATATATTATGAATAAAATTAAATGAAAGCAGCGGTTATATACACCGAGCGGGATGGCTCTGGCGGTTTCATCTGTGGCGCGTATTCGGGAGGTCGCAGGTTGAATTCTCCTGGGAGGGGGTAAATTTGTTCGATGGAAATCATTATCTATAATCTGACATGTAAACTCGTCGTTTTACCTACTTAAAGCCGAAGATTTTCGTTGCCATTTTATCCAGGACTGGCATTGGTGAGTGGCATAGTTAAAACTTCATGTGTTTCATTCACATGACATTCTCCAGCTCTTCCACAAACAAACTTTCCTTACAAAATATTGTTCTTTTCTTTTTAGTGCTAATCAAAATTAAAATTGCCAGAATTGGTCTTATTACTTGCTTATTTGTAAGTAGAAGGGAAATAAAGAAATACATTAGGCTAAAGCGATAGGCAAATCTTATCGCCATGTAAAACAATTGAAATTCGGTCCTTTTGGCTTGCTAGGAGTAAACAAAAGAGAGACGAAAAAATGTCTCCGGTTTGAGAACATTTAAGTACCTTAAAACTGAAACCAAATATATAGGAATATCTCGAAAACTGTTAACTCTACCAAAAATGCATATGACATAAATTGTGTGTTTTAATGAGATCTACATTTTTTTGTGTAGTGAGGCTTTGTCTATCTCTTGCGGTTTACCAATTATACAAAAGTTATACAAAATGCATCTAGAAGGAAGAGGTCTTCAGAGGGTATTCACAGAAAATTCAGGATATACATTTCGTTTGTCATGAACATATCTTAAACATTACCAAAAAAAAAAAAAAATCGTTAGAGCCATTTTTGAGAAAATCAATGTTTACAAAACATGTTCCATATAAAGAGTAGTTAGAGTTGGGGGATTTTCTTGAAAACCTTTGTGTCTTATCCTTGGCAGATTTGGTAGATAATTAAACTTAAATGCCAAGTTTGGTGTTTAATAGGCTTCTCGGTTTTGAAATGTGCTACCCACAAAATCGCACACATGGACATGTTTCTAAAAATGTTACTTTTTTGGATTCAGGGGTCTCTCTTATTTCTGGTGAAATCTCGATATCGAATTTTGGGTGGAATACATTACCTTCTTTACAATGCCTTTTCTAGTCGCTGTGTACATGGTACATAAGTACTAGAGAAGGTAAAAATGTCTGTCATTGCGTAGGAGAAATTCCAAGGAAAACTGGCATGGACAATTCTATGTTAGATTAATATGTTAAGACGTAATTTTAATAAAATATAGCATAGGCAAATTCCCTGCTTTATAATTCTCAAGGGCTTTACACATACGTAATTCCTTATTCCTGGTAGCTTGTTCCATTCTGATATACGCTTCTATCTGAAATTCTTTTTAAATATTGATAAAATGAAAACTGTATGGGTGAGTAGCGTTAAAATTTTTGTTGAAAGTTACATGCAAAGATTCACGTGCGTTAGTTGTACTGCTATCGCTATTGGAAGGAATGTAGCATTTTCTGATATGAAATTGTCAACCAAAAAAGTGAGAATATTATACTAACCGTTCATTCTGCTCAATCCCAAAACGCTCACCTACTTCCTCAGGTTGCCTCTCACCAAAGCGGCCGGGTTCGATCCCAGGCGACCGCTTGTGGGATTTGTAGTGGACAAAGCAGCGCAGGGGTGGGTTTGCTCCGGGTTTTCTGGTTTCCCCCGCCATCGCATTCCACCAGTGCTCCATTTTCATCCATGTATCATCAGTGTCATTGCCTGCGGTGACTATGTAGCGAAAACGGACGTTTAACACTAGAACAATATATAAACAAAAATTTCCTCAGGTCCCAAGTAAACAAGTCTAAAGCAATATCTATAACATTTGTAACCCATTTCTCTATATTATTCTTATTGTTGTATTCAACAGCTAATCGAAGATATTGAGTATTTCGCTACCAGACTTGTGAAATGTGAAATCGACAAGTTGTCAGTTTGATATGTGGAAATATGAACCTAATTGTCGCGTGTATTGATATTTAAAACTCTTCTTCGGAGAGAATTTCAATCCTAGTTTATTACGCTCAAGTTGAATGACCTAAATAGTTCCTTTATAAATAGCGTAGTGTTATTAGCTAAGATACAGAACTCGAGAGGTACATCCTGTCCATTGAAATGAGTATGAATTGTAAACAATTGTGTAAAAAACTTCATACATTATTTAAATGTGCCATCTACAGGCGCTGTTTCTGTTTGACATTAACATTTTAAATTATGTTTACATGAAAATAACAAAAGGTTCAATGCTTTACTATTGATTAGAATGGGTTGAAGTTCGTCAATGTGAACTTCTTGTATTTTAGGAAGTAATGGTAATAATTTTCTCCTAACATTGTACATACTTCGCTTATTGCACGACAGATCTTAATTTGTTAGTCCTTCGGTCCGTAACACTTTCGGTGGTCTAACGAATATGTTATCCACCGCTTTCCGTTTCAAATTTGCCGATAAGTCATCTAGCTGTAATTTTAATGTGTTAGGGCGTGCATGATTATGCACAGCATTCTCCAGGCATACTGTACTAATATTATCGTCGTCCAATTGTATATACAACCTACATTTCCATTTACCTTTTTCCAATGGAAAACTTCGCATGAAAATAATAGTTATTTATGACTATTTCTATCAGCTGGCTCTTACTCTTTCATTCGTTACTACAACAATTGCCATGACCTGTAGCTGTCTGCTACTAGCGGGAATTACTGTATTCTTTCCCCAATGTAAACATGTACCTCACGATCTGCCACCCAAGCTATGACCTCTTTCTGAAATGGATCCTACGATAGCCGTCTCCTGGAGGAATGAATTAACATGTTATCACTGTAAACATATGTCGCCCTCCGTGGTGTGGTGCTTACCATGGTAGCCTCTAGAACCCACGATTTGCAGGTTCAAACCGGGTGGAGGGCGACTTATTTTTCGGACGCAAAAATCTTTAGTATGACATCCTTCGGAAGGGAAGTAAAGCCGGTGTTCCGTGTAATGTTTATCTGCACGAAAAAGAACTTCATACCTTGAAAGAAGAAGGTTCCTGTGCAAATGCCACCATTTCGCGTCCGCAAGTCGTGGTTTCGTCATACAGTGCCATTTGTGGGCAACGAGTTGATCCCTCGTCACCATGGCGCCTAGCGGTGAACTAATCCGATCACGGAAACTCCACTTAGGAGTTAAGGAAAATAGCAGTAAACAAATAAATCCTGGACGGACAAATTTACAAGTTGGAATAGAATGTCTCGCCTGTTTCTGTTAACATTTCCCATAAGTTTTAGTGGTTTTCCTCAGGTAGATTTCTTTCATCCTCCGAATATCCTGTTCCTCCATGTCGTTTACAATGTCATTTCATCTATCCTTCATCTTGCTGGGTTTTTAGGGTTGAAAGTTTCGGCGATGGTGCTCGATGTGACGTGGCCGGGAAAAAGTGTACCTACTCAAAGTAACTATCTCCGTCCCCGATTTCGGTTAATTGCCGGAATGGGAACCGCTCCTGGCGGAGCTTTGGACCCTATATGGAGCAGGGGCCCTGGTCTGCCTATCCGACTTCAATCTGGAAACGGTAAGGACCCTGCCATTGCTCTGCCGTCGCTCCTGGTTCCGATCGCTCGGTATATCCTCTCACCTAATCCTTCTCTACCCCTCCAACCGTATCTCATCCTATACAAATGCATACAGTGTTGAAATACACTTTTCAGTACATATTTACAAAAACTAATTCAGATATTCAGTAGCTTTTACTTTCTCTACTTCGTACATAGTACATAGGTAGCGAAGTTATTGCAGTACACCCAAATATTCGATACTGAGGTTTCACTTCTATATATATATATATATTTATTTTAGTTCCCCTGAATAAAAATCATAAACTAAAATAGGTAAATAAAAACAAATATTAGAAAAATTCATTTATGTTTCTGTCCTAATATATGTCTGTGAACAGCGTAAATCAGTAACGAACTCAGTTAAATACCAAACTGGAAATTTAAACTGAGCATCTTTCAAAGAAGATTTTCATGAGAATCTCTGCCTGAAACTTCCATTACATGAAACATTTTTTCGAAAATGTTGATATTCTCAAAAATGGCTCTAACGATTTTTATTTAAATAGGGTTCCATATTAAATATACGGCGGCGCCGTGGCTGAGTGGTTAGACTGCTAGCCTCACGCTCGATCCTAAGTGCCCACATGTGGGATTCGTGGTGGACGAAGCAGCGTCTGGGCGGTCTTTCTCCGGGTCCTCCGTTTTCCTCCGCCACTCATTCCACCAATTTCTCCATCATCATCATTTTTCGCTTGCATTTCATATCATGCACTTCTTCATGCTCATGTCTGGCTACGGGCCGACCAATCGTTCAAGGTTCTTCATTCTGTGGTTTCATGCCGTTGGCTCCCCGACACTCTTCTGACCCCTCTGCATCCACCTGTAAGTTCTAGGGGAGTGTAGTCCTAAATACGGGTAGGGTAAGCCGGCTACGAATATTAAATGTATTTACATGACAAATAAAATGTCCATTTTGATTTTAAATGGAATATTCTCTGAAGTCGTCTTCATTCTGAATGGCATTTACATACTGCTAAACCGTAAGAGATTGACAAAAATTGACTACACAAATGTACACAATGTATGTCAATTAAGTTTTGTGGTGAAGATAACAATTTCTGAGATAGTGTTTGTCATAGGTTTAAACTTTCCATTACAATTGTAAGTCGCTATTCATTCCTTTGTTCATCCTGGTCATTAAAAGAGAACGGAATTTCAATACCATCGCATAGAGACCGGCTTTTGAAAGACTTGATTATTGGTTTAGTTTATTGTGTCCTTATTCCCCTTGTACAAGGAATAATTTCCTAATGAAGCCATTTCGGCCAATGTTTGCCTTCATAAGTTGAAGTGTATAAAAGAATATATTTTGCAAGAAAAGTTTGCTGCAGCATAGGAAGAGAAGGTTATGAGAATGCAGCGCATCATGTTGTAACAAATGTATATATTGACTAAAAAGTTGTTTATAAATAAAGTATTTAATTCACCCCTACAAACAATTTACTCGACATTTCGACGGATAGACACTACTCACACGCCAATGCGCGCTAACACTCACGATCTACTTACTTATTACAACCAGCTTCTGCTTCTTCATTTATACTTTCTCTACTCGCACTATGTATATAGTGTATAGAGAAGGTATTGCACTCCACCAAGAATTCAATACCGAGATTTCAGCGGAAATGTATGTTTTAGGGTCCCCTGTAACCAAAAAAAGTATTTTCAGAAAAAGGTCCGTGTATATATGTGTGTGTGTCCGTATGTCTGTGAACACGATAACTCAAAAACGAAAAGTCGCTAAAATATCAAACTTGGTATTTAACTTTAGTATCTTCCAGCGGTAGGCCAAGGTTCCCCGTGAGCTGTCGTGCCATGGAGTTATGTTATCTTCCAGGCATGCGACACGAAGATTTTGAGAAAAATCCCCCCACCCCAAACTACCCTCTATATGGAACTTTATTCGAAATTTTTTATTTTCTCTAAAATGGCTCTAACGATTTCGATTAAAATTTGGTTAAAAAGATATTTACCTCACAAATAAAATATATATTTTGAATTTTCTTGGAATAGCCTCTGAAGACTGCTTTATTCTGGATGAAATTTACGGAATTTTGCATAGCTGCTAAACCGTAAGAAATGGACAAAAACTTACCGCACAAAAAATGTAGAGCACATTAAAACACACAATTTATGTTGTATACATTTTTTTTTTCGTGGAGCTGATCGTTTTTGAGATATTCCTTGTTTTTGGTTTCAACTTTGAAAAACTTAACTTTTCTCATACAGGAGTTTGTGAAATCCTGTCCATACAAACAAAGGAACTTCATTCACATAGCAACCAGCTTTTGATTATCACTTTAACCTGTAGTATTCCCTTATTTCACTTCTACTTACAAGGAAACAAGTAATAAGACTATTTCTGCTAATTTTTTCTCGATTAGCATGAATTAAATAGAAGAATAAGCCTTTAAAAATAATTTGTTGCAGAGCTGTAGAAAAAGTCGTGTGAATGGAACACATCAGATATTTATAGCTAGATGACCTCACAGCACATTCTGGAAAATTGTGGAAGCCGAAGTTCTGGGACAATCTTGCCTACGTGTCGCATGCCAAAACGCTTCCTGTGTTTTACGACTCTTAAGGTCTCTAACTCCGCCGACTCACATACCAAGGTAAAAGTAAGAGCGGCCGCATACAGACGCACTGTATGCATACATATATACATACAAACATAAATACATACATGCATACATGCATACATTCATACACGCATACACGCAAACATGCATACATACAAGGTGTCCCAGAATTCAACCACTGAAATTGGCAGTACTGTAGAGGGGCCCAGCATAAACTTTTTGAGATAGGTAATCTATGGAAAACAGCGATTTGATTTAATGGTTATCATGTTGGTAGTTACATTACACGTAACCCTCGTTACGGGTTCTTCGTTCTGTGGTTTCGTGCCTTGGCTCCCCAGGCTTCTGACCCCTAGGCATTGCTTTTAAGTCCTAGGGGATGTCAAGCGATTTGATTTAAGGCTATCATGTTTGCAGTTAAATAATCCGTAACGGTTTTCAGTAACGGTCAAATTATTATTTGTTTTAATACTCGTAACGGTTTAAAAATTAAATTTTTTTATAGGTTAATAAACAATATTATATACAATTATCTCCTCATATTTATTTAAACGATCTTTTCATACTATTACTTTTTCTGCATAGTACATAGGTAGAGAAGGTATTGCATTCCACCCATAGATGTGTGTGACCGTGTGTCTGTGAACACAATACCTCAAAAACGAAAAGTCTGTAAAATACAGAACTTGGTGTTTAATTTTAGTATCTTTCAAGGATGTGGCACGAAGATTTTGAAGAAAATCCCTTATCCGAAACTACCTTAACATGGAATAATATAGAATATTTTGATTTTCTCAAAAATTGCTGAAAAATTTTTGATTAAAATCACGTATACTAAAGAATATACATGACAAATAAAATGTCTATTTTGAATTTTCTGGAAATAGACTCTGAAGACTTCTTATTCTTGACGACTTTTGCATACATGGTAAACAGTAATAGATAATCTACAAAAAAAATGTAGATCTCGTAAAAAAAACAAAAATTATGTCATATACATTTTTTTCTGGAGTTGACATTTTCCGAGCTATTCCTTGTTGTTGGTATCAGTTTTAAAATACTTAAACTTTTCACATACGGGAATCTGTCAATGCAAAGAAACGGATTTCAACCACATGGCAACGAGCTTTTAAGAGTTAACTTGGTTTAGCGTAGTGTATTCCCTTAATATCCTTCTATTGACATAAAAGCAAGTAATAAGACCACTTCTGCTAATATTTATTTCGATTAGCATGAAGTAGATAAAGGAATAAGCTTGTTAACAATAATTTGTAACAGATGAAGAGAAAGTCATGTGAATGAAACACCTAAGCAATTAGTTCAAATTAGGAACATTTTGAGTATGCAAACATATTAAGAATAATACACTTTATGAAGTAATGCATGCAATTTAGTATACACATTACATAACAGCAATGGAATCAGTGGAACATCAAAAGAATCGGTACAAAATGCGGACTTCGAAAAATGAGTCCGAAAAAACATTTTTAGAAAAAGGTCCGCGCGCGTATCTCACTCACTCCCTACCTTTCTCTCTCTCGCTCTCTCTCTCTGTACCTATGTATCTGTGGACCGCATAGCTCAAAAACGAAAATATTTAAGACCGTTAAATACTAAACTTAGTATTTATGTTATTTATGTTTACGATCTTACAATGTTGCTACACGTAGATTTTCAAGAATATCCTACCACCACAAACTGCCCTTTTACATGAAAAAGTGCGAACCATTTTGTTTTTTCTCAAAACTGGGTTTAACGATTTTGATTAAACTCTCGTATATTAAAGATGGTTACATCTCAAATAAAACGCATATTTTGAATTTTCTGGAAATATCCTCTGAAGACCTCTTTATTCTGGATGAGTTTTGCAGAATTTTGCATAATTATTAATTCGTAAGAGATAGACAAAAACTTACGATACAAAAATATAGATCTCGTTAAAACACATAATTTATGCCATAACCGTTTTCTTGTAGAGTTCATCGTTTTCGAGAAATTCTTTGTTATATATTTCAATTTTGAATTACATAGCTTTTCTCAAACGACGCCATGCAAAGCGAACCGAACTTCAAATGTTTCACATAGCGACCAGCTTTTAAGTGCTTTGACTTTCGGTTTAGCCTAATTTAAGCTCTTATTTCACTTCTACTTACAAAGAAGCAAGTAATAAAACCACCTCTGTCTATGTTTGTCTTGATTAGCATGAAGTAGATAAAATAATAATCTTTTGTAAGAATAGTTTGTAAATGGAAAGGTAGAGAAAGCTATGTGAATTGGACTTTTTTTTCATTGAATATATATATATATTATATATATATATATATATATATATAATGTCTGCTTTGATTCCAATACATTTTTTCCGGGACTCGATCCCAAGCGCCCGCATGTGTGATTCGTGGTGGACAAGCGGCGTCTGGGCGGGTTTTCTCTGGGTCCTCCAGTTTCCCCGGCCACTCATTCCACCAATTGCTCCATCATCAACTTTCCAATAATCAATTTCGCTTATATTTCATATCACCTACTTCCTTGTCTGGTTACAGGCGAACCCCTCGTTACAGGTTCTTCGTTCTGTGGTTTCGTGCTTTGGCTCCCCAGGCTTCTGACCCCTAGGCATTGCTTTCAAATCCTAGGGGATGTCAGTCTTGCAATTACGGGAGGGTAAGCCGATTACAAAACGAAACATTTTTTTTCAGAATTCCATGTGTTTACCGAAAAAAAAAAAAAAAAAAAGCCAAGTCAGATGCATCATTTAGTGCCGTGTCGAAGATTCAAATCCCAGCTATGACATTGCCGACAGATATGACAGTCAGATTCCACATTGTGGCATAATTTCGTTAAGTACACTAAGCGAAACACTAAGCGAAATAATGATTTAAAATTTAAGAAACTTTCCATTCAATGCCTGTAAACGTTGGTACTCCAAATGTCCAAATTTCTCTTAAAAGCGGTAGTCAGTTGCAAATATATTCCAAGATTAGCTTAGAAGATCTGCCATTATAATCTCATCGCAGATTCAGGATGATCCCCGAAGTTTGCAAACATGCATACTTTCGCATAACACCGTCCAACACGAACGAAAAACTGCACCAAAATGTAATTTCCGCACATTACATTGCAGTCGATGGCCACTTTGCATAATCAACTTTTCTGTGCGTTGTATGATTAGCATGACATCCCGCACGAAGGGATTAATGTGTTTGTCACAGGTTCCCGCAAATTTCATTGCGTTAACCTTTAAATTAGCATCGCGAGGACTCATTTCTGAGTGTTACCCAACGGACATAGCCTGACGATCTCCATGGTACGACGCAAAGTCAATATGGTGTATAATTTTAATGTGTGTATGTAAATGGATGAAGTTAATAATTAAATGGAAACGGTGGATACGAATTTTGGAGGGTTAACCTGTATCGATAATCGATACTGCTGGGATGTTTTTTATACTTTTTCCTGTCTATGTGTATGAATTTTTGCTGATATAGATGGAGCCTGTGTGCAGGTGATTATTGATACTTCTTTTTAATTCTGAAAGTGCGAAGGCATACTTGCCGAAATGGAATTTGAAGAATAAATGTAACAAAACCTGCATAATTTGGTGTGCACTAGCAAGCAAATCTTGGTTCTGAATTCTTCAATAAATAGGTGATACTTTTCTTTGAGAACAGCAGTACCTGGATTTTAAACCAATATTTTTACAAGTAGCCATATTTCAGTTTTTATCCGTGCTAACATATTTGTTTTAAGGAAATTGAAGCTATTAAAAAGTTTTTCTCCCTCCCACTTCATAGCACATTTTAAAATTTCTTGAGAACATCTCTAAAACAGTGTGGACGATGAAACTGTAGTCCTACGTAGAATAACAATGCCTCACTAGTTTTGGATGGAAAGCATCACAACAAAGCTGTGTATCATGCTTTGGTTCATCCACTGTAAAGCATTGACATCATCATCATCATCATCATCATCATCAACTCTTCATGGATTAGGTGAATTCTCCTGTTCCGGCCTCATATTTCTTCCCATCTTTTAACTGGTCTTCCTATCGTTCTGTAGCCTAGAGGTTTATATTTGTATGACTGAAATGGAATGCGAGAGCTATCCATTCTTTGTAAATGGCTTTCCCATTTTTCTCTATTTATTTGTGTCTAATTCTTTCCTTATGTCTTCATTTCTAATATGATCTTGTCTGGTGCATCCTTTTACTGCTCGGAGATATTTCATTTCTGCCGCTTGTATTTGGCTCCAATCTTTCTTTTTAAGAGTCCATGTCTCCGAACCATACAGTAAAACTGGAACAGCCATTGTCTTATAGAATTTTAGGTTTGTATCTTTTCGGGCTTTCCTTTTCAAGGTACGAGCTATTACTCCACAAATATATTGGAACTTACTCACTTTATTATTTATTTCTTCATTGTTTGTCTTAAAGGTTACATTACAACCCAAGTAGTTAAATTTTATCACCTGTTCTAACACTTTATTGCTTAACACTATCTTTGATCTTTTTATATGTTTTCCTATAAATGCCATTATCTTTGATTTTTCTATTGATATACTTAAACCATAATCCTGGATCAATTTTTGTAGCTTGTACATACTTATTTGCAGCCTATCTTCTCGGTCTTGTATTAACATCATGTCATCTGCAAAGAGTAGCATATTTAAGGCATTATCTTTATTTATTTTTATTCCTAATGGTATTTCATCTTTTAATTTTCTGAGAATATCATCCATATAGATATTAAATAAAAGCGGAGATAAACTATATCCTTGTCTTAAACTATTATTAATTATCATATCTTGTGATAATCGTCCATTTTCTAAAACTATTTTTATTTTTGTTTCTTGATATATATTCCTGAGTACATCTATCAATTGTTTTGGGTATCCTTTTTTATCTAATATATGCCAGAGTCTAGTTCTGCTTACCTTATCAAAAGCTTTTTCTAAATCTACAAAAGCTATATGTGTTTCTAAATTATATTCTCTTCTCTTTTCAATAATTTGGTTAATAGAAAATATATTATCGGTGCAGGATCGTCCTTTTCTAAATCCCATTTGGTTTTCTAATAATAACGGTTCTGTAATTATACTTAGACGTTTGTTTATGATTTTTGTATACAGCTTATAGCCTGTGTTCAGGAGACTTATACCTCTGTAATTACTACATACATTTCTTTTGCCCTTTTTAAATATATTGATAACGTGTGCATCGTACCAGTATTTAGGAATTCTATTCGTTTTCCAACATTTGTTGACAAAATTAAGCAGTCTTACATTTAATTTATCTCCTCCATACTTTATTAATTCTGCATTTATTCCATCTGGTCCTGGAGCCTTTCTATTTTGCATGTTTTGTAAAGATAATTGTAATTCTTCTTCGGTGATTAAATCTATAGATGTTTTAACTATTACTTGATCCTCTATTGACTTTCCATTTTCTTCTAATAGTTCCTTATAATATTTCAACCATTCTTCTTCAGATATATTGTTTATTCTCACTTTGTCTTTCTCTTGTTTTGTTAACATCTTAATCACTTTATAGGCAAATTGTTGTCTGCCATGTATGTCGTTTTCTATCTGGCTAATAAAATTCTCCCATGAATTCTGATGTCCTCTTCTTGTAATTGCCTTTGCGATGTTTCTTTTTTCTTTATAGCTTTGTCTTGATTCTTCAGTTTTATTTTGTAGAAACCTTTTATACGCTGCTTTTTTGTTGTCAATAGCTTGTTTAATTTCTTCATTCCATATTCTTAGGCCAATTTTTCTTCTATATTTATTTCTTCTTCCGATTGCTTCTTCTGCTGCTTCTTTGATTGCTTTAATTATATTGGACCATTCTTTATCTATATGTTCTTCTACTTTTGTATCTTCTAGGCAAATGTTTAATCTTTCTTGATAAAGCCTCCTGATACTAGGTTCTTGAAGTAGGTTTATTTTGAAAACAGTTTTATTTTGTTCCTCGTTTGCCCTTATTTTTGATTTTTTCCATCTTGTCCATAATTCTATTTTAGATATCGCTAAATAGTGACCGGAGGATATATCACATCCCCTGTAAACTCTAGTATGTATAATCTGTGATATTAATTTTTTATTTACCATAATATAATCAATTAATGATCTTTGACCACGTGCATTCCATGTATATTTATATGAACATCTTTTGTTCAAAAAAATGTATTTGTTATCCTCAGTTCATTAAAAGTTGCAAACTGTCGTGATTGTTTACCATTTTCATTAATGTGGTCTTCTCCAAATTTTCCTACAGGTTTAGAAATAGGTTGTTTCCCAACTCTTGCATTTAAATCTCCAGCAATGATCATATATTGAGTTTTGCTTTTATTTACTTCTTCTTGTAATTGTTCATAGAATTCTAAAACCTCTTCCTTTTTTCCCTCTTCAGGACTATACACTCCCACAACAATTAGATGTCCTCTGGGGATTTTAAACGTTACTTGTGTAATTCGTTCATTAATAAAAGTATAGTGTTCAATTCTCTTTGTCCATTTTTCATCAATTAATATTGCTACTCCTTTTGCTGCTCTTTGTTTTAATGAAACCCCACTATATACTAAAGTGTATTTCCCTATCTTTTCTGTACCTTTTAATTTCTTTTTAGTTTCAGTAAGTACCGTTATATTTACCTTCATTGTTTCTATTTCTTTTACTAATTCTTCTTCTTTTGTGGATATTCCTCTCACATTCCATGTTCCTATTTTTAATGGTTCTGCAATTCCAAATCGTGCGTCCTTTTTCTTTTGCTGTGGTCGAAATCCGATATTGTCAATCCGGCTATTATTTTGAGGCTGTTCAGTATGTAAATGTTTCACTCTGGCCGCGGTACGAACGCTGCGCAGAGCTAGTTCAGTGGTGGGGCTGCCACCTCTCTGCTCCTGAACTCGCAGATGCTTTTCGAGCATTTACCCTAGATGTGTTGTCTTCACCTCGACTTTCGAGTCACATCCACCCGTTGTGCCAGTTTTGGTCCACCCCGAGTATTTTATTTCCTCGGTACCACCTATATCTAGGAGGCATTCCCCGAACCGCCACCTGGGGAGGCGCCGATGGGGGATTGGCACTGAACCCCTCACGGGAGCATTGACATCAATAACGTTAAGTTTATGATTGATGTCGTCTTTCAATTCCTGAACTTTGTGTGGATTTGTTTCATAGATCTTGCTCATAGACCTGGTTTCGCAATCAATAACTACAAATTGATATACCTGAAGAAGTGTGTGCTACAAGTCTTGTGTCTTTATCGGAGTCATATGGAGACGCCAAATATCAAGCTAGTAAAAAAAGTTCACGTGAACAGGGTCTGAAAATCATTATTGCTAGGTTACAAGTTCAATTGAAGGTGACAAAAATTACTGAAACAGCTTCTTCCCTAAGTCTGGTTTCCATGCTATCACAAATTCCCGAGTGTTTCGCATTTGGTCAAATTTAGTGTAGTCAGGCTCTCTCAGAGTATCAATATCCGGTACGTCAGTTGCATAAACCAGGGACATTAAATGTCCCCAGATGAATTCTAAAGAAGATCGAGCAGACCATGCAATGAATTTCCTGCGATAAATCCTTCTATACATCCTCATTTGAAAAATTATGTATTAAGCAACTACAATAAGCCGGTATACCATCGCGTAAAACCCATTTTTTTGGGGTTACGTTCAGAGCTACATTATCATCAATTAAGTTATGCAACTCATTTCTGACAAATTGTAGATACATCTCTGTATTTAAGCGCAGAGGAAGGAAATAGGGACCACTCGTGATGCTTAGGCAGAACTGTTAATGTCTGTCCTGTACTTCATGTAGGTCCGGCTTTGAACAACCCAAAGAATGGTTAGAACCGGAACGGAATCGTAGGAGAGACCTGTAACCGACCACGGTTTCTAGGTAGGATGATATTGCAGTACTTTGTCAAGGCCCAAGAAAATTGTAGATACATCGCGAATAAATCCAAGATCATCAATGAACAAGGTGGTTGCCAAGAAATGCATGAATATTTCAGAAAATGCGATGCTAGAAATTTCTTCTTGATAAAAAAATCCGCCACATTTAATCCTAGTGCCCGGTGAAGGGCACAAAAAATTTTTATTCAACATTCTCCAAATAATGTTCCCTTCATCAACGCATCTTGTGATAACTGATGGGTTTGCATCTATATCACGTATTCTTCATGGTCAATGCTTCGTACCCTGATGGTCTCCCAGCACCCAAGTGCCACACTCTCTCTCAGACGTTGCTGAATTCGTGAATATGCTTGTCACAAGGCACTGCCTGTCGTGGTACCTTTTTTTGCATAAAGCTCACGTGTTCGTGTTGCATTTCCATCTACAAAGGCATGAGTGTGGTGCATGTCGGTCTGTTCATTCACAATTTCTTCGGTCTTTCGTACTCTACAACAAATATAAAAACGAACAAACACAACTATAAAACAACCAGCGGACAACAATTTAATTCAATTAATAATGCACGGCTCTACTAAAAGAATCCATCAGCGGACAACACTTAATTCAAATAATAACATTGTAACAACGACACGGGCTGCCGTCTGACCTAATCGGGGTTGTCTTACTTATCTGCAGTTACAGGAAAAGTTTCCAGGAACTGAATTAATACTCTTAGGAGATTTTAACGCGAGGTTAGGAGGGGAGAATATTTCTCTAACGGGGGGTCATCAATGGGGGCAGGAATTCCGCGAAGGTCAACGAAAGAGCAAGGATAGTTTTATTAATGGGGAGGGCAGACAATTACTTGCTTTCTGCGATGCCTTCTCTATAGAAATAATGAATGGCAAGTACGGTGAGGATCGAGAGGGAGAATTCACTTTCAAAAATGAAAATGGGGGTAGTGTAATAGATTTTATTTTAATAAGTCAGGGTTTAATTGGCAGAATAAAAATTTTTGGGTGGGGGATCGTAACGAGTCACATCACTGTCCGGTTGTCCTGAAACTGAATATAGAGACGGCCATAGTGGCGCATGCACCTGAAGAGGGGCAGGGGTACGAAGGGAGATTCATTAGTAAATTTATATGGAAACCGATAGAAAAAGAAGTATTTGTTGATAAATTAGAAAGAAGATTAGGGGACAGGAACGCAGGCACAGCGGAGGAACTAACGCATATAATAGCAACGGCTGCGGGGACAATGAAAGTCCAAATGCATGATAAGGTAAAACGATTCAATGGTTGGTATGACCAGCAATGCAGAGCTGTAAAAAAACAAGCAGAGGAGGCTCTGTCAAAATTCAGAAGGGGGGGGGGAGATGACATTAGGAAAATGTTTACAAAAAAGCGAAGGGAGTATAAGCATCTCTTACGGGAAAACAGAACTACGTGGCAAGACAAAATTACTCAGAAAATTAGTAATATGTTAACACGGGGGGATAACGCTGAGATGTGGCAAGTAGTAAAACATTTAAGAGGAAACCGTCAGGCGCCCAACGAAATTTCTCCCAGAAAATGGGCAATGCATTTTATGGGAATATTCGGGAAAGGTGAAAGGGAAGGAATTTTTATAAAGGAAGTGCAAATTTTGGGAAATCTTGAGATCCCAATACTGGACGAAGAAATATCAGCACGAGAAACAGCACAGGCGCTGAGGAGTCTGAAGGAAGGCAAAGCTCCAGGGTTGGATGGGCTGCCCCCGGAAGTTTTTAAAGCCGCAGCCAATGTTAATGAGTTTGGTAGGAGTATGCTCCAGATATGTAACAGATTGTTTATTGAGGGGAATTACCCTACCTGTTGGGGAAAGGGCATTACTCTTCCCATTTATAAAGGGAAGGGAACTATTGGAAATCCGGATAACTATAGGGGGGTTACTCTTTTGCCAATTATGGAGAAAATTTATTGTAGAGTGTTATATAACCGAATAAAGGACTGGGAATCTAAATTTGACAAACTTTCAAAATTTCAAATGGGTTTCAGAGAAGGACACAGTACCATAGATGCCGCTTTTATATTAGGCACTTTAAGGACAAAGCAACTGTTAGCTAAGCGGGGAAAGCTTCATTGTGCTTTTGTGGACTTCAAGAAGGCATTTGACTCTATTAATCGAAATGCATTATGGTACAAACTAGGCAGAAAGGGGTTATCAAGTAAAATGGTTAGAGCATTGCAGGCAATGTATCAAAATGTCGAATTCTGTGTAAAGTACGACAGAAACAGAGTGTCCAAGAGCTGCCGAAGCTATAGGGGAGTGAGGCACGGTTGTATTTTATCTCCCTTGCTATTTAATCTCTTTGTGGATGATATTACTGATACAATGATAGCAGAGAATATTCAAGCGTCAGTAGAAGCAGATTTGCAGATCCCAACACTTTTATACGCAGACGATTTAGTATTGTGCTCTACGACAGTAAACGGATTGCAACGAGGACTGGACAAACTTAAGAACTATTGCGATGAATGGCTACTTACAGTTAATGTGAATAAGACTAAGGCAATGACTTTCAAAAAAGGGCTGTGTTTATAGAAGGGAGGAGACTTCGACATATGCAGGACAGATACTGGACAATGTTAAATCTTTTGTGTACTTAGGACTCACATTTACTATGAACGGAAAATGGACAAAACACATTGACATTACGAAACACAAGGCAAGGGTGAAAGTGGCGGAAGCTCTCCGGATTCGCTGCAGAATTCCGAATATCTCCATAACCTTAATGGAAACTGTATACGGAGCGACAGTTAGATCCACGATGACATACGGAGGAGAAATATGGGGGTGGGAACAAACAGGGAATCTGATCAAGTGAGGACCCAATTTTTGAAAGGAATTCTGGGTGTAGGGAGGGGTACGGCAAACTGAGGAATAATGAGGGAATTCGGGACACATAGTGAAACGATAGAGTGCAAAATCAGAGCAGTTAAATATTGGATGAGAATCGTTCACGGAAACCAATTTCTAATTAGGGTAGTCTGCTACTGTGAATAGTTGCGAATGGAAGGTAATTTGACGTGGGCATCAAAATTAAAGAAAGGGTTGGAAACCATTGGGATGGGATGGGATGGCATTTGGAAGTACTTGGAGAAAAATTAAGAAACGTCTCTGTGATATTGACAGACAGCAAATAATTGCGCAATGCACAGAGAAGGTGTCATTAGAAGTACAGTCTGGGCTGAAATCGGAGTGGGGTATGGAGCAATACATCAAAACAGGTACCAAAATCATTAGAGAGGGGCTCGCGTGGATTAGACTAGGAGCATGGAGGAGCACGAAAATTTCTGACGAGAATGGTACGAGAATCTGTCCCATTTGCGAGGAGGAATAGTCGTGGACTCACATCTTGGCAAGATGTAGGGGTACGGAGGAATGGCGGGAGAAATATTTGCCGCGATTTTTACCACTGCGAATGTAGGGATAGAAGCATGTTGGACGCTACTGGCAGGCACGGAAAACATGGACGGGCTAGGTAGATTTATACTTAAGGCAAGACAGCTGAGATCTGAGGAGGCTGCCAATAGAGAAGAGGGGGGATAAGATCAACTAAACAAAAGTGACTACAATGTTCTACATACATATATATATATTATGTCATACTTAGGTCACTGTTGTGCTACATTTGTATATATTATGTGTATATATGTCTTTTAAGTGTAATTATCTATTATAAGAGGGTGCATTTATGAAGGTGTACTCTGTGCTGTAAATTTAAATTGCTATATTTGAATATCTTTGTATCTTTATTTTCGGATTCACTCTTAATTTTATTGTTGTTTAATATTGCTTTTGACTGTGTATTTCCTTTGTCTTTTTATTTTCGTGTTTACTCTTTTAATTCTTTGTTGTGGTTGTTGTTTTAATATTGCTTGTAATGTGTATTACAAAAGCACGTACGATCTGTGGACCCGTGCGACTGTTGAAATTATATGTATGATATTGCTATGTTAATAAATACACTTATTCATTCATTCATTCATTCATTCATTCATTCATTCATACTTATCTGCAGTTCAACCAAAACATCCTGAAAGTTTCTTATTACGATTTCGAGAATAGTCTTTTGAATTGTGATTTCCGGTGACTTCGACGATTGGAACATTTTGAGTTTGGCTATGGGGGTATATAAGGGGACCGTCATGTACCGGCAAGGGACCTGAAAATTCAACCTAGTGAGTGACAAGCGATAAATCAGTGAAATGAAAGCAGTTAATAAGTGTACAATACACACTGAAGTGGATTGTGAGTTGTGACTCAGTGACTCAGTTATTTTGTGTACCAAGTGTGTGACGTTAGTATTAAACGTATAACATGATATATTAAGTTGAGTGTCTTAGGGCCGGATTCATAATCGAGACTTGAAATTATAGGCGCTCGGTAAGGGTGTGAAGAAGTTACTTAAAGAAGTTTGCAATTCACAGACAACATTCAAAAGGTGTTTCATCTAGAAGACGTACCAATATGCAAACATCAATAAGGTCAATTCTATTCTTGCATTTTGACTGCTACATACAATGCATCTGTTGACTGCAAACTAAGTCTTTTTTTTTTTATTAGTATTGTAAAGTTAATGCTTCATTTTATTAGGAGAAATAACAAAGGTAACAATACAGGCGAGTTGCTCACGGGCGAAACGTTCTCAACAGTAGGAGCTTTTAATTTGTTTTGGTTAGACTGTATCAAAAAAAAAAGAAGAAGTATTTTCAGAAAAACGTTCGTGTGTGTGAGTGTGTGTCCGTGTGCCTGTGAACACGATAGCTCAAAAACGAAAAGTCGGTAAAATACCAAACTTGATATTTAAGTTTAGTATCTTCCAGAGATGCAACACGAAGGTTTTGAGAAAAATCTCCCTACCCCAAACTAACCTTTACATAGGAAAAAATTCGAAAATTTATTTTCTCAAAAATAGCTCTAACGATTTTGATTAAAATACCGTATATTAAAGATAATTATATGGCAAATAAATCGTATATGTTGACTTTTCTAGTAATAGCCTCTAAAGACCTCTTTATTCTAAATGGATTTTGCTGAATTTTGCGTAACTGGTAAACCGTAAAGACAAAAACGTACTACACAAAAAATGTAGATCACGTTAAAATACACAATTTATGTCATATACATTTTTTTCGTGGAATTGACAATTTCTGAGATATTCCTTATTTGTTTCGGATTTGACATACTAAACTTTTCTCACACGGAAAGTTGTAAACTCCAGGCCCTGCATAGAAAAGGATTTCAACCACGTGGCAACCAGCTTTTAAAAGATTTGACTATCGTTTTAATCTAATGTATTCCCTTATTTCCCTTCTACTTACGAGCAAATAAATAATTAACATATTTTCTGCTAATAGTTAATCCCGATTATCACAAAGTAGATAGAAGAATAAACTTTTTACTTTCTCTATACGCACTATGTGCATATTGTATAGAGAAGGTATTGTAATGCACCCAAGAATTCGATACCGAGATTACAACGGAAATAAATGCTTTGAGACTCCCTGAATCCTAAAAAAAGGATTTTTAGAAAAATGTCCGTGTGTGTGTGTGTTTGTGGGCAGCATAGCTCCAAAACGAAAAGACCGTTGAGTACCAAACTTGGTATTTAAGATTGGTATCTTCCAAGGATGCGACACGAAGATTTTCAAGAAACCCCCCCCCCCGTCCCCAACTACCCTTTACATGGAACTTTTTTCGATAATTTTCATTTTCTTAAAAATGGCTCTGACGATTTTGAATAAAATATCAAATATTAAAGATATTTACCTGACAAATAAAATGTATATCTTGAACTTTCTGGGAATAGCCTCTGAAGATTACTTTATTCTGGATACATTTTACGGAATTTTGCATAACTGCTAAACGTAAGAGATGGACAAAAACTTAAATGTAGAGGACATTAAAACGTACAATTTATGTCATATTAATTTTTTTCGTGGAGTTGATCGTTTTTGACATATTCCTTGTTTTTGATTTCAGCTTTGAAAAACATACTTTTCTCATACAGGAATTTGTCAGCTCCTGTCCATACAAACAAAGGAACTTCAGTCACATAGCAACCAGCTTTTTATTATCAGTTTAGCCTATAGTACTCCCTTATTTCCCCCCTACTTATAAGGAAGCAAATAATAAGACTATAGATGCACACTCTTTCTAGCAATAATTTGTTGCAGAGATGTAGAGAAAGTCATGTGAATGGAACGCATAAAATTATTGTGTTAACAACTAGTGCAGAATACGCCACTGCTTGCATTTAACAAAGAAAAGCTAGGTGAATGACATTTCACCTAAAACGCATGAACAATTCTCATTTTATAGCAATGCTGCCGGAAAAAATCTGATGTGTTACATTAACATGACCTTCTCTACATCTCTGCAACAAATGATTGCCAAAAAGCTTATGATTCTATTTACTTCATGCTAAATGAGAAAAAAATAGAAATAATCTGAAACTAAAAACAAGGAATATCTTAAAAACGACCAACTCCACGAAAAAAAATTATGTAACATAATTTGTATGTTTTAATGTGCTCTACATTTTCTGTGTGGTAAGTGTTTGTCCATTACTTACGGTTTAACAGTTATGCAAAAATCCGTAAAATTCATCCAGAATAAAGGAGTCTTCAGAGGCTATTCCCAGAAAATTCAAGATATACATTTTATTTGTCAAGTAAATATCTTAAATATACAAGATTTTAATCAAAATCGTTAGAGCCATTTAAAGGGTAGTTTGAGGTGGGGTGATTTTTCTCAAAATCTTCGTGTCGCATCCCTGGAAGATTCTAAACTTAAATACCAAGTTTGGCATTTTACCGACTTTTCGTTTTTGAGTTATCGTGTTCACTGATTCACGGACACACACGGACCTTTTTCTGAAAATGCTTTTTTTGGTTACAGGGGAATCTAAAACCCGGTAAAATCTCGGTATTGAATTTTTGGGTGGAGTGCAATGCCTTCTATATACACTATGTACATAGTAGTGTAGAGAAAGTAAAACATAAAAGGAAATTGTAATGTGTAAATGCACAATTGACCCAAAGTGAAAGTGAAATTGAAATTTTATTTATATTTGAACGTGAAAATAACAGAAAATGCAGTTGTTTGTGGCTACGTGCGGTTATGTTTTAATATAAAGGGAAAATGTCTTTGACTATTATTAAACGTTTAAAGTAATAGTGAAGTAATGATAACTCATTCTCCACAAAAACGTGGAAGCTCTACCTGTTAAACCTTGGTTCACATCCAAAAAATACTTAGGTTTATCACTTTCATGCTTACTATAGCATCTGTCTAGGCGCACCGACTCACTTTCATGCTTACTATAGCATCTGTCTAGGCGCACCGACTGGTTAGACCTCTCGCCTCTCACCTGATGGCCCGGGTTCGATCCCAAGAGACCGCATGTGAGAATTTTGGTGGACAAAGAGGCGCAGAGGCGAGTTTTCTCCAGGTTATCTGGTTTGCCCTGCCATCATCATTCCACCGGGACTCCATCTTAATTCCATATATCATCAGCGTCATCGCCTGCGGTGCCAGTAGTCAAAGCGGGTATTAAACACCATCTAAAACAAAACAAAAGTTCTGTCTACAACGTTAATATGAATAAAATTAAATGAAAAAAAAGGTTTTATTGCTGGAAAGATTAGTTCTTACCCAAGGAATAATAAATAGCACTTTTACTGCTGTTTGTAAAATGGTGTAATCTTTACACGAAAGTGATATTACTATTTTACATTCAGTAAAAAACTCCTGAAAATATCTCTAATAATGACACGAAACAGGTCATTAGAAGCAGGTAGCAATCAGCTTCATTGTGCTAGAAATGGTTCACTAATGGAACATTAATAGTAAAAATCCGATGTGTTCAGTTCACATGATTTTCTCTACTTCCCTGTAGCAAATTATTCCTAAAAGCTATTCTTTAATCGTACTAATCGAGATAAACATTAGCAAAACTTGTCTTAGTGCTTGCTTCCTTGTAAGTACGAGGTAAATTAGGGTACACACTGGGCTAAAACGATAATCAAATATTATAAAATCTTATTATGTGATTGCAGTTCATTCTAATTGCATGGTCAAGAGCTGACTTCCTGCATGAAAGGACTTTAACTATTTTAAAATTATTACCAATAAAAAGGAATATCTCGAAAATAGTTAACCCTACAAAAATGATATATGACACATATTGTATGTTTAAACAAGTTCTAAATTTTTTGTTTAGGTATTTTTTGGCTACCCCTCACGTTACAATTTACGCAAAGGTCATTTAGAATGAAGAATACTCCAAGGCTATTCCCAGAAAAATCGATTTGGAAATTTTATTTTCCATGATACTATCTTTAATGTATGGTATTTTAATCAATTCATTAAACCTATTCTTAAAAAAATCATAATTTTCTAAATTTTTTCGATGTAACGAGTAGTTTGGGATGGGCGTATTTTCTAAAAAGTCTTCGCGTCGCATCCTTGAAAAATGTTGAAATCGAATATCCAGTTTTGTATTGAACCGACTTTTCATTTTTGAGTTATCCATCTCTTGATGGGAACGAATTAGAAATTAATTACTTTTACTAAAAATTTTCATCAATTAATAAAAAAGCCGTTAACTCGGCCTGGGTTAAAAGAATACATTTTCCTTATATGGCAACAAATTTCATACCTTTGGCATATTTTGTATCAATAAATGTCATACCTTTGTATCAGCTTTGAATAAATCCAGTAAGATCGTCCATTCCAGTCAGTATTGCTTCAAAGTATCGAACGAATATAACCGCTCTTGGGAATTTTAGATCACACGCTTTGATTCGTACAATTTAATGGTTGCATACAAAGCAAGGCACACGTTGTCCCGTTGGTTTGCATCTCTATTCCAAACAATACACGACTCCAAGAGCTCTAGGTGCAATTAGTTTTACTTTCTGTAATACATATGCACACAACACTACATGTAGATAGAGAAGGTCAACCAAAAATATGATGTCGAAATTTCACAGGAAATATACGTTTTGAAGTCTCCTAAGTCTTAAAGAATCATTTCTAGTAAAAGTTCCATGTGCATGTCTCTGGAACAGCATAACTCAAAAACGAAAAAGACCAAAGTACCAAACTTTGTATTTAAGTTTAGTTTCTTCCAAGGACGCGAAATGAAGACTTTTTGGATAAACCCCTCTTCAATCTACCCTTTCCTCTTCGATTACCTCAAAATAGCTCTAGCAATTTTAATTTAAATGCCGTATTTTAAAGATAGTTTCATGACAAGTAAAATTATATTTTGAACTTTCTGGGAATATGTTTGAAGTCTTCTTCAGTCTGTATGGTTTTAACATGATTCTAAATCGTGTGAGATACACAAAAGCTTGCTACACAAAAATATAGATTTCGCCAAATCACTGAATATAAGTTCTATACATTTTTGTTATGGAGCTAACCGTTTCCGAGATATTCCCTTTTATTGATTTAATTTTAAAATAATTATACTTTTCTTAAACCAAAGCTATCTGTATTGCTTTGTTTTACTTCTGGTCACGCAAAGAAAACGGAATTGCAACGGCAATCGCATAGCGACAGTTTTTAAAACACTTGACTTTCGCTTTAGCCTTAGTGTATTCTCTTAGTCCTCTTCTACTTACAAGAAATTAAATGATAAGGCCATTCCGCTAATGTTTATGTCGACTAGCATGAAGTAGATAGAATAATAATATATATTTTTATTGTTTCATTTAAATGGCGCCCTTTAACATCTAAGGTCATGTTGGGGGCTCTGCATTAGAAACAACTCGTTGTCTGTAGGTTCTTTACGTGGGTTTCAATAGTTTTATTTTCCTCACAAACATTCACTCTCACGTACATACTTCCAGACTCTGTGAGAGATAGGGAATAATTCTGGTTAAAGAAAAATTCCCCGTTCCAGCCGGGAATTGAACCTGGGACCTCCGGGGGAGAAGTCAGCACACTGACCACTCGACCACGGAGGCAGTCAAGAATAATATTTTGTTAGAAGTTTGTTTGCCAGATGTAACTTCAGATTTTTTGAACCGTTGACTGATGGTATTCCTGCCAAATTCCGTGACTCTGTAGTCGTAGAGCATGGAAAACTGCGATCAGAGGATGAAATTGTCAGTGGTGAAGTTTGCTGCTCTGAAGAGTATTTTCTTGCAGTATTAACCATTGCTTCTGAATGGTATTCTCAGCGCTAGATAGATATACTAAATTGAATATGCAAAGCATTTCTCTAACATAAATCCTCCAACCACCAAAATCTGCTCATCAGGATGCTTCGTACTCAAGTCATTCATTGCACGTTCCAGGACTAAAGCTCGCCCTACTTGGACTCTGAAGACGCTCAAGAGACGCTCCACTCTAGGTGTTCTAGCCACGAGTTTGAAGTGCCTCTTTATTTTCTTGAAGACATTTTATAAGTTAATGTCACGCTACATTTACTATCGACTTTAAATGATATCGAATTATATCAAATACTATCAAAGCATTGGGCACACCTGCATTTTATGTTATGAGTAATCTGTTTTTCTTGCTGCTCATGGTTTTTAAGACTGGGAGTAAAATGTTAACTTTCGATATTACAATACATTTACATGTACGCAGGTATAGAGAAGCACTTTATCATACCCAAAAATTCTTTACCGGGATTTTAATGAAAATACATGTTTTGAGACTCTCTGAATCCAAAAAAGTGTTATTAGAAAATGTCCCTGTCTGTGGGCGCCTAAAAAACTGAAATCCATTATGCACCAAACTAGATATTTAAGGTCATTATCCTCCAGGGATGTGACACGAAGATTTTCAAGAAAATCCCCCTCAAACTTTTACATGGAAAAAATGTCGACAATTTTGATTTTCTCAAAAACGGTTTCAACGATTTTGATTAACAAACATACCGTATATTATACATGTTTACATGACAAATAAAATTTATATCTTGAATTTTCTGGGAATAGCCTCTGAAGACCTCATCTTTGTGGATGACTTTTGCATAAATGGTAAACCTCAAGAAATAGACAAAAACTTATTACAAAAAATGAAGATCTCGTCAAAACAGAAAATTTATGTTATATGCATTTTTTCATGGAGTTGACAATTTCCGAGATATTTCTTGCTATTGGTTACAGTTTTAAAATACGGGAATTTGTTAACTGCTGGCAATGGAACGAAACAGATTTCAATCCCATAGCAACCAGCTTTTAAATGATTTGACTGTCGCTTTAGCTTTATGTATTCCGTTATTTCCCTTCTACTTACATGCAAGAAAGAGGTAAGACCATTTCTGCTAATGTTTGTCTCGATTGGCATTAAGTAGACAGAAGAATAAGCTTTTAAACAATAATTTGTTACAGAGAAGTAGACAAAGTTGTGTGAATGGAAACACATCAGATTTTTAGAAAAAGGTCTATGTGCCTGTGGTACATGTGTGTGTGTGAGCATAACCAAAAAAATCTTATGTGTTCCATTCACATGACTTTCTCTATATCACTGCAACAAAGCATTCTATTTACTTCATCTAATGGAGCAAAAATTAGCAGAAATAGTCTTATTACTTGCTTCCTTGTTAGTAGAAGCGAAATAAGGGGGTACCATAGGTTAAAGTGATAGTCAAAAGCTGGTTGACCTGCGACTAAAGTTCCTTTGTTTGTATGGACACGAGTTCACAAAGTCGTGTATGAGAAAAGTCTTTATAGCTGAAAAAAACAAGGCATATCTAAAAAACAATCAACTCCACGAAAAAATGTATATAACATAAATTGTGTGTTTTAAGGTGCTCTACATTTGTTGTGTGTTAAGTTTTTGTCCATCTCTTACAGTTTAGCAGTTAAGCAAAATTCCGTAAAATTGACCAAGAATAAAGTAGTCTTCAGAGGCTATTCCCAGAAAATTAAAAATATACATTTTATTTGTCATGTAAATATCTTTAATATACGATATTTTAATCAAAATCGTTACAGCCATTTTTTAGAAAATCAAAATTTTCGAAAAAAGTTCCATGCAAATGGTAGTTTGGGGTGGGGGACTTTTCTGAAAATCTTCGTGTCGCATCCCTGGAAGATACTAAACTTAAATACCAAGTTTGGTATTTTACCGACTTTTCGTTTTTGAGTTATCGTATTCATAGACACACGGACACACGGACTCACAGACACACGGAAACACACACACGGACCTTTTTCTGAAAGTACTTTTTTTGGATACAGGGGAGCCTAAAACATATATTTCCGGTGAAATCTCGGTATCGGATTTTTTGGTGGAGTGCAATACCTTCTCTGTACACTATATACATAGCACGTATAGAGAAAGTAAAACGAAAAAATCAGATAAATACCAAACTTGGTATTTAGATTCATTATCTTCCAAGAATGCGGCGCGAATATTTTCGGGAAAATCCCTTTACATGGAACATTTTTTGAAAAATTTAATTTTCTCAAAATGGCTCTAATGATTTTGATTAAAATACCATATGTTTAATATACTTTCATGACAAAGGAAATGTATATTAATTTTCTGAGAATATCCTCCGATGACCTGTTCATTTTGGATTACTTTTGTATAACTCTTTAACTGGAAGAGATATACAAAAGCTTGCTACACAAAAAATATAATTCTCGACAATACACACACACTTATGTCATAAACATTTGCTTTTGTAAAGTTAACTGTTCCCGCGATATTGCTTGTTATTGGTTTTAGTGTTGTTTTTTTTCTCAGCTTTAACAAATTAAGCTTTTCTCAAGCAGGAAGTCAAGTTTTGTTTCATATCTTTTTTGTTTTACTCCCAGGAATACAAAACAGAACCAAATATTAATTGTTTCACATAGGGATGAGCTTTTAAAATAGTTGACTATCGCTTTAGCCTAGTGTATTCCCTCATTCCCTTTACTTATAGGGAACTAACTTGTAAGGCAATTTCTTCTAATGTTTATCTCGATTGCAATGAGGTAGACAGCAAAATAAACTTATATAAAGATAGTTTGTTACAGAATATACTGAGAAAGTCACGTGACTTTCTGTATAGATAGTCCTTTCTGAAATTTGTACTGTGTTTAATTGATGTTATATTAATATAAATACCACGTTTTTTTGAAATTGATAAATATTTTGCGATTATATATTATTTGATAATTTTGTTATAATATATTATAGCATCAAAATCTTGCATACACCTCATAATTTGAGAAAACGGTTGGCATTTATAATTGATACCTTGAACCACACATAGTAACTTTAGGAGTGGACATTTCAAAATTTGATTAATGTTTATGGTATATTTTCAATAGGTTAGAAATGTAAATCTCTAAAATTAATACTTTTTGTAAAAATTATGTTTTTGAAAAAGTATTATTGGTGTTAGAATAATTTTGTCATCTGTAATATTGCAATAGACATTTCTAAATATTTGAGAAAATTTTAATTGTATTTAAACAAAAACTGAGACGCGCGGATGATTTTGAAAGTGAGAAAATATAGTTTTGAGAAAAAAAACGCTTTTTTATAAAACAGTATGCTAGGAAACAGGTTTAATGTACGATCTTTAAATGGCTGTAGATCCCGAAGCAAGCGGAGCACAGACAATGTTGATTCTCAATGGATACTCAAGGGTTCCAACAACCATTTGTTATAAAAAGATACGAGGATTGGAACTTAAATAGTGGAAACTATTTATTTACAGCAAAAGAGATACAGGTTACCAAGTTTTATTGTTCTTTAAAGTAGTCACTAGCATTGTCCCTTTGCCAGTGATGTAGAAGATGTAACATCCTTTAGCATAACCTGTTGTTCTGATAGTTCGAATGCAGCGGTCTACTGCTTGACGAATCTCTGGAACAGGTTGAAGTGAATGCCATGAAGTGGTTCATCCTTCATCTTCGGAAACAAGCTAAAATCACGAGGGCTTTACTCGCTGTCTTTTTCTCAAAGCTGGTCGCGTTGGCGGCTTGGTTTGTAGGAACGTAAAGCGTTAGGATAACACAATAACATCCGTACACGAGAAGGGCCATACTTTCATATGCTGGAGTTCTGTCCAACTGTCAATGTTTCCAACTTGGGATATGGACCTTTGATATCTTCGGCAACACTTCTGCAGAACCCACCCATCATTTTGCACGGCAATGTTCGGCCTCATACAGCGCAAACTGTGATAGATTTGTTGGATGAAGTTGGGAAGTCTTGCACCATTCACCATACTCCCAGGACCTAAACCCTTGTGACTTTGACTTGATGCGGGAGATGAAGGAACCATTTCGTGGCATTCGCTTCAAACTTAACAAGATATTCTTCAGGCACCAGACCGCTCCGTTCAAACTATCAACACAACAGGCGCTGCTAAATGTATACTAGACTTCCACATTGCTGTCAACAAGTTGTATACAATGCTGGCGACTACTTTGAAGGGCAGTAAAACTTGGTAACGTGTATCTCTTTTGTATCAATTATAAATAAATATTTGCCACTATTAAAGTTCCAACCTTCGTATATTTGATTTTTGACCGATTGTAGTTAAAATTTCACCCCCAGTGACCCTTAATTTCAATACAAAATCGGAAAGTGCTAAAAAATTTGTGAATTGTATTTTGCAGCATTGATCTGCTAAAATTTTAATGTCTCTAACATATGCTTATATTTTGCCGGAAATATTGATTTGAAGTCTCCAGAGGGAAAAAACTGCACATTTAGAAAGAGCTCTATTTGCGAGTCCGTGTTCGCAAACGGCATACTCTTGTTCTTTTTTCTGGAATTACTCTCCTTTTTACCGAGCCAGATGTCTCAGGCATTTCTGCTGGGACTGGCATGCGGAAGGTCATCGGATGGATTCCCCTGATCCATGGGTTTTTTGGGATTTCTTTGGGTCAGTAGGGAATACTGGAGAGAATTTTTCATTTCCTCGACATTCCTTTCTTTCAGTTCATCTTCATTTCATTCTAGCCGGTCTCTTTCAGGTTTGCAAGTATCGATGAGGAATGCGGCAGAGATACCATTTTGTGGAGGTTACTACGTTCTGGAAATACAACTCTCGGCGGCGAAATGGCGCTATTGGTTGTTTTCGGATTCAGGTGGTCTGTCTGGGATTGAGCCACGGGATCCTGGCGTTCCCCGCGTCGAGATGAACTGCTTGAGAACTGTTAGGGACTCACCACGACGGCTCTCTTCCTGTTCGGATGTCGATCGCCCTCTGAAATTACACCCATCTCATCCTTCCTCCAGTGGTCTGGTGTTCAATAAGCCCACAACAGTAGTGTAGTATACCCTCTGTAACATACACAACATACACATACACCACTATTTTGTAGAACTTACAACCCCAAGGACTTATAAGCCAATAGGCTAGTAGCCTCTCGAGAAGCAAGCAAATACAGGTTGTACATAAATGAATATCGGGGTTTTAACTCTTTATAATATTTATTGCATTCAACTTACAGTTATAAAGGATATGTCAAATGAAAAAGCAACTCAAACAGTTTTGTTTGTTGGCACAAGTGCGCATGTGCGTGCAATGTTTCTGCCGCAATCCGCTAGAGAGCGGTAGTAGCAAAGATGGCGACTAGTAAACAGAAAGCGTTTTGTGTTTTGCAGTTTGCAAAGACCGAATCTGTAGTTACTGTGCAACGTGCGTTCCGTAGTAAGTTCGGTTGTGATCCTCCTAGTGATAAAAACTTTCGTAGATGGTATAATCAGTTTGAAGATACCGGCTACCTTTGTAAAGGGAAGAGCACGGGACGACCAGGAGTAAGTGAAGAGACTGTTGAGCGAGTGAGAGAGTCGTTCACTCGTAGCCCAAAGAAATCAGTCCGGAAGGCTAGTAGTGAATTACAAGTTCCTGTGTTGACTGTTTGGAAAGTTGTAAGAAAACGCTTATAGTTACGTCCTTACCGTTTACAGATATTACAGGCTCCAAAGCCGACAGACCACGGGTTACGTGCCAAATTCGCAAACGACATGTTTCATGATAATTTTGTGGATCGTGTTGTCTTCAGTGATGAATCGACCTTTCACCTTAGTGGACATGTTAACACTCATAATGTGCGCATCTGGGGCTCAGAAAATCCTCACGAGATGGTACAAATGCAACGAGATTCCACTAAAGTGAATGTTTTTTGTGCCGTATCCCGGCGAAAAGTTTATGGGCCTTTCGTTTTTGGTGAACCTACTGTAACTGGCACTTCTTACCTTGATACACTAGAGCAATGACTCTTCCCTCAGTTGGAAGAAAATGAGCAAGAGAACTTCATTTTCCAGCAGGATGGTGCGCCACCTCACTGGCATAACGAAGTACGTGATTGGTTGAACGTCACTGTACCCGAGCGCTGGATAGGCCGCTAGGGTCTCAATGACAGGGTTTGCTATGCATGGCCTCCACGTTCTCCTGACCTAACGCCATGCGATTTTTACCTTTGGGGCTTCATCAAGGATCATGTGTACGTGCCTCCGATACCAGCTGACCTCCCTGAATTAAGAAACCGGATTGAAGCAGCTGTTGCTACAATTACTGAATACACACTTATCAACGTTTGGGAAGAACTGGGCTATAGACTTGATGTGTGCCATGTGACAAAGGGTAGTCACATTGAACATTTATAACCTTCTTGGTAAAACTGTTTGAGTTGCTTTTTCATTTGCCATATCATTCATAGCTGTAAGTTGATGTAATAAATATTATAAAGAGTTAAAACCCCGATATTCATTTATATACAGGATCATAGCATATCTTGGTGAAGCAAGAAATGAAATTTAGTGGTGAAAAGGATGGCAGGAAAATTAGAGGATAAAATGAACTAACCCAATATTCGCGTAACAACTGAGGAAACCGCGAAAAGCTTTCGGTCAGATTGGTCTGTCCCGGGGGTTTCATCTCGGAACCTCCAGAATGCGAGCCACAAACACTACAAACTCTGTCAACAGCATACTTTTTCTTTCTTTCTTTCTTTCTTTCTTTGTTTAACCTCCTCATATAGAGCTAGCGCCTGGGATCAGCCTGTTGAAGAGCAGAGGCTTTGAATAAGACACCAGAATGGATGATCAGCCCAATGCCTGTTAAGAAAGTGAGGAAGTGGATTATATGAAGTGAAGGTGGAAAGAATGACGGGAAAGATGATTATGGAGCAATTGGTGAAATGAATGTCAGAGGAAACGGAGAACCGAAGAAAGTCACACAAATCTCACGGGATCAAACCTGGGCTACCTAGGTGAGATCTGAACGGTCTAACTACTCGGCATGGCGCCGCCCCCAACATTATACTAAAAAAGCAGAAGAAAACAAAAGGGATAAACATCTAACATCTAACTTCGTGTTTATGTATTCTAAATGTTCTTTCAATGAATTTGGTCGTTTAAAAAGGCTGGGTTCATGCTCATGTATGGGCATGCTATATAAATATGTTGTGCGTAAATCGGTTAGTATGGACAACTCTTCAAATATAGTTTTAAATATTTACCTTGTTATAGGCATGCATGCAGCTTTTTATAAAGAACATATTGTGTAGACAACATTAGTTATTAGGGTATCGTTATGATGATTCCTTGATCGGATTTGAATTTATAGTTCATGAGTTTGCCGCTATATGACATGGCGACGAGGAATCGTCTCGTTGCCCACGGTGGCACTTGCGGACGCGAAATGGGAAAACTTTGACCAGAATTCTTTCAAGTTATGGGTTCTTTTAGTGAAAATAAACATACACGGACCACCGACTTTACTTCTCTTCCGAAGGAAGTCGTGATAAGGATTTTTGTGTCCAAAAATGTCCACCACTCGACCTGTAATGAGGCTAGTATGGTAACCACTACACCACGGAGGACGACAAACAGTAACATTCTATATGCATTATGTACTATGAATCCTGGAACTTAAAAGTACTTGCAATATTGTAAGTGGCCATTAGAGTTATCTCAAAATAATTTGAGATCATCTTGTGGTTTATCGGCAAACATACCAGTCAGTTGAGATATTCAATTTTATGCCGACACGTTACCATGGTAGCTCAGTGGCAAAGCAATCGGCTTGAGAACGGGAGATCCGTGGTTCAAATCCTGGCTTTGGGATTGAATTTTTCAGTCTGACTCTACCCATCCAACTTTGTGCTACACACGGTTTCTGTGAGAAAACAATTAAAAATAATAGTATAAGATGTTCAAACCAGCTTGCTATATAAGCGTGTGTGCTATACTCATTGTTGCATCTGCTGAACGCATTACTAGCCGATATCACAGGGTATTTTTAGTGCTGAAGGATGGTGAGACGGGTAAAAATAAATACAGCAGGAAATTTAATGTTTCCTTCTTGCTAAATTTAGACTTCAAGTCCATTCAAGCTGTAAATGAAAACAGCAAAATTCATCCAACGCTATGACTACTACAAGGAAACAAATTATTTCTATAGAAATAAACCATAACAGGACAGAAATGAAGAAGCAACCAAGTTCTTCGTTACCAGGAGGCATTCGAGAAGAATCCAGCAAACGTGTTAATTATCAGCATTTAGATCGGGAGTAGCGTTATGGATATTGAAATTAATATAATGTAATATATACAAGCATGACATTGTTAAAAAGCTGCAAATCTAAACTATTCTATATATTTCCGTTATGTTCTCTCACATTAATTATATGTTTTGTTGCTCTGTATGATCTCTGCCCCACTTTAAAGCCATATCTCTCAGACTCAATTTTTGCTTTCTCTAGCACGTTTATCTTTCTCCATCACATATATACAATGTACTTAGTGGGTAAAGAAGGTAGTACATGAACCTTAAATCGATATTTCACCGGAAATACATGTTTTGATACCCCTGAATCCGGAAAATGCATAGTTAATTCCTCTACTCGTAAAATGTGCATAGTATATAAAGAATATTTCACCGAAAATATATGTTTTGAGGTCGCCTGAGTCCAAATAATATTTTTAGAAAAACACAACTCAAAAACTAAAAGATCGATAAATACTATACTTGGTATTTAAGTTTGGTATTTCCCATAGATACGACACAAAAAGTTTCAAGAAATTCGCCCACCCCAAACTACCCTTTACTTGAAAAATATTTTTGAACATTTTGTTTTTCTCAAAAATGGCTCTAAAGATTTTTATTAAAATACCGTAAATTAAAGCTATTTACATCACAAATAAAAGTATATCACAAATAAATGTACTTTTTCTGGGAATAGTGTCTGAAGACTTGTGCATTTTGAATCCCGCTGAATTCTGTATAACTGGTAAGGGATTCACAAAAATTTATTATACAATTTTAAACTACGCACCTTCTCAAACAGGGCCACCTTTCATTTCATGCTTCTTTTGTTTTTCTGAAAATTTAAATTGTTCACATATCGACCGGCTTTTAAAATATTGTATAGTGGGTATTCCCTTATCTCCCTTCTGCTTATAAGGAATTGAGTGTTAAGAGCAGTTCCGTAAATGTTTATCTCGTTTTTTTTTTTGTTTCAGAACAGGTAGAGAAAATCATTCGATGCAACACATCAGATTTTTAGAAATGTGAGTTTTAGTGTGTGTCATTCTATGTGTGTGTGTATGTATCTGCGGACAGCGTAACTAAAAAACGAAATGTCGATCAAATATCAAACTTGCTATTTAAGTTCAATATCTCCCAAGGATGTGACACGAAGATTTTCAGGAAAATCCCCTCTCCCATTCTTTACATGGAACATGGAAAAAAAAAAAAAAAAAAAAAAAAAAAAAAAAAAAACGAATTTCAACTGTTTTATATAGTGACCGTCTGTTGAAGTATTTTACTAACGCTTTAGCCTACTGCATTGCTTTATTTATATTTTCAAGGAAGCAAGTATCAAGATCAATTCCTCTATATCTCGATTAGCATGATGTAGTATAAAGAATGTTTTGTACGAAACATTTGCTTGCGGAAGAGCTAGAAAATGTAATGTGAATGGAACATATCAGCTTTTTTTTTAATATTCTCCCCATATTCAAAATCTAAAGCCATCTTTCTCAAGTTCAATTTCTCCCCTTATTCATATTCTATCTTATCCTACTGAGGTACTACTAAAGGTCTGAATGTCTGGTTGTTATTTTAGTATTGGTCATAGATTAGATTTTATTTTCTCTAGCCCGTGTGTAAAATGTACATAGTATATAGAAAAAGTATTGTGTTCCACCCATAAATTCTATATCAAGATTTCACCGAAATATGTGCTTTGAGGTCCTCTGAGTCCGGAAAAGCATTTTTAAAAATTGTCCATGTGTGTCTGTGTGGGTGTTTCTGTGAGCAGCATGGCTCAAAAATGAAAATACCGAAAAACCAAACTAGGTTATGTTATTTAGTATCTTACAAGGATGCAATACGAAGATTTAAAAAAAAAAAGTTCCCCCACCACAAACCATTCTTTACATCAAACTATTTATGGAAAAAAATGTTTTGTCAAAAATGGCTCTAATGATTTTGATTAAAATATCGCATATGGAAGGTATTCACATCATAAATAAACTATATATTTCGAATTTTCTGGGAATAGTCTCTAAAGACCTCTTTATTCTGTATGAGTTTTGCAGAATTTTGCATAGCGGCTAAATCATAAGAGATAGACAAAAACTTACTACACAAAATGTAGATATCGTTAAAACACAATTTATGTCATATAGGCTTTTTGTGTAGAGCTGGTCGTTTCTGAGATGTTGGTTGTTAGTGGTTTCAATTTAAAACTACTTAAACTTTTCCCAAACGGGAAATGACGTTTCGTTTTATCTCTCTTTGTTAATCAGACCATACAAAACGAAATGAAAATCAATTGTTTCACATAGGACCGCTTTTAATGTTTTGACTATCGATTTAGTTCTAATGTAGCCTTTATGTCTCTTCTACTTACAAGGAAGCAAGTAATAAGACAATTTCTGCTGTTTACCTTGATTAACATTCGCAGGTAAATGAAAAATCTTTTGTAAGGAATGTTTATGTAACAGCTAGAGAAAGTCATGTGAATGTAACTCATTAGATTTAGCCTCTGTTTCACGGATCAGTACAGACATTAGTAATTTTCCGTTGATCTTAGCTTCATGCGCTTTATTTATGAACCTTTTCCACAAAAGTTTAGTTTGCCAAACATATTCCTAAAAACACGGATAAATGTTTTGGTATTTCTTTTTTAGATTTTTTGGCCATTGCAATAGATAGCCACATGTGCACCAAAATTGTCTGTATTAAACGGCTTCCTATTATTACGCAACTCATTCTTGTATGAAGAAAACGTTCTTTCAATGAAAAATGGAATCATCAAATCATTCGGCATATTTGCTAATGCAGCAGGTTCTAGCAGTAATTCCTGTACACTTCTCTCGCTATAATGCTAAATAGATGGCTTTCATGACTTCAAAAACCACGATTGCGTTCAGGAATCTGCAAATGGTGCTCGTGTTTCTTTTCCAGAAATATCGCCAAGTGGGGAAAAAACTATCACATGTGTGGGGAAAAAATTCCACAGGTGGACAGCTGCAAATACTTGGGAGTTTACTTGGCGAGTAACGCTGGATGGGACGAGCAGGTAAATTCTGTATCTAAGAAAACGTGGAAAACACTGCACTTCCTAATGAGGATTTTAAAAAAGGGGAGTGCAAAGTCCAACGAAATCGCGTACAAGTCCTTAGTGCGGCCGGTCATGGAATTTGGAGTAACTTGTTGGGACCCGTATACAGTAAATCAAATTGATTCGTTAGAAAATATCCAAAGAAGGGATATAAAATTCATAAAAAGGGGTAAATATTTTGGGCCTACAAACGCTTAGGAGATAAAATGGGAGCCGTTGAAAGTTAGGCGTGAGAAACAGAGGTTGTGCGATTTATTTAAAGCTTACGCTGGCTTAAACGCATGGAAGGACGTTACTGACAAACTGGAAAACCCAACTTACTATGCATGAAACGATCATCCGTTCAAAATTAAGGGTAGAAGATACAGAAATGACGTGGGAAAGTTCTCCTTTGTAAATAGAACCATAAAAGACTGGAATGAATTGCCTGGAGCAGCCTTTCGGGGTTGTCCTCTGTCTCTGAAGAAATGTAGAACAAATTTTGATATTAATGTTGGATAATTTTTGTAAATATTCCTTAAATGAAATGCTTGTGATTTTATATTGTTGTAAATACAAATGTTAAATTGGTTGGTGATTATAATTATGAAATTAATTAATCTGAATTGAGAGAAAAATTAATGTTTTCATATTTGTTGTAAATAATTATTATATCTAAACTGGCAGCTGTGATTTATTGTTTATATATCTTGTATACATATATACCTTTGCCACCGGGTGATACCCACTTGCAGAGAAATAAATACATACATACGTACGTGCGTACGTGCGTGCGTGCGTGCCGTGCCGTGCATGCATGCATGCATACATACATACATACATACATACATACATACATACATACATACATACATACATACATACGTGCGTACGTGCGTGCGTGCGTGCCGTGCCGTGCATGCATGCATGCATACATACATACATACATACATACATACATACATACATACATACATACATACATACATACATACATACATACATACATACATACATACATACATACATACATACATACATACATACATACATACATACATACATACATACATACATACATACATACATACATACATACATACATACATACATACATACATACATACATACATACATACATACATACATACATACATACATACATACATACATACATACATACATACATACATACATACATACATACATACATACATACATACATACATACATACATACATACATACATACATACATACATACATACATACATACATACATACATACATACATACATACATACATACATACATACATACATACATACATACATACATACATACATACATACATACATACATACATACATACATACATACATACATACATACATACATACATATTCAGAGAGCCTTGAGTGCGAGGGATGCAGTTTCCAACCTGTGAATAGCTTCGGTATAAAATAAAAATAAAAATATGTAATTAGGGAAGCAACAAAAGTACGGCTCTCGAGCAATTTCTTGGTCTTGGCGAGGCAGAAAACTTCTGTTTTTTTCATTTAAGTAATTAACAAATTGGAATGGAAAAAGTAACATTCTTCTTTTGAAGAAGCCAAAACAATTCTATAAGTTTTTTAGGTGACAATCCTTCATTGGCATCAAAATTAAAGAAATATATGTAAATAATTGGGATGGGATACATTTGGATGACGGGACAGGGAAACAGAAGGATTGTTTGAAGAAAGATTGAGAACCACTCCTGTGATATTGGCAGAAAATAATTGTGCAAGCATGTAAGAAGGCTTCGTTCGAAGTAGTCTGGTCTAAAGTCAGAGTGGGGTACGGAGCAATACATCAAAACAGTTACCAAACTCATTAGACAAGGGTTTGCGTGGATTATAGGAGGACCATGGCGGATGATAACGTTTACTGATGAAAACTGTATGAGAATCTGCCCCATTTGCGAGGAGGAAGAGTCGTCGGTTCATATCTTGACAAGATTTAGGGGTACGCAGGAATGGAGGGAAAAGTATTTGCCGTAATCGGAGAGATAGGAGCATGTTGGACGCTACTAGCAGGCATGGAAGACGCGGAGGTTTAAGGTGAGGCAGTTTTTGTAGATGCAATGAGTCATTTATTCTGCTTCAGGAAATGTGAATCGAATGCTATCTTGGAATTTGTTAGTTAAATAGCGACGAAAAGATAATTAAAACCTAGAAATTCGGGCCCCAGTAATGATGTTACGCTCTGAACAGCCGATATGTATGGTGTATTTTGGAAGGATGAGATTTAGGAACTCTGCAATCCACCTGCCTGGACGAGCTCTCTCCTTGAAAACATTTTAATCAAGAGCAAGCCTCTACCCAGCGGAGTTAACGATGTGTACATTTCCTCGCTGAAAATGCGTCCCTTGCCACGCCAAACTGACACGGCAACGTTGTTCTTTTCTGCTTACAAGAACACATACAGCGCTGCTGAAGAGTAAATTATAATCAGGATGGGATGGAGGATACACCTGAGACATTATCGTTATGGTCATGGATAAGTTCGTGATTGAGCCCTCCCAATCTCCACTTCTACGATGATAATACTACATCGAGTTTCCATAAACATAGTGAGAGCAGTTCATTTCCTTGACTGAAGAGTTTCAACATTTTCGTCAATATATTACTGTTGGATGCTATCAATGTTCAAAATGATGAAAAATTTATAGTCATTTCACATGTCAAAGTTTGCAAGCTGGTCAAACAAGGTTCTCAGTAGCTGACAGTAAAATTTCCATTACTTACTGTCTCTACCGATTACTAGTATGTACGTACATAGTAAGTGTAGAAGGTACTGTATTCTACCCAAAACTTCTTTACCGAATTTCACAGGAAACACGCGTTTTGAGGTCCCCTGAATATTTTTTTTTTTAAAAAAATGTTCATGTGTGCGTCTGTAGTCAGCACAACTCAAAAACGAAACGTTGGTTAAGTACAATTCTTGGTATTTAAGTTCCAGCATCTTCCAAGGATGCGATACGAAGATTTTCAGGAAATTCCCTCTACCCCAACTATTCTTTACATGGAACACCTTTAGAAAATTTTTATTTGGTCAAAAATAGCTCTAAACGATTTTTATTAAAATACCATATGTTTAAGATACTTTCATGACAAACGAAATGCATATCCTGAATTTTCTGGGAATAGCCCCTGAAGACTTCTTCATTCTGGATGGCTTTTGTATAATTGGTAAGTCATAAGAGATAGACAAAAATTCACTTAACAAAAAATGTAGATCTCGTTAAAACATTCTTTTTGTAGGTAGACTAAACCCTTTTCAAGATATTCTTAGTTATTGGTTTCAGTTTTAAACTACTTAAATTTTCTCAAACGGTAAGTTTTTTCACATTTAATCTGTCTTTTATTTTACTTTTGGCCAGCAAAAGAGAACCGTTTCACATAGCGATTAAATTTTAAAATATTTGACTACGCTTTGGTCTATCGTATTACCATCCTTCCTTTATACTTACAAAGATAGACTAATAAGACAAATTCTATTAATGTTTATCTCGGTTAAAATGATGTAGACATTTTTGTAAGAAAATCTCGTTTGTGGCTTAGCTAGAAAATATAACATCAGATGTTTTTTTAGAAAAGGTCTATGTGTTTGTGTGTGTATGTGTGTGTTTGTGCATATTTCAAAATCGAGAAGCCCGTTAAATACCATCCTTGTTATTTATGTTCAGTATCTTCCAGTGACGTGACATGAAGATTTTTAAGAAAATTCCCCCATCTTAAACTAACATTTACATGGAAAATCCCTAAAAAATGTTGATATTCTCCAAAACGGCTGTAATAATTTTGATAAAAATACCGTACGTTAAAGGCACTTATATGACTAGTGAAATGTATATCTTGAATTTTCTGGGAATAGCTTACGAAGTGCTCTTCATTCTGTACGACTTTTGCATAACCGGTAAACCGTAAGAAATAAACAAGTTACTGCAGAAAAAATTATGGACCTCGTTTAAACATATACTTTATGTTTTATAAATTATTTGTGGAGTCAACCATTCAATTTTAAAACACTTAAACGTTTCTAATATAGGAATTTGCCAACTCTTGTTCATACAAATAAAACTGAATTTCAAGCACCAGCAACCAGCTTTTAAAAGACTAGATTATCGATTTACCCTAATACATTCCTCTATTTCCCTTCTAGGACAATTTCTACTACGTTCACCTTGATTAGCACGAAGAATACAGAAGAGTAAGCTTTTTAAGAGCAACTTGTTAGAGAGAGGTAAAGGAAGTCATTCCAATTGAACACACCACACGTACTATGTACAGTATATAGAGAAGATATTGCATTCCACCCGAAAATTCGATACCAAACTTTCACCAGAAATACATGTTTTAGGTCTCCCTGAATAAAAAAAAAACATTTTTGGAAAAAAGTAAGTGTGTGTGTCTGTGTGTCTCTGGACAGCATAGCCCAAAAACGAAAAGTCCGTTAAACTTGGTGTTTAAGTTCAGTATGTTCCAAGGATGCGACACGAAGATTTTCAAGAAAACCCCCCACCCCAACTACCCTTTACATGAAAATTTTTTCGAAAATGTTGATTTTCTCAAAAAAGGCTATAACGATTTTGATTAAAATATCGTATACTAAAGATTCACCTGACAAATAAAATCTATATCTTGAACTTTCTGGGAATAACCTCTGAAGACTACTTTATTCTGGATGAATTTTACGAAATTTTGCATAACTGCTAAACCGTAAGAGATGGACAAAAGCTTACCCACAAAAACGTAGATCACGTTAAAACACACAATTTCTGTTGCATACTTTTTTCGTGGAGTTGATCGTTTTTAGTTATTCCTTGTTTTTGGCTTCAGCTTTGAAAAGGTTATAATTTTCTCATACAGGAATTTGTCAACTCTGTCCATACAAATAAAGGAATTTAAGTTACATAGCAACCAGCTTTTGACTACATCTTTAGTCTATGCCACTCCCGTATTTCCCTTCTACTTGCACCGAAGCAAGTAATAAGACTATTTCTGATAATGTTTTCTCAATGGGCATGAAAGAAAAAGAAGCATAATCTTTGTAATAATAATTTGTTGTAGAGATGTAGAGAAAGTCACGTGAATGGAACACATAGTATTTTTATAAAGTGGTCGATAAGGATGTAAGAACTGCTATGTGTCTTATCTATCCTAAGGAATGATTAACACGCGTTAGCTTTCTAAAAATTGCCTTAAATTTTGAAAGCTGGTTAAACAAATTCTTGGTAGCTGACAGTATAGATTTAATACATTTTATAAAGTGGCTGCTATGGAAGTAATAAAATGCTACTTACCTACTATACGATGTATTCGATCCTCAGGAATGACGAACAACTCCTAAAAGTGTCATTCAATTTTCTTCAAAGTTTACAATATGTTCAAAGACAGTCTCAGTAAGAATAGATAGTACAAACTCTCAGACAGCATAAATTGTTGTAAATTTTTTAAAGTGACCGATATGGATTAAAGGTATATTTAAATTGTGTCTTATCAATCCAAAAGAATGATGGATATCTCGTAAAACTGTCAGCCAATGTTCTTCAAAGTTTGCAAGTTGGTCAAACTTATTTTCAGTAGGTGACAGCTAATACCTTAATTATTGTATTAAATTATAAAACATTTTATAAAAAATATGGGTAATGTAGAAATAATCGTGATAAATAATTTCACATATTAAAATCAATGAATGCTGTAAAAATGCATAAGCTATATTTCATTTCATTTTTATTTTTCTAAAAGCACTATACAGGTATTGACATAGTCTGTTAAAAGCAGTACAATAACCTTGTCATAATAAATTACAAAACAAGATCACAAAATTTATCATTAAAATATTCATGTATAGAAAAAAAAGGATGTTTGACTAACCATGTATATATTCTGGACTTAAAATTCTGCATGTTTAAACATTTAACACTATCAGACAAGTTATTATACAGCTTAATACCTAAGTACTGATAACTATTCTGAGATTTTGTTAGTCGATAATATGGAATGTTTACATTGGACCTATATCTAGTACTATAGCTATGAATATCCATCCTCAAAATAAGTCTATGACAAGAAGCATGTATATATACTAAAGTATCTAAAATATAAAGATTATAAACAGTTAAAATGCCTAACTCAATAAATAGGGGTCTACATGGGGTTATATAGGAACATTTTTTAACTATCCTAATAATTTTCTTTTGAAGACAAAAAATGTCATTTACTTTGTTAGCACCACCCCAAAGAATTAGGCCATATCTGATTACAGACTCAAAGAAAGCAAAATACATACTTCTCACGTATTCAATTGGGATAGAATCTCTCAAATTACGAATTAAAAATATAATGCTAGACAGTCTCTTTTTTAAATATTCAATATGGGTGGTCCACGATAATTGGTTATCAATATATACACCTAAGAATTTAGTACTTGTCTGATACTGTAATGCTAAGTTGTCTGTTATCCTTTTTAAAGTGAATAAAACAGAGATAGTCTTGGATTTATTTAAAAATAAACTATTAGCTTCAAACCATTCCGAAGCTTTAGACATTATGGCTTTATAGTGATTATTCAATTCATTTGGGTCATTTCCATTTGATATAAAAGTAGTATCGTCTGCAAACATTATGGTATCTGTAGGTATATTACTTGGTAAGTCATTAACTGCAATTAAAAATAGCAATGGGCCCAAAACAGAACCCTGCGGGACACCACTTGCTATGTGGGACATAGATGAACATTCACTATTTACATAAACCAATTGTTTTCTACCAAATAAATAAGATTTAATGAGATTCAATTGAGTATTTTGTATGCCATAATAAGAAAGCTTTTCTAATAAGATATTATGATCAATGGAATCAAAAGCCTTACTCAAGTCACAAAAATTAGCTAATACATATTCACCACTTTCAAATGAGGAATGTATTATATCTACCAAACTTTGTATTGCTGCAGTAGTATTTCTACCTTTAGAAAAGCCATATTGATTTTTGTTAAACAAGTCAAAGTTTTTGAAAAAAGTATTTATTTGCTCAAACATAATGTGCTCAAAAATTTTTCCAATTACAGGAATGAGAGATATTGGCCTATAATTTGCAGCTTCATATGCACTTCCTTTTTTATACACAGGAATTACTTTAGCAATTTTCAGGCAATCAGGAAAAATTCCTTCTTGCAAACAAAGATTAACGCAATGTGTAAGTGGGTAAAGAATTACGTCAATAATCCTCTTTAAAAAATTGTTTGACATATCATAAATATCAGTACTTCTAGAACTTTTTAAATTAGATACAATTTCTAATATTTGATTGGCAGTAATGACTTTCCAGAAAAAGACAGCATTTGTAGTTGCACAATTTTTTAAAAGTACATCATGTGTCATCCTACATACATTAATTTTTGATTTAGTAGTTTCCACAGAATTTATAAAATGTTGGTTAAATGTCTCAGCAGATACTGGAATGACAGGTCTACTATTTCCACAATTTCTTGATTTATTAATTAGGTACCAAGCAGTTTTACTTTTATTTCTTGAATTCTGTATCAAACTAATATTTTTCATCATTTTATTCTCTTCTAGTTTTTGTTTATAGAATTTCCTGTTTAGATAATATCTTTGCTTAGCCACTTCAGAGCCTGATTGTTTAAATATATCATAATAAATCCTAAGCCTGATTCTAAGCTGTTTTAATTCATCAGATAACTGAATCTTGTTTCCAGAGTAAACTTTTTTGTTCATTGTACACTTTTTATAAAAACACAAATTAAAAATGTCATAGATTATTTTAAAAAAGGCATTAAAAATATTTTCTGCGGTATAGTGCATACTACTAAAATATATATCCCAGTCGATTTGTCCAACAATATTAATAAATTTATCATAATTACTAGAAGAAAAATTTCTGTAACTTAACATTTGTTTATTACTTTTTAATATGTCATTAAAATCGCTTTTAAAGCAATGAAACCATAAAGCTAAATGGTCAGAAAAATAAAAATTCTGAAGTTCAACTGTACAGTCAAGCTTAGAAAAATTGCTTACTACATTGTCCAGGCAAGCTTTGTTTCTTGTGGGTTTGTCATTATGATAATTTAGCCCAAACTGGCACAATAGGTTCTTAAAGTTAACTACGGTATTTCTGTCAGCTGTAATATCAAAATCAGAGTTAAAATCACCTCCAATAATAGCTTTATAACCTGACCATTTAGTTAAATATACTAAAAGCTCATTTAATTTGGTTAAAAATATAGTCGTATCACCATTAGGTGTACGATATATATTAACAACAATAGTTTTAACACTATCTGCTATCAAAACACAAACTTCAAAATGCCTATCACAGCAAAAGTCTGACATGTCCAAGCTCCTACAGGCAATATTGCATACTGCAAAAATTACAGTTCCCCCATGTGTTTGGTGAGATCTTGTATAAGAACAAACTCTATTGTAACCAGCAATATTAATTAACTGAATTGAGGCATCATTCAGCCAGTGTTCACAAATACAAACAAAATGGCATGTTTTATTTACCAGAAAGTCCATAAGAATATTTATTTTACCACTTAAGCCTTGAATATTCAAAAACAGCAAAGTCTAAAAAGTATTACGCTTCGATAATTGCTTACTGGTTTCTTCTGAGCTTAAGTTTGAGGCGGAGATTCCTGTGTCCGCCTTCCGTATAAAAAACGACGTACACATGCACCATTTGGCCAGAATTTCGGATCAAATGCAGTATCAAGATGGTGTTCATAGATATCAACCTTAAACGATGCATATAAATCAGGATACCTTGAATTCAGCTTTTCACATTTAACTTCTGGAAAGCTTGGTTTCAAATAATTTAATAACTGCTCAGAGCACGTTTCAGGCGAGAGCCTGCATACGTGCAAGGATATAGTCTTAAGTACACCTTTCAAACTCAACTCGCTATTTTCATTTGTATTACTACCTACTATCACTGGGCGTTTGGATTTTCTTCCTATAACTCTTGACCATACCTCTTTATTGCTAGAATTAATCGAGCTATTCATTTTACCAGCATTATTTGACACTTTAGATTGGCCTTTATTCGGCAACCCATTAGAATCTGACCCCATTTCACCACTTTGTAGTTCACTGGCAATAACACATGAATCATTATCACCACTTTCAGTAATATTTTTTAATCCACCATTATCATTAGTATCACTGTTAACCTGGCATTCCTTTAACCCAGGAACCATCTTTAGCACAGATACATGATCACTTAAAATTTTTATTTTTTCTCGCAATTCCAAAATAATTTGGTCTTTCTGATTTATTATGTACTGAACAATTTTAATGTCCACCTTATTATCATTAGTAGCAATATCACTAAGAGCATCAGTTAGCTCTACGTCTTCCACAACTTTAATTTTCTTATCATTTTCACTGATAATGTCACAGCACTTATAAGTAGATTCATTTACAACATCAATGTTGCTCGTTAATTTTGCACAGCTTACATGAAATATATTAGCACAGCTTATGCACTTTATCCCATTCACTACTTTCGCTTTACAACGTTTGCACACAAGACCCGTGGCCATGTTACTCATAGCAGCAGCAAACACAGAACACGTCCGTCCGGTACGTCACTAAAAGGTTCTTGCTGCTACAAGAATAAATCGTATCAAATTATTAGCGGGCGTGAGCTTGTGCCAGTTTTCATATAGTTTTATATAGTCATACACGCTGGAAACTAGCGATACCACTAATGTAACAAAACGATTTAAATCTAATTCGAATATCAGCTCTTTGGAAAATGAATCTCCGTTTGCAACTCTAAATCCACTCACTCCTTTGACAAACATCTGCAGTTGAGGTAAATACGATCAGCAACGCATCAAGTGAGAAGTAATCAAACCACCAATTTGTGTGAGTAATGTAGGTAATACAACTGGCATTCTACACAAGCTTACTTCACTCCAAACTGGTTCTTTCAGGCATGCTTCTGTTGTGGGTAAGCCATTCTTTGTGAGGCGTAATGTATAAGCATCTTAAATAAAGCCACGTTAATTTGGAAGAAGCAAAAAGCTCGTTGTCATAAAATGGAAGATGATTAATTTACAGAAATCTCGGTAAACAAGCAAACTCATTTGGTTGAAAGTTCTGTGCATCAAATTAGTGTGTTCAAAAACTAAGGGACGCTTAGAAGGTTCCTAAGAACCACGTAATCCATTTCTGAGAATTTAGCTAAGGGACCGAAAACAGAAAGTCAAAGAGAAGTAAATGTCTGGCTCGTGCTAATATAAAGTGTAAAATTTGGCAACGTAGACCATAAGCACATAGGAACTATGGTGGGAGGTCACTTGCAGGCGGGACTTAGTTATATAAAAGTGTATGCACTGCTAAAATTTAGTTATACTATAGCACTTTTTGCGTTTCGTTATTCTCCTGCGCTTCTAACACTTCAAGTTACTCTTGCTACAGGGCACGCTGGGCTGATTATCAGGTTAGCAGTGGGTGGTAAGTGATTCGCTTCGCTATATAATATTTTAGCGTTACGGTAACTTAAACTTCTTACTTTACGTCCTAAAGTTCTAAATATTCCTGAAGTTCGCAGATTTTATGCGACGCAGTTATAATTGCTAGTACTTCGATACAGAACAATTCAGTGATTATTCATATTAAAACACTCGGCAACTTGGTCGAAACAGGTCAGTTGTTAGCTACCGTAAATATTCTTATAAAATTACCTGATGTCCCGCCTCGCTATACCCAGCATACGCGAGAGAGAAAGATCTCAAGCTCACCATTGGAGGAGTTAGAAAGTAGCAGAAGAAAAACTCCCTCACTGTATACATTTTTAAAAAGACCACTGTGAAAATAAGAATGTGCTGCTTGTATTGCGTCTTATCCACCCAAAGGAAGGATGAAAAACTCATTAACATTTCAATCAATTCCCTTTAAAGTTAATTAATTGACCTAATAGTTGGTTAAACTATGAAACTCGTGACCTAAAGTATTAACTTACGATATTGTAAGTCGCCATGGTGTATGTCATCTCAAGTAATTTTAGATCATCTTGTGGTTTGACCGGGAAATATGTGCGTCAGTTGAGGAATTTAATGCAAATCGGCATATTCCCATGCAGCGTAACCGGCTAGAGATCGGGAGATCTATGGTTCAAATCCTGGCAATAGTTTTGACTCTATCTATCCAATGCTCTTTAAAGGTTGCAAGGTGATTAAGCGTATTCTGAGTAGCTGCCATATAAATTTTATTATATTTCATAAAATAGCTGTTACTAGCAGAAGCCATAGTTTCATTGACCATTGTGTGACACATTTTTTTCTTTTAATTACAAATACAATTGTAACTCTATTCTTTGTTTATTGCACTGCAAATACCAGGTAGCCTTATTATTCTGTGTTGGACCGTGCAGCTATCTCTTTGTGTGTTAAGAGTTACAGAACTCAGCGGGGCTATTACAAGATAAAAGCTGTCAGTGAGGAATCGGCTGAGCGACCTTTTGTTTAACCGTCTCAGTATGTGCTACCTTCTCGCCGTGTTATTGATAAGAGTTCTGCAATCCTTTTAACGCACGATGGGTCGTATGCACACATCAAATATAGGGCAGTTGGGCCACCTGATATGAAAAAGGGGCAGCCAGAGAGGACCTGGATATATGTCTTTCTTTTCCAAGGTTTTCATTTAGGACCCATCATTTTGATATATTTATTTTGATGTTGGGAAGCTCTCCTTGCAGCATTTTCGAGAAGTTTGTTTTACATCGTGTATTACAGCTAGAGCACTAAGCAGTATTGTGGATTGGTGCATTTGATGACAAATATTTACATATTATAATAGACTTGAAGTTAGGTGCCATAGCCGGGACTTGAACACGGATCTGCATTCCAACTCTTGTCCTACATACGGCCTGTGTGGAAGAAACAATTAATTAACACTAATTGACCTAATAGTTGGTTAAACAATGAAGCCCGGAACTTAAAGCAACTCTTACGACAGAGTAAATCGCCATTGGGGTATAACATCTCAAAATAATTTAAAATCACCATAAGGTTTACCGGGAAACATACGAATCAATTGAGAGATAATATCATGTTGGCATATTACCGTGGTAGTGGTTCGTGGTTAGAGCAACCGGCTAGAGACCGGGAGACCCCTGGTTCAATCCTGGGTATGGCATTGAATTTCGCGGTGTGACTCAACCTATCCAATTCCGGTCTTACACTTATTAGAAAAACAATTAACACGATACTAGACTTCGGCCAACTGAATGCTGTTTGGCGACGCTTGCCTCTTCCTGTTCCCGGCTTTTAGCTAGGAACTCAGAAGTGCAGGGCAAATGAGACAAGGGAAAAGGCGATGTTGTTATTAGCAAAGGATTATCGCAGATGTAGCCTCCAATCAATAGGACCCAGCCCCTCACGTAGGCTATTGTGGCCCTTTGCGACTTACGTTATGGAGGGGTAACCAGATCCGGATGAAGACGAGCGGAAGTATAGCCTAACGTTTCCAAATAGAACAGTTCGATGTCGCCCGGTGCACTCCCATAAGTCTTTGAACCCCTGTTGGTACCGTTAATGAGGATCCCGGAGACAGGTCTTGACCAGAGGCTCCCACAAATACACCAGGAATAAGTCTTAAAGAGCATACAGCCACCGCGAAGATGCAACCCGCTGAACCCAATCTTGAAACAGATGGCAAGGAAGTAATGAGTACAGGGAATATAGGATAGAAAAGTCGTGGTGTATGATGAACCGCACCAAAATGTGCCTGGTGAACAAAGGAACATTACCAAAGGACAATGATCGGACTGCGATGTTTGCAACTCTTTTGAGGGTACTTCGAGTAGAAAACAGCAGTTTATATTTGGAGTAAGGACTTCTTATATCATTTTGGGTGCAATTGTGCCCTATCTGGTAATAAACCCACCAGAAGGCATAGCGTCAGAATTTATATCCTGTCAGACAGTCAGGCAGCGTTAAAAGATCTCAGTGCTAACACTGTTGAGTCAAAGTTTGTCTGAGACTGCCTCTAAATACTAAATCAGGAAGTGGAAAAGAATAAAGCTGTCTTAGTGTGAGTGCCAAGTTATGAAGGTGTTGACGGCACTGAAATTGCTGATCGCCTAGCCAAGGAGGGAGCTTACACTCATTAATTGGCCAAAACCATATAGAGGGTACCGGAACCATTATTTGATAAGATTAAAGTATAGGAACGAAAAGGATGGAGAAGCTATGGGATAATGTCCCAAGGCTAACCCATGTTAGGAAGTTCACTGAACTATCAGATTCTTAGTGTTGCCGATTATAGAATATGGAGTAGCATGCTGGGACCCATACAGGGTTAATCAAACTGATTTGCTAGAAGCGATATAGAGAAGGGCTGTAAAATTCATAAAGAGAGGTAAAGATTTTGGCCTACGAAAGGTGAAGAGAATAAATGGGAGCCGCTAAAAAGTAGGGCGTAAAAGACATAGGTTAGTCCCACTATTTAAAGCTTATGCAGGTTTAAATGCATGGGTGGACGTTAGAAAGAGGTTAGAAAACTCGGCATACTACGGATAAAATGATCTTGTATGTAAAATTGAGGGTAGAAATTACAGAACCGACTGGGAACATTTTCTTTTGTTTATAGGACCACTGAAAAATGGCATGATTTGCCTGTAGCAGCCTTTCAGCTCTGACATTAAAGAAGTTTAAGGTTAATTTAAAGAGAATAAATGTGCTCGCCTGGGTAGTGTGGTGGTAGCGTGTCTGCCTCTCATTCAACAAGTTTTTTTTTCGGGGTTTTCCCTTATCCTGAGAAGACGAATATAGAGTAACTTTAAACTCCATGAACCCCGAGATCATTTGAGCATCATTTCACCAATTTTATTCATCGTCCGATATGACCAACCAGGGACTTTAAGCTAATATATATAAATGTGAATGAATATCGCTTCAGTCAAGAAGAAAGAGAAACTGTGAATCATATAGGTACTTTGCTAATGCTATGCGATTGCTCGTCCAAGGATTTTAGAATCTGATTTTTCCAATCCTTGGTATAATGGTTACCACGCTTGCCTCTAAAACCCAAGATTGCAAGATCAAACCTGATGGAGAGTGATGGATTTTTACGGTGGAGGGTGATGGATTTTTTCGGACACAAAAATCCTTTCTTCGGAAGGGAATTAAGCAAGTGGTCCCGTGTAATGTTTATTTGCAACTAAAAAAACCCATACCTTGAAAGAAGAATGTTCCCGGGCAAAATTCCGCCATTTCGCGTCCGCAAGTTCAACTGCGGCCAATGAGTCGATCCTTCGACACCATGGTACATAGCGGCTAACTCACACGCCAGAAATTCATATTCGATCAAGAAAACATCGTAACGAAGCCCTATGCTTCACTTAGAGAAAACAGGAATTAACTAACTTTTCGCAATCCTGGAAAGGTTAACTAATTGCCACCGAAAACATTTTAAAGCTTTATTAAAAGCACAAAATTAAGCTGGGATTTATGGACTAGAGTCCTGTCACAATGGATTTATAAAGATGGCAGTGATGAGACGTTAATAGAACTTAAACGGCCACAAAGCAAACTAATTTTATCTCATACTATATAGATGACACAGGAAAACCTTTGAAGTATTTGCGATAAGGGTATGGTGATAGGTTCCTTGTGAGCAATTATTCCAAATGCATATTTTTCATAAAATTAGTTCTATTGACACTTTTCCGTTGTTACTACGCCTTAGAGCCAAATATAAATAATTATACTTCAAACATGCTTTGCGGCGAATATCAGTTGCGTTTATCTTAAACGGTTATTGACATTAATCGCTGCGTTTCAACATCCTCAGTTCTGATTGTATCAAATTTTCTGAATCTGGATATAAATTAAATATTTCTAACGAAGAGAGCAATTTGTCTGTTTATTTCAAGCACAATTTCCTTCATTAATTGTTGCCTTTAATATTTAATGGCCATGACAAGAGAATAATGTGTGAATACATCGTAAATAACAACAATTACCAGAAGAGGGTCATTGCGCTCAATATGAACATGTGCGTTATAAACACATCTGCTGCAACAAACACAATGAATTGCTTTATCAATAACAATTAGAATTATAGTTGTTATCGTACTAGACTTTCCTCATCCGGACGAACTAGAGTGCCTTTTCATAAAATTAATGGGCAAGCTATTAGATCTGCATTCTCGGTGATCTTGTTGTAAAATACCGTGAAAACATTTGATATGTTACATTCGCAGGTCTTTTCCATCCGTTCTGCAAACACGCTATTCTTACAAAAAGTTATGTTTCTATATGTTTCATACTAATTATAATAAACATTAACAGAAATGATTTTATTACTTATTTCCTTATGTAGAGGGAAAATAAAGGAATACACTGGGCTGAAGCGTTAGTTAAACCTTTTAAAAGCGAAGCCATCCGATGACATTGAAGTAAGTTTCTCTGTGCAAGGCCAGAATAAAACACGAGAGATATGAAACGAGTGACAACGTTTAAGTATTTTAGAATTGAAACTAATAACAAGGAATATCTCGAAAATGGTTAAATCCACAAGAAATGTATGGTACATAATTTATTGTTTTATACAAGAACTAAATCTTCTATGTAGTAGTTTTTGTGCATCTCTTACGTTTTACCAGCTATAAAAAGTAATCCAGAAATAAGAGGTATGTCTATAAAGTTAAACATGTACATTCATGTCGTAAAATATATTAAACATATGGTATATTAATCAACATTTTTAGAGCCATTTTTGAGAAAAGCAAAAGGTTCAACAAAAGTTCTATGTAAAGGGTCCTTCGAGATGGGGGATTTTCTTGAACATCCTTGTGTTACATACATGGAAAATGCTTAACTTAAATACCAAGTTTGTTATTTAACGGACTTTTCATTTTTGAGTCATGCTGTTTTTACAAACGGACAATAAGCAGTAGCTCACCATTATTTCTGAAATGTATATAACATAAACCAAGAAATAAGTTGGATTAAACATACTAAATGCAATCAGAACTAACAGTTTGGAGAAAGATATATGTAATAATGAATACTGATAAAGTTATGAACTTTCGATTGTCTCCAGCTTAATCTGACTCTGAACTGATCACAATATGAAGTTCCTCTCAAAACATGAGTTGCCATTGTTGGGAATGAAAACGAAGGCATTTGAACCATGTCCAAAGGTAAGTGTGTAAATATGACTAGTGTTTTATCCAATTCATATATTTTCTACTTAGTATGTTGAAAGTTCCACTGTATACTCATACGCGCACGCGCACAGATTCTTTTCTAAAAAATTTGTTTTTTGAATTTAGGTGGCCTTAAAACGTATATTTACAGTGAAATCTCGTTATGAAATTATTGGCTGGAATTTCTCTTCTTACTATGAGTGTACATCGCAACAATTTTATACCTTTTGCAGGAGTCTAGTAGTATTGTGGTCCGTTTGAGTGCCATAAATGTAAAACTCTGATGTGTTCCATTCACTTTCTCTAGCTCTTACACAATAAGCTTTCTTTGCAAAGATTATTTTTAATCTAGTCATGCTAATCTAGATAAGTGCTAATCATGCTAATCCAGAAATGGTCTTATTATTTGCTTCCCTGTAAGAAGAAGAGAAATAAAGAATAAATTACTCTAAAGCCATAGACAAATCTTTTAAAAGCTATCGCCAAGTGAAACAAATGATATTTGGTTCTCTTTTGCATTTCCGGGAGTAAAACAAAAGAGATGAACAAAAGTTGACTTCTCACTTGAGAAAAGTTCACGTAGTTTAAAATTCAAACCAACAAGTAATATCTCGGAAATGGTGAACTCTACAGAAAAAAGTCTGATGTGCACCATTCACTTGACTTTCTCTACATCTCTGTAACAAATTATTGTTAATAAGCTTATTCTTCTGTCTATTTCATGCTAAAATTAGCAGAAACGGTCTTATTACTGAGTTCCTTATAAGTAGAAAGGAAATAAGAGAATATACTAGGCCAAATTAACAGTCAAATGTTTTAAAATGCAGTTACTGTGGGATTTAAATCCGCTTTTTTTTTTTTTTTTGCGTGACCAAGAGTTGACAAATTCACGTATGAGAAAAGTTTGTTTTTAAAACCGAAATCATTAACAAGGAATATCTCAAAAACGACCACCTCCACGAAAAAAAGTATATGACATAATTTGTGTGTTTTATCAAGATCTACAATTTTTGTGAATCAAGTTTTTGTATAACTCCTACGGTGTACCAGTTATACAAAATTCCGTAAATTCATCCAGAAGAAAAATGTCTTCAAGACTATTCCCAGAAAATTCAAGAAATATAATTTATTTGTCAGGTAAATATCTTAAATGTACGACATTTTAATAAACATTTTTCTGGATTCAGGGGGCTCAAAAATTGTATTTCCGATGAAATCTCAGTATTGAATTTGTAGGTGGATTACCATATCTTCTCTAATCACTAGGTATATGATTCATTAGAGAAATTAATAATAATGATAATGATAAATGATGGTTCCACAGTTAAATATGCTTAATTGGTTAGAGCATAATTGTTTATTCGATAAAATTATTAAGATTTTTCACTTCTTGAGTTTTTTTGTTAAGCAGTTTTATTTGTTTAACCCTTTCTTAAGAAGCACATTAATAGAACTGGAAATATAGCATCGCAAACGAAATCTGTCCACGAAATTAGCGCATTGGTTTAGACATTGTCGTATGTACGGAAGATATTGGCTTTCATGAGGTCTAGAAGAAGCACAAATACGCTACCCGAAATGAGTCCTCCCCCACACGACTCTGCAAATTGTATCAGGAGGAGGGTTTATCTGGTAGATGGCGTCCATAAACAAACACCCGCAGAAGGGCTATTAGAAAGTGAACCCCATATTTTAATCGTCGCATAGTTTGGAGCGCTAATGTCCGAAAATTCCCTCTCGCTAAATGTGAGGGTAATGGCGAACAAGCAGGAAACAGCTCATGGCGGGTATATCAGCTCGTATTTTCTTGTAGAGCAACCCATACAAAGCCGGATATTGATTTACAATTAAAATTGTTTAATGCGCCCGAATCCGGCTTGCTGATCCTCGTCGCTGCAAATCACGCATGGCCGGGTCGGCTTGGTGGGGGGGGGGGCATGATGGGTTTATACTGCGGTCGTTGCTAAATATTGCTCAAGGCAGAGAAACATCACAGACATTCCTCACCTGCCTGCCTGTCTCTTCATCTTGAGTTTGATCTTAGCCCAGGCATCGGTTAAACCTCTTTAGCCAACGTTCACATCTTGTAGTTGAAAAAAACTCCATAGTTTGGAACATGTTAAGGTAGTGATGAAAACTGTTGAATTATTCGATAGTCGTCTATTTTTTATTCGATTGCTACCCAAATATTCGTTTTTATTTTCTCTAGCCCGCATGCACAATGTGTATTGATACAATGGATAGAGAAGGTATTGTATTCCAACTAAAATTCGATGTCGAAATTTCACCGGAACTATACAGGGTGTTAATGAACTATTCCGAAATATTTTCACAGAATATGTAGATTACTTAAATAAGTAATTTGAGATAGGAGACTTGTGGCCTGCTTATTGAAATTTCGAAGTAACGGCTATAAGTTTCTGAAGTGCCAGTACGCCACGTATCGCGGCACTCCGACTGGAATGAAAAAATAATAATAAAAACATTTATTCCATGACAGGAATCGAACTCATGACCTTTGGGATAGCAGCTTCCCGCGTTACGCAATAAGTCATCAGAACATTTGATAAAACGCCTCCACAGTAGGCTACATAGAACGTAGTTAATGAATGTTCAGTGTCGCACTGTCAAGTGGTTAGTAAGAAATTTTACTGATTTTTGCGACATTAAATCTTGAGAACGCTAGTAACCAGCTGCTAAAAATCGATATTTCTATGCCCAGGCAGCAGTTTTAAAGACATATTCTAAGCCATTTTTCAACCTGTTTTGCTTTAACACCGACTTATTAACACCTGATACTCACACGTTTAACGCTATGTAGCTGCGTTATGTTTATCCGGGGACCAAGCATCGCCGATCTCAAATTACTTATATCCGTCACATGCACGATCTCTCAAATTATTTCGGTGTAGTTCATTAACATCCTGTATGTTTTGGGATCCCCTGAGTCCGAAACAAAAATTTAAAACAAATCTGATGTGTTCCATTCACATGACTTGTGAATGGAACAAATTATTGCTAAAAAGCTTTTGTTTCTGTTTACTTCAGGCTAATCGAGAAAAAATAGCAGAAATTCTCATATTTCTTGCTTCCTTGTAATTAGAAGCTAAATAAGGCATACAATAGGTTAAAGTCTCAGTCAAAAGCTAATTGCTACGTGACTGAAGTTCCTTTGTTTGTATGGACAGGAGTTGACAAATTCCTGTATGAGGAAAGTATGTATTTGAAAGCTGAAACCAAAAACAACGAATATCTAAAAAATGAACTCCACGAAAAAAAAAATGTATGTAACATAACATTGTGTAAAATAAGAACTGAAGCTTTCCTGGCGACGTGTTAATTCAAAATCTTCTCGGGCTTCTAGCCAGGTAAAAACCTGGCTAGAAGCCCGAAAAGATTTTGAATAACATTGTGTGTTTTAACGTGCTCTACATTTTTTTTTGTGTGGTAAGGTTTTGTCCATCTCTTTCGGTTTACCGCAAAATTCATCCTGAATAAACATGCCTTCAGAGGCTATTCCCAGAAAATTGAAGATAAACAGTTTTTCATGTAAATATCTTAAATATAAGAGATTTTAATCAAAATCGTTAGAGGCATTTTTGAAAAAATAAAAATTTTCGAAATTTTTTCCATCTAAAGGGTAGTTGGTGGTGGGGGGATTTTTTTGAAGCTCTTCGTGTCGCATCCTTGAAAGAATACAACTTAAATACCAAGTTTGGTATTTAACGGTCTTTTCATTTTTGAGCTATGCTTCCCCCCCCCACACACACACACTTTTTTTTCTAAAGATGCTTTCTTGGATTCAGATGGTCTCAAAACATGTATTTTCAGTGAAATCTCGGTATCAAATTTTTGGGTGGAATACAATACTTCCTCTATACGCTACGTACATAGTGTAAGAACGTAAACAATTTCCATAGTTTGGAACCATTAAGGTAGTGATGGGCACTATCGAATAGAAACTGTCGAATTATTTGATAGTCGCCTAACTATTGGTGTTTCGATTGCTACTCAAATATTCGTTTTTTCAGTCGGTTTTTAATTATTACTGTCATAGGCAAGAGTTTTTGCTTTAACAGTAAATGAAAAAGCTGTTGGATTAAAACGTTAAGTAGTCATTTCACTTGATTTTGAAATAAAGTACAGACTTAATTTTTTTCGCAAAGTCTTGAAATTTTTTGAAATTTTCGAGAACAATATATGTTATAGCGATATGTTATATATATATATATATATATATATTATTTGGCACAGAGAATGTGCATTTATTTCAAATTATAAAAATAAAATATTAATTTAATATTTATGTGTTCATACCGTGAAATTTAACAAAATGTATTTAGCAGTTACAATATAAGGCACAAGTAAGAAGAAGGTATGTTCTAACACTAAATAAAGACTGTACTGCATACATGCACGTAGTTTTTCTTTTGTTTTATCCCGGATTACATTTTTTCTACATTTTCTGTGTGTTAAATTTTTGTCCATCTCTTACGGTTTAGCAGTTATGCAAAATTCCGTAAAATTGATCCAGAATAAAGTAGTCTTCAGAGGCTATTCCCAGAAATTTCAAGATATACACTTTATTTGTCAGGTAAATATCTTTAATATTTGACATTTTAATCAAAATTGTTAAAGCCATTTTTAAAGAAATCAAAATTTTCGGAAAAAGTTCCATTTAAGGGTAGCTGGGGGTGGGTTTTTTTTTTCTTGAAAATCCTCGCGTTGCATCCTCGGAAGATACCAAACTTAAATACCAAGTTTGGTATTTAACGGTCTTTTCGTTTTTGGGCTATGCTGTCCACAAACACACACACACACGGACTTTTTTGTAAAATGCTTTTTTTTTGGATTCAGGGGTACTCAAAACATGTATTTCCAGTGAAATCTCGGTATCGAATATTTGGGTGCATTACAATACCTTCTCTATACATATGTACATAGTACTTGTAGAGAAAGTAATATGGTATTTTAGCCAATAAATACATTTTATAAGTAGGACAGCAGTCTTTGCCATTTTTGCGAACATAAAGTATGTGTAAATTTCTCAACTGATTCGCATGTTTCCCGGTAGCCACAGGATGATCTCAAATTATTTTGAGATGACATACCAAGTAAAAGTCCCGGGTTTCATAGTTTACCAACTATTAGGTCAACTATAAAGCCAACTAAGAAACACGACGTAGCAAGATGTATTGCGGTACCAATACCAACATTTGCAGTCAAGCCATTTTTGAAAACGTTTATCTTGACTAACAAGAAGTACATAAAAATGTTGATGTGTTCCATTCACATGACTTTCTCTACCGTTTCTGCAAACAAAGATTATTGTAAAAAAACTATTATGTTATCTAAATCATGCTAATCAAGATAAACATTAGTAAAATTGTCTAAATACTTGTTTGTAAGTAGTAGGAAAATAAGGGGATATAGGTATTAGGCTAACGTGTTAGTCAGATATTTTAAAAGCTGGTCGCTATGGAAGCGATTGAAATTTGATTCTCTTTACATGAGCAGAAGTAAAACAAAAGAGTTATGAAGCGAAAAAGAACTTCCCGTTTGAGAAAACTTTAACTACTCTAAAGTGAAACCAACAAGAACCAATATTTCGGCAACGATCAATGAAAAAAAAATCGCATAAGTAGATTGTGATCTTCAACGAGATCTATATTTTTTGTGTGGCAAGTTTTTGTCTACTTCTTACGGTTTATGAGTTGAGGAAAAACTCATCCCGAATACAGAAGACTTAAGAGGCTGTTCTCAACAAATTGAAGATATTTATTTTATCTGCCACGTAAATATTTTTAGCATAAGGTATTTTGATCAAAATCGTTAGAGCCATTTTGAGAAAGTTGAAATATCTTCAATTTAAGGGAAAAATTTATGGTGGTGAGGGTTTCCTGAAAATCTTCGGGTATTATCCTTGGTAGTTACTAAACTTAATACCAATTTGGTACTTAGCCCAGTTTTCGTTTTTGAGCTATGCTGTTCACAGACACAATTTTTTTTTTGATTCGCGGGACTTCGAAATATAGTTACATTTCCGGGTAAATCTCGACATCGAAATTTTTCTGGGAATACCATATCTTCTGTATCTACAGATGGCCTTACATAGTACGTGTAGAGAAGGCAATACAATTTTGTAAGAATAACTTGCAGAAGAGTGGATAGAGAAAGTCTTTTGAGCAAATGGCACTGTTACGATGTTTCCATGTTCGGATTTGAATTTCTAGTTCGCGAGTTCATCACTATGCGCCATGGTGACAAGGGGTCAGCTTGTCGCCCACAGATGGCATTGTAGGACGAAATCACTACTTGCGGACGCGAAATGGGGGAAAATTTTGCCCGGGAAACTTCTTTCAAGGTATGGGATTCTTATAGGTGCAAATAAAATTACAGAGACCACCGGCTTTATTTCCCTTCCGAAGGAAGCAATGCTAAGGATTTTTGTGTCCGAACCCTCCACCAGGTTTAAACCTACAATCTTGGATTTTAGAGGCTAACATGGTAACCACTGCGCCACGCAGGGCGACCTTTTGATTGGAATACCTAAATATGTTAAGCTAATACTCGTTTTCATCAGTATTGTGCTGAAAGTTAAACATTACCTATACTGCTACACACGTTACTGGGAACTCCTGAAAGTGAAGTCATTAGCTCTGGGGATCTTATTTAAGGAGATGCATATGTGAAATTTGATAAAAAACTATTGGAAATTAAAACATTATTTTGTTTGATAATAAAATAATATGACTTCTAAAGTATAAGAAAGGATATCACTTTTCCCGCTAAGCGCACTCTAACTATAATTAACTGAAGGTATAAACGGACATGCGCATGCTTATTAATAGGCACTCCCAATTTTAAACCTTATTTTATCGCAAACTCTTTTCCAACACTTTTCCATACTAAAAATATTCCATATGATGCAATTTTTCACTAATTTGTTTCACACTTTTTATCCGGCCTCTCAAAAGCACATTAAACAAAGCGGTTGGATTAAATTTTCGAAGTAATGATCCCATTCAGGACTTTTGGAAAGTATGAAAAATAATAATTGTTCTCCATTAATTAGGGTTAATTTTTAAAATATAATATAAAAGATCTATTTGTAAACTCATTTTCTATAAAACTGGATGTTTGTATGTGAATATTTTTAAAAGTGTATTTGTATTAGAACAATGAATTTAGACAGAAAGCAATTACTTTTTAAATAACCATTTAAGCTATAATTTTGATACATGGGGAAAATATGAAAGTCCACAGATGCATTACCTTAAGGGGACAAGGTAGTCTGAACATAAATGAGTTGAATTACCACTGCTCTTAAAGTATTCAATTGTTTTTCTAGACATTTTTACGAATTATTCCATAAATCATGAACATTATTTCAAGTGGCTGTTTGCATCAGTAGCTTATGTGGTTCATAAGAAGTATTTCATTCAGCATAAAAGTAATAAAAGTTAGTCTTAAAACATGTGAATTCTTGTACCGTTTTCTCTAATACTACTTGCAATGCTTAATTACATTTTTGCATGCTTGTTCTTAGTATAATCTGCTATCTTCTGAACTTCAATTATTTAGATATGATACAATTCAGTAGAAATTAAAAAAGAAATATGTTTGCAAATTAAAAAAACTAAAAATATGGAAAATTTGCAATGTTGTTCTTTCTTAATATTATCAATATATACTATAACATCACGATTGTGGTTCAGAAAGTTCAACTATGTGTTGTATATCTGTGCTGAAAATATCAGCTTTCAAGTTCTCCTAATTTCTGAGAAAAATGTATTTAAGTATCCAAAAATGCTGTTTTGAGAAAACTGATTTTAAACATACAAATATTCTAAAAAGGGGAATTGTATAACAGCTTTAAAGAAATGCAGAATAACATTTAAATTATGTTTATATTGATTAAAATCCTCTTAACCCCCCAAATAGTACACTTTCTCAAATTAGAAATAATAGAGGTTTTATTAGTGTCTAAAACTAAAAAAAAATATGTTATTTTTGCTTTCTTTACACGTACTATGTACATAGTGTATAGAGAAGGTATTGTAATGCACCCAAAATTTGATACCAATATTTCACCGGCAATGCATGTTTTGAGAACCCCTGAATAAAAACAAATTAGAAAACTGTCCGTGTGTGTATCTGTCTGTATGTGTGTGTATGTGTGTGTCTGTGGGCAGCAGAGCTCAAAAACGAAAAGTATGTTTAAAACGAAGCTTGGTATTTAGGTTTGGTATCTTCCAAGGATGCGACACGAAGATTTTCAAGAAAATCCCCCACCACAACTACCCTTTAGATGGAACTTTTTTCGAAAATGTTGATTTTTTCAGAAATGCCTCTAACGATTTTGATTAAAATATCGTATATTAAAGATATTTACCTGACAAATAAAATGTATGCCTTGAATTTTCTGGGAATAGCCTCTGAAGACTACTTTATTCTGGAGGAATTTTACGGACTTTTGCATGACTGCTGAGCCGTAAGAGATGGATAAAAACTTACCACATAAAATATAGAACACGTTAAAGCACACAATTTATGTAATATACATTTTTTTCGTGGAGTTGATTGCTTTTTAAATATTCCTTGCTATTGGTTTCAGCTTTGAAAAACTTACACCTTTCTCATACAGGAATTTTTCAACTCCTGTCCATACAAACAAATGAACTTCAGTCATATAGCAATCCGCTTTTAGCTATCACTTTAACCTATGGTACTCCCTTATTTCGCTTCTACTTACAAGGAAGCAAATAATAACACTGTTTCTGCTAATTCTTTCTCGATTAGCATGAAGTAAATAGAAGCATAGGCTTTTTAATACTATTTTTGTAGTGATGTAGAGCAAGTCATGTGAATGGAACACATCAGATTTTTACCATTGCAGAGTACCTTGTCCCCTTAAGCTAGAATTGCACGAGTTCAGTTCTCAGCAAATTGCTTCGGTTGTGTACTCAGAAGTACTTGCACTTCTTGTGGTAGTGCATGTTCGCGGTCAATTGCTTTAGAAGCTCTCACTGCGGAACCATTCGGTCTGTTATCAACCGTTTTGTACAGATTGGTTTTCGTCTGCAAACAATATCCTTTAGTTCCGTTACTGTCTCTGGATTGTAAGGTGCACGTGTGGTCTATTTGGATCACAATCATTCCATTCTCTTAAATTCTCCGTAATACAATCTTTTAGAAGTGCACACTTTAACTAATTAAAGAGTAAGGCACGGGCTTGTCTCCAACTTTATTCGAATGGCAATTCTAACTGAGAATAACTTTTAGGGTAGGACGTTTTATTAGTAATACTTCAATAAACAAGCATTTATTAAATTGCACACCAGAATGGTATAGTTTTAGAACTAGATGGATAAACTCTGGCTGAGCCTCAGAAGATTGAAGCAGTTGGCAAACCTGAACTTTATATATATTCTCTGCAACTTAAAAAAGAATTAATTGATTGTCTCCGTGGTCGAGTGGTCAGCGAGCTGACTTCTTACCCGGAGGTCCCGGATTCGGTTCCTCGCTGGGGCGGTGAATGTTTCTTTAACCAGAATTATTCCCTATTCCCCACAGAGTCTGGAAGTAAAAATGAGGGAGTGCTGTGTGCATGTATTTTTCAGGAAAATAAAAGGATGTAAACCCAACGAGTTGCTTCAAATTCAAAACTCCCGACATGACCTTAGATGATAAAGGGGGCTATATAAATGGAACAATAAAAAGTTTTATGTTTTGTTGCATTTGTTTTAATGGAATTAACAGATTTAAAAAGAGCTACATGAATTTTTTATTTGATATAAATAGATACTAGAAAGCCATAAAAATCCATACTATCATGTTGAAGATGACAATAATGGTGATGACTAATCATCCTGGTAAATTCAGAAAAAAGTTACGCTCGCTCTATATCAATTCCAGGAAAATGAATATAACTCGAAAATATCTGAGCGGAAAGCAAACGAAACGATCCCTTCCAAAACTAATACCCACTTAAAGCCAATATAAATTTAAATTTGTAACACAGCAACATAGTAACATAGAGCAAGTTGACACATACAATTGTTTCGGCTGTCAAATATCATTTAACAATGACTTCGACCTTGACTAGGTAAGTATACATATTGTTTCGAAATTACACGAAACCAAGATGTATCTGATGTGTTCCTTTCATACAGCTTTCTCTAGCTGTTCCGTATACAAACTATTCTTGGAATAACTTTCATGGGAATGACTTTCTGAAGTTCCACAGTTTTGAAATGATTTTTATGAAACTTTCAATATAATTGCGCCGCTGTTTAGTTAATAATGTACCAAAATCACTATAAATTATTTTACAAACTTTATTATGTAAAAGTGTCGTATAATCAAAATGTCCCACGCTTCTCATAATTGGAGAAAGTTGGTTGCAATTTTTTGCAATTGGAACTTTGAATCATAAGAAAAAAATTTGATCTGTTCCATTCACATGATCCTCTCTACATCTCTGTAACAAATTATTGTTAAAAATCTTATTTTTCTTACTACTTTATGTTAATCGGGATAAAATTAGCAGAAATTGTCTTATTAGCTGCCTCCTTGTAAGTATTAGGGAAATAAGGGAATACAATAGACTAAAGCGATAGTCAAATATTTTAAAAGCTATGAGGTTGAGATTTCTTTGTTTGTGTGACCAGAGTTGACAATAAGTATTTTAAAGCTGAAATCATGCGTCCTGGTAAGGTCAAACAAGGATACGCAGCTTTCACAGTGGTGAATCAAAGTTCAGAGATGCAAAATATCAGAAATTTTTCTGTCGAAGATTGTTTAAATAAATGTGGAATAACTCCAACTGTTGAATCAAAAGCATGTGCGAAGGTCTGTGCTTACAGTTTAAGCTCCTTTCGAATATTTATCATTGAAAGTTTCACCTTTACCGTACATAACAAACAATGAAAGACCGACAGGTATACGTTAGTACGTATTACTGGAACCAACCTCGATGATGAAAGGACTGACTCATTACCAAACACATCATAACTGTAGGTTTAAAAATATTTATTGATCTTGTTCAACTGTATTCTTCTGGCCTCGATTTGAATGACTTTTGGCAATTGTTCCCTTCTGCGGGTGCTAAGAGAAGTACACTTAAGGTGGGAATATCTTAAGCCATTGAGGAGAAGGTAACGTGAGGGAATACCTTTGGTGCGTGCATGTGTGGGTATGTCTGTGTGTGGCTGTGTGTGTCTGTTTGTCTGTGAGTGTGGCTGTGTGTGTGACTGTGTGTGGGTATGTCTGTGTGTCTGTGAGTGGCTGTGTGTGTCTGTGTGTCTGTGAGTGTGGCTGTGTGTGTGACTGCATGTGTGTGTCTGTGAGTGTGGCTGTGTGTCTGTGAGTGTGGCTGTGTGTCTGTGAGTGTGGCTGTGTGTCTGTGAGTGTGGCTGTGTGTCTGTGAGTGTGGCTGTGTGTGTCTGTGAGTGTGGCTGTGTGTCTGTGAGTGTGGCTGTGTCTGTGTGTCTGTGAGTGTGGCTGTGTCTGTGTGTCTGTGAGTGTGGCTGTGTCTGTGTGTCTGTGAGTGTGGCTGTGTGTGTGACTGCATGTGTGTGTCTGTGAGTGTGGCTGTGTGTGTCTGTGTGAGTGTGTGTCTGTGAGTGTGGCTGTGTGTCTGTGAGTGTGGCTGTGTCTGTGTGTCTGTGAGTGTGGCTGTGTGTGTCTGTGAGTGTGGCTGTGTCTGTGTGTCTGTGAGTGTGGCTGTGTCTGTGTGTCTGTGAGTGTGGCTGTGTCTGTGTGTCTGTGAGTGTGGCTGTGTGTGTCTGTGAGTGTGGCTGTGTGTGTCTGTGAGTGTGGCTGTGTGTGTCTGTGAGTGTGGCTGTGTCTGTGTGTCTGTGAGTGTGGCTGTGTCTGTGTGTCTGTGAGTGTGGCTGTGTCTGTGTGTCTGTGAGTGTGGCTGTGTGTGTCTGTGAGTGTGGCTGTGTCTGTGTGTCTGTGAGTGTGGCTGTGTGTGTCTGTGAGTGTGGCTGTGTGTGTCTGTGAGTGTGGCTGTGTGTGTCTGTGAGTGTGGCTGTGTCTGTGTGTCTGTGAGTGTGGCTGTGTGTGTCTGTGAGTGTGGCTGTGTCTGTGTGTCTGTGAGTGTGGCTGTGTCTGTGAGTGTGGCTGTGTCTGTGTGTCTGTGAGTGTGGCTGTGTCTGTGTGTCTGTGAGTGTGGCTGTGTCTGTGTGTCTGTGAGTGTGGCTGTGTGTGTCTGTGAGTGTGGCTGTGTCTGTGTGTCTGTGAGTGTGGCTGTGTGTGTCTGTGAGTGTGGCTGTGTGTGTCTGTGAGTGTGGCTGTGTGTGTCTGTGAGTGTGGCTGTGTCTGTGTGTCTGTGAGTGTGGCTGTGTCTGTGTGTCTGTGAGTGTGGCTGTGTCTGTGTGTCTGTGAGTGTGGCTGTGTCTGTGTGTCTGTGAGTGTGGCTGTGTGTGTCTGTGAGTGTGGCTGTGTCTGTGTGTCTGTGAGTGTGGCTGTGTCTGTGTGTCTGTGAGTGTGGCTGTGTCTGTGTGTCTGTGAGTGTGGCTGTGTGTGTCTGTGAGTGTGGCTGTGTCTGTGTGTCTGTGAGTGTGGCTGTGTGTGTCTGTGAGTGTGGCTGTGTCTGTGTGTCTGTGAGTGTGGCTGTGTCTGTGTGTCTGTGAGTGTGGCTGTGTGTGTGACTGCATGTGTGTGTCTGTGAGTGTGGCTGTGTGTGTCTGTGAGTGTGGCTGTGTGTCTTTGAGTGGCTGTGTGTCTGTGAGTGGCTGTGTGTGTCTGTGCGTGTCTGTGTGTGTCTGTGGCTGTGTGTGGCTGTGTGTGTCTGTATGTGTGTGTCTGTGACTGTGTTTGTGTGTCTGTGTTTGTGTGTCTGTGTTTGTGTGTCTGTGTGAGTCTGTGTTTCTGTGTGACTGTGTGTGTGGCTGTGTGTGTCTGTGAGTGTGCCTGTGTGTGTCTATGTGTGTCTGTGTGTATGTGTCTGTGTTTGTGTGTATCTGTGTGTATGTGTGTGTATGTGTGTGTCTGTGCGTGTCTGTGTGTGCATGTATGACTCTGTGTGTGTGTGTATCTGTCTGTGTGTGATTACAGAAGCAGATGATAGTGCATTTTGCCGCAGTAGGTAATCAAAGTGTTGATAATCAAAGTATTGACACAGCCAGAGAAACTTTTTAGATTGCATCAAATAGTAAAGCAATCTGTAGACACGCAGTTACAACTATCCATTACTGGTAATCAATGTAACTGCGAACGTGATTACCGTTAAAATAAGTAACTTAATTGTTAGTGATTGCAAATGCGATAACCGTTACATGTAAACGTTATCGCATGGTAACCATGACAGTTATAACCGTTACGCAAAATAAACTGTTAGTCACACCACTATAATATATTACTTCCAAGGTAATTGAAATCATTTGCTGTGAGAGAGAGAGAGAGAGAAAAAAAAAACTATTAAGTTTATGACAAGAGATGAAGAAGGAAGTTGAGATAGCTACACAAGTATCCTAAAAAATATTATGTGCTCCAGTCACATGACCTCTTTACTTATTCTGCAAAAGGCTCTTCTTATTCTTCTCTATACTTCGTGATGATCGAGATCAAAATTAGTAGAAACGATTTTAACTCTTAGTTTCTTCCAGTATAAGGGAAATAAGCCTAAAGCGATGGTCACATTTTTTAAAAGCTGGTCGCTATGTGATGCAAATTAATAGTCGTTATTTTTACATGACTGGGATAAAAAAGTGAATAACACTTCCCATTTAAGAAAAGTTTAAGTATTGTAGGTAAGTTTTAAAACAAATAACAAAGAATATATTCGATGTAATACTATAAGAAAATGTGCATGAAATAAATTATTTCTTTTAACGGGATCTGCATTTTCTGGATAGTAAGTTTTTATCTATTTCTTACGGTTTATCAGTTACGTAAAAATCATCCAAAAACGAAAAGGTCTTCCGAGGCTATTTACATACATGTACATTTTATTTGTGAAAAAAATGTCTTAAGCATATGGTACTTTAACTGAAATTGTTAGAAGCATTTTTGTGAAAATAAAAATGTTCGAGACATTTATCATGTAAAGGGAGCGATTTTCTTGAAAACCTTCGTATTACCTCTTGGTAGACGCTGAGCTTAAATACCAAGTTTGGTATTTAACAGAATTTTTTTATTTTTGAGTCCGACATACTCACCCACACAAGCAGACACACACAGAGATACACACACAGGAGGCCGCATCGTGGCCAAGTGGTGAGACTACTCGCCTCTCACCAAGGCGACCCAGGATCGATCCCAGGCAACCGTATTTGTGGTGTATAAAGCGGCGTAGATGCGTGTTTTCCGGTTTCCCACGCCATTGCATTCTACCGGTGCTCCATCTTCATTACATGTATCATCAGTTCATCACCTTCGGCACCGTATGTAGTAAAAGCGGGCGTTAAACAATATAAAAAAAACATAAACACACATACGCACATAGGTAGAGATCTTTATTTCTAAAAATTGTTTATGTAGAGCACCTCAAAATATATATTTCCGTGAATCTCGACATCGAATTTTCCGGTTAGAATATAAAACCTTCTCTACCTGTTGTACATATTGTATGTTGTAGAGAAAATAAAAATCTAATATTGTCTTTTAAGAATATTTTTGTTCCTTACACTTTGAGTTTTAAATCCCTTAAAGTTACAAAAGCCTTTGTCATTTTATTCGGGGAACCCTAAGGGAAATAAACCAAAAAGTTATATTGACCCATTTCCAGTACCTTAGAAAACAGCTGCATTTAAATGTAGCAGTAGCAAACTCCTCTTTGAACATCGACAGAAAAGTGTAATATCTCTGCTAGTGAACTCTTTTTAGCAGTCTTAAAACCAAACGTAGTTCTCGGCCGCCCTAGAAGTTAAATATTCTAGGATTTTGTGTCGCATCGATTCAGTAAGTATGTAGAACTTTGCTTCTTCCAGACTGAAACGTGCCCGGAAAACATAAGAGATGCTTTCGAAAATGAGCGATTTTTTTATTTTTTTTTTTATTTTAAGAGAATTCTAAAGCCAACTCGGCAGCAGACCAGGAACAAAAAATTCTGTACCGTGAAAGCATCTCTTCATTTGCGCTCCGATTTAGGATTAGAACGCGGTATCAGATATTTTCATTATGTCAAAAGCATAACAGAGGGGGGCGCTCAAGAATGCAATACCAACAAAATTCCCCTTTGCCAGCAGCGGGCGGAAGCATTTAAACAATGCGAGGATAATGTCGGAAATATCAGTACGTGCATGATGCGAGTGCTTTAGTTAGCGAAAGAATATTACTTTTTTTTTTTAAAGGGAACAAAAATTCAGCTCAAAAAACAGTAGCCAGTATTACAGAAAAAATTGGGCTTTGTTAAAATTTGTTGTGGTTCTGGTATCGTTTACTCTTTCTTTATCTGCTTATGTACTGTAGAATTTAAATATTTTGGAAGATAGCTTCTTCAAATTTTGCTTTTGTTTAGTTGTATGTGCCGATCTGTGTAGTTTAAATATAGCATAGTTATTGCTCTTGAACCTTGATACATTTTAAATTTCTTGAAAAATGTAATTGAAGGTCAAATAATTCTTCTTCTTTCAATGATTAGAAGTTACAATTACCTGTCTCTATCATTCATCCTCCTCTTACGAAGTCTATCCGGAACTGTCTTTCCAATTGGCCGAAAATTAATATGTTTTTACTAATCTATTTTCTATCAATCTGTGAAAATTATCTTTCCATGTACTCTATTTTCTTCTATTTAATCATTAAAATAGGTTTAAATTGATCTTATTATTCCATTCCTAATATTATATATTTTACTGTATATCGTTACATATATCATGAGCTTTATTTCTGCTGCAGTCTTTCACATTTTTTCAATGTCTTGAAAATATTTGGATTGAAGATGTACAAAATTATTATTGTTATTGTTTCAATAAGTAAATAAAATTCAAACTTTTTTCACCTGTATAAGGGTTTGCAGAACATTTATATATACGGCTTTTCTTTCTTTCTTTTTTCTTTTTTTAAACGTGTGATTTACAAAATATTCACATCATTATATCTGCCTAAAAATGAAAGTAGCTGAAATTCAGTGCGCTCTGTACGGAGTATATTTACAATCAAATTCCACTTTGTCGTAATGTACTTTCGAATCAAAGGCAATTCGTTCACGTTTTATGAAACTCATTTAAGAAAATTTGTATTTTATTTATTTGAAATAATTGTTCTCTGTTGCGAGAACTGTTCCGTGCCTGCAGAATGGAACACAAAATTTATTACAATATTTGTACAAGATAACAGGAAAGATATTAGAAATTGTAGAGGAATAAGTACTAAATTATGAGAAAATTATTAATCAGAGATTAACTTCTCCCTAAAGCTCTTACAACTGTCCCAAAGGTAGCTTGAAGTCTCTTCTCAATGACTTTGGAATACTTAACACTAGTTTTGCATTCTGAATAATTGACGTGGGATATTTATTCTAAAATTTTATCATGTATTATTATTATTTTCGATGTGACCAAATTCTTCTCTTTAAAGGCCCTTATCTTTGCCTTATTTGTAAATATAGTTATATTGTAATGAATTGCATTTTGGCTTATTTCTGTATTGCTCTTTCTAAATTATGTTCTGTTTCCAGTGTAACTATCTGGTCATCAGCATATACTAAGAGCATTAAAAGTATGCTTGATCCAATTGTGTTCCAGACTGTATTTCATCTTTGCACTTCGTAATAGGTCGTCAGTATATTAATTTGGTTGCCATGTGGTTAATATCCGGTTCTTTGCAATGCAGGAGCTGTCAAATTCCCATGACAAAAGAAAGTACTTTAAAACTGAAACCAATAACAAGGAATATTTAGAAATGGTCAACTATACGAAAAAATGTATATAACATAAATTGTATGTTTTAACTAGATCTACATTTTTTATGCAGTAAGTTTTTGTCCACCTCTTACTGTTTACTAGTCATGCAAAATTCAGTCACAATGAACAGGTTTTCAGAGGCTATTTCCAGAAAATTCAAAATATACATTTTCTTTTCATATAAATATCTTTAAAATTCGGCATTATAATTAAAATCGTTATAACCATTTTTAAGAACAAAACAATTTTCGAAAGTTTTTCCATGCAAAGGGTAGTTCGGGGTGGGGGATTTTCCTCAAGATTTTCGTGTCGTATCCTTGGAAGATACTAAACTGAAATACGAAGTGTGGTATTTTACCGACTCTTCGTTTCTGAGTTATCGTGTTGAAGACACACAGACACACAAGTGTATATTTTTCTAAAATGCTTTATTTTGGGATACAGGGGACCCTAAAACTTGTATTTCTGGTGAAATCCCGCTGTCAATTTTTGGGTGGAATGCAATACCTTCTCTATACACTACGGCATAGTACGTGTAGAGAAAGTAATATATACCTTTTTGGGGTTCAGTGGAATTTAAAACATATATATCCGGTGAAATCTCTGTGACAAATGTGTGGAATGCAATACTTTCACTACTTTAGGTAAGTAGTAGAGAAAGTAAAAAGGAAGAACTAGTAATAATAATAATAATAATAATAATCATAATAATAATAATAATATTAGTAATAAATCCCTTCCTAGTTTAAAGAACTTGACAACAATTAAATCACATAGTCCAGATGTAACTGATTTTATTGTTGGAAGTTAGCACTCCTCATGAGGGATAATGCGGTAATAAAAATGCACCGTAGACAATAGTATTGGTTTAACGTCTCCTCCTCTCCCCATAATAGCGATTCGTAATTACCTTTTTAATTGCATGAGCACGTTTCGACTTTATTTAAGCTGCATTTAAAAGATAGTTCTTTCTCGCCTTGTTCCACAAGCCTTACACAAGCGTAAATGAACTGCTTAAGCAATATAACTGATAGCATGTTTTTATGGACGGCTTTTATTGGAAAAATCATGCAAGTTTAAAGCTACCTATGTGGTTGTTGCGGTAAAGCGTGCGACTTGCATTTGTTCCATTTATCGTCATTTATTCTTCATTCCTTACGGTGTGTTTCAACGTTGAAAGTAAGCTAAAAAGCGGTGTCCTATTATTCATGTGTCTCTCATACCATCCAGGGGCTTTAAATCCGTTTTTCCATTAGGACGGAAAATAGATACGCCACTGACGCGCGTCAACCCCATAGGTGTGGTTTGTGCCTAAGAGACGAGACGGCAAAAATGTTCTGCTAGAATGCGAAGCATTGGAACGCCTAAGATATCAAATCTCTGGTGGAACCTCGCAACTAGGAGAAGGGGCTGATCTTGTGAGGCAGGTACTTACAAGAGACGTAATACTTTACCCATAGGTCAGAAACAGGAAATGCACAAAAAGTCTCTTAGGCTGACCTACTTCCATTAAATCAGGCTCTCCAGGTTAGTTGCCGGAAATATTAAGGCATCTCACGACCATGCTTATAGCATCACTGTCCAGACATACGCAATCTCCCATGGGTATAGGGAACCATTGCTCCGCCGAGTCCAACCCAATCCGAACAGCTCCCTTTCGGGAAAGGATCAGATATTCGGCCCAGAAAACTTCGTTCCGTCAGAAGTTCCACAGGTGCTGGGAGTCCGCAGCGCTCACACCATCGCTACTGAAGAGGTCGGAATTTCCCAATTAAGATTGTCAGTATTGGTGTTTGGGTGCAGTGTGGCTGGAGAAAAGGGCCTTCGGCTGGCTGCGAGGTATATGGACCGCTTCATTGGGTCCCCAAGGTGGATGGGGTGAGAGTTCCCGGTAGGGGCTCTCGATCTGAAAACTATAGGGACCCTGTCTTTACTGTGTCGACTGCTGGTTCCGGCCGCCCGCTTTATCCTATCGCCTCATCCCTTTCTACCGGATATCCTCTTACGGGCACGTAGGTGTAATATCCTCTCTAGAAGATCGGTGCCGAAAACACCCTGTCACTGTAAACCAGCATGTAGTTCGAGGTGAAGTACACAAGGCGAACGATTACTGTATCCCTATGGAATTTACAAAACAAGTTAAGGATGTAAAAAAAATATTTAAGTTAATATGAAATAAAAATAAAAATAGCTTACAGTTAAAATGCTTCAAAACACTGTAGTTCTATATGACTAATTTATCTAGAAAATGGTTTCCAAAACTCAAAACTAGATCAAATGCCCATGAGGTGAAACTGTGGATTTTAAAGTTTTAAATGTTGCATACTGCCTCTCAAAAATAGATCTTTATACTCAAATACTAATTCTTTGAAACAGAACTTTCCTTACAAAGTGTACAACATTTTTTTTAAAATCATTATTAAAACTCCTCAAAACTATAACTGACATAAACAAGAAAGTTCCTGGAAACTGTGTATTGAAATTTTAAATAAATAAATCAACAAATATTACATAAGGAACATATTAAAATGACAATAATAGTAGAAACAAGATAACAAGGAGACAAAGAGAATTTTGCATATGAAAGTATTAAGGAATTTTTTTGGAAAATTTAATTTCGATCTACTCTTAAGCGCAGCATCTTCCAACAAAATAGTTGGATCCACAGATCAGAGGAACAAGTTAGTGGTGAACGGAAGGAAGCGATGAAAATGACAGCAAACGTTTGTTCAGTTGAAGCAGGTAGGTCCCAGAACAGCAACCTCCGCTGCCATTATCCCTGGGAGCTGTCCACATGGCAGCTTGCTCAGAAATGTAAGACATATCTTCAAAATGCTGCACACATCTCAGTTTTTATTTAATTTCCGTTACCATTTCCCAGAAGGTGCATTTGTGCAGGATAAAATACATTATAATACCAGTAATAATTTTTCTTTGAAAATGAGGGTTTTTACTTTCTCTACCTTCTTTTAGAAAAAGGTCTGTATGTGTGTGTCCGTGTGTCTATGTACACGATAATTCAAAAACGAAAATTCTTACCAGGGATGTGACACGAAGATTATGAGAAAAATTCCCCCACCAAACTACCCTTTACATGGAAAATAATTCGAAAGTTTTGATTTTCTCAAAACTGGCTTTAAAATAAAATACCATGTATTACAGATATTTACATCACAAATAAAATGTATATTTTGAGTTTTCTGGGAATAGCCTCAGACTCTGGATGAATTTTGCGTAACTGGTAGACCGTAAGAGGTACACAAAAATTACTACACAAGAAATGTAGATCTTATAAAAACACATGTCATATATGTTTTTTTTTCTCGTGGAATTGACTATTTCTGATATATTCTGTATTCTTTTCTTCAGATTTAAAATACTTAAATTTTACTGATAGGAAAAGTTGTAAAGTCCTGGGCATACATAAAAACGGATTTCATCCACATGACAACCAGTTTTTAAGAGCTTTGACTATCGTTTTAGCCTAGTGTGTTCCATTATTTGCCTTCTACTTACAATGAAGCAATAATTAACACAATTTCTGCTAATGTTTATCTCGATTATCATAAAGTAGATAGAAGACCATACATTTTAATAATAATTGGTTACAACGATGTAGAGAAAATCATATAAATGGAACACATCAGAATTTTTTAAGGATTACAATTTCTTAATAGCGTAATAAATAGTCAACACTTCGCTCGTTATATTCATTTAAAATATCTTTTCATACTATTTTTGCTTGTATTTTAAGGCTCCAAGTGCGAAAACTGTAACAAACTTTTACTTTCTCTATACATTACATGATAGGTAAATAGAGATGTATTGCACTCCACCAAAAAAATTGATACCGAGATTTTACCGAAAATACACACACACACACATACACACACACACTAATCTTTGTCTATATTTTTTTTTAATTCAGAGGACCCTAAAACATGTAATTCCGGTGAAATCTCGGTTTTGAATTTTTGGGTGGAATACAATAGATATTTATCTAAACCAGTGATGACCAAATGGAGGCCCACGGGCCTAATCCGGCCCGCGAGTATGTTTCATTCGGTCCGCAAATAAATTTATGATTTATTGTTTTTTTAACTTCCTGCATAGATCTCATTTTAGAATTTGGTGATAGATTTCAAGATTTTGAAGTGTTTCGATCACAGATGGAACTTTTCAACAATGCCTTGAGATGTAAAGTAGAGTGCCAGGCCGAAGATTTACAGTTAGAATTATTTGAGCTTCAATGAGATTCATCTCTTCGAACAACAGAGGCAACTGGTGTTGATTTTTGGAAACTCATTTCAAAGTAACGTTTTCCACATCTTAGAAACTGGGCTTTAAATCTTACTTCCATATTTGGTAGTACTTACATATATGAAACTGCCTTCTCTGATATGAAACTAGTGAAATCAAAGTCCAGAAACATATTATCTGATTCAGTGTTATCTCACATTTCTAAGATTGCAACATCAGAACTGGAAGTGGATTTTAAATCTCTTGTAAAAGATTTTGACAAACCTCATTGTTCTCAGTAAAAAGCAGTGCTTGTTCCTTCACTGTGCATCTAATACTGTTAAAAATAATAGGTTCTTAAATTGCCATTGCTGTTATTTTATTTTTAATACAGTCCTGGCCCTCAAGTAAGGTCCTTACTGTATTCTGGCCCTCAGTGCATTACTAATTGGCCATCACTGACCTAAACGATATGTACATATACGTGTAGAGAAAGTAGTAGTAAACATTACTGGAGAAATTCATGATATCATCATCATCATCATCATCAGCTTCATGGCTTGGACCTATGGTCCCGTTTGTTCTCCATTGGAAATTATAGCAGATGATCTTTCCAAAGTTTTTTTAGATCATCCAATATTTCTAAAACCTAAAGTTGTATAATTTAAAATCTTTTTTGGAAATCTGTTCTCATTCATTCTTGTTACATGCTGAAACCAATTATATTTATTAGCCTTTATTTTATCATTTTAATCTAAAAATATTTAATTCAACGACTTATGTGCTTCCCTAAATTCTCAGTTCCTTTCGCTGGTTGCTTGATCCTTGTGCCCAATTGGTACTGCTTTTTCCTTGTGCCCAACTGTTACGGATTGGCTTTCTTAGTATTTATATACTAGAGATATCAATTAATTTACAAGAGTATCGTATACGGTTTTATTGTCTTTAAGTTGTCATATATTTTAGATTTAAAACCAACTTCCAAATCATCCACCATTTTTGAAAGACTACAAATAAGTGACCTGAATTCAAAATCAAGCCAAGTTTTTACATGGCTAGAAGCCCGAGAAGATTTTGAATTAATACGTCGCCAGGAAAGCTTCAGTTTTTATTTTAAGTGACCTGAAATTTCTTTTTCGTCTATCCATTCTGGAAAGTGGGCTCATTAGCAGTTTTCGCAGGGTCTTTCTTTTATTTTATGCAGTATTTTCTCCCTCTCCACTCATCAGCAGCCCTCTTGATTCTCCCATTCTATCTTCTCTGCGCCTGCTTCTCCCTCTTTACGAGTTTGATTAAGTACGCCCGCTGCAGTTGTTTAATACATCGCAATTAATCTGAAATCCATACTGGCACTTGCTGCTATATAATGGACTGAGCTTTCTCAATTACCCCGTAGCTTGTAAATGTTCTGTCATACTCCATCTGACAAGCGGGTACCTCCCGAACATAACAACAATGGCAAACTTCTCTACTGCCGTTTTTCATTTCGGTTTCAGTTTCTATGGCACTGCGCTGGACTTAAACCATTACAGCCATTGAAAAGAACAACAAATGTTGGTGTGAAACATTCACATGACTTTTTCAGCGTCTTCTGCAATCTGCTTCTTCATCAGCCTCATATGCAGGAGCTAGACCCCCCAGGGTTTACTAGTTAATGGCTGGGTCAGATGCCTATTAAGGAGTAGCGGACTATGGATCTGATAGAGCATCCAGGGATTGGGGATCAGCCCAAAGTTTGGTATGAAAGCGGGGAAGTAAGTGAATGAAATGAAATGGATGTCAGTAAAGGTGATTATAGAGCAGAGAGGAAACCGGAGGACCTGGAGAAAACCCGCCCAGGTGTCGCCTTGTTCCTTACAAATTCCACATGTATCACTTGGGATTTAACCTGGGCGATCTAGGTGGGAAGCGAGCGTTCTAATGGTTTAATTCTTGTAGGAATAAGGAAAATACACTTAGCTAAAGTAATTACAAATCCTTTAATAGCTGTACCTACGCTATGTATGGCATTGAAATTTCCTGATTTTGAGTTATCTTTACATGACCAGGAAAAGGGGAAAACAGTAACCATTTCCGAATATCTCGGAATGGTTAACTCCATAAAATAAATAAATCGATAAATAAATGTATTGGACTTAAAATTCTGTGCCTTAAAAGATCTTCTTTGTTATGTAGTAAGAGATTGTGTTTATTTCTTATGGATGATATATGATATTTTAATCAAAATCGTTAAAGCCATTATTGAGAAAATCAAAGGTTTCGACAAAATGCTATATTCATATTTAAGTTTAGTATCTTTCAGGATACAAAAGGAAGATTTTAAGATCTACCCCACACAAAATTACCCTTAGTACATGGAAGGTTTTTCCAATATTTCGATTTTCAAAAAAATGACTCTAATAATTAAAATACGCATATTAAAGATGTCTACATTAAAAATAAAATGTATACCTTAAATTTCTTGGGATTAGCCCTTAAGTTCTCCTTATTCTGGGTGACTTTTGCATAACTGGTAAAGCGTAAGAGATAGACAAAATACGGAAATATAGATCTCATTAAAACACATAATTTATGTCAAATACATTTTATTTGTAAAACTAACCATTTCCAGATATTTATTGTTATTGTTTTAAAATGTCAATACTAAAGACTTTTCTCAGATGGGTAGTCGCTAGTCACTTTTTTAACTGGTCGTGCAAATAGAAAGGAAGTTTAATTGCACCACTTAGCGACAGGCTTTTATGATATATGACTATCTCTTTAACTTATAAATGCACAGAAATCGTCAGTACAAGATTTGTAATATTTAACTTACGTTAAAAGTGATACGCAAGCAAAATGTGTAACTTAGTATATTCTTCGTAATATCCAATTCTCTTCTTTTTAGTTGTCTGCGATTTCTTCAAAGTTATATTAAAAACATTTTTCATTTTTTCATTAAGATTCATTGATTCTTTGCTTTTATTTTCTTTCGAGTATTTGAACCCAGACAGTGGCTACCTTCAATTTATTTCTTTTATTCTAATTATATCCAATGTTTTCTTTAGTAGGCTTACTTTATTACTAAAGTTTCTCTTGCATTCCTTTGGGAGAAGAAGATTAACAATTATATTATCAGAACTTTCTACATTATTAACATTTTTTTCTAAATTTCTATTTCATCCCTTTCTGATGAGAATGTATTGATATTTAGGAATATAATTACCACTGGTTTCTAAATTTCTATTTATTTCATCCCTTTTTGATGGGATTGTATTGATATTTAGGATTATAATTAACATTGTTTTCTAAATTTCTATTTATTTCGTCCCTTTCTGATGGGATTGTATTGATATTTAGGAATATAATTAACATTGTTTTCTAAATTTGTATTTACGAGTATTTCATCCCTTTCTGATGGGATTGTATTGATATTTAGGCATTTAATTACCTTTGTTTTCTAAATTTCTATTTATTTCATTCCTTTTTGATGGGATTGTATTGATATTTAGTCATTTAATTACCTTTGTTTTCTAAATTTCTATTTATTTTGCATTTTTTGTTAGGATTGTATTGATATTTATGAAGATTATTAGCATTGTTTCTAAATTTCTATTTATTTCATTCCTTTTTGAGGGTATTGTATTGATATTTAGGAATATAATTAACATTGTTTTCTAAATTTCTATTTATTTCGTCCCTTTCTGATGGGATTGTATTGATATTTAGGAATATAATTAACATTGTTTTCTAAATTTCTATTTACGAGTATTTCATCCCTTTCTGATGGGATTGTATTGATATTTAGGCATTTAATTACCTTTGTTTTCTAAATTTCTATTTATTTCATTCCTTTTTGATGGGATTGTATTGATATTTAGTCATTTAATTACCTTTGTTTTCTAAATTTCTATTTATTTTGCATTTTTTGATAGGATTGTATTGATATTTATGAAGATTATTAGCATTGTTTCTAAATTTCTATTTATTTCATTCCTTTTTGAGGGAATTGTATTGATATTTAGGAATATAATTAACATTGCTTTCTAAAATTATATTTTGTTCGTCCTTTCTGATGGGATTGTATTGATATTTAGGCATATAATTACCATTATTTTACAAATTTTTATTTATTTCATTTCTTTTTGATGGGATTGTAATGATATTTAGGAATATAATTACCATTGATTTCTAAAATTATATTTATTTCGTGCCTTTTTGATGGGTTTGTATTGATATTTAGGAAGATTATTACCATTTATTTCGCACCTTTTTTTTTATAGGATTGTACTGATATTTAAGAAGATTATTAACATAGTTTTCTAACTTTCTATATATTTCATCCCTTTTTGATGGGATTTTATTGATATTTAGGAAGGTTATTGCCAATTTTTTATCTAACTTTACATTTATTTCATCCCTTTTTGATGGGATTGTATTGATATTTAGGAAGATTATTGCCAATGTTTTTATCTAACTTTACATTTATTTCATCCCTTTTGAATGGGATTGTATTGATATTTAGGAAGATTATTGCCAATTTTTAATCTAACTTTATATTTATTTCATCCCTTTTTGATGGGATGGTGTTGATATTTAGGAAGATTATTGCCAATTTTTAATCTAACTTTATATTTATTTCATCCCTTTTTGATGGGATTATATTGATATTTAGGAAGATTATTGCCAATGTTTTATCTAACTTTACATTTATTTCATCCCTTTTTGATGGGATTGTATTGATATTTAGGAAGATTATTGCCAATTTTTTATCTAACTTTATATTTATTTCATCCCATTTTGATGGGATTGTATTGATATTTAGGAAGATTATTGCCAATATTTTATCTAACTTTATATTTATTTCATCCCTTTTTGTTGGGATTGTATTGATATTTAGGAAGATTATTGCCTATGTTTTATCTAACTTTACATTTATTTCATCCCTTTTTGATGGGATTGTATTGATATTTAGGAAGATTATTGCCTATGTTTTATCTAACTTTATATTTATTTCATCCCTTTTTGATGGGATTGTATTGATATTTAGGAAGATTATTGCCTATGTTTTATCTAACTTTATATTTATTTCGTCCCTTTTTGATGGGATTGTATTGATATTTAGGAAGATTATTGACTATGTTTTATCTAATTTTACATTTATTTCATCCCATTTTGATGGGATTGTATTGATATTTAGGAAGATTAGGAAAGACATGTGGTACTACACGAGACATTAACCTTTATGTTTGTCTTACGATCTATACATTTTCTCCGATAACTACAACTTTACCAAAAATTCTTCTGAAAATATGAATCTCTTGTAACTAATAAAAGAAAGACTTTTATTCTTCTTGGTACAGTCCTATTCAACTTAGGAGAAAATAGTTAATCATTTGGAAGTTTAAGAGATTTGTCATATCCAGATATACAACTAAGCATAGAACATATAGGCATATAGTTGTTTTGTTTTTTTCTAAAAACTAACAGATTCATCAATATTTACGATAAAATTCACTACATACACAATAATACTCCGCTCGCCTGGGTAGTGTGGTGGTAGTGTGTCTGCCTCACATTCAAAAGGTCGTGGATTCGAATCTCACTTACGCTTAGTTACCCAGATAAGGTTTTCTTTCGGGGTTTTCTCTTACCCTGGAAAGACGAATGTCGAGTAACTTTAAGCTCCATGGACCCCGTGATCTTTTGAGCATCATTTCACCAATTTCTTTCATTCATCATCCGATATGACCAACCACGTTAAAAAAAAAATACTCCAATGCAATAGCCGTCAAACCGATATCAGTATTAATACAGCGCAATAAATAGCCACATTAAGAATTTCCTGCAGCTTATTAGCTTTTGCACAAATCTTATGGAAGAGCGATGAAATGATCTACTTCTGCTTCTATTCACTAAGCATTATTTTTACCTTTACCGAGCTTCGCGAACTTTCAGCACGTGCCAAGGACAGGGACCCGTGACAGAGAAGTATTTGATTTTTGCCAAGGAAGGAGAAATATCTGTAATTTACATTCCTGAAAATATCATCAGCATTGAAGTTTGTTGGTAACTAATTTTGATAGAGCTTAAGTATAACCCAGAGCGCATGTGCGGGATAAGTCGCAAGGGAAGGCCTTCTAGGTATAGGTAAAAAGTAATTATAAGGCATATGCACCAAATAACGCTAATTAGAATAATAGGGGCACTTATTGGTTTCTGTAAACTTCTGCCTATCTGTAGGGGGCAGCTTCTCCCTGATCGGAATGCTCTGTGGACCCTTGGAACACACCAGCCGTTATTTCCTTCTCAGTATATGTGAGAACAGAGAAGAAGCAAGTTATGCGTATGGACCTGATTTAGCTGATGCTAACAATTGTTAAGTACATTATCGTTTATGGTAACATGCATTTTTTTTTACTATATTATGTTATACTATATACATTATTAAATTGTATTTAATGTACTTTCATACTGTATAAAGAGTTCTATGATGGTAAAATATGTGTTAGTTTTATTGGTAAAAGTTCAAGAGAGAGAGAGACAGAGTGAGTAGATCCATAACGCCAGGAGTATATTTGTAAAGAGGAAAAATTAGTAGAAGTGTTAATGCATGTCACAGATATGTTCATGACCTCTGTGTTGGTGTAAAAAGCAAGATAAGATTTTCAGTGTCTAAAATGTGATGAGCTTAAGTTAACATCGATGTCATCTTTATAATTTTTAATATATACAAGTAAATATGTCATTATTGAGTTTTCATATTTCATTACTTTTTTTAATAAGACTTTTTTTTTATTTTTTTGGGGGGGGCTTAACGTCCTTTAACCTATTTAGTCATACCGGACGATGGATGAAATTGATGAAATGATGCTCAAATAATCTCGAGGTTCATGGAGCTTAAAGTTACTCGACATTCGTCTTCTCAGAAAAAGGGAAAACCTCCAAAAATAACCTTATCCGGGTAACTCACCGTAACGGAGATTCGAACTCACGACCTGTTGAATATGAGAAGACACGCTACCACCACGCTACCCAGGCGGGCAAGACATATTTTTGTTCAGAATCTTATTTAATTACTCACATGATCATCTCTGATTTTTACTTCAAATGAAATAATTTGAACTAACCTCATTTGGAACTCTTGGTCTTAATAAAGCCAATTTGTTCTGTTTGAGAACATCAAAAGGTTTAACATCATGTTCCTTGAGTTATACAATTAATTTATATTTTTCTTTCCCCCAAAAATCAATTTATAAGTTTATCAAAATTTTAAAAATTTGGCTCGGTAGATGTGATTTAGCATCTAATCAAACCTTAGCATGACCTTATTTCGCACACTTACCTTGTAGCCATTAAATCAATTCACAGATTTTAAGCACCATTTGTTTTCAGAATAGAAGCGATTGGTAAATATTAAGGAAGTTTTAGGAACACAAGCATTTATAGAAAATGGATAACCTACCCTGTAACAGAAAAGGAAATGCTGTTTGAACAGTTATTTCCAATTTCGCATCTCTGATTGAAAGTTAGAGTTGATGGTTGACCGGCCATAAGCCATTAAAATGGGGATTTTAAAGCAGAGAGCACAAGATTCAAGTTGTTTTGTGTTTCGACCATGGGTTTGATATTGTGTGCAGGCTAGACAATATTAATGCAAATGTATTATACGTACTAAATGAGTGATGACGCTAATTATACTGTCAATTGTGGCATTAAGGACTACCTATCGGATCAAGAAAGATAAGGCCAAAGGTTGAGCAGTCGCAGAGAATTATGTTTGGATGCAGGTCATATGATTTTATAGTAGTATATGACTTAATGTTGTTAAAATAATGTCAGCGCGATTAAAATTAATGAAGAGTGTGGTACAGAAAACTTAGGAAAGATTTATTTATTTCTAGCTTCTGCCCGCGACTTCACCAACTAGATATTTGTTGACAGGTATCAGTAGGTATTGAATGTAATCATTTTTATATGTCACTTAATCCACAACACCCTACACGAAATATAGTCAGAAAAATATTTATATATTCTCTATTCGGAGTAATTTAATTGTCCTTGCTAACGAGGTGGTTTGAATCATTTGTGGTTTTACTTTTCTTTAATATTTACCATCATATACTCTGTGTGGAAAACTACACCCTAGCATATATTAGGTAGCATGGATTGGAAACTGGCACTCATTATCCCATGAACCATTTTCGCACTTTCTAACTGGTTAGCTTCCACTTTGAGTTTTACATCACTACTTTAGAGCCAAACATACACAAGGTAGTAAAAATTAGAAATTGTCAAAGATCTTATAAAGGTGTAAAAAATCAAGTCAAAATTCCCTTAAATTCCAAGGTAGGTGTTGAGACAGCTTTGTGGAAGAACAACGGACACATCCAAATGCGCTGTTTTTGGAGCGGATTAATCTACTGCCCAATAAACCTGGCAGTATAATTTCAGATATTTGTACAATGAAAGAAACGAAATAGGTACCAATTACTACTGCTGAGTAGAACCGAAAAAAGAAAAAAAAATAGTGTGTTTTTTGTATACTTATAAGACGTTTATATAATTTCTATATAAATTATACATTTCTATATATATATACATTCTGTCCAGAAAGTACCGGGAAAGCATCCTGTTTAAAAGGGAACTCAAAATTATTGTTGTCGCTAAGTTGGTACAAGTTTCCTCTTTACCCACGAGGAGCTTGATCGTCATATGTCATCTAGTTTGTTTACAGTACGCCATTTTGTTGGTTCATCTCAAAGGTGATGATCATTGCGATTTTACGATGGATACAAATATTGAACAAAGAATCTGTTTCAAATTTTGCATTGCAAATGGTATTTCGTGTGCCGAATCGCTGAAATTGTTACAGAGGGCTTACGGTGAATCGACTTAATCAAAAACACGTGCATATGAGTGGTACAGTGCATTCAAAATGAGAGATGTGGTGGAAGATTTGCCTCGCTCTGGTCGGCCATCAACGGTTTCATCTGAACTGAACATCGCTAAAGTGAAGAAAATGGTGTCTGAAAATCGTCATTTAGATCTGAGAGAGATTGCCGCTGAACTTTCTGTGTCTCATGAATCGATTTGTACCATTTTAAACGATTGTTTGGGCACGACACGCATTGCAGCTCGGTTAGTTCCGAAAGATTTGAATTTTCTACAAAAACTCAATCGCGTAAGGATTGCTGAAGACATACTAGAACGAGCCAGTTCCGACCCCACATTCATGAAACGCATTGTAACTGGTGATGAGATGTGGGTTTACGAGTTTAACACTCAAACAAGTCAACAATCTTCCGAATGGCGCCTTCCAACTGAACCGAAACCTAAAAGGGCACGTCAAACTCGATCAAAACTGAAGGTCATGTTGACAGTTTTTTTCGGTAATGCGGTGTTGTGCACTCAGAGTTCTTGCCAGAAGGTCAGATGGTGAATAAAGACTATTATCTGAGCGTTATGTGGCGTTTGAGAGAACAAATACGGCGAAAAAGACCAAATTTATGGAACGATTGCTCATGGATTCTGCACCACGATAACGCACCAGCTCGCAAGGCTGTTATTGTGGACGAAGTTCTGGCCACAAAATCAACAAATATCATCGTACAACCATCGTATTCACCTGATATGGCTTCTGCTCATTTCTTTCTCTTTCGAAAACTCAAGTTACTACTTCGAGGCACCCGTTTTCAGTCGATAGAAGACATAAAGGAAAATTCGCGGCGAGAATTGACTCGATTCCTAAAAGTGCCTACAAAAATGTTTTTATGATTGGATTATTCGTTGGCATAAATGTATAAATTCAGAAGGGGCATACTCTGAAGGCGATAAAATAAATTTGGATGAATAATTTATTTTTTGTGTTTAATTGGCAAATTCCCGGAACTATCTTGATACAGTAGAAATACATTTCCGGTGTCTTGACGGGACCCCGGCACTGTATTCCTTTTTCTTTCTCCTTCCTTTTTCCCAAAATTTTCTTTGTTTTTCTGTTTGATTAGCGTTTTTGCTTTTAATACACACATATACGCCTTTACAAATACAAAAACACCCACGATCCCCTGCGCCACGAAGCCAAAAATTGAAGCACTTTAGCAACCACGGCCACGGGGACCAGAATATTCGTAAACTCTTATTATTTTCATCAATGAATCATTTTGAATGAATACTTGGAATTTATACAGTATGAAAAATGTACTCTTCACATATCATAAGTATTTAATATATAATGTATTGAATTTAACTAAAACTATTTGGAATGCACATCTAATGCATTTATTATTATTACCATTTTCTATTTCTCGTGTAGGTTATTATACCTTGTTTAAAGATGTAAATTTATACGAATAATGCAAATATATCTCCCATGATAAGACCCTAATATTAATAAAATAAATACATACAATTACATATTTATTATAAGGATAGTTGTATTAATTTCACTAAATGTTGTAAATAAATAAAATGTACGTAATTGCAAAGTGAAAATTCCTTGAATCCTAAGGTGTCTTTGTAGTATATTTAAAAGAGCTTATGTGGAGAAGGTTACTAACTTTTATTTAATTAAATGCTGCTAATTATATTTTATTTACTAAAATAAACCACGTAATACATTAACTTTTCAGCTGTTACGCCAATGATGTCTATTTTTATAGTATTTAATGCCCATTTTTACTATAAATGGCACCGCAGGCGATGACACTGATGATAAATGGAATGAAGAACGGAGCACTGATGGAATGTGAGGCGGGGAAACCGCAGAACCCGGTGAAAACCCGCCCCTACTCCGCTTTGTCCACCACAAATCCTACATGCGTTCGCTTGGAATCAACCTGGGCCGTCTAGGATGCAGTCTATAATTTTACTAGTATGGGGATATTTGTTTTTCAGTCGCCAGATAGTGAGGTGAGCTTGGAATGATTTTTCTCCGCCACTACGAGATCCTAGTCCCTGGATTAAGCAACTGGCATTGATGGATGAATCGGCTGCTGCAGATGCAGTTATCTCGTAAATGCTGAAATATAAAAAAGGTGCGCTATGATGGTAGCATTTTACTGAGTTGTTTTAATTTTTTATTACTAGGCCAACGTAAGAGTAACATTCAACTTTCGGTTTAGGTAATTGAATTTCGTTGTTCGTAAAACTCGTCATCCGTAAGATGAGAAATAGTTACTACAATATCCAAACTACCATGGTTACAAAAATAGAAAATTTTCGTTCGAGTTAACAAAGATAAGCCACACATTTACAAATAAAATAATGAAGTGAAACAATAATCTTACATAATAGAAAGTATTTATTTAATAGTTAATCTATGAGTAAAAAATATATGTAAGTATATAATAAGTGTTTAATATATTCTTATTGGAATTAATAACAATAATTGGAATGCATATCTTATGTATTTATTATTCTGACCCTTTTCTGTTTCTCATCATAAAGAACGTCAAAGCAATAAGCAAATCTATACCAATGAAAATTTAATAAGATAAGTAGAGAATTTGCTCAAAATTAATTTTGGACTGGCTCACACGAATTTCCCTTCTCATGAAATATTTACACTTTATCGATTATATATCATAGTATTCGTAAAATAGGGAGACAGCATATTAATTTTGGCACAGCCTGTGTATATTATTCCATTTTGGATGGAATAAAATACTTTCCCTTCTTACTCTATTTAAGTATTAGAGAAATTCAAAGCACGCTATTTTGTAAAAAAGTAAGTCTGCAAATTGTTTGAAAATACGCTAAAGTGGGATTGTACAGTGGATTACATTGATGTTTTAAAATATTCATAATTTAAACATACGTATACTAGTTATGGATATCCTCGCTTTAATAATGAGGAAGGATGATAGGTAGTGTCTTTAGATGTACACGCACAATTCGTCAGCGAATTAAGTTTCCTTTCACTCTCCCTCTCTCTCTCTCACATACACACACACACACACACACGCCGAGAAGGTGACATCAGACAGTGGTGAATGAAGTGGTTCAAATGATGTTGAAATGGGACCAGAGTCCCTAGAGCTTAGGATTATTTGATATTCGTCTTCTCAGGTTAAGAGAAAACCTCTGAAAACCCTGTATTCAGGTAAATAATCCTAACTGAACTTCGAGCTCGGGACCTCTTTATGATCATTTCTCTACTGCCTGCTAGCTGCTCTAGTGGTAGGCTGCGATATATTTCTCTCAGGGTATGCGTGGGTGTGGCGAGAATGGATAACACAGTTTCTGAGAATACCTACTTAATGGAGGCTAATAGCTTGTGGAACGAGTTGCCCAATGTTTTAAAATGAATAATGAACTTTTCCTGGTCTAAGCACCAGGAATTATAACTGCGTTATATTCAGTTTGCTAACTTCCAAAGTACTAAGAACTTTACGTTGTAGGTAAAACTTGTAAAGTGATGGTTATGATTCGCTAACCCGTTAACCCGCTATACATTAAGGCGAATGCCTTACCGATTACCGCTAAGCTAGTAATAGCTATGCATAGAAATAGTAACGCTTCATAACTTGTAAAAACTGTAGCAAGAGCGCCTTGAAGCGCAAAAGGCACCAGAGAATAAAATCTTAGAGTTGCATGCTCTTTCATTAATCGAAGTCCCATCTTTGTTGACTATCCCACCATAGTTCCTATGTTCTACGTTGTCAAAATTTACTCATTATGTTGCACCTGAGACTCGTTTCATTCTGTTTTACTATTTAATCCTAAGTATCCGTGCCTTTTGATGATTTTCAGAACTGGTCTTGCGCTTTCCACACACATCTGTTGGATTTTAAACGCATTCCCCAAGAATTGAGCCTTGAGCTTCTTGTTCTTGCTTACTGCTTATTGATTTTCGCGGAACTCAATTATTGCCCAAGAGCTTTAAGTTGGCACTCTTTCTGCTCTCCTTGTTTAACAGCTGTGAAAACCCCTTTGAGTTTTTCTTTTTCTTATATTAAAACACCAATATGCTCCCTAATTACTTGTGGTGTATAAGGATAAGAACCAATAGAAGTAGTGTAACTCGTGCAAGTGAAGTGGAAGAATAGACAGATGAAGAAGGATCATCCGCCACTGGTATTTCTATCCTGCTGGCTCGTCATAAAAGAGGGACGGCGTAGAAAAAAGCGATGGTGAGTATTTCCCTCTTTTTATAACAACCAAAGGAGAACTTAAAGCTCATGAATTACACATACCTTGCTACTCGAACTTCGAGTTCTTGGTTTCTGCAATATAAATTGCTTTTATTTGTGACTTCTACTTGTAACAGAATTCTAACTCGTACTCTTATAACATGTCGCACTAATGATTTACTTATAAAACAAATATAATTTGTGCATTTCAACTTTACATATTCCTTGATTTTAATATGTGAAATTATTTGTCTATAAAATCATTATTAATTTGATTCCGCTATCATTTTAAAAGTAGGGCAGAGAGACTACCCTCACACCACGGAAGTGGGCAGAATTAATTGTTTGAGACATTTACCAAAGTTTCAGACACGCCTATCAGTGGCTAATGCTTGTTTGGGAACCCACTCTTTCACATCACGTTGCAAAGATGACGGCTGAATTTTTGACTTGGCCCATGTGTTAGTAATTGATGGATTCCAGTGTTTTTGCCGCTTTACATCTTCTTTATTCATGCGCACTTCGATCCAGTGTTCTTTCCTCCCTCGAAAGCATTCTTTACTTTTGCAGATATCTTCCTCACAGACTTCTCACTTCCTCTTGCTCCAAATAGCCAACCCTCCGCCGAGAATGTCGGCCTTCTAAAGGTCATTTCTCTCTAAAGGTCACATTTCCACAGCATTTCGCCTTTTACGTGAATTGATCCATAATGGTGTGTTGCAACCTTTAGCATACCGGCTTGGCTAGACAGAGAAGAGAATACCGCAATGCTGGCTTTGATTTATGCTTTCTTGTATAAAAATACACTAAACACATACTGCATTATTATTTTAACTCTTTTCTTTTACTTATGGCGGTTGTAAAATGCTGACAGCACAGTACATTCCATAGAACATTGTAAGCAGGAAAACGTTGTGAAGTGCAACAAGTAGAATATGTATAGGTACTGCAAATGCAGTTTGCATGTAAAAACTAATAAAAAGCTCTTTTAGTGTAAAATAAACCTGAATACAAATCATATTCGTAATGTTCAAAAGAGAAAATCTCCGATACATTCGCAAAATGCCTCACAGATATTGAAATACAATTAATTACAATGGAAACGTCAGGTGTAATCTATATTTATTGCACCAATTTTAGCTGCCCATGGAGGTAATTACACTGTTGGCGGACCTTATAGATAATGGTGTAATAATGAATAGGACAGGAAACACAGATATAACATAATAAGTGTTCTATTCCATTTATCTGTACGTATCTACCATTAAGCAAGTTTATGTGTCTTGGAGTAGAAATCTGTTAAACACAAATGTAAACGGCATTATGCGCATTGGATAAATGTTACATTTGTGCAATTGAGTGTTGAGCAACTTGAATCTTCCGAATTCCAAATTAACAATGCTTATTTCCCTTCTATTTACAAGTAAGCAAATGATAAATCGAATTTTCTTAATGTTTACCTCGATTTGAATGAAGTAGATAAAAGAAGACATTTTTGTTAAGATAGTTTGTATATGGAACAGCTAGAGAAAGTTATGTGGAGGGAACATATAAGATTTTTACTTTCTCTACATGTACTACGTACATAGTTTATAGAGAAGGTATTATATTCCACCCAAAAATTCGATGTCGAGATTTCACCGGAAATGCATATTTTGGGTTCCCCCGAGTACGAAAAAATTTTTTTAGAAAAAACTCCATATGTGTCTGTCTGTGTGTCTGTCTGGCTATCTGCAGACACCATAGCTCAAAAACGAAAAAGACCGTTAAACACCAAACTTGGTATTTAGCTTAGTATCTTCCAAGGATGTGACACGAGCATTTTCAAGAAAATCCTCCCACCACAAACTATATCCTTTACATGGAAAAATTCGAAAATTTTGATTTTCTTAAAAATGGCGTTAACGATTTTGATTAAAATACCTTATAGTAAAGCTATTTAAATCCCAAATATAAGATATATCTTGAATTTTCTGGGAATATGCTCTGAAGATCTCTTTATTCTGGGTGAATTTTGCCTAATTTTGCTTAGCTTTCTGTTTTGGACGTAACCGTTTCTGAGATATTCCTTGATATTGGTTTCAATTGTGAAGTACTTATACTTTTCTCAATTTTCTTTTGTTCTACTCCTAAGCACAGAAGCGATTTGCAATGGCAATCGCAAAACGATAGTTTTTAAAACATTTGACTATCAGTTTATCCCAATGCGATCCCTTAGTTCCCTCCTACTAATAAGTAATAAGCATATTCTGCTAATGTTTATCTCGATTAGCATTGTGTAGAAAGAAGAATAACCTTTTGTAAGAAGTTTGTATATGGAACAGCTAGAGAAAATCATGTGAGTGAAACACATCATATTTTCAAAGTAGTTTCTCCACTATTGAGATTCAGATTTCTTAGAACATCTGCCACAGATTTCAACACCGCTTGCATCTTTACATTCCTCAAATTTAAGAGTTCGTTTCCATATCTACTTCAGACGAAACAGTTGGGATAAATATTTAATTCTACCATTTACATGGCGAAATCGCTAAACATAATATTACTTGGGCAATCTTGTTTGCAGCAATCTCTTTAGGAATAATCACAGATTAGGGAGAGAAAGGCTCGTGAATGGAACACGCAGATTGTTAGAATTCATTAGGAGAGCTATTTCTGACATTCTTTCGTTACATACCGAATAGGTCATCGCTCGTTAGTCCATTTTTGATTTTAGAAATGATTTCAAGTTGGAGCTTATGGCAAAGGAACCGCTGATTTTACTCCAAAATTTACCTAAGGGAATCCATCTGTGAAATTTGGAAAATCCATAATATACAAGATAACTTGTTCAATTTTATATGGTTATTATGCACAATAATGATATTTTTTTCCATATACCAAAATTCTGTTTTGTTTGATAATTTAAACAGTAATTTTTACTGTCTAAATTCATTGTTCTAATAAAATGAGCAACGAGACGTATTTTTAAAAGTATTCACTCACAAAAATGCCGTTTTATGGTAAGTAAGTTTAGAAATAGATCTGTCATATTTTTCCTATTTATTTATCCTCTTTGAATAGGAATATAAACTTTTTAAATAAATTAATGAAAAGCTATATCATGTAGAGAGAGCACGAGTATGGAAAAGTGTTATAAAAAATGAAATGGCCTGTTATTTATGGACGCTCTTTAACTGCTTTGGTTCTCAGCGTCCCATTCTATATTGGGCGTGAAAGATCGCTTAATTTTGCTCAGAGGCCTCTCTTATCAGGCTTGAGGTTCTTTTACGTGCCGTAAATTACGGGAACCACAGCCATACTAAGGATTTTTACGCCCGAAAAAATCCATCGTCCTCCGCCGGGTTTGAACCCGCGACCTTGGGTATATGAAGTTAGCATGGTAACCATTACACCACGGAGGGCGACTGGATCCTCGGACCATACGTGCTTTTGTAATACATATTACAAACAATATTAAAACCACAACAGCAACAACAAAGAATTAAAAGTGTAAACACGAAAACAAAAAGACAAAGGTAATACACAGTCAGAAGCAATATTAACACAACAATAAAGAAGTAAGAGTGAACCCGAAAATAAAAATAGAAAGGTATTCAAATATAACAATTTAAATTTACAGCGCAGAGTACACCTTCATAAATGCACCCTCTTATAATAGATAATTACACTTAAAAGAAATATATACACATAATATATACACCATATATAAAACCATAGCCAAACAGTGACCTATGCATGACATAATATATATATATATATATATATATATATATATATATATATATTGTAGTCACTTTTGTTTAGTTGATCTTATTCCCCCCCCCTTCTCTATTGGCAGCCTCCTCAGATCTCAGCTGTCTTACCTTAAGTATAAATTTACCTAGTCCGTCCATGTTTTCCGTGCCTGCCAGTAACGTCCAACATGCTTCTAGCCCTACATTCGCAGTGGTAAAGAATCGCGGCAAATATTTTTCCCGCCATTCCTCCGTACCCCTACATCTTGCCAAGATGTGAGTCCACGATTCTTCCTCCTCGCAAATGGGACAGATTCTCGTACCATTCTCATCAGAAATGTTTGTGCTCCTCCATGCTCTTAGTCTAATCCACGCGAGCGCCTCTCTAATGAGTTTGGTACTTGTTTTGATGTATTGCTCCATACCCCTGAGTGGATATTAATAAGCATGCCCCTACCCATTTGTAACTTCAATTAATTGGTTGTGAAAATGATATATTTTCTTAAGATTTACAAGTTATATCATTTTATTATGAAAAAAAAAAAATGTGTTCCACAGACAAACTTTCCTTACAAAAGACTATTCTTTTATACGAATCTGCGACAAGCTTATCAAGATAAAGATTGCCAGAATTGTTCTTATTGCTTGTTTTCTTGTAATTAGAAGGGAAATAAAGGAATGCACTAGGTTAAAGTCATAGACAGATCTTTAGAAAACGGGTCGCTGAGTGAAGAAATTGAAATTTTGAAATTATGTTTTCTTTGCTTGCTAGGAGTAAACAAAAAAGAGTCAAAAATAAAAATGTCTACCATTAGAAAAGCTGAAGTGCCTTAAAACTCAAACATATAGCTCGGAATATCTCGAAAACTGCTAACTCTAAAAAAAAAACAAAAAAAAAAAAAAACACGTAAGAGATAGACAAACATTTACTACATGTAGAACTCTTTAAAACAGATATATTATTCGACATGAGGTTATTCCAAAAAGGTTCAAGATGTACATTTGTGTCGTCATGAAAATGTCTTAAATAAACGGCATCTTAATAAAAATCGTTGGAACCATTTTTGAGAAAATAGCAATTTTCGAAAAACGTTCCATTTAAAGGGAACTTGGGGTGGACCACTTTCTTGAAAATCTTCGTGTCGCATTTATGGAAGATATTGAACTTAAATACCAAATTTGGTATCTAACTGGCTTTTCATTTTTGAACTTGCTGATCACAGACATACACACGGAAATGTTTTTACAACTTTGTTGACTTCAGGAAGTCTCAAAACATGTATTTCCGGTGAAGTCTGGATATCGAATTTTGGGTGAAATACATTACCTTCTCTATCCAATATGTACATTGTATATAGTGGCTAGAGAAAGTAAAACTACATTTAACATTTTTCACAACTTTTCGATCAAATTTCACAGATGCATCACCTTAAGAAAATCTGATGTGTTCCATTCACATGACTTTCTCTACATCGCTAAAGTAAATTATTGTTAAAAACATATTCGTCTATCTACTTTATGATAATCGAGATAAACATTATCAGATATTGTCTTATTTACTTGCTTCCTTGTAAGTAGGAGGAAAATAAGGGAACACTCTTGGCTAAAACGAGTCAAATCTTTTAAGAGCTGGTTGTCTTGTGGTTGAAATCCGTTTCTATGCAGGGCCATAAGTTTACAACTTTCCGTGTGTAAAAAGTTTAAGTATTTTAAATCTGAAACAAATAACAAGGAACATCTCAGAAATGGTCAATTCCGCGGAAAAAAAAAAAACATATGACATAAATTGTGCGTTTTAACGTGATCTACATTTTTTGAGTAGTAAGTTTTTGTCTATCTCTTAAAGCTTACCAGTTACGTAAAATTCAGCAAAATTCACTCAGAATAAAGAGGTATTTAGAGGCTATTCCCAGAAAAAACAAGCTATATATTTTATTTGCCATATAAATATCTTTAATATACGGTATTTTAATCAAAATCGTTAGCCATTTTTGAGAAAATAAAAAAAATGGAATTCTTTTCCATGTAAAAGTAATTTGGGTTGGGGGGATTTTTCTCAAAATCTTCGTGTCGAATCCCTGGAAGATATTATTCTTAAATACCAAGTTTGGTATTTTACCGACTTTTCGTTTTTGAGTTATCGTATTCGAGACACACGGCTCACAGACACACACGCACAGGACCTTTTTCTGAAAATACTTTTTTGGATACTGGGGACCCTAAAATGTCTATTTTCGGTAAAATCTCAATATCGAGTGTTTGCTGGACTGCAATATCTTCTCTATACACTATGAGGCCGTGCCGCGGCCGAGTGATCAGACCACTCTCCTCTCACCTAGACGGCCCGTGTTCGATCCCAAGCGACTGCCTGTGATCCCACGCGACCCACAGGGGCGGGGTTTCTCCGGGTTCTCCGGTTTCCCCCGCCATCACATTCCACCGGGGCTCCATCTTCATGTATCATCAGTGTCATCGCCTGCGGTGCCAGAGCAGGCGATGACACTATCAAAAATATACACTCTGTACATAGTACGTGTAGAGAAAGTAAAATGAACAAATAAAGTGGTTTAGTTCTCCAATTATTTCTCGTTTACCAAATATGATTGCCCACATGTGCTGTATCATCACATTCCCTATGTTCACCCAGGCTCCCAACTATACTATAAGGCATAGCTGTTGGTAGTGCTCAATTGCACACTAGCTAGCACTTGTTTTTGAAATTTCCTTTGTGTAATGAACGGATTATTATTACTGCTTAAAGGGCCCAAAGCGTTGTTGTTATTAACGTAATTGCATCAGATGGTAGGATGCCCGAAGTAGTTTGCCCAGGAGATGAAGGTGCAATTTAATTGTCTGAGAGACAGACTCGCCGAAGTGGTTTTACCGCCGGAATTGACATCCAGCAAATAATTGTTTTAATAATTGAAGTTAAATTAATATCAGCGTAACATTCATAAACAAGATCTCATCTTGCTTTTATTGCATAACACACTAACTTTTATATTTGCTTTACCGCATACCTGTTGCAGTGGAAGCGTTGTGTATTATAAAAGATCTGATGTGCTCCATTTACATGACTCTATGTAAAAGATTGTTAAAAAGCTTTTGATTACATTTACTCTATGCTAATCGAGAAAAAAAAATCCGAAATAAGTCCGATTACTTGCTTCCATGTAAGTAGAAGGGAAATAAGGGAATATCATATGTTAAAGTGATAGTCAATAGCTGATTGCTATGTGATTGAAGTTCCTTTGTTTGTATGGATAGGAGTTGACAATTTCTCGTATTAGAACAGTAAACCAATAAACTGAAACCAACTATAAGGAATATCTAAAAACGATCAACTCCACGAACAAAAGTATATAACATAAATTGTGTGCTCTACATTTTCTTTTACGTAAGTTTTTGTCTATCTGTTTATCAGTTATGCAAAATTCCGTAAAATTCATCCAGAAAAAAGATGTCTTCAGAGGGCATTCCCAGAAAATTCAAGATATACGTTTATTTGTCAGGTAAATATCTTAATATACGATATTTTAATAAAAATCGTTGAGCCATTTTTGAGAAAATAAAAATTTTCGAAAATTTCTCCCTGTAAAGGGTAGTTGGAGGTGGGGGGATTTTCTTGAAAATATTCGTGTCCCATCCTTGGAAGATACTGAACTTAAGTACCAAGTCCATATTTAACGGACTTTTGAACCATGCTGCTCCCAGACACACACACACACACACACACACACACGGACATGTTTCTAAAAATGCTTTTTTGGATTCAGGGGGTCCCAAAACATAAATTTCTGATGAGATCTCGAAAACTAATTTTTGGGTACATTACAATACCTTCTCTGTACACGATGTACATTGTAGGTGTAGAGAAAGTAAAAATCGGTAGTGTTACATTCACATGTTTTTCTCTACCCTCTGCCACTTAAGAGCGGCTATACAAGCTATTTTACGAAAGCATATTTTGTATACACTTAATTTTATTCGAGATAATTTTTTTTCGTAGAATAGCTACATTACACATTTCGTTATAGATGCAAATAGAACTTTGGTAGCAACATTTTAAGAACTAGACGCTGTATCTCTTCCTCCGTGGTCTAACGGTATAATACTAGTCTCTGGTTCCCGAAGCTGCGGGTTCAAACCCAGCGGAAGGCAGCGGATATTTTCGGGTGTAAAAATCATTAGCATGTCTTCCATCGGAAGGGATGTACAGACCGTGATTCCGTGACATAGATTTATGGCGCGCTAATGAATCTCAAGCCTGAAGAGACCTCTGAGCAAAATGTCCGGTATTTCACTCGCAATATGAAATGAGACGCTAAGAGCCTCAGTTAAAGAGCATCCATGGGGATACTTTTGAACATGTGACGTGAGGAGGCAAAGGTTCACCAATGCGCTTGCGTAAGCACACAGAAACGACCGCTGAGTACGAAGATTTGCTTCTCGCTTAGCAGCCAACGAGTACATCATTTGTAACACTCGTAGCCAAACTCTGCAATTAACCTAACAATGATTTCCCTAGCGTTTTATTGTTTTATAAACCCGCGAATGCAGTCGAGCAGAGTTTATTGTCGTTCAAGAAGGGTTGTATGTTCTTGGTGATAATGTTATGATTATAACATTTTAGAAATGGTTCGTCCGATTAATAAGAGAGAACTGTGGATTTACTGTGACTGTTATTTGGCGAGGGTCTGCTGTAAACAAGAATTTGTATTGTGAATGTGATGCCGCCCTGCATACCTTTAAGAGATAAGGCCATAGATATTCCGAGTTTGGCTGCAAGTAGGAAAATATCAAAATAGGCCTTACTCTTTTGACTTTTGATATGAATAACCATATAGTAATTAACTCTATTATTATTCCTTTTATAAATGGACTCAACTTGTGTGAAAAATTCGAGCGGCAAAGCAAATTCTTTTCCTCGTCCACCCCTATGCTTACAAACAGTCATAATTACAAGGTAGTGGAGTGTTCGGTTGGAGACCATTATGTGACTTCGCAGCTATTGCTCTGATGTGTACAACGATACCAAATACTCTGCAAAAGGGAAATTTGGTGCTCCCGACCATGTTGTTTGAAATCGACGAATATAAAATAGGACAAAGCAAATTGCATCAGGGGCCTAACATAGATTCTTGGAATTTAATTAAATGAGTGCTGGATAGGTAGTGTCCGACTGCAAATTCAATGCCATAGCCGGGATTTGAACCGCGGATCTCCCGATCTGTAGCCGGTTTCCTTGCCACTGAGCTGCCGCATAGCACTGAATTTCTCAACTGACTCGCATGTTTCCTGGTAGAACACAAGCTGTTCTCAAATTATTTTGAGATGAACCCCAATGGCGACTTACAATGTTGTAAGTACTTTAAGTCCCAGGATTCATAGTATAGCCAACTATTATGGTCAATTGGTATTGGATTAATTGCTTTTCACACAAACCGGTGTAGGACAGAAGTTGGATAGATAGAGTCAGACTGAATACCAATTGACCATAATAATTGGCTATACTATGAATCCAGGGATCTAAGTACTTACAACATTATAAGTCGCCATTGGGGTTGTCATCTCAAAATAATTTGAGAACACCTTGTGGTCTACCGGGAAACATGCGAGTCAGTTGAGAAATTCAGTATTATGCCGGCATGTTGCCATGACAGCTCAGTGGCAGGCAACCGGCTAGAGACCGGGAGATCCGTGGTTCATATCCTGGCTAGGGCATTTAATTTTTCAGTCTGATTCTACCTATCCTACTCCTGTCCTACACACGGCTTATGTGGAAAAACAGTTAATCCAATACCTAAATGAGGTGCTACCTGCAGCATGCATTACGGCGCAGCATTGAGAGCAATCTATTGTGAAAGCTGAATCAGGTGTTGGAATTGAAGTGGCAGGACGCAAGTATTGTGGTCTGATCTTCTGATCAGTGAAACGTATTGACTACCACGCTATCCCCCAAAACTGCTCCAAGTATTGTGGATGAGCTTACTCTTACTCAGACGAATGAAGTTACAACATTCTGTGTTAGAGAAAGTAAACATACAGTATCTAGATTATACAGGAAATATATATTTGGAGCGAAAAAAGATCTATTGTTTTTATTACTTCTATTTCAAAGTGGAAAATAGTACGAGTATATACTTATGCAATTTTATGTGCTTCGCTGTTATGATCATATTGCATGCAGAAAAGGCACAGCATCCTAATATAAAGTCTTATGTATGATTAACCTAAGACATATCGTCTTATTAAACATATACATAGCTTTCAGGGCCGATTGTCCATAGTTTTGTAATCTGAAATTTCTGTCAAAATATTTTAACAATAAAAGTATTTTAAACTACAGATCACGGCAAAACAGCCCGGAAATTATAAACTTATAAAAATATAGCCAGGTCCTTCAGTTTGATGTGGCTAACTACCCGTCCATTTTTAAAAAAACTAATAAAGAAAAAGAATTTTTGTTTAAAAATCCAAGGAATAATAGCATATGGCTTAGACCTCTGTACGCTGAATCAGTTAAAATTATTGGCAACATAAATGGATTATTGAGAAGATTTGCTAGGATATTTAGAAGAGAAAAATTAAATGTGCTTATAAAATAAAATATAAATGTTCAAAATTAAAAATACAAATATTTGTACCAGTGTTTGAGGACGATGTGTATTTGCAGTTTTTTTCGCTATTTTCTAAAGTTATGTTTATGAGAAAAAAGCATGATACTTTTAGAATGGCTATTATGCCCTATCTCAGACGTTTGTGATTGTTTACGAAACAGGCCACATGGGCCCTGTCCTTTGCCCTGTCCAATTATAGGTCGTATGATGTGAGGGACGAATGTCGATCGCACTGAAACGTCAAACACATGGTTATATGTTTTTGTTTTCAAGCAAAATTATCTGGTAAGATTCACAATGTATTCAGGGTTCAACTCAGAAATATGGAAAACAATGACATTATTGTGCTTTATTTAAATTTGGTTTTAAGACCTACATGTAAGCATTTGCACTTCCGTTCTTTAAATTATAAAATCACCACCATTGCTCTTACAAAGGTAAGAAACAAAAAATTAAAGCTCAGAACTTAAAATATCTTCAAATCAGGCATTAGAAGAAGCTGTGCCACAAATAATTTGATACACTGCAGTAAACAGTGAACGTTCGTCTCCTGGGAATAGTATTCAGAAATCGCTGTTGATACAGTCTCTCGCAGCATTGAAATATTCCTTAGCTGCAGCGTAAATTAAATGAGTATTTACTAGTTCAGCATGTGTAAGGATATTCACTGTGTGAAGGCAAGTTTGCAACTGAATCGGTCCCTCGTGTCCTCACTGTGAGGCATTGAATGAGGTCGGCGATGTACGAGCTGTACAAAACACTCGAGCTGGCCGTTGAGTGATGCATATAAACACAGGACAAACGTTATGTAGGACCGTTCAAATACATTACATCCTGATGTGATGTTATTAGTAAGCGGACAAAAAGATACACCCATTGCTATACGCATTGTTCCTACTAAATATCGAATTATTCGCATTTATTCACCTCTCACTCTTTACATCGTACTATTGATTTCAAACTGAAAATGCACATTAACCCAGAAGAACTCGTTAATCACATGGACGCTAACTCTGAAATACTGTACAATATCTCCGCCGTGAACAATTCTTAGGAATTAATGAATAAAATAAGGTTATATATATATATTTTTTTTTGCCAATGCTTTCAAAGGAGTCAGTGCTTTATTTCTTATATATAAGCTGCGGAAACAGCAGTCAGGACCCAATAAGAAAAGTAGTTCTTTAAAAGTCCTTTAGCTATCTAATCAGAGAACAGGAACCAGCACTAAGGATTGTTAGCTGAGAGGCTTTCCAAACTAGCGGAAGATGAGAGCTATCAAGAGAAATTCGACTCAAGTTATTCCAGAGAAAATTATTGGCAAGACTTGATGATGCTGCAGAACAAGAATATTATATTTCCGAAAATATCTTGCCCAAATCACATATACGTGTTATCAAAATGGTGTTTCTATACACAGCAAGATCTAGAGGTAGAAAACGGGGAACAGAATATTAAATGACGCTGTGAGTTTAGCAGACTGCATGATGGGATTTCGGGCTATGAATGCAAATTACTAATTAAATCCAGCCCCGTGCCCTTAAAAGCTATCGCACATTCACACGTTAAAATTTACAGTGGTGTCCCCCCTCCTGCCCCTCCCGGTTCTTGTTCAGGTCCTGTTTGTTTAGGCAGCAAACTGGGGTGGATGGAGGATTTTCTTTTGTGAGCGAATGTGTGCGCTCAACAGACTGAAGAAAAAGATGAAGCTCTGTCACCATCCTCTTTTCTTTTATATTTCGCCTTTTTATTACTCTTATCCAGCTCTCGGTGGACAGGACCACAGAAGAATAGATAAAGGAATGTGATGTGTAAGAAATGCGTTAAAGGCTTTCGAGAAGGAGACAGAATGGGAACTCTACTGCAAAAGCACATTCCTCCGAGAGCAGTAAGAAGCAGAATCAACACATATCCATGCGTTTCATACAGTCCAAAATACGAGGGTGCATCAGTATTAATACACAGTAATTACTTTCTCTACACGTACTATTTACATAGTGTATAGAGAAGGTATTGTAATGCAACCTAAAATTCGATACCGAGATTTCGCCGGAAATGGGTACAGGTTTTGGGTCCCCCTAAATCCAAAAAAGACGTTTTTAGCAAAAGATCCGTGTGTGCGTGTGTGTGTCTGTGTGTTTGCCTGTGGACACATAACTCAAAAACGAAAAGATCTTTAAATACCAAAACCTGCTATTTAAGTTATCTTCCAAGGAAGATTTTTCAGAAAATTCCCCCATCCCCAACTACGTATATCTTGAACTTTTTTCGATCTTTTTTTCTCATAAATGGTTCTAACTACTTTGACTAAAATATCGTATATTCAAGATATTTATATGACAAATAAACTTGAATTTTCTGGGAATAGCCTCTGAGGACTACTTTATTCTGGATGAATTTTACGGAATTTTGCATAACTGGTAAAGCTTAAAGATAGACAAAACCTAACTTAACAGAAAATGTAGAGCTAGTTAAAACACACAATTTATATTATATATCTTTTTCGTGGAGTTAATCGTTTTTTAGACATTCCTTGTTACTGGTTTCAGCTTTGAAATACTTATATTTTTTTCATACGAAATTGTTAGTTCCTTTCCATACAAACAAACGGACTCAGTCACATAGCAACCAGATTGTGACTCTCACCTTAACCTACGGTACTTCCTTATTTCCCTTATACTTACAAGGAAGCAAGTAATAAGACTATTTCAGCTTTTTTCTTCTTCTGATTAGCATGAAGTAAACAGAAATATAAGCTTATCAACAATAATTTGTTTGCCCGTCTGGGTAGTGTGTTGGAGCGTGTCAGCTTCACATTCAAAAGGTTGTGAGCTCGAATCTCGCTTAGGGTGAGTTACCCGGATATGGGTTTTTTAGGGGTTTTCCTTTATCCTGAGAAGACGAATGTCAAGTAACTTTAAGCTTAATGGACCCCGAGATCATTTGAGCATCATTTCACCAATTTCATTCATCGTCCGATAATGCCAAACAAATTAGAGAACGTTAAGCTAAAAAAAAATGTTGCAGAGGTGTAGAGAAAGTCATGAGAATGGAACACATCAGATTTGTTTTTCATGCTTTAATTTTGTGGCTAGAACCTTAAATTTCACATAGACGTTTCTGAAGCTCGTGCTAGAGATGACTATTTTACTTTTTCTATCTCGTACATAGTAGGTAGAGAAGGTATTGCATTTCACCCAAAAACTCGGTACCGAAATTTCACTGGAAACTTACGTTGTGGGCTTCCCTGATTAAAAAAAAACTTTTAGAAAAAGGTCTGTGTGACTGTGAGCAGCGTAACTCAAAAATCGGTTAAAAACAGAAATTGGTATTTCAGTTCCATATATTCCACAGATGTGGCACGAATACTTTAAAAAACTCTCCGCAACGCAAACTATCCTTTAAATAGAAGATTTCTCGAAATGTTGAATTTGCTCAAAATGGAGTAACGATTTCTATTAAAATACCTTGTAAAGATTATTCATAACAAATGAACCGTATCTTTTGTAGTTTCTGGAAATAATCTCTGAAGTCTTCTTTAGAGTCTGTGGATGGCTTTTACATAAATATTAAACCACAGCTTATAGAGAAAATCTTACCATACAAAAAATATGGATCTCGTTAAAGGAAACAAGTTATTTCAGATAATTTTTATTTTTGTCTGTTTGTTTGTTTGTGTTGGAGTTAATAACATAAGAGTTATTCCGTGTTATTTCTTTAAATTTACCAGTTCTTATTCTTTTCTCAAATGGGAAATTGTTATTCTGTTTTCTTTTTAACTTGGTCATGCAAGGAGAACGGAATTTCAGTGCTCAGGTACAGCTTTAAGGTATGCTCATCAATCTGTGTTAATAACTTTCTAGATTGATATTTTAAGAATAAATTTGGCATATAGAGCGATGTTTTAAAAGCAATAGTTTTTATATCATAGCTGTAAAATATTAATAAACAAGAAGTTCCCCTGTTTCATTTTATGTAGAAGAAAATATGTCATTTTTGCCGAAGTTTATCTGGATTAATATGAAATGGATAAAAGAATAAGGTTTTATAAAAATAGTGTATTGCAGAATGAGCAGGGAAATTCAGGTGAATATTGCACATTAGATTTTTTCAGTTAGGTGTACCATTGCGAGAGAGCCGCAAATTACGTAGCGAAAATGGCGGGCATGTTAATGACATCAACTTGTGAAAAGCAACGGCGTTGTGCGTTTTTATGGGCAAATGGGCAAATGAAACTCCCTGGGAAATGTGTGCCATATATAGGGAAGAATGTCCATATCGAAGCAATATCTCTAGATGGTGCATATTTTTCGGAGAAGGCCATGAGAAACTGCTTATTCACCACCTTCAGGACAACCATAAAATCACAACATTTGGATGCGATGTGCTCCATCCTTATAGTCAGACCATGTACCGTCTGATTTTCATCTGTTTGATAGCATTAAAATTCCTGGATGACTGTCAATTTTGTTTCATGGTTTAATTTGTAGCTACAATGATCATATCAGGGGTTTTGACTTGTGAAACAATTTGTATTACTCTAGGTTTACTTTCTCTACACGTACTATGTACATAGTGTATACAGGAGGTATTGCATTCCACCCAAACATTCAATATCAAGATTTCACCTGAAATACATGTTTTGAGTCCCCCTTAACAAAAAAATAATTTTTAGAGAAAGGTCCGTGTTTTCATGTATGTATGTGTGTTTCTGTGGAGAGCATACCTCAAAAACTAAAATACGATTTGAATGCCAACCTTGGTATTTAAGTTTGGTATCTTCCAAGGATGCGACACGAAGATTTTCAAGATAATTCCCCCACCCCATCTACCCTTTACATGGAACTTTCTTCGAAAATTTTGATTTTCTCAAAAATGGCTCTAATGATTTCGTAGATATATTAAAGATATTTACTTGACAAATAAAATGTATATCTTGAATTTTCTGGGAAGAACCTTTGAAGACTACCTTATTCTGGATGAAGTTTACGGAATTTTGCATAACTGCTAAACCGTAAGAGATGAATAAAAACTTAACACACAAAAATTTAGAGCACATTAAAATACACAATTTATGTTATATAATTTCTTTTCGTGGAGTAGATCGTTTCTGAGATATTCCTTGTTATTGGTTTCAGCTTTGAAAAACCTATACTTTTCTCGTACAGGAATTTATCAACTCCTGTCCATACAAACTAAGGAACTTCAGTCACATAGCAACCAGCTTTTGACTATCACTTTAACCTATGGTACTCCCTTATTTGGCTTCTACTTACAAAGAAGCAAGTAATAAAACTATATCTGCTAATTTTTCTCGATTAGCATGAAGTAAATAGAAGCATAAGCTTTCGAACAATAATTTGTTGCAGGTAGGTAGAGTAAATCATGTGAATGGAGCACATCAGATTTTTTATTTTGGATATAAAAATATGCATTTATTTCAAGTTGTATAATTAAAATTGAAATTTAATCTTGCGTCTTCATATCATGGAACTTTAAGTTGCGAAAAATGTTTAGAATTTAAACGAAAAGAATTTAGCAGTTAACTAAATTAAGATACTAAGCAAGAAAAAGTCTTGTTTCTGAAAATTTCAGACTGGAAACATGATAAATGTTAGAATCTAAATAACAACCCTACTTAGCTCACCTTGTTTTATCCTGAATTACCTTGCTGAGAGCTAAACACCAAATACATATTAGACATGCCATTTTGGAAGCAGAGTAAGTGCACTTATAGAACGTATGCATCCCAATGTTAGGGATACGATAGAAAACATTTTAAAAATTCGTTGCTGTATGATTATAAATTGGACTCTATTATGACAAAATAAACGGATGATATAATAACAATAACAGCTTAAGATAATTTGTTTGACCTTCAAGCTAATTGCTATAGGTGAATTAAACAATGTAATAACAGCATTTAACCAACTAAATGCATTTAAATCTAGTTGTATTAATTACGATTTGCTTCTTTTTTGCAAAGAACTTAAACAGCTAAGCCATGCTGAAAAAGGCAGCAAAAATTAGATGTAGTAACAGCACTCTTGGCATTCATAGCAAAAGCTGAGTCTTACCAATTTTTACTTTCTCTAGCCCCATATGTACAATGTACATAGGGAATAGAGAAGTATTGTATTCCACCCAAAAATTCGATGCTGAGATTTCACCGGAAATACACGTTTTAGGACCACCTGTATCCAAAAAAAAAAGCATTTTCAGTAAAAGGTCCGTTGGTCCGCGTGTCCGTGTGTCCGTGAACACGATAACTCAAAAACGAAAAGTAGCTAAAATACAAAACTTGGTATTTTAGTTTAGTATCTTCCAGGGATGTGGCACGAAATTTTGAGAAAAATCGCCCCACCCCAAACTACCCTTTACATGGAAATTTTTTCGAAAATTTTGATTTTGTTAAAAATGGCTCTAATGATTTTGATTAAAATATCATATATTAAAGATATTTACCTGACAAATAAAATGTATATGCTGAATTTTCTGTTAATAGCTTCTGAAGACCTGCTTATTCTGGATGTATTTTGCTTAATTTGGCATAACTAGTAAACCGCAAGAGATAGACAAAAACTTACTATATGAAACATTTAGGTATTGTTAAAATACACAAGTTATGTCATACACATTTTTCTCGTGGAGCTTACCGTTTTCGAGGTATTCGTAGTTATTAGTTTCGATTGTGAAGTACTTATACTTTTCTCAGACGGGAGTGTCCGTTTTTCTTTTGTTCTACTCCTGGCCAAGAAAAGAAGCGATTTGTAATGACAATCGTATAACGACAGCTTTTAAAACATTTGACTATTGGTTTATCCTAGCGTATTCCCTTATTTTCTTCCTACTTATACGGAAATAAACAATAAGAACATTGTGCTAATGAGTACCACGATTAGCAAGGTGCAGAAAGAAGAAGAATCTTATGTATGTAGTTTGTAGAACAGCTAGAGAAAGTCATGTGAGTGTAACACATCAGATTTTTCTGTGAATTGTCCCTTCAATGGCTTTGGTTAGCGATATCAAATGCTGACAGCAATAGATTTTTACTTTCTCTAGCATGCTTGTATAGAAGGTAGAATTTAATCCAAAAATTCGATACCAACATTTCACCAGAAATATGTTTTAAGACCCCCTAAATCAAAAAAAGAAATTAGAAAAAAAGGTAAGTTTATGTGTATATGTATTTGGTGTAGACACCATCAATCAAAAACTAAAAGTCCATTAAATACCAAGCTTGGTATTTAAACTTATTAACTCCTATGCGCCTCGAAGGTTTTCGAGAAACCCCCCACCCCAAATTATACTTTAAATAGAAAGTTGTTTGAAAGTTTTGATTTTCTCAAAAGTGACTAACGATTTTGATTAAAATACAGTATATTACAAATATTTACATGATAAATAAAATGAATAAATTGAATGTCCTGGGAGTAGCCTCTGATGTCCTCTTCATTCTGAATGGCCTTTGCGTAACTGAAAGAGATAGACAAAAACTCACTACACAAAACATTTCGATTTCATCAAAAGCGCAATGTGTTTTCTTTGCATTTTTGTTATGGAGCTAACCGTTTCTGAGATATTCCTTATTATTGGTTTCAATTTTAAAGTACTTATACTTTTCTCAAACAGGAAATCGTCCGTGTTTCTTTTGTTTAACTCGGGACCATACAAAGTAGTGTATGTCAATGTCAATTGCATAGCGATAGCTTATAAAAGATTTCACTATCACATAAGCCTAGTGTAATCCCTTGGTTCCCTAGGGGACTAAGTGACAAAATCATTCTGCTAATGCTTATCTCCATTAGCATGGAGTAGAAAGAAGAAGAATCTTTTGTAAGGAGTTTGTTTGTAGAGTAGGTAGAGAAAACCATGTGAATGGAACTCATAAAAATATTTGTATAACATAGTTATAGTACAAAAAACTTGTATGATGTTTGGTAATGTTTGAATGTGATATTTGATTCTATGCATGATATTGGTTTGAAATAAAACGTTTTGAATTTGGAAATAAGGGATTTTAACATTACCTCTTATCTTTCATTCCTATCAAGTTATTAGTTATTAATTCTGCCCGAAAATTATCACGAAATTAATGTGAATTTGCGTGGAATATTCAACATAAACACCAGTAATTAAAATTATTAATGCGAAATTTTAAAATAATTGCAACAGCAAAATATTGTCTCTACATATAAGGAGGCATGTAAACATTAATGCGTGAAGTTGGATATAAAATCCAAATAAAATATATGTTTAGCAAATATACTAGCCATTAAATCGATTATAAAAAAGTTTAGTGCATATATTATAGCACTGTAAAGTCAAAATGTATCCTTTGTGTATGCACTTTTGTATGTATGTACTATAGGGCAATTCAAAAGGGCCTGTCATTGTACATATTAAATTGCTGAAAATGTGTATCTTAATACGGAGAGAACGTCATTAGCTCCGTTGTGTAGGTGTGCGATGAAGGACAACGTTGCTAATTAATTTACGTGCCAGCATTTTTGCAATATAATGTTATTGTCCTACATTCTGATACCAAAAATTAATGAATATTTTATTAGATTATAAGCGATAAAACAGCTTTCTTTTATGGACAATTTATTTACGTTTTCACAGTTCTATTAAAATAAAACATATTCAGTTTTTGTAAAGTGCTTAGTATTGCAGTAATTCTGGATGAACATCTTTCATTGCCTTTTAAACTGTTGCAAAATATATTTCTACATATTATAGTGGAATATACCGTCCAAACGCGTCCACATGTTCAAGCAACTTGTGGTGTGTATGTGTGTGTGTATGTGTATGTGTGTGTATGTATGTGTGCGTGTATATTTTTTCTGACATGTTTTTTCTGACCTCTTACAACTCTGTACTCTCATAAAAGCGAATGATAGATTTGTGTACGTGTTGACAAGGAGTGCCAGACCATTGGCATATACCGTAATCACTGTGAATACAGGTCTGATACAAATAATAGTTCTGTTGTGACGTCACAAGCAAAGTGCTGTATTTCAAATGAGTCGAACGATATTAATGTTTATATGACAGTGTTTTACATGGTATTAATGCGCTTTAATGCGCTTTGAACAGTTTATAAAGAGTGAGTGACTGCAAAGCATCGCTTTGCAAAAACAGTGTATGTATGGTAAACATTACGTTCATCCTACTTTAATTATGATATCATGGTTAATTATAAGCTACCATTGAACTTTGAGATGTTCACAGGCCCGTGTTTTATGGAATATTAAGGGTACTTTAACTGTCCTGAACCTTTATCAAACTGAGCGACGTTTAAGCATTGTTTTGCAAAAATGAGTACTTGCATAGCGGAACTGCTATCACCCTAAGTTGTGGTGGCGTGTTCAACCTAAGGTACCATTTGTAGGTACTGAGGAAGGATCGTTTTAAAGTTTTGTGTGTTTATCTCTATTGATAGTGCGTGCTTGAAATATACAGAAACACTTTCTTCTGGAGTTGTAAAAAGTGCTAATATTTTCAGGTTGTGCTCTGCCAAAGGTATTTTAGGTTATAAGTCAACAATGTTGATCAACTCACGTGACGTAACTATGAAGTGCATATAGGAATTTTTACTTTAAAAACGGGTTGAATGTGCAGTGAACCAATTACTAATCGAATTACCGCTGTAATAAAGAGGAAAGTGTCAGTAATTCACTTTTCCACGAGAAAAGGAAAAACAGGCAAAATGGATGCGTGCTCTACATAGAGCTTAGTTCGTGCCTGGTAAGTGTGCAATGTCTGCATTAAATTTTTTACTGAAAACAGAATATACTTACAAGCGTTTTGGAAAATAAATGTTCCTCCTGAATTCTACATTATATATGGCAAGTGCATATAATGTGGAATTCAGGAATCTTGTAATAAGCGAGTGCCTTACATTAGTACATACTAATTTTCCGAAAATTACCCAAAAATAACAATAAACAACATTGTGTTCTCCAGTAAATGAAAGCAGATGATCATTAACTGGCAACAGAAAAAAGTGAATCTGTAATTTCGTAATAGTTTACGAGTATGCTTGTTTCAATTAAATTAAATTGAGTGTTTACCCATGGACGCTCTTTAACTGGTTCCATTCTATATTAGGTGTGAAACACCGCTTAATTTTACTCAGAGACCTCTTTATCAAATTTGATGTTCTTTTATGAGCTGTACATCTACTATAGCGACGAATGGTTTTACTTCTCTTGTGAAGGACGCCATGCTAAGGATGTTTACGCCCGAAAAAAAAAAATCCATCGAATCCAGCGGCCTTGGTAACCAGAGGCTATTATGCGTGTTTAGATACGCTTACAGTGGCTTTCAAATGAGATAAGGTTTGTCCTTGAGCGCCGCCAGGCCAGCAGCCAATCGGAGTGTTGCTGTGTTGACATATTGCATTCCCGCTTAACTGGGGAGTAACGCGCTAAGTGATTCCGTCTATCATAAATACTACTCGCACTAAGACAAAATATTCAAATTTTGCAAAAAATAATCCAAGATGAAGATAGGGAGTAATATTTGTAGCAGAACCGTAAAAACCACCGATTTTTAGCTTAAATAGTTTTCATGATACACATAAATAAACAGTATGTCGCAAAGCAGATTTGCATGCTCAGTGTGCGAGTGAGAGGGAAATATGAAAAGAGTGCGGATTAGCGACCTGGCAAGGCAGAGCACGATAACGCATCTCATTTGCTGCAGAGTAGAACACCTCCCATTTGAAAAACATTATGGATGAGTATCTGTATAATAACTTTTCTTGAAAGCTATTAGTACATATATATTTTGTAGAAAAGTTTAATGTTCTTTTATTATTATTATTATTATTATTATTATTATTATTACATTGCAATCTGTGGATCCTGTATTGAGACTATACATAAAGTCCAACTCTAGGATGTAGATCAAGTCAGAAATTACATTTATTAGTTACTCTTGATAATTATCAATACATTTATTTACAAAGATTAACTCTGATATTGCATTCTTCAGAGGTGTCAATTTTGCGTTATTTAAAATTACATGTCTGTTTCCAAAAACCAATTCATACAGTGTGCATTCTTAGAATATTCATATGTATTACTTTTACAGCACTGCATTAATTATTACTAGCAGATATTTTTTAATTGAATGAAATCCTCCTCTCTACAAAAAAAAAAAAAAAAAAAAAAAAAAAAAAAAAAAAAAAAAAGACAGTAATGAGGTATATTCTTAATTGTAATCTAAACTTGGTTTTGTTCACATGTAATTCCTTATAGGAGATGGAAGTGAATTAAATAAAAGTATACCATTGTAGAAGACCCCCTTTCGCACTACTTGCAAATTATTTGTTGCTCATATGTAAGTTCTGTCTGTGTGGACTCTCTGTTATCCATATATGCATTTTTACCTTCTCTACGCGTACTATGTTCACAGTGTACACCCAAAAATTCAATACCGAGAATTCACCGGAAATACATGTTTTGGGTCCCCCTGAATTCAAGAAAAGCACTTTAAGAAAAGATCCGTGTGTGTACGTGCGTGTGTGAGTGTGTCTGTGGATAGCAAAGCTCAAAAACGAAAGACTATTAAATACCAAACTTGGTATTTAAGTTTGGTATCTTCCAAGGATGCGACACGAAGATTTCGGAGAAAATTCCCCCACCCCTAACCACCCTTTACATGCAATTTTTTTCGAAAATTGTGATTTTCTCAAAAGTGACTAACGATTTTGATTAAAATATCATGTATTAAAGATATTTATGTGACAAATAAAATTATATCTTGAATTTTCTGAAGAGTACTTTATTCTGATGAACTTTACGGAATTTTGCTTAACTGGTAAACCATACAGAGATAGACAAAAACTTACTTAATAGATAATATAGAGCTCGTTATTGTTTTCAGCTTTAAAATAGTTATACTTTTCTCATACGGGAATTTGTCAACTCCTGTCCATGCAAACAAAGAAACTTCAGTCACATAGCAACCAGCTTTTGACTTTCACTTTAACCAATGGTTCTCCCTTATTTCGCTTACTTACAAGGAAGCAAGTAATAGGACTATTACTGGTAATTTTTTCTCGATTAGCATGAAGTAAATAGAAGTATAACCTTTTTAACAATAATTTGTTGCAGAGATGTAGAAAGAATCATGTGAATGGAACACATCAGGTTTTTGTAAACCTTTCTGGGTTATTATTATTATTGTTATTATTTTATGAAACTTATGCAACATATTTCTTAAAACGCATTTGTATGTAAGGTTTAACCAAGCACAATAGCGTGTGCATTGCAAATATGCACTCCTGTTGTGACGTCACAGATGCTTGTGTCAGGCCTGTATTTTACGATGGCCACGCGTATCCTCGTTGCTAGACTAGAGGGATGGACGTGACTTACGCGGGGTGTTGACCATGCACAGACAGCGTGTATGGGTCTCGAGGCAGTGAAAAGCTCTAGTGATGATTTGATCTAAGGCAACTGTAGGGTAAGTATTTTTGTTGACCCGAGCTTGAGAGGAGAATTTGCTGCTGCTCTCGGTTATTTATTTGCGCATTTCATCTATTTGTATGCTGCGGCGAGACGTTGAGCACTCTTGTAATGGAATACAGCAAAGTGTGCAGTGGTTGAATCATCGCCTTCCTCGCATACTTACGTATGTCCCAATCTGCCTCTGGTCTTTCTGAGCCTTGCTTTCTGTTGCGTTGTGGGAGGGGTGAATCCCGCACCACTATGTGTTTTCAATTAACTTTAAACGGCTGTTCGAACCCTGCATCCCCCCTCCCCCTCCGCCCATTCCCTATTTTCATTAACGTTAAACGAAAACATTAACCAGGCAGTGGGGAGGACCTGTAAAGATAACAGTGCCAGCAAATCGATGTTGACGCCAAAACTAGGACGAAATGCATGTACACGAGTGAAAAATAAAAATAGCTGCCTCTACACTGCAGTTAAATCCTGCTAGCAACCCAATTTGCAGACAAACATGGCGGTGTTGTTTTCCGAAACCTTACTGAGCGAGAGGTAAACTGAAACTCGAGAGGTCTCGAGTTCGATTGCCCCACACTAACTAAAGGTTTTACGTGATTGGCCAAGGCGATGCTGGAATTGTGTATTCTACCATGCATTTCCTCTCCCTCATATCCACGTTCAAATTCAGGTTGACTATGGGGCTGTAACGGGCAGATGATGCAGAGGCTTGCGAATTGGAGGGAAGTCTGTGGAGCCTAACCTGCTGACACGTGTCCCCCGGCCCCATATAAGGTGGACATCTTGCAGCGACCCTTTCGTTGCCGGGTGATCGAACCTGGAAGTGCTAGGATAATCTGCATGTCTCTGTGGTCTGCCGCGTCCTACTTTTCATACGTTCACTTCATCATTAAAAAATATGTTTCTTATAAAATTGAGCAAAATCCTTGAAAAAGTCCAAGTTTTTATTAAGAATATATCATCTAGTTTTATAAGTTGTATTTGATTTATAGCAGGTCATTAGAAATAATTTACAGGATGTTTTAAATTTACCTGCGCAAAAGTCAGGGAGTCCTCTACACTTTCAAAGCTGTTTCTCTCTTTTTCTGTTTTTTTTTTTTTTTTTTTTTTGATGTGCATTTTTACGCTTTCAAAATGTTTCCCATGATGCAACTTTTGATCTATTTTCTTAAAGCTTTGTACGCATACACTTAAAACTAGAAGTATTAAAATTTGGGGGACTTATTTTTCTTTATGATTATCATTGAAGACATGTTAAATAGAATATATAAATAGCACACTAATATCAGAGAAAAATATTGATATTTATAAGTTCATAATCTTTTTTCTAAAAGTAAAACATCACTAAAAACACTGTTGCTATTGTTCTTGAATGTTTCTTAGAGTCAAAATAGATATGTATATCAGTAAAATTGTATTTTTTCATCGTGTGGACTAATTATTTTTACTTTCTTCAGAACGTATGTACCAACATACAATGCACATAGCTAGAGAAGATATTGTATATGATGTCGAGTTCATCGGAAATATATGTTTTAAGATCCCCTGAGTCCAAAGCAGCATTTTCAGAAACAGGTACAGCGCACGCGTGTGTGTTTGTGCTCAAAAGCTAAAAGATCGTTAAATACCAAACTTGGTATTTATGTTTGGCATCTTCCAAAGATGCAGCAAGAAGAAAGTTCCCCCACCACACTCTATCCTTTACGGGGAACAATATTTGACAATTTTGTTTTTCTCAAAAACGGCTCTCACGGTTTTGATTAAAATACTGCATTTTAAAGATATCTACATCACACATACAATGTATATTTTGAATTTTCAGAGAATACCCTCTGATGGCGTCTTTATTCTGAACGAGATTTGCAGAATTTTATACAATTGTTAACCGCAAGAGACAGACTAAAAGTCTACTGCACAAAAAAGTAGACCTCGTTAAAACACACAATTTATGTCTTATAAATTTTTCGGGTTGAGTTGACCGTTTTCGAGATATTCCTTGTTATTGGTTGCAATTTTAAACCACCTAACTTTTCTCAAATGGAAAGCCACCTTTCGTTTCATCTCTCTTGGTTTACTGCTGGCAAAGCGAACCGAGACTAAATTTTTTCACATAACGATAGCTTTTAAAAGATTTGACTATCGCTTTAGCCTACTGTACTCTGTTATTTCCTTTCTAGGAAACAAATAATAAACCAATTCTGCCCGTGTCGTATTTCGATTGGCATGGTGTAAAGAATTATCTTTTTTAAGAATAGCTTGTGTATCGAATAGTTAGAGTAAGTTATGTGAATGGAACAGATGTTTTTTTACTTTTAAAATTATTAATTGAACAGGTAATGACTTTAAAACTACTGAAGATATTGCAACGGAAATCTTTATTATAATTTGGCGTATTACTTACTGTATAAATTTCAGAAACACTTGTTCATCTGGGTATCTTTTTTTTTTTTTTTTTTTTTTTAAACTACCCTTCACATGGAACTTTTTGATTTTCTTAAAAATGACTCTAACGATTTTGATTTTTTTTATTATAAATATAATTTATTTTTCATCATTAGACTGATACATAATTACAATAAGTTTAAGCCATAAATCGATTGAATTTTAAATACAAAATACATTTTGTTTTGGTTATGTTGATTTCATGTCATTTTATTTTGTTGACCGCGCCATAGTGGTCAGTCCTATTTCACGTCTGGGAGAGAGGTGGTGTTTGTATTTTGTGGAATGAATCCTCCTCACAGAAGCCGGAAGCTGTACCTAACAACATTGTCAGAGCTTCTTAGTGCTGAGGTGATAGTCCACCGAGGGACCGACAATATTAGGTGGTAACCTCAAACCGGGTGATAAATGGCTGCATATCAACGATAAATCCGGACTTCATCAATTTCCAACGTCTCAGCAAGCCGAACCAGTCTTCCCCCTTTACCACAGTGTCGATATTCTGTTTCAAAATCCAATGAAGTGCTCCCTCTACCAACCATATCACACTTCGTTGTAGGTAGGTATTCGGGAAATGAAATTCCAGGCGCCAGAGTTTCTCCAGGCACGGCGGGGTCTCCGGCTGACACCATTTGGTTTGGAAAACCACTAAGCACCAACCAAATGCCAGCAACCTGCCGACAAGATATAAAGCGATGCTCTAAAGTATCAACGTTGGAGCAGATTGCACAGAGGTTAGATTGTGCTCGCCCATGTCGCCAAAGTTTTTCTGCTGTCGGTATGGTTTCGTTTAACACTTCATAAGCCGTCTCTTGCCAATCAGTAGAAATATATTTACAGAATACATTCTGTCAAATAATGTTCCATCTCCGAGCATGCTTTTCTTCAATCCTAGGTGTAAGCGGAGCAGCAGTCAACAGAATGTAGTGGTTCCGGTTTTACTCGAAAGTTGTGATCTCCGTGAATGTGTCCAGAAGGCGCTTCAAATGTGTGACGATGGGTTTAAGGTCTGAGAGTACCGTATAGGGATCCTGCAATTGCTCCTCCCAGAACGCTCTATCGATTGATGAACCATTACCAATGAGTGACCGGATGGCAGTTTTCCCCAACAATGCCATACTTTGTGACCTCCACTAATCCACATCCACCCTGGGAACGTGACAAGCGCAGTTGAGGTCTGTTCACCATGTATGCTTTACCAGTCCATAAGAAATAACCAATAAGTTGTTCAGTTCTGTGCGCCATGTTTTGTAATCGGCAGAAGCTGTGCTAAATGCCAAATTTGACTGAGACCATAGGTATGAATGTACCAGATGCGCTGCAGCAAATTCAACTTCCGAGTCCGCTCAATGGATAAGGAAAACCATAGGTGGTTGATTTTATCCCTCCAGTTAAGAGTAATGGTGACGTCCACATTTTCCATGAAGGAGATACCCAGGATTCGTGTAGTGGAAACAAGTTTCATGCCCAACGGATTAAGCGGCTCCGGCCAGTTTCTGACTACCAATATCTCCGATTTTGCCACATTTAACGCTGCACCTGACAATCCCCTATACACCTCCAGCCCATGATGTAATGCTGCCATATCTAGGTTATCAGCAGCCACAATTATCACATCGTCAGCAAAGGCGGTGACAGTGAAGCGCTCATTATACACAGCAACTCCTCGGAGGGTTTCTTGAAGAATCTGGAATAAAGGATTTAATGATAGGCAGAACAGTCCCATGGATAAAGGGCACCCCTGATGCCTGACCGGCTGATTAAAATCGGGATGGAAAGCCATCCGCTCCACAACACCCGAGACTTCGCTGCTCTGTAGAGACCTTGAATCAGTCGAACCGTCTGCACAGGAAAATGTGCTGCTTTCAAGCATTTCCATAAATATTGATGGCGCAGTCTAAAGAAAGATTTTGGAAATCGAGACTGATCAAAGCTGCTACTTGATGTTCCTTTCGGAGATGCATTAGTACATCCCGAAGTTCCGCTAACGTAGCAATGATATTTTTCTTTGACATCGCCGCCTGATTGCAGTTTAGTATTTCGGCATAAGCACCTTTCATTCTGTTAGCCAAGACTTTAGCAAATAATTTATAGTCCGCATTGAGCAATGTTATTGGACGGTAATCATTCATTGAGGTTGCCCGAGTTGTCTTTGGGAGTAATACTATAATGCCATCCGCAAAGGTGTCGGGAAAAAAAGCTGTGTCCCACAATTCCACAAAGATTGGCATGATTGCGAGCTTTATGATTGGCCAGCACGTCCTATAAAATTCACAGGACAGTCCATCAGGACCCGGAGACGTGTGTTGACTCGCCTGGAGAAGAGCATCTGGCACTTCACGTTCGGTGATAGGGCTGGTTAGCATCTCAGAGGTGTCTTGCGAGACGTCAGTTTTAAACAGCTGACTGCTCCTTAACAATGCATAGGAGTATGTCAGCGCGCAGGCGTGCCGGAAATTTGTTCCACAAGAGTATTTTCGTGCCAGTAAATATACCCACATAGTACACATAAAAACCTTTGATTGGGATTAGAACCCACGACCTTGGGATCAGAAGGCCAGCGCTCCTGGGAATGTAGCTCCCCCCCCCCAAATCCATTGGGTATCAAGGTGCTAGGTGGTTTCTTCTTCAACTAATCATTGCCATTGTCATTCACAAAGCTTTGAGATCTTTTTCTCGCACACTCTTCACCTTTGGGTAATCGTAGGCTCATTTTAAGGGCTGAGTATATTGCTAAAAATCTGATGTGTTCCATTCACATGACTTTCTCTACATCGCTGCAACAAATGATTGTTAAAAAGCTTATGCTTCTATTTACTTCATGTTAATCGAGAAACAATTAGCAGAAATAGTCTTATTACTTGCTTCCTTGTAAGTAGAAGCGAAATAAGGGGGTACCATAGGTTAAAGTGATAGTCAAAAGCTGGTTGCTATGTGACTGAAGTTCCTTTGTTTGTATACACAGAAGTTGACAAATTGCTACATGAGAAAAGTATACGTTTTTTAAACCTGAAACCAATAACAAGGAATATCTCAAAAACGATCAGCTCATGAAAAAAATGTATATGACATAAATTATGAGTTTTAACGTGATCTACATTTCTTATGTAGAGGTTTTTGTGTATCTCCTACGGTTTACCACTTACGCAAAAATCAGCAAAATTCATTCAGAATAAAGAGACATTTAGAGGCTGTTCCCAGAAAATTCAAGATATACATTTTATTTGCCATATAAATATCTTTAATATCATCTATATTTAATATCACTATTTAATCTAAATCGTTAGAGCCATTTTTGAGAAAATCTAAATTTTCGGAATTTTTTCTCTGTAAAGGGTAGTTTGGGGGGGATATTTCTTAAAATATTCGTGTCGCATCCCCGAAAGATACTAAACTTAAATAACAAGTTTGGTAGTTTACCCAATTTTCGTTTTTGAGTTGTCATGTTCACAGACACACTGAAAATTCTTCTTTTTTTTTTTTTTTGATACAGGGGACCCTAAAACAATATTTCCGGTGAAATCTCGGTATCGACTTTTTGGGTGGAGTGGAATACCTTCTCTATACACTATGTACATAGTATGTGTAGAGAAAGTAAAAACTGATGTTCATTTATTGAAGTTACTTCTGAAGTACATCGATATTTCTATTCCTATTGTCGTATTTCCAAAATCTCGACATTGAGAGTTCACCGTAAATATATGTTTCTAAGCCCTCCAATCCATACAAACATTTTTAGAAAAAAGCTCATGAGCTAATGTGAACGTGTGTGCATGTAAGTATATGTCTGCGCACCTGTGCCTGTGAACAACAGAAAGGGTAAGTCGGTTAACTACGAAATTGGTATTTAAGTTCAGCACCTTCCAAAAATGCTCCATGAAGATTTTAATGCAATTCCATAACCAAAGATACCTATTACACTACAAATTTTCGTTGTTTTTTAATTGCTTAAAATGTTTCTAACGATTTTGAATAAAATGCCATATGTTTAAGACGTTTTCACCACAAATAAACTGTAGATGCATTCAAGCTTTCTGAAAATAGCCTGTAGTTTGTTTTTTATTCTGAACGGCATTCGTATACTTAGTAAACGTAAGAGATAAATACAATTCCACTACATGACCACGTTCTTATACAAATCTCGTTAAAATACTGAGTTTATTTTTGTTTCATAGTCGGCTTACATTTCCCGTATTTAGGACTGACACCTCCTAGGTCTTACAGGTGAATGCCTAGCTGTCAGAAGCCAAAAGCTCAAAACCACAGAATGGAGAACCTGGAACGAGTGGTCGTCCCGATTTCAGGCATGAACGTGAGGAAATGTATGATTTGAAATGCCAAGAAAATGGATGATAGGATAAGTGATGATGGAGCAATTGGTGGAATGAGTAGTAGCGGAAACCGGAAAACCCGGAGAAAACCCGCCCAGACAAATCCCATGTGCAGACGCTTGAGATCAATTTATGCGATATGAAATTTTTTGCGGCGTCAACATTTTCCGAGATAGTCTTTATTATTAGTTTGAAGTTTCAAATACTGTATACGTTTGACAACTGCAATTAATAAGGACTAACTTTGAAAAAGGTTGTTTATCGTATCGCTTTAGTTTAAAGTGTTCTTATAGGTTATGGTTCAGGTGAATCCTTGATCTAAAGTATTTTAATTATCAGAATTAAATATCATTGGTATTTAACTGAACAACTACTAAAAAAGAACAAACACTATTTTGTAAAAGGTATATTATAAGAAAAAATAAATACATAGATTAAACTGAAATTTCTGTTCAGTTTGTTCATAAAAATATTATATGGAATAAACGTACTTTTTTTTCTTAGCTTAACATCTTTTAACTAGTTGGTCATACCTTACGATGAATGAAATCGATGCAATGAGTCTCAAATGATCTCGGGATCCATGGTGCTTAAAGTTATTGCTTCCTCGCAGGATATGGGAAAATAAAAAAAAAAAAATAAATAAAAGAAAACTTATCCGGGTAATTTACTTTAAGAGAGATTCGAACTCGCGACCTCTTGAATGTAATGCGGATATGCTATCTCCACACTACTGAGGCGAGCAAAGGTACTTTGGCACTGCCTGACGAAAGAATGCAGTTTTTAGGGGAGGTTGCTAGTGATAAAAGTAGGCGGGAATATACAGCAGTGCAATCTGAGCATCAAAACATCAGCACAGCGTACATAAACAGGAATAAACTAAACCTTCCATAACATGTTAAACTTGTTTTCTTTATCACCAATGAATATTATTTTCTACTTTGAGAGCGTATGAATACGCGCGGCGGTGTTTGCATTTTGACTTGATTCGAACTCGTCCACTGTAAGAGACTCAACTGCTACATTCCAGTATTGCCTTATCTGTTTGTGTTACGCAAGCTTCCACTCGTGGCCGTCTGTATTCATTCTTCAGACAGGTAATAACTCCATGACGGTGTATAAGCAACTCCATGATAGCCGAAATTCCAAAGTTGGATTTAAGTTTGGTGTCTTCCAAGGATGCGACACGAAGATTTTCAAGAAAATCCTCCCACCCCAACTACCCTTTACGTGAAAAAAAAAAATGGAAAATTTTGATTAACGATTTTGATTAAAATCTCTTATTAAGATATTTACATGTCAAATATAGTGTATATCTTGAATTTTCTGGGAAAAGCCTCTGAAGACCTCTTTATTCTAAATGATTTTTATTGAATTTTCCATAATTGGTAAACCTTAAGAGATAGACAAAAACGTATTATACAAAAAATGTAGATCACGATAAAACACAATTTATGTCATATACATTTTTGTTTTTCTGGAGTTGGCCGTTTTCGAGATATTCCTTGTTATTTATTTCAGCTTTAAAACTTTTCTCATCCGGGAACTTGTCAACTCCTGACCACGCAAAGAAACGGAGTTCAATCCCATATCAACCACATTTTAAAACATTTCACTTTCGGTTTTGCATAGTGTATTCTCTTATTTCCCTTCTACTTATAAAGGAACTAAGCAATCAGGCCGTTTCTGCTAGTGATTTAGTATTAAATAGATAGAAGAATTAGCTTATTAACAATAATTTGTTACAGAGATGTAGAGAAAGTCATGTGAATGGAGCATATGAGCGTTTTTATTCATGTGCATATAAGCTCCATATGGTTCACCATTATATTAAGATATTTTATTTTGATTTTCCAATATTTTTTTGTTTGTTTGTTGTTTATTTTAATTACATTTCTAAGCGTCTTGAAGAGTTTCCGTAGTATAATTACTGTTTTAATTTTTCTTTTCTTTTTAGTGCTTTGTTGAAAATAATTAGAGAAAGCTAAGAAATGTGCCTCCATTGTTTAGCCTAAAATTATAAAAATAATGATATTCTACTTTTTAAAAATATTAATCTCTTAACAATAATATATCAGAAGTTATATCTACGGAATAAAATGAAACCACAAAGCCTGTGCACATTACAACTAACACCACCCGAGCTGTAATGAGGCGTAAAACAAATTTCACCCACAATATTAGTGCTAGAGCACAAAGGAAGTCACCAAGCTGAAGCAGTACACATCTGCCGTCTGTAGCCCGTAACCAAAACGGGAACGGGAACGGGAAGCCATACAGGAACACAGGGTTTTTGTTCATAGCACTCCGGTAACGAGAACACTCCCAGTCACGAGAATCGAACCCACTAGCTCCCGGATGCGGGCCGCAGACGAAACCACACCTCCTAAGGTATTGGAATAGATAACAGAGAAAATTGTAAGTATTTGGAATTTCTGTCATTTATTGCAGACAATTCAGCTCAACTTTTAAAGCGCCAATGGAATGGCCGAGATTAGCCAATTTCAACCAATCGCGGTCATCTGACTGGAGTGATATTGTCGAAAAATCTTTTCGCAGCTGATGTGCCTTTGTTTGAAATCTTGTCGTTCGTATGTTTTAATTTACTGTCTTGGTTATTGTTAAGAAGGTGACAATCCGGGCAGCTAACCTTTACTTTTAGCAACTGTCAGTTCCACAATTGTACTTTCAATTAATTCAGTTACAATATTTATTTACAGTTTTATCCAGTTCATAATGTATTTAGTTAAAAAAAGAGTGAAAATGATCATTATTTGTATTTCTCATTAATAAGTTGAGTGCAATGACCTCAAATTAAATAACGTTTGTTGCCATTTCATGTATTACTTATAAAAAGCTGAAATAAAATAAGTGCTCCCTATTTCTATTGTTCCTATCGGCATTTGTACATTGAGTGTAGGCGCGGTCGGCCATATCATAATTCTGGAAACTGAAGAAACAAAATAAAACATTCAGTAAATACTCGTAAACAGGTTGAATGCATCATCTACCATTTGAGAACTAATGTAAGTGTTATAATCATAACCTGATATAATTTCCTTTCCTATATATTATAAATTAATAATAGTCTATTTCACTGATTATCTTATAAAATACAACTCGCGTTTTCATCTCTTTGAGTTCGTGCTCAGATTTACTCACTTTTTACGCAATAGCATACTCCATTTTACGTCGTGTGTTGCAGTAGTTATCCTCATTATTTTCGTTATTTTAACCAGTTTTACTTTTTACTTTCTCTAGCCCCATATGTACAATGTACACAGGGATAGAGAAGGTATTGTAATGCACCCAAAATTTTGATACCGAGATTTCACCGGAAATATATGTTTTGGGGTTCCCTGAGTCCGAAAAAAGCATTTACTTTCTCTACACGTACTATAGACATAGTGTATAGAGAAGGTAAAACATAATAATAATAACAACAATATCATAAAACATTCCGTAGCCATTTTTCGAAATCATTTATATGGTTTGAATAGAACGTAAAATGTATTATGGTTTATAAATCACTTTATTTTTGTAGTTTTTTTTCTCTTTTATTGTTATAGCTTTTATTGTTGCACATCTTTTATAATCTGCTACAATTTGTTCTCATAGCTTAATTTTATATAACTATTATAACGTATGATAAAATATTTTTTGAAATACTCACAACATTTTTTGTTAAAAACCTCTAAATGTATATTGTTCTGTGTCACTTGGTAAACTCATTTATGAGTCAGACTAATAAATAAATTCCACCCAAAAACTCGATACCGAGATTTCACCGGAAATACACGTTTTGGGTCCCCCTGAATCCGAAAAAAAGCATTTTTGGAAAAAGTTCCGTGTGTATGCCTGTGTGTGTCTATGTGTCTGTGGACAGCTAGACCGTTCCAAGGATGCGACATGAAGATTTGCAAGAAAATCCCCCCACCCCCAACTACCCTTTACATGGAACTTTTTTCGAAAATTTTGATTTTCTCAAAAATGACTAACGATTTTGGTTAAAATATCGTATATTAAGGATATTTACCTGACAAATAAAATGTATGCCTTGAATTTTCTGGGAATAGCCTCTGAAGACTGCTTTATTCTGGAGGCATTTTGCATAACTGCTAAACTGTAAGAAATGGACAAAAACTTACCACACAAAAAATGTAGAGCACATTAAAACGCACCATTTATGCTATATCATTTTTTTTTTCGAGGAGTTGATCGTTTTTTAGATATTCCTTGTTTTTGGTTTCAGCTTTGAAAAACATACATTTCTCATACAGGAATTTGACTTCACTTTAACCTATGATACTCCCATATTTCGCTTCTACTTACAAGGAAGCAAGTAATAAGACTATTTCTGCTAATTTTTTCTCGATTGGCTTGAAATAAATAGAAGAATAAGCTTATTAACATTAATTTGTCTCACAGAAGTAGAGAAAGTAATGTGAATGGAACACATCAGATTTTTAAAAAAAGGTCCGTGTGTATATGTGTCTGTCTGTCTGTCTGTGTGTGTGTGTTTTTGGACAGCAGAGCCCCAAAACGAAAAGACTGTTAAATATCAAACTTGCTATTTAGGTTTAGTATCTTCCAAGGATGCGACACGAAGATTTTCAAAAAAAATCCCCCCACACAAATTGCCCTTTACATGGAAAAAAAATCGACAATTTTGATTTTCTTAAAAATGGCTCCAACGATTTTGTTTAAAATCCCGTATATAAAATCTATTTATGTCCGAAATAAAATGTATATCTCGAATTTTTTGGGAATAGCCTCTGAAGACCTCTTTATTCTGGACGAATTTTGCCGAATTTTGCTTTACTGTTAAACCGTACTACACAAAAAATGTACATCACGACAAAACACACAATTTATGTCCTTTACATTTTTGTTGGGGAGGTAACCGTTTCCGAGATATTCCTTTTTATTGGTTTCAATTGTGAAGTACTTAAATTTTTCTCAGACAGGAATTGTCCGTTTTTCTTTTGTTCTACTCCTGGCCAAGCAAAGAAGTGATTTGCAATGACAGTCGCATAACGATAGCTTTTAAAACAGTTGACAATCACTTTAGCATAGCGCATTCCCTTATTCCCTTCTACTTAATAAGGAACTAAGTAATAAGAGCATTCTGCTAATATTTATCTCGATTAGCATTGTATACAAAGAAGAATAATCTTTTGTACGAGGTTTGTAGAGCAGCTAGAGAAAGTCATCTGAGTGTAACACATCAGATTTTTATTACTTGGTTTTTCTCAAGATTATGCATAACATCTATTTTAATCCACAATTTATTTGTTAATTGGCTCACTGGGTTAGGTAGTCAGGCTGTTCTTTACAGTTAAGGTATGTCATTCACTGAAAAGCAATACTTTTCAGGAGCATTTCGGCTCATTAAAGCTGGTGATAGGAAATGATGTGGCTGATATTTCGAATTGTTTAGAGAAGTGACTTTCCTATAGCCAATATTTAATCCCAAATTTATTTGATAGCTTGCTCACTGGGTGAGATACTCAGGCCTTGTCACCGTGTTCATAGTTAATATCCGCCGTTCAGTGAATAGCAACACTTTTCGGGAGCATTTCAGGTGATTTCTGATATAAAAAATACAGTTTGAATTATAAGTTTAGATCAGACTTTCATATAGCCATCATTTATACCATAAAGTATAAAGTTATTGGAAGAGAAAGATTTTTCATGTTTTCCTGGTGAGACATCCTAGCACGACCACTGTTCTATGGAGTAATTACTGCTTCCTTTTAGCCCTGAAGAATCAGCCTTAGTAAGCAATTCTTTAATGCAATTTTTATGTATCTTATGTGTTTTGGGGGTGTTAAATCAAGAGCTGATTTTGGGGGTTGTTTTGTCAAATATCGGCGCTATCAAATTTGGTGAGTGTATTCATTATGGGGGTTTGTCTTTGCTAGGGGAGAATTGTAAAAATGTTGTTCAATTATTGTTTGTACTTGGCACGTCCTTAGCTGTACATCCAGACTCTCTTGATTTCCCTTTATTTCGTTTTCTTTTGATTTCTGGCAAGTCAGGTCCAAAGTGACTTCAAGGTGGCACATCCTAAAGTGTGCACATTCCAGCGGCTCATAGATATATCTACCCATCACTTACCTACCTACCGTCGCAGCCAACCACCCACTCACCTACCTGCCCATTTACCTATTCATCATCTACTTACCCACCTACCCATTCCCCACTTACCTACCTATCCAAATAACTATCCACCCACCGACCTACCTACCTAACTGCGTACATACCCACCTACCCTCTCACTACCTACCCCCCACCTAACTACCCACATATCCAACCTACCCATCTATCTACCTATCTGCCCGCCTACCTACCTAGCAACATCCCATCCACCCATATATTACCGTCGAGTTTCAACAATATGGAAGTCCCACACCTAGATTATGCCCTTTAATGGTTTCGTAACTCTATTGGTTATTTATTCCTTGGATTGCCTTACCTATTTTACTTATTTTTTCATCCTCAATGAAACTTGCACATCAGATGCGAGTGTATGGAGATAAGGTTCAAACTTTTAAAATTTAAAATTTTAAAACTATGGACACCGGCCGTGAAAGCTTACGCATATATTTAAGGTTCAAACTACTTCATGATTCAAAACACTATTTAAATTGCTCGCTTTACATTGAACCCTTTTACTTCATGAACAAGAAAAGTTTACAAATATATTTTACAACTGAAATGAAACTGAGCCAGCAAGTTTACATCTACACTAAAGACATTTAATTTACGATAGACAACAAGAATAATAGCTGAATTGGTAGCGCTTCTTTGAGTCTTAAAAGTGTTTTTGTTTTCTCTTTCGAATGAGAAACGTTGAAAAGTTATTGTTTGATTATACACGTTGTTCCCAGAACACTCCGTTTTAATTATTTTTCTGCTCAGCTACAAACAAAGAGACCTATTAATTTACTTTCTACTATATTTCAAACTTTCGAAAGGATGAAATACCCTTTTAATTTCGAGAATCGCCACTGATTACTAAGGTCGACCTGCTACAATAACTTGAAAGGAAAACGCTTCAACCTTTCGCTGGATATTTGTCTCATTAAATGAAATATTACATGCTTTAGCAAGAATTCCACAAACACTTTAGTTCATTGCCTTGCGGAATCATATTTCAAAGGATTTAATTGTTAAGTGCATTTTACTTAAGAGAAACAAAGGATAATAGTGTAAGCCAATATTACTTTATAAGTGGATATAATCATGAAACGTGCATTGAAGCATTCCTTAATATTTTTCTGCCATTGGTAATGTGTGTTCTTTTATTGGCTGAGTACCTTAAAGTCACTGTCCCGATTTTAGGGGATTTTATATAAAGAGATAGCTCGTCTTTTGAAGATTTAATAAATATGGAATACCACATTAAAACAAAACTCTACAAAATATGCTGCTTGCTGAAAACCAAGGTGCTGAAAATTGTAGAGTAGAAAGGTAGTAACAAAATAAGCATTTTTAATTATTAAGCAATCCCCCTTATTTCCGTATTGGTACATCGGGATTAGGGAAATACATGTATGCTTTAAGCAAGATAGTCAATTTTTTCAAGAGCGCATTGATTTAAAATTCCATTCTCTTTGCACTGGCAAGAGAAGAAAAAAGAAAGTAGAGGGGGAAAAAGAATAACGACTTTGCATTTGAGAAAAATTTAAGTACTTCAAAATTCAAACCATTCAGAAGAAAAATCTCGGTAATGGTTCTCTACAAAGACATTTATTTGGCATAAAGTATGTGATTCAATCAGATCTACATTTTACTGCCTCTAGCACGTATGTACAACGTACAATATAGTAGATAGAGAAGGTATTGTGAGCCACTCAAAAATTCGATACCGAGATTTCATCGGAAATAAATGTTTTGAGGACTTCTGAATCTAAAAAAGGAGCTTTTAGAAAAATGTGTATCTTTCTATGTATAGCATAGCCCAGCAGCCTAAATTCGGTTATATACCAAACTTTTCATTTTCCAAGGATGTGACGCAAAGATGTTCAGGAAAATCCCTCCAACCCTACCTACCGTTTACCTGAAACACTTATCGAAATTTTCCACTTTCAAAAATAGGGTCTAACAATTTTTATTAAAACGTAGTACATTAATATTATTTACATAACAAATAAAATATATATCCTAAATTTCTTGGGAATAAAGCCTGAAGCCCTATTTATTCTCAATGACTCTTTCTTAAGGGTTAGTCAAAAACTTACTACACAAAAAGTATAGATCGCACAATTTATGTTACAAGTAGATTTTGTTGTTGTTGTAGAGCTAACAATGTCCGCGATATTCGCTGTTATTGGTTTCAACTACTTAAAAGTAAGCAAAAAAAAAAGACAATATCTGCTAATGTTTATCTCGATTATCATGAAATAGATAGAAAAATATGCTTTTTAACAATAATTTGTTACAGTGATGTAAACAAAGTCATAAGAATGGAACACATCAGATTTATTTTATCTTTTTAAATTTGGTAGCAGCAAGCTAGTTCCACCATCTTTGCTTCTTTTTCATTGTGGGGTTCAAATAGGGCTTTTGACCACAAATTTTTGTAATTTTATTGAAATCACAGTTTTGCATACGTGCAGCAAACTTCAAAAATATAATGTCTAATAAATACAAGATTGAATTATTAAGTAAGGGCAGTGTGCGACATTGCGAGAAGCTATCTAATGTAGCATAATCTAAAAAACAATTTACTGAGATGTCTAAAGGGATTATGGGAAGGATACTGTTGCAACTGAAACATTATTTTTGTCGAGTATTATACATCTTTGTTTAATAATGCTTGATAAGTTAGTTTTTGTAGCTCCTAAGTGGAGCATATGGCATCGTTACGATGTTTCCTTGATTGTCTTTGAATTCTAGTTCGTTAGTTCGCCGCTTTACGATAGTGACGAAGAGTCGGCTCGTTGCCCACAGATGGCGCTGTAGGACGAAATCACGACTTGTGGATGCGAAATGCCAAACCTTCTTCTTTCAAGGTATGGGGTTCTTTTACATTACACGGCACCATCACTTTACTTCCTGCGTCCCAAAAATCCGTCATTCTTTGCCAGGTTTGAACCAACAATCTTGGGTTTTAGAGGCCAGCATGGTAACCACTACACCACCGAGGGCGACATGCTTGATGAGATTTACCTGTATTGCTGCTGGGACCACATCTTCCGACTCTACTACACACTCCTCGTTCATAATGGTAACTATGTCATCCTTTCTTGTCTCCACTTGTCCATCATGTTGCCACGCATTTTGAGGTGCATTTGTGAGTCGTCAACTGTCATTTAATAAAATGTTTAACAGTATCCTATTACTATAACAATATCTTAAATTCATAATAATTCATTGTGAAAAGTGAAGATGTTCAAGGAATTATCACCCCACTATTGAGGGATCATTGTGCCATTGATGCTACAGTTCAAGCTGGGATAATTTTGGTGAGAGTAGATCGAAAATAAAATACTTGTGGTAGGGCTTTTTCTCCCGTAGACCCAAGTTTGACAAGAAAGATAATTTTCAAATTAGAATGATTCACTAATCTAATTTCTTGCATATACGGTGTTTAAAAATGATTAACCCAGATAATGAACAGACTGTGATGAAGCTTGGTCAGTGAAGACGCAATAATGAATTGCACGTTCTGCTGTTATACACAACCCAGTATAAACAATAGAGGAAACTTCCCTGATATCTTAGAAAATAATAATCTACAGATGGCCATTACTTGAAAGGGAAGCTATTTGACTGAATTACTCTGAATGCAGAGGATACATTTCTATTTTAACTAGGAAACTAAAGTTTGTTCCGCATAACTTTGCTCGGTATCGCTTAACGGTCACGTGAGCTAATCCTTGTATCTTATAAGCTACCCCTCATAATTCCCACCCTTTTCCTCTGATTGGCCTGAAGTCCACTTTTAAATTGCGTTTACAAGTCCTGTGCACAGCAAGATCAGGCGACAAATATGATATAAACACTCCGTCATGACAGAGGTGGAGGTTGGAAACATTAAGTTGCGCAGTGGCAACTCTTTACCCGAAGGGCTGATGGTGGGAGAAGTTGCGCCAACATATATGCGCAGAAGTCATAAGTTTCTGTCCACGAAAAAGTGTAGTACGCTGGCGCTAGTTTTAGTGCGGCATTATTTAGTACATATGCAAATAAACAGTAACAGATTAGTGTAAACTTGGAAGAAGACAGTGATGCCGACGATATAAATAGCGATTATGGTTATGAATACGAAGGTGATGGTGCAATGAGCGTGATTGAGGAGCTGTAGAAACATGGAGAGCACTATAGTATTGGCTATGTTCATGGTTGCCAATTCATTGTGTGATAAGCTGGATCGCAGAAAAACATAAATATATCGACATTCCTTCAAGCAAAACACTCCGTCTCATGCTCTACATATTGTTAATGAATACTATATGTATACAGATTAGCTTTATAACAAACAAACAAAGTGATTTTGCTATAACTATGGACATGTAACGTGCCAACAATTACTTTCATGCGAACTGCAACAATTGTTTAGCGCTGCACGCTGTTGTGGTTGTGTCATCCGCGCCTAGCCGGCATCACGGTTAATGCTGTCAACCATTGCAGAGAGGGAGGGAAGGAAAGCAGCTTCCCCTAGTGCAAGATTTGTTCATGTGTCGCATCACTAACTTTATAGCTTTCGTCATCCAAGAGGAAGGCTTAAAACGGAGGATCCTCGCTTATTTCACCACACCTGCCAGTGAGAGGTGACGACTCATGTTACAGTTAAGAGATAAGGGGCAAACATACGTGGAACAGTGTTTAGTTCCAGTCCAGTGTGATTGGCAGGCTGAGGGCAGCCCGAGGTGTGTTAGACGTGTCCCTGTTCTCAGAGAGAACTTAACCACGTTCTGACGGGATTGTGGGTTTTGTAGGATGGCGGGTGTGTTTTGGGGTTGTGGAGTGACAGGAGGAGGCGAATATTGCTCCTCGACGGTTGCCTTGATGGTGCAACGGCTGGTGTGTTTTTATCAAAATGTTTCTTGAGATTAAATGTTGAATCCAAGCAACTCTTGAAGGATAATAAGGAGCTTAGCCGTAGCAGCTGTTGGTGGTGCTCCTTCGTTAAGTGTTTAGTTCCAATGAGGGAGGACTATAAGTACGGCATATTGTTGAAATGCGGGGCAAGGTAAGGAAAAATTGGCCTTAGCTCTGGTTTAAATATAAGTACAATTCATCTAGTACTGTCTATGTTATTCACATAACCATTTCCGAAATATTGTTGTGTTTAAATATATTTAAAATAGTAACTTAATGTGGTAAATGTGGATAAAACAGAAGAGACATTATGAATTAATGAAGAGGAAGTAATACTAGGGACATCAGAGCGTAAACGAATACAACTTATTTTACAGGAAGAAGAGAGGATGAATTAGGAGAGGAAGAAGGGAGTGAAGAGGAAGAAGAAGACAATTATAATAAAATAAGAGATTTTGGATAATAATAGAAAGAAGAGAAAGGAGGTAGGAAATTTATATTTTGAGGTGATAAGAAGAGAGAGGAATAAAAAGACGCGAGGAGAAGAAGGATGATTAGGGAAAAGTGAGGAAGCAGGAAAAGAGAGGGAAGGAAAAGAAGATGGTGGGGAGGAGAAGAAGAAAGAAGAAGATAGAGATGCAAAAGAGAAGAGACTTACACCAAACACATTTTTTAATACTACATGTATATCCACTCCAACAATGGCATTACGGTCTATATAACAAGAATAAAAACTACCAAGCAAGTTATTAGCATGACTAGAGTAGAAATAACATTGACAATACCATCACATCTAACTTTCAAATAATAATAATAGAATTGCAGTATAAATCTCATCTAAAACAAAATGCTTCCCCAAAACACGATAATATAAAACAACAATAAATATAAATTACGAGCACTACAGACATAAATAAAGCACTAGGCCATGGAAAGAGAAAACGCAGCATGATCGGAGTTGAAGGTTAACGATGGGGTAGGAAGATCCTTGGGGTTGGATTGTAGAGGATAAAGCGGAAGGATCAAGAAAATGAGAGAACCGCGCAGTTTTTAAGGAAGGAGTATGAGAAGTTATTTTTCGACATGAAGAAAGACGTTATAATACATGTGAATTGGATAGTGAAGATTAAATACTTTGGTGTTAGCGAAGTAAAATTAACTATATAATTAAATCTGCGATTTTTACATATTTATTTTACTGATGAGAAGGTATGATAAAAGAGTGAGGTGAAGTACAATTAATTTGAAAGAAATGAGTGACTATAATGGATTAAGTAAAAATGGTCACAAACTAAATACAAATTAGAATATAAAACTACACAAATTCAAGAAAAGAGAAACTTTAAATACCTCAAACGTGTTATAGAATGGCGATAAAACTTGTGTCTATCTATTTAAGGCATATTTATATAAATAAATATTGACCTCTTAGAGATAGTTTTGTGGTTCATACATATATTTTGTTTTTGTATATACTTTTTATAGTTAGTTATTTACTGGCTATGAGTTGAAATTCAATAGGTGAATGTTTTTGATTTGGTAGGTGAAAAACCATTTTTAAGTGTTGTGTTATTTAGTTTCTGTAGTTTTTAGTTTATTTCTAACAGCTATAGTTAAGGTAATGGAAGTAATAAACTGATAAAATGAGTCAATGCACGTTTAGGTATCATGGCAACGGTATCGAATATTACAAACTTTACTTTATTTTTTGTTATGTTTACATTTCTATAAGTTGAAATCTGTATTTTTGCTCCATAATGTACCGTATTGTTTATTCACATTGCACATTCGAGCATGTCGCTTTAGCCAATGGGAGAAAATAAATTATTTTACTCCACGATGTTAACCTGAGGGGATTCCGAGAAGCAAAACAAGCCACACGTTAACCTTTAGCATGCCATAATAATACTCAATATAGAGAAAACTCAACTATATGTTTTTCAAAGGAGATCTAAAGAATATTTTGGGTAGGAAGGGCTTTTCATTTGATTTTGCTTTTTTACTTTCTCTACACGTATTATGTACATAGTGTATAGAAAAGGTATTGCACTCCACCCAAAAATTCGATACAGAGATATCACCGGAAATATATGTTTTAGGGTCCCCTGTATCCAAAAAAGGCATTTTCAGAAAAAGATCGTGAGTGTGCGTCCGTGTATAGTGAACACGATAACTCAAAAACGAAAAGTGAGTAAACTACCAAACTTGGTATTTAAGTTCAATATCTTCCAGGGATGCGACACAAGATTTTGAGAAAAATCCCCCCATCGCAAACTACCCTTTACATGGAAATTTTTCGAAAATTGTGATTTTCTCAAAAATGGCTCTAACGATTTTGATTAAAATATCGTATACTAAAGAAATTTACCTGACAAATAAAATGCATATCCTGAATTTTCTAGGAATAGTCTCTGAAGACTACTTTATTCTAGATGAATTTTACGGAATTTGTATAACTGCTAAACCGTAAGAGATGGACAAAAATTTACCACACAAAAAATGTAGAGCCTGTTAAAACACACACTTTATGTTATATACATGTTTTTCTTGGAGTTGATTGTTTTGAGATATTCCTTGTTTTTGGTTTCACCTTTAAAAAACGTACACTTTTCTCATACAGGAATTTGTCAACTCCTGTCCATACAAACTAAAGAACTTCAGTCACATTGCAACTAGCTTTTGACTATCACTTTAACCTATGGTACTCTCTTATTCCACTTCTACTTACAAGTAAACAAGACTATATCTGTTATTTTTTTTCTCGATTAGCATGAAGTAAATAGAATCATAGGTAAGCATTTTAACAACAATTTGTAGAGATGTCATGTGAATGGAACACATCGCCTGACGCTGTGACGTTTGACGGTGACTCGGGGTCTTTCCACGATTTAATGGTGTCATTCTGGTAATACTAACCACGCAAGTAAGAAAATGCAAAACCGACTGGACATTCCACCCCTTCGTCCCTCAGTTACACTCGACACAGCCTCAGAACAGGTTGATTTGTAAAAACGGTGTGTTATTTTAGTCCACCGCGTGTGCGTATTACCTTGGCATTAGAACTTCAGTATGTAGCGCAGAGAAAAGATTAACCTCATTTTGTAACACCCGAGTATTGTCCAATCAGAAATTTGGAGATCATAAGTTCCCAACTCAGAACTTCATTTGTCGCAAGTTACTTTCATATTCGACCTCTTCCCTTCGGTAACTGGCCTATCCAATAAGCTTTTAAGATCATAACAAACAGGTGAAACATATGGGTGGAGTCAGCGAAAAGATCCCGGCTTACAATAAGCATTTCCAAGCGTATTTTTAATGTCTTTGGGTAGATAGCGAAGATATTATATTCCATTCAAAATTTCGCTACCGAGATTTACCGGCAATATATGTTTTGAGACCCTGAATCCAAAAAAAACAAATAAAGCATTTTTAGAAAAAGGTAAGCGTGTGCCTGTCTGTGTGTGGTTGTGTCTATGTGTGTATGTGAACAGCATAACTCAAAATGAATAGTCATTTATATATCAAACTTGGAATCAAGTTCAGTATCCCCCAAGGATTCAACATAAAGATTTCAAGAATATCCTCCCACCCCAAAATACCGCTTACTTGAAAACAGTTTCGGAAAATTTGATTTTCTCAAAATAGTTCTAGCGATTTTGATTAAAATACCGTATATTAAAGATATTTCATGACAAATAAAATGTATATCTTGAATATTTTGGGAATATTCAAGATATGGGTATATGGATATGGAATATTCTGAAGTTCTCTTCATTATGGATACATTTTGAATAAATGGTAAACCGTAAGAGATACACAAAAAATTTTAAATCTCATCAAAACACAATTAATGACCTTGTATTTTTTTTTTTTTTTTTGTGAAGGTAAGCGTTTCCGAGATAGTCCTTGTTATTGGTTTCAATTTTAAAATACTTGTACTTTTCTCAGACAGGAAGTGGCCCGCGTTTCTTTTGATTTGCTTCCGGCCCAGCATAGCGACCGTTTTTAAAATATATGATTAATCGCTTTAGCATTGTGCATTCCTTTAGCTCCCTTCTATTTAAAGGGGTCTAAGTAATAAGACAATTTTGCTAGTGTTTATCGCGATTAGCATGGTACAGAAAGAAGAATAATCTTTTGAAAACAGTTTTATATATGTATATATAAAACAACTGAGAAAGTCCTTTTTCTTTGTACTTACACTATTCTCTTATAAATTTTAAGAAATTCAAAGAAAATTTAAAATATATTTTAGGGAGGAGAGAATTTTATTTTTTATTCATCAATTTTATTACTTACACTATCCTCCTATAAAAAGAGCCCATTAATGTTGGACAGGAGAGAATGTTTCCACTTATGTTGGACGAGAAGAATGTTAACTAAAAAGACTGCATATTCTTCAGTTCTAAATAATGTTTCATGAAGGAGGTGTTTTTGTTTCTTTTTGTTTTTGAAATATGTGTGTGCGTGTTTTTAACTTGCATATTTTCCCATAAAGCCAATCTGTTAATATTGGACAGGAGAGACTGTTAGCTAAACAAGTTATAATGCTAATTTAAAGTAGGTATTTTGACCAGAAAGGTTTAAAATAAGTTGCTGCAAGATAAAAGAGTAAAGGTTATAGGGTCAACAAAGATGAGAGACCTCAAGCACTGCGACCTAGTAGATATATTGTATGGTAGCATCCCCTGGAGGAAGGAATGAGGCCAGGGAACCACAGGAGGCCATAAGCCGCAGAAAACATGCCACAGAGACGCGCGGAAGTCCCTAAATTAGGGACTGAAATCCCGGCTTCAGGGTCCACCGTGAAGCCACCAATACCACAGGTTTCTCGTCTCATCAAACTTTCCCACCACCGCGAGAACAGCAACTACAAAGCCGCCTCATTATTTAAAATAGAATCTACAGTACGTATGCATCCGCATCATCTACCAGTACTGCCACACACTACGGGCCTAGAAGCACATAAAAGATAAGGAAATGAAATGAAAAGGAGTTGAGGACAATAAGCACCCCAGCATGGACTAACATTGGAACCAAGATACTGCAACTTGTTAAAGGAGCAGGTTTTGGAAGACAATGATAATACCCCCTCTGATGGGATAGTACAATAAGCCTTTTAGGCTGTCGTACAGGAGGTCAGCAGGGATCGAACACATGACCTCGCAAATGCGAGTAGCACGCGTTGGCCGAGATGAGCTGCAAAAGAAAATCACATACTCCACTTAGTGAATTGGTTATGTTTTATTTAAAGACCTATTGTTTTTTTACACAAGCCGTGTGTAGGACAGGAGTTGGATAAGTAGTCAGACTGAACAATTCAATGCCATGGCCGGGATTTGAACCACGGATCTCCCGGTTTCTAGCCAGTTGCTCTTCCACTGAGCTACCATGGCAACATGCCGGTATATTGACCATAATATTTGGCTCTACTATGAATCCTGGGACTTAGGTACTTCCAACATTGTAAGTCGCCATTAGGGTTGTCATCGCAAAAGTAATTTGAGAACACCGTGTGGTTAACCGGGAAACATGCGAGTCAGTTGAGAAATTCAATGCTATACCGGCATGTTGCCATGGCAGCTCAGTGGAAGAGCAACCGGCTAGAGACCGAGAGATCCGTGGTTCAAATCCCGGCTATGGTATTGCATTTTTCAGTCTGACTCTATCTATCCAACACTAACTTATTTGAAATAGTGACGAGGAAAGACTGTGACTACGTATGCGATTTATGTATTCGCATATTTGTTTCTCTCGCCAAAATCCGCCTCTGATAAAGGATGAGCGCAACGTAGGAGCGAAACCCATCGTATGTGTTGCATTAATTTATATACTGGAATCCAAAGAGGTAAGTGAAATTGATACTCCAGATTGGAGCACTGCGGTTCATGGGCAATTTCTTAATTACACAATGTTACACAGCCCCGGTTCATTATTGCACCCCAAATTGCGGTGTATCCATTCGAATACATCAGCGTGGTTAAGTCATCAAAGGAAATTCGCATTCTCCCGTCATCAAGGCGACAGATAGAGTTAGCCCAGTGAACTGTTTTGTGAAATGCAAACTACGTGCTTCAAATAGTAGGGATGATAGATTCCATCAGTGAAAGCCATAAGGGATTCCAAAATAGAACATACAAATAAATAAATACAAAGGAGATTTTCTTTTTTGCAGAAATGCTAAGGCACATACTTTGCGCTATATAAAACTACAATTCGAAGCGTTTCAGGTATAAATGTATTGCACGAACTCATCGTACTTAAATATTGGATATTTAATGAAATTATATTCTTTTGTTGTTACCAGCAGTTTAACAATATTTACAATTTAAATATTATAATTTGCAAATAACAAGGAAGAGATCACAAATGTTTGTAATACCAGCTATAGTATAATCCGGGCTTGTGGGCCGTGGTTTACTGGAGCCCATTGACACCGGCCGTGAAAGCCTAAGAACATTAAGTTTGTAAACTCTGTTTCACAATAAAATATCGTTAAATTGCAAAGTTTGAGAAACTTTATAAATCCAGATTTTTTACTTTCTCTGCACGTACTACAGTGTGTATAGAGGATGTATTGCATTCCACCCAAACATTTTATACAAAGATTTCACCGGAAATTCACGTTTTAGGGTCTCCGGTGTAAAAAAGTATTTTTAGAAAAAAGTCCGTGTGTGTCCGCGTGTCTGTGAACACGATAACTCAGAAACGAAAAGTCGGTAAAATACCAAACTTGGTATTTAAGTTAAGCATCTTCTAGGGATGCGACACGAATATTTTTATTAAAATCCCCCCACCCTAAATTACTCTTTACGTGGAAAAAAGTTCGAAAATTTTGACTTTTTCAAAAATGACTCTTATTGATTTTGATTAAAATGTCGTTTATTAAAGATATTTAAATGGCAAATAAAATGTGTATCTTCAATTTTCTGGAAATAGCCTCTAAAGACCTCTTTATTCTGGATAAATTTTCCTGAATTTTGTGCAACTGGTAAACCGTAAGAGATAGACAAAAATTTACTACACCAAAAATGTATATCTCGTTAAAACACACAATTTATGTCATGTAATTTTTTTTCGTGAAAGTTACCATTTATGAGCTATTCCTTTTATTTGTTTCAGATTTATAATACTTAAACTTTTCTCACATGGCAAGAGATTTAACTATTGTTTTAGTCTAGTGTATTCCTTTATTTGCTTTCTACTTACAAGGAAGAAAGTAATTAAGGCAACTTCTGCTAATGTTTGTCTCGATTATTATCCAGTAGATAGAAGAATATGTTTTTTAACGATAATTTGTTGCAGCGGTGTAGAGAAAATCATGTGAATGGAACACATGATTCTTTTTTATTTGTTTCATTCATACAGTCCCCTTTAACAACTATGGTCATATCAGGGGGCTCTATGTCCCTCCGTGGTGTAATGGTCGTGGGTTCAAACCCGGTGGGGAATGATGATTTTTTCGGGGTAAAATCTTTGGTATGGCTTCCTTCGGAAGGGAAATAAAGCCGTTTGTCCCGTGTCGTAGATTTACAACACATAAAAGAACTTTAAGCCTGATAAAGAGGCCTCTAAGCAACATTACGCCTAACATAGAATGAGACGCTGACAGCCTTGGTAATTAAAGAACGTCCATAAATAAAACTCCATTTCCATTTCCGGAGCTTTGACTTAAGAAACAACTCGTTGACTGTAGGTTCTTGAAATTTGTTTCACCATTTTGGTTTCTCCAAACATACGTACATTCGAATAGGTAGAGTCAGACTGAAAAATTCAATGCCATAGCCGAATTTCGAATTACGCATCTCCCGGTCTCCAGTCGGTTTCTCTAACCACTGACGATATGCCGGCACATTGAATTTTTCAGTCTGACTCTACCTATCCACTCCTGTCCGACACACGGTTTGTATGAAAAACAATTAAATTAACACACGCACATTCACTTTCACATACATACTTCCAGACTCTGTGCGGGTTAGGGAACGATTCCGGTTAATAAAAAAAATTCTGCCCCAATCCCGAATCGAATCTGGGACTTCCGGATGAGAAGTCAGCTCGCTTACCCCTCGACCACGGAGGCAGTCCAAAATCCAGATTTATATTCAGATATTTATAGTATTTCTTTCTTCCTTGTTGCTTTAGTATGTAACACATTCCATAGGGGTTATTTACAACGACTATTATTAAACCGTTATAGCCATTGAATATAAATATATATAAGTATATAAAACTTTCCAATGTAAATAAAATGTATTTAAAATAATTTAATTTAACTTCAACAAAAACAGTCAACTTAATAAGCGTATAGCTGAAAAAACTAGTGTAAGTACAGTTAGGGTTTCACTCCCTCATGACAACCTTATGATTTTGTTCTTAAATATGAAAGTGTTGTGTTATTTACTTCATTGCATATTTTGTTTGAAATCGTTGCCTAGCAACCTGAATTGTTGTTATTGTGGAAGATCATTATGAGCATTTCTTGTGTTTTAAATGCTTGTAAAATGGCGTTTTCCATTCAAGAGAGAAGAGAGGTCATATTTATTTATGGAGTCAGGAAAACCATTGTACCCACATGACTGCTACTACTTTTAACCACAGTCATTCCGAGAGTCGTTCTGAGAAAACCAAAGTCACCGATGTTATAGATCTAGTATGTAAATTTGAAGAAACTAGTTCTGTGTGCAATAAACAACCTACAAAACTCGATGAAATTTCTCAGAGTGAAATATTGTCATTTAAATACTAAACGAACTACGTCCATTAAACCAGAAAAAAAAGTATCTGCTGTAACAAACATTTCGGTTGGTTTCATACAATGCTGAAAATGCTGAAAATGAGCAAATTTTATTCATACAAAATAAAAATTCACTAACAGCTCAGTTAAGACGATTTTGATAGAAGTTCCACGAATGAAGACATTCAATACACGAGAAATATTCAAACTATTCTACCACAATAACAACAATTCAGGTTGTTCGGCAACGATTTAAAACAAAAGAAGTACAATTTATTACTTTCATATTAAGTATACAAATGTAGAGGTGGCATTTTAAATTTCAAAGTGAGGTCGCTGGAAATGAGGTCTTATTTATTTATTTATTTATTTTGCTGGTGTTAACAACCGCTTTTACTGCATAAGCCCCACAGGATGACACAGATGATTCGTGGAACAAAGATGGAGCAACGATGAAATGCGATGGCGGTGAGAATTCGGAGAAAATCCGCCCCTGCGCCGCTTTGTCGATCACAAATCCCACATGCGGTCGCCTGGAAACGAAATTGGACCGCCTTGGTGGGAGGCGAGTAGTCTAATAAATCGGTCACTGCGCGATCAAGGGTGAGGGTGGTGAAACCTAAAATATAATTAAGATAAGTTTTAAGCTTTGCGCTTAAATTCTAACTTAATGTAATACACATACATTCGTACACTGTCTAATAGTACACTAAACAATTATATACTATGACTACGTCCCGCTAATTGTGGAGAAAAGAGAGTTTTGTTACAATACTTTGGTATTTTGTGGCGTAGCTGTTAAGTTGTACATTGTGAAATAGCTAATTGTAGGAATTTGTGTGTTATGTCGTTGCGTGTTGTTACAGAGAGTTGATCGTCTGAAACCTGTCTAAAGGCTTTAGTTCCGTTGACATATCTTAACTAATATTAGTTTATAGTGCATTGTAGGGTACCTGATATGGTAATTTTGTATAAATTATATTTTATTTATTAAGAGGCAATGTTGCAGTTACAGCAATCGATATTAGTAACAAGATGTCGAAATGCTGACATAGCTCTGCCCTTTTAAAGCAATGCTGGTATAAACATGGGTTTTATTATAAACGTTTGAGTAACTAGATCATCAGAAAAGCCTTGTTCAGCCTTGTTCATCTGAGTTGCTGACGTTATGAGACGCACAGTCCGTCATTATGATCAAATGTAGCATACCCAGTATGGGATAGGTTTCACTCCTATACTGCGCATACTAGGGAGCTGTAGCTTCAGAGGTAAAGCTGTTCGTGTGTGCGAGAGGAAAGCGGTGGCCTCAGGGTTTAAGGAATAGGAGGGCCTACTTCTGGTTGGAAAGGTCAGGAGCCATAAATTCACAAGGTGCGAAAAGACGCAGGGCTTTTACTGTTATGAAGATAATTAATGTTTGGTCAGGAGATGAAGAAACCTAAGGGTTACCAAAATTCCATTCAACACTTACCTGTACTTTATGAATCTTGCAGTTTCATTATAAAATAAAACTATGCCGTCGGTCAATACATCGGATTAGTATTATACATGTAAGTAGACGAGAGAAGTCAAGTTGCGCAGTTCAAGGAGTGGGGGAAGAGACGGAGTCTTCAAGCGATAGTCATGCTGTAGGTAAACGCATGAGGATACGGCTGCCGACCGTACATGAGCAGTCAGATCATGTCACTGCACATCATGTTTACTTGCACGGACAATACGTCTCACAAAATCAGAAGCTCAGATGAACAAGGCTGAACAAGGCTCTTCTGACCTAGTTACTGAAGCTATTATAATAAAACCCATGCTTATGCCAGCATTGCTTTAGGAGGGCAGAGCTATATCAGCATTTCGACATCTTGCCACTAATATTGATTGCTGAAACTGGTATATTAATGATATATACTTATTCAAAATTACCATATCAGGTACCCCATTATTTTATTATACTAATGCCGCAAAAACATTATTTTAGAATGTTGTTATTTTGCGTAGTTGTGCGTAAGTTACGCTTTGTGAAATGGCTATTTGTAGGCAGTTGTGTGTTGTTGAAGATCGTGAAAGCTGCTTCACTATTAGATCAGAAGTCGGTGGCACTTCCCTCGTTAGTATTTTAGTGGGAACCGAGTCTGATTGGACCACTCTGTGAATATGAATATCGTTATATCCCAGAATTGTCAGAGAATATACAGTATAGGTATGTGCTGATAGTCGACCGCAGCACATAATTAAGTTCATGCCACATTTACCACTACTAATTACTCGCGCCTATCCAAACGCCTGCCACACTCACCACTTTTCCACCGCCGAGACCAGGTGACGGGGAGGATAAATGATTCTCGAAAATTGTAAAAGCTCTCAGCGACTGGTGCACGTGGCGCTATCATCATCACCTGGTGAGAACCTCCTTGTGCCATCAAATCTGAGTTCAACTGGAATGCCTGTGTAGCTTAATGCGGAGTTTGCCCCACATATAACACAGCCTTTTAAAAAACCTGATGTGTTATACTCACATTACTTTCTCTAGCTGTTCTACAAACTTCTTACAGAACATTATCCTTTTTTCTACACCACGCTAATCGAGATAAGCATTAGTAGAATCTTTTTATTACTTAATTCCTTAGTAGAAGCAGCCTAAAGGAATACAAAATGCTAAAGCAATGTTTAAAATCTGTAGCTTCTTAGCTTGACCAGGAGTAAAACAAAAAAAAAACAAAAAAAAAACAAAAAAACACGTGCGACTTCCTCAATGAGAAACGTATAAGAATTTTAAAACTGAAACAATAGCAAGGAGTATATCGGAAACGGTTACCTCCACAACAAAAATGTACAGGACATAAATTGTGTGCTTTGACGAGATCCACATTTTTGGGTTGATTTTTGTTGTCTTTTTCTCTTACGGCTTACTAATTATGCAAAATGAAGGGGACTTCAGAGGCTGTTCCCAGGATTTTCAAGATATACTTTTATTTATCATGACATTTTAATCAAATCCCTAGAGACATTTTTGAGAATAAAACATTTTTGAAAAGTTTTCTTTGCAAATGGTAATTTGGGATGGGAAATTTTCTTGGAAATCTTCGTGCCTCATCCATGGAAGACACTGAACATAAATAACAAGTTTGGTATTTAACTGAGTTTTCGTTTTTGAATTATGCTGCACACCCATACACTCACAGACACACTGACCTTTTTTTTAAAAATTCTGTGGGTGGAACACAATACGTTCCCTATTTAATATGTGCGTTGTCCATACTATGGGCTAGAGAAAGAAAAGTGTGATTTATACACATGCATTTCTCTACCCACTGTAGTTTATTTACATTGCTTTTACATACTAGTATTTACAAAGTTTATTACTTTCTCTATGACGTACTGTGTACGTAGTAGGTGGAGAAGTTCTACCCAAAAATTCGATGTCGAGATTTCACCGGAAATATATGTTTTGAATTTTCCTGAATAAAACCGTATTTTTAGAATAAGGTACGTTTGTGCGTGTGTGTATGTATGTATGAATGTATGCATGGATGGATGGATGTATGTGTGTATGTATGTGTGTGTATGTGTGTATGTATCTGCGCTCGCGCCTCTGCTAAAAACAATAAGTCCTCAAGTACCAAACTTGGTATTTAACTACAGCATCTTTCAAGGATGTGACACAAAGATTTCTAAGAAAATCCCTCATCCCTTTCACATGGAAACTTTTTTTCGAAAATTTTTAATTTTTAAAACCTAGCTCTACTGATTTTGATTAAAATGCGATATGTTTCATACTTCCATTACAAAGAAATTGTATATCTTGAATTTTTTTGGAAATAGCTTAGGAAACCTTCTTCGTTATGTATGACTTTTGCATGACTGGTAAATTGTATAAGATAGACAAAAACCACAGCATAAACGTGTAGATTCCCTTAAAACACACAATTTATGTCAAATGTAATGTTTCGTAGATTTAACATTTTGGAGATATTCATTGTTATTGATTTCAATTTTAAAATAATCACATTAATCTCTAATGGAAATTCTAAAATCCAGTTTTTTTTGTTTTTTTTACCGTGCAAACAGAAACGACTTCCAATGTCGATTTAAAAGATTTGACTATATTTTTAGCGCAGTGTATTCCCTATTTCCCGTCGACTTTTAAGGAACTAACTAATAAAACTATTTCTGTTAATGCTTATCTTGATTAATATGAAGAGACAAAAGAACGGCTTTTGGCAAGTTTGCTCAGAATAGGTAGAAAAGGTTTTGTGAATGGAACACATAAGATTTTTTTTTCCTATCTACTTCATGTTAATCCAGTTAAACATTTGCAGAGGTGGTTCCACACATTTGTCAAAGATACCTTTTAAGAGCGTGTCGCTAAGTAATGATTTGATATTCCGAACTGTTTGCATGGCCAAAAAACTAACAACAACTTTGCATTTGACAAACTATAAGTAATTTAGAATGCAAATCAATAACACGGGATATCTATGAAATCATTCGCTACACAAAATATATATTAGCATAAATTTTATGCTTTAACGAGATCTAAAGCTTTCTGTATAGTAAGATTTCTCTTGCGTTTACTAGCCATACAGAAGTCATTCAGATTGAAGAGCACTTCAGATACTATTCCCAGTAATTCAAAATATGCATTTCTTTCTCATTAAAATCTTAAACACACAGTACTTGAATCAAAATCGTAGAGCAATTTTCGAGAAAATCAATACTTTTGACATTATTTCCATATAATGGTAATTTGGGGCGAGAGAATTATCATAAACATCTTCGGGTTGCATGTTTGTAGGATACTAAACATATACCTATTTGGCTTTTAACCCTTTTCGCTTTTGAGCTATGCTGTACACGCATACACAGTTCCGAAGGTTTTTTTCTTCTAAAAATGCTTTATTTGGATTTAGGAGGTCTCAAAACTTATATTTCTGGTGAAATATCCACTTAGTGTTGTTAGGTGGAATACAACACTTCCCCTACATACATAGTAACAATTAAGAATCTAATAATTTAATGACTTTAAAAATTATGGAAACTAATTTTATGCTTCTATTGTTTTTTCTACCTGCCATTTAAGTGCCTAAACAGTTAGGCTCTAGCCTTACTATTGTAACTAATCATTACCCAAGTAATAATAATGAAGCCATAGTAATTAACGCAGCTATAAGAGATTATCTGGAAGGTTTCGAATGAACAAAATAAATATATTGAACACACGTTTTAGATCTGAACGCGTGTATACCTGGTGGCCTAACTGCCCCGTACTTGACTTGTGCAGATATTCCTCCGTGCGTTAAAAGAGTTGTAGAACTCAACGGGGTTATTACAGGTCAAAAACAATCAGTATGGAAATGGCTGAGAAGTTTTTGTTTCACTTCTCTTGTTTATCATCAGAAACACTGGGCGGATAACTCTCATTTAGAGGGGTAAAACGCAGATCGTTCCGTCAGTTTCTCATTGAGAGGTTTTTACTCGAATTAGTCTAGTTGAATTCTGCAACTCTTAACGCACGAAGGGACACCTGGACACGTCAAATACGGGGCAATTAGGCCACCTGGTATAGGAGGTGGGAAATCACATGTTGGAAATTTGTTACTTAGTTTTAATTTTACAAAAGTAGCTCTAACAAATTGAATTAACATACCGCACAATTAAGATATTTACATAAAAATTAAACTCTTGTATTTTGTGGAAGCAGCCTATGTGGTTCTTAGCAAAAAACTATAGATTTTTATTTTCAAAATAGATAGAGTTATTTTCCAGCTATCCGTTTTTGAATTTTGAATTTCTCTACACGCACTATGTAAACAGTGTATAGAGAAGGTATTGCATTCCACCCCGAAAGTTTAGTACCGAGATTTCACCGGAAATACATGTTTTGGGACCCCTGAATTCAAATAAAGCATTTTTAGAAAAAGGTCCGTGTGTGTCTGTGTGTCTGTGGGCAGCATAACTCAGAAATGAAAAGACCGTTGAATACCACACTTGGCACTTAAGTTTGGTATCTTTCAAGGGTGCAATAAGAAGTTTTTTTAAGAAAATCCCTCCTCTCCAACTACTCTTTACATGAAAAAATTATTAAAATATCGTATATTAAATATATTTACCTGACAAATAATATGTATATCTTGAATTTTCTGGGAATAGCCTCTGAAGATAAGAAAATATTACTCTGGATCTATTTTACGGAATTTTGCATTACTGCTATACCGTAAGAGATGGACAAATAATATGTAGAGCACATTAAAAACACAATTTATGTTATATACATTTTTTTTTCGTGGAATTGAACCTTTTTTATATATTCCTTGTTTTTGGTTTCAGCTTGGAAAAACTTATACTTTTCTTATACAGGAATTTGTCAACTCGTGTCCATAAAAATAAAGGGTCACATAGCAACCAGCTTTTGACTATCACTTTAACCTATGGTACTCCCTTATTTCGCTTCTATTTACAAGAAAACAAGTAATAAGACAATTTGTGCTAACTTTTTCTCAATTATCATGAAGTAAATAGAAGTATAAGCTTTTTAAGAATAATTTGTTGCAGAGATGTAGAGAAATTCATGCGAATGGAACACATCATGTTTTTCTTTTCGCGACTTCATGAAGAAGTATGGATTTTTTTTAAGGTTATAAACATCATCAATAAAAATGTTGATGTGTTCCATTCACATGACTTTCTCTACATCTCTGCAACAAATTATTGTTAAAAAGCGTATGCTTCTATTTACTTCATGCTAATTCAGAAAAAATAGCAGAAATGGTCTTATTACTTGCTTCCTTGTAAGTAGAAGCGAAAGAAGGGAGTACCTTAGTTTAAAATGACAGTCAAAAGCTGGATGCTATGTGACTGAAGTTCCTTTGTTTGTATGGATAGGAGTTGACAAATTCCTGTATGAGAAAAGTGTAAGTTTTTTAAAGCTGAAACGTAAAACCAGGAATATCTTAAAAAGGATCAATTCTATAAAAGAAATGTATATATCATAAATTGTGAGTTTTAATTTGCTCTACATTTTCTGTGCAGTGTGTTTTTGTCCATCTCTTACGGTTTAGTAGTTATGCAAAATTCCGCAAAATTAATGCAGAATAAAGTAGTCTTCATAGGCTATTCCCAGAAAAATTAAGATATACATATTATTTGTCAGGTAAGTATCTTTAATCAAAATCGTTAATTGAATACGAAGTTTGGTATTTAACGGTCTTTTCGTTTTTGAGCTATACTGTCCACAGAAACACACAGACACACACACACACGCACACACAGAGGACCTTTTTCCAAAAATGCTTCCGGTGAAATTTCGGTATCGAATTTTTGGCTGCATTACAACACCTTCTGACACTATGTACATAGTACGTGCACAGAAAGTAATAAACGTTAATGGGTATAGAAAGTGATCCTAATGTGACATGATATTTGTGTTGTTTCATTCTCGCAGTATTTTCATTATTTCATGTATGTTTTTCTAAATTATCTTGTTTAATTTTCATATTTTAACGATAGGAATTTCTCTTTCTTTTCGTTTTATCTCCTTAACCTTAAAACCACTCCGACAAATTAATGAAAGGTTCTGTTGGTGTCATATCGGAGAGATATAAGGTAATCAAAAGGGAGATTGTTGTTGACTGCTTCTCGCTCGACTGACTCTAGAGTAATCCTGCAGCCGACAGACAGACAGGCGGAAGTTTTCTTCCCGAAACAGCAGGGTGAAGGTGGCAAGGTCTGTGGTGAGCTCGTGAAAATTTCAGACTCTGGTTCGTCTTCCATTTGCCTGTTATAGTTTGCCTTGTTTGTTTTGTTCATCTTCCCCAGCCCTTTGTTCAACGTTGCACTTGTTTTATTCGTCAGGAGAGAAACTTTTTAAAGCAGCTCTTCTTCTTGCGGTCCGATGTTGCCCGTTTTCTGGAGAGGAAGCCAAAATAAACTTGGAGTGTGCTCAGAGTTCACTTCTTATATTCTTTATTTGGCATTATTTTACATTTTCCAACAGTAATTAGCTAATTAAGGCCCCTTCTAGATTCTTATTCCACCCGATGTGTATTTTTAATGCGTGAAAAAGAAGTTGAGCAACGCCACTCGCCATCAACACAATGAATAACCAAGTAATATTCCCCATCTCCTGCTTCTCCCTCCGCGTAACACCCATTCAGCTCTCCACAGCAGGAATCCTATAATAACGAGCTTACTTAATATAGCAGTCCTTGAATACGTAGGGGGAATTCCAAAAGGATTGAAACGTGTCTATTTAAGAAAGAAAAATAATAATGATAATAACATATTCCTTTTTTACTTGGCAAGTTTTATGAATTATTGAACCTTCTTCCAGCTTTAAACACTAGAACAACATAACTACAAAATCTGATGTGTTACACTTACACGACTTTCTCTGGCTACTCTACAAACCTCTTACAAAATTGTAGTCTTCTTTCTACCCAATGCTAATCGTGATAAACATTAACAGAATGTTCTTATTATTTAGTTCCTTATAAGGCAACTAAACGAATGCGCTATGCTAAAGTGATAGTCAAATGTTTTAAAGGCTGTCGTTATGCGATTGCCATTACAAATCGCTTCTTTGCTTGGCCAGGAGAGGAAACAAATAAAAACGGGCGCTTCCTGTTTGAGAAAAGTATAAGTAATTTACAATTGAAACGAATAAAGAATATCTCAAAAAGGGCAAACTCCATGAAAAAATGTTTATGACAAGCTGTGTATGTTAACGAGATCTACAGTTTTTGTGTAGTAATTTTTTGTCTATCTATTACGGTTAATAGTTATGCAAAATTTATCCAGAATAAACAGGTCTTCGGAAGCTATTCCCAGAAAATTCAAGAGATACATTTTATTTGCGATGGAAATGGCTTTAATATGTGGTATTTTAATCAAAATCGTTTGAGCCATTTTTAAGAAAAATAAAATGTTCGAATTAAAGGATAGTTAGGGGTGGGGGATTTTGTTGAAAATATTCCTGTCGCATCCTTGGAAGACACTTAACTTAAATATCAAGTTTGGTATTTTACAGTCTTTTTGTTTTTTAGCTATGCTGTCTACAGACACATTCCGGTAAAATCTCGGAATCGAATTTTTTGTCGGAGTACAACACCTTCTCTATTCACTATGTACATTGTACATACGGGGCTAGAGAAAGTAAAAACGAAAATCTGTTAAGTACCAAATTTGTTACTTAAGTTAGACATCTTTCAAGGATGCAACACCATCCCAGGTTACTCTTTAATGGATAAAATGCTATTATTTATTTTGTCAAAACGGCTGCAACAATTTTAATTAAATACCATAAGTTTATGATATTTTCACGATAAATGAAATTAGATCTTCAATTTTCTGGAAAAGCCTCTGAATTCCTCTTGATTCTGAATGACTTAATGTGTAACTGACAAACTGTAGGAGGTACAAAATCTTATTACCTAAAATGTAGACATAAACTGTCTATCCGTCTTAGGTAACCATTTGAAGGATATTCTATGGATTAGTTTGAATTTTTAAATACTTATAATCAGAGCTAGGAAGTTTGTACCAATTTCTTTTTGCACAGTAAGAGCGGTCAAACTTATTAACACCATGCTCCTCTACTTGTGCAAGCAAAGGTCAATGTAGAATGCAACCCATTACTTCAAATCATCTATCACTGCATAACAGAACCACGTCGGTAGCAAGGAAGGCGTACGAATAGCATCTTTGATCTGCTCAAATGTGAGCAAAATTAGTTTGTTTTACAACCACAGTAAGTTTCTAGCAGTGTACTTATTCATGTATTTATTTAGAAATCAATGGCAGTTCTAGTATACAAACTATCAAACATCTAGTAACAGACCAGCTTCACAGAAACATATTATTGATTGCAAATTTGTTCAAAAAGTTACCCACAACTATCACACTGTTATATCAAGATGGATCTACCAATCCAAGAGCATCCTACCTGAAATAAAGATGAAAATGAAAAGTATAATTGAAAATAAAGCAGGGTTCAGTGTGATGTATCGCATACAAGCTGCACTTTTAGATCCAAACAAATGCTATTTTCCTGCTAATACTGATACAGAACTGATATGCCCAATCACATACAAAGTGAAACGAAATTTTTCACATTATGAATCTTGTTTGTCGAAACATAGAATGAGGTTGTCATTTGAAAGGCTTCAGAAGTACATATAGTTTTCAGTAATACTGCTGCAGATGATTAAAGATTTAGTTAAATTCCTGCTTTGATTTGTATCTTTAAGAGTCTGAAGAATTTAAGAAATTAATTTTATTACTGGGATATTATTTTACATTTGATCAATAAAGTTATAATCCGTGTTATAATTGCTTGGGTGTTTTCATAATGTACATATATAAAGAAGGAAATCAGAGTCAGCTTTATATACGTAACAATTTATATCTTGTACATAATCCATTATCTAAATAGGTGTGCTTTTACGAATGTCCCGTAATTCATTTTTCTCTGGAAACAGTACTGTTTACTCGATAATATGTTTGTTTACCTCTCCACCCGTGCGTTCTTATCAATGACTTATTTTGATTCGGCGAGAAGTTTGGTCGCAAACTATATATGGAACGGCGAACTGTACGAACTTCCTAGCTCTGCTTCATAATTTTCTCAAGTGAAATGTCGGTAACAGCCTTAGTTACCCCGTCGTCATCAGTTGTGACATGAAGCCAATTGATGTTATAATTGAGGTTATCCAGCATACTGAACCTCATGCATCAAAGGAACAACAGATAACTGCCATGACATGATCTATATTAGTTGTGAAGTGCTTGAGCTCCGAGGAATCATAACAAACGCAATCTTTCAATACCCTTTCCATGAAGACTTTCCCTCGCAAGAACGACTTAACAACAAACTATACGCAGTGACGTCAATGTGGTGTTGAACAGAGTATCACTTCCCTAAAACTTGGAAAAGGATTTTTTTTTTCAGGATGGCAACGAAGCTGCTTGTTTTTTGCATGCTACATGAAACATTTTATCAGAGGATTTCCACTCTTCACATGCAAATTATTTTTCTTTGGCACCACCAATTTGCATAAAATATCACGTATCACTCTATTATTTTTAGGTTCCTTGGAGAGTAAATCGCTTCATCTGTATACAAATTACACATAAATTCTGGACAACCAATGAGAGAATTTGGAGAAGGGTTCGGGGAGCTGTTATGAAACAAGACTTACGACAAGTCATACGATATCTGGCTATTTTCTAATCCTTCGAAATTGGAATTAATTACGTTATAAAGTTTTACTCATATAAAATCAAGGGAAAACGGGGTTTGGAACTCTACCGGATGTTGCCAACGGACTTGTAAGCCAGCTTAGAGAGCTTGCTTGCCGCATTGTGATAATGTTTGGTTCGACATATACGTGCAAACTACTATTTTCTTAATTGAACTATTCTAAATATCACATGCAGTCCAGAATAAATGATGATACCCTTGTTATGTCTCTCTGCGAGTGCTCTGCAGTCTCAAATGGACAACCCAAGTTCTGTCTTGGTTTCCGAAGTTCACGCGTTATGAATACACAGAACAGTTAGTGGTATAGAGAGTAGTGGGGAACGGTTTGTAGCGTAGATTACACACGTTGAGGTATCGTTCTAATTAATAAAGTAACACAACTATTTCATAATATGATTAGTAAATAAAAACGCCTTGCACTCTTACAAATAAAAGTATAAAGCTTGATACAAGAAACTCGGGAATAATAATATGCAGAACTTTGAACACTCAACGAACGTAAATCAAGCAAATTCACTCAGAATTCATTGCAGTGAATTACAAGATACATCATTACTGTATCGAAAGAAAAGGCTCTCCTCCTGTCGCTCAAGATCTGATTGAATCATCCAAAAGTTTGTTCAGTGTCGATCTCCTACCCTTTCGTATTTTCGTCATTTTTCAATCTGCGCTCTCTCTTTCAGTGTTCACTGGCTTATCTACTAGCAAGAACTGAACGAGGGCAGGCAGTGAGAAATGCTAGATAGTACAACACATTTCGAAACGGGCTATAGAGACTACGCATACGCCATTACGTCATTGTTATACGACGAACCTCAATTGAGCAATTTCGTGACCCCGGACCGAGCTCTAGTTATGAAAAACGTCCATTATTCGCCCTTCAACAGACGCACGATTTACACACCACTGTGTAGTTCAAAGTGTGTGCTGTCACTGATATGCCGAGACAATAAACAATCGTTTCTAGTTCATTGGGAAGTGGAAGGAAAATGAAGGCACAAACTTCTCATGAAACAGCTCCCCATCCTTGACCTATATGCCCAAAGAGTGTGCCGGTAAAAGACATTTTTGAACATCCTATGACGTAATGGTCAAGTAATGAAAAGCAGTGCATGGATACTGGAAAAGCAGGTCACTGGCATGGTCCTGCCGTCTTTCTTGGTTTGCCTTCAGTACAGGGTAAGCTTTTCTAAAGAGCGTCCATAAATAAAACTCCATTTCATTTAAAAGTCCGGTGTAGGGGCCATATTTGGCAACTTGGTTTCGGCTGTAAATATTAGGTATGCATTTTTAAAATGGGCTGCCTCCGCTCCCTTTGGAGGACATTAGCTCTAAACCAGAATACATCGCCAGTATGTTACGTAACCACAAGACTAATATATAGCATCTAGTTGAAATAATATTTGTTTTTTGAGAGACTAAGTAAATGTGTGAGTGTGATATGTGTGTGAAAGCATTGTAATACAAGTGAAACTTAGAACGTGTCTGGAAGGCTATTATCTGTTCCTAAGAATTTAGTATCAACTCACGCCTTGTATAAAGAAGCTCGTTATTAACTCAAAGTGATTTTGTTTATTTGATGAGTATTTGAATTTTTATTTAAATATATATATATATATATATTGTATCAATGTCTTTATTCATTTCAAAATTGATTAAAAATAAATTCTTTAATTCTCTGTTGCAAACAATTCACTCGATCCGTAGATAGTCACGACTCACAACTTACTGACTTGGCTTGTAATTTTTCCTTCCTTTTTATAGCTAGAAATGATGTCACAGAATATCCTGGAAGCTTTTCGAAGCTACTGGAAAAATCTGGCTCGTGCTCCAAGGCATCACCTCCTGTGTTTATCACATTCCAGTCCTAACGCCGCACACCAAGATGAACGTGAGAGCGGCCACATACGGCACTATTAAGTAATAAAAGTTGTACGTCAGTTTCATTTCGCCTAGCAAATATTATTTGCACCTTTAACTTTTTCATGGCACTCTAGGGGTTATCTTAGACCAGGTAGGGGTCAGGTTCGTAGAAGAGAAGACCGTAGCTAATGAGATGAGACAGGCTGCGGCGCGAATCAGCGTTACGTAGTAATGGTAATCTTAAACATGGCTAAGCTTGAATAGCTCCATGATCCGTGTCTTTTCTAAGAAGTTAACAAGCAATTTATTTCTCTGTGTAGCATATAGATGCATATATTAGGCGGCTGTGGTTAGCCCTCCTCTGGAGCAGTGGCTTAATACTATTATTAGTTTTGAACAACTAGTGATTATTAGTTAAACAAGATACACATTAAATGATAAAACGGAATTCTTTATTCATTATTATTCATACAATAAAGATTTGAAACTCAAAATATCTCATATTTCTTAAAGCTTTCACATGAAATAAATATCATCTTGCTTCAACTGATGTTATTGGCTTGCTAATTGATGTCATGAAAGCTGATCTCAAGCGTTTTGTATCAATTTGCAGAAAATACAAATTAAAGAGTTCGTTTATTAAAGTAGTGGCTTTCAGTGTTATTAAAATGCTACTAGCTAAATTGAAAAATAATTTTTACGGTCCGCAACTAATTTATTCTTACATACAAATTCATTATTTTAGATGAGACAATTTCCATATATATATATATATATGCCTATATATTATTGATTATGATTATTTTCAAGTTGAGCATTATATTATTGTAACTTTTGTATATAGGTCTTTGTATTCTTTACAATTTAAATTACGTATACATTTATATCGTTTTATAAATTAGTGTGATTTGTTTATGTGGAAAGAATTCTGTAATTGCACACAGCAGTATTCTGCCACTGAGTGGAATTTTGCTTGTGTGTGCAAACAATAAATCAGAAGTGAAGGGGTGGAAGTGACTTGTCACTTAGTGACACGCGGAGTCAAGAATGCTCAGTGTGTTTTAGGCAGTATCTTTCACACGTTTCCTTTAAATTTCTTATGCAAAGAGAAATGTGTTATTATTACTGCCCCAGATTTTGGTTTACATTTTGGGAGATTGGGGTATGGGTGTGTAAGAGGTAGCTTAGACGCGATGACCGAGAATGAGAATGACATAACAAGAGAGAAGTGAGTGATAATAGATAGGATAGTGATGATGTTTTACTGTAGTTTAATTCTTATCAAATACTTTCAAATTTCAAATCGTAATAAAATCTCTCTATTTCTTCTAAATATTGATTAAAATATATATCTTTATCCCGTACTGCAGCAGAGTTCTAACTCTCGTCGTTAGACGCTTGCTCTATTGCTTCGCTGTTATTCTACTGCGCACTATTTTTTTAATGTTCCCCGAAAGGGATATTGAATGACCCCTCCTCCGCTCACCCGGCGGCGATCACCCGAAAACGGTCTACATCACCCCTATCATGTACTGGAAATATTTATAGTGAAAGTGATCCAAAATAAAATAAAAGTTCCTAAGACCCCAAGTTTGATAGAAAAAAATTAGGATGATTCACTAATAATATATAATTATTTGCATATATGGGTGTTTAAAACTATCAAATGAGATTTTGTGTGTTTGTTTATATTCCTTGCTGTTTTTATCGTTTCCCCCACTTTTTTATTATATAGTAATTACAAGTTGCCAAAGTGTTTAAATCAAAACTATTTAGGTTAGTTTTGAAAGATCAAACAAAAACGAAAATATTTTCTCTTGTTTGTTTTCCTCTGTTTTTTATTGTTTATCTTTTTTTTTCGGTAGGGGGGTGGGTGAAAGGAGAGAGGAAAAGGCGGGACCAAGGGAGAGTTATTTGTATTATTATTTTTGTTCATGTTTATTTCATGTCGTTTTATTGTGTTGACTGCACCATTGTGGTCAATCCTATTTCACATCTTGGGGAATTTTGTTCTTTTCGTCGGTGGTGTGTGTAATTTTGTAGAATGAGTCCTCCTCACAGCAGTGTGATTGACACTTTTGGGATGTGTTGTCTGCTGACAGGGGCTCGTCAGGATGCTGACCAATCATAGTGGAAGAATGCATAACCGTCAGTGACATTGTGTCATCGGTATTGCAACACCTACGGGTTCAATGGAAATGTACACGCACGTTCTCATGCATGAGAGATCTGATTGTTTAATTTTATTCTGTGAAAAGTTTGGTTGTGTTATACACGGTGATTCCGTAAGGATTTACATTTATAATCTTTATTAACCTATATATAGCGAAATGGAAATGACGTGTTATTTATGAATGCTCTTTAACTACTGTTGTTCTCAGCGTCCCATTCTAAATTGGGTGTGAAAGACCACTTAATTTTGCTCAGAGGCCTCTCTATCAGGCTTGAGGTTCTTTTACGTGCCGTAAATCTACAACACGGGACCAACGGCTTTACTTCCCTTCCGAAGGAAGCCATGCTAAGGATTTTTACACCCGAAAAAATCCATCGTCCTCCGCCAGGTTTGAACCCTCGACTTTGGGTATATGATGTTAGCATTGTAAACATTACACCACGGAAGGCGACTTTATATATAGCGGATATTGCTCTTGTTATTATCCTAGAACTATCACGAGTGACACTGTGATTTGAAAGTGTCTTAACGGTTACATTAGCCGAAACAATAAAGCTTGTACGTTTAGTGAGGTACAGGACCCAATACTGAAAGATAGAAAGTGCATGGAAAGAAGGCATTTTAGAGGAAGCAGTGGAACATGAGGCACCTTAGACAGACAGCCACTAAATATGGCAACAGCGCGCCGAGATAGCCACGAGTCAGCAGGAATGTCAATCACAAGGTGATTTCTCACCAATTATAGTACTATACTCCCGCCGCTGAATCCTTGCACTTGACAGTTCGGGTGGTTTCGCCTAAGGTTCGCTATGCTGTCTTTGCGGCGTTGCCAGAGTAACTAGTAAACAACAACTGAATACAAATGCCTCTAATGTGTGTAAAGACGAATACAAATAGTGTGCATAGTAAATAAATGCCGATGAATAATGAAACTAATTCCTTATTATTGATACTAATTGAAAATAACAGTAGCATACATTAGAATTTGCGACAAAATAGAACAAATTAATGCAAAATAGCTTGTTACAATGAGAGAAAGGTATGACAAAATTTAATGGCTCAATTCCAACTAAGTCTCCATCGTCATCATTTTCGGAAGCATCATCGTCATTGTCATCATCATCAACACCGTCGTCGTCACCAAGACATATCATTAGCGGTTCACATTCACTGATGATTCCATCTAATTCCTGTGCTTTTCGTATTATTTTGTGCTCATGATTCATTCTCTTCTTCCATGAAGCCGCATCCACCCTCGCCACACCTTACCGAAAAGTCTATCCACCTCTATAATTGTGAGAGTCCTGTTATGTTCCCTCACTTACAAACACCAACAACAAATATAAATAACAACGAATAACTCGCAGCTTGCCCAGAACAGCTCAACGCACGTGTTAGGAGTTCACAAACTGAGCACGTGGTTGGAAATAGCCAGATATTGCAACGGTGTGGCTTCTAGATCCGTTTCCGTTGTCTGACCGACCGACCGGAATGCTGTTTTGTGATTGGTTCAAACAGGTTCCATCTGTTTTAGCGGGTGTGCCAACTTAACTCCCAACTGCCAAGTGCAAGGATTCAGCGGCGGGGATATACTACTTAGTGGGTAAGAAGCAGATGATGGTCAAATCGGGTACTGACTGTACAAATATGTCCGCCTCGGGCAGACGGTGGGCTAGGACCTGAACCCAGATCACTACCTAGAGCTCAGTGGTGACATGCAAGCTCATTGTAAGAGGAAGTAGGGTAAATGTCTCATGCATAAGAGAAGAGGTGACGTCTTGGAAATGGTGGCTTCGTCCTGGCTCTCTGCTGCGTTTACCTCTCTGTAACATAGAAGCACAGCGTAGCGCTTGTCAGTTCGATTGTGTTTATATATTTATTTTGTTTGTTAACAACGCTGTAATTGCCATGACCATATCAGCGCCGCCGGTATGCCGGAATTTCTTCCTGCAGTTCTTTAATATGCCCGTAAATCTACTGACATGGGGCTGTCGCTTTTAAGCACACTTAAAAATCCATCAGTGGGTCGGGTTTGCATTCGGAAGACCAGAGCCTAACCAATTGAAATGCCCAGACCGTCCCAGTTGGATGACTAGGTGCCCTTATACATGATAAAAGCTATGATAACTTGATAAAAAGTTATCAACCTGCGGTGCCATATGTAGTAATAGCGAGCGTTAAATATTATCAAAAACACCTTTAATTATTGGGATGCTGGATATCCTATCAAAGGATAGACAGCACAAATTTAATATATTTAATATATATATATATATATATATATATATATATATATATATATATATATATATATATATATATTTCATCTAGAACCAGATGAAAAGATGACTGTATAGCCTATCCTTCTTGTAGTGGAAGAAGAAGAGAGCTTGTTTATTTAACTAAGAGTATTAATTATGCCGTTATCTAAAAGATTAATCTTATACCTAGTTATAGTTAAAGTTACATATAATCTGATTCAAATCTAGACTATATTATACCTATAACTATATTAAGAGATTGTTTGTCGCTAAGTCGTGCACATTAATGTAATTTATTAGTCTTTGTTCATATTTTTATTTTTTATTTTTTCTCTCTGAGCCAAATTGTCTCCTTTTTATACCTTTGGATCACGTGGCAAGAAACTTCCAGAATTAGAAGTCATTATTGTCACGTGTACATTACGCACAGGTGCAATATTACCGGACTTTGATACAAAGTGCTTGCTCGCTAACGTGTAACCCCTGCGACATTGAATGCGGCTGCGTAAAGGCACCCGACCGCACAGTGCAGCAAACAGCTATAAACGGTTGAAAGTAAGCTCACACACGTGCGGTGATTACGGGCCGGCAAGTATAGACACGTATATTTGGCACGTAGCCACAATATTTTCACTTTAAGCACAGCTTTTAAGCCTATTTAACGTTCTAATTTCAGGGTAATGTTAGTTTTAGAAATTATATGCTGAATAAGGAATGTACGGTGGTTAAAAATCATTAGTGTGCTGCTGGAAGATTATGTATTTTTATTCGGCTATTTAGAGGCTCGTAATTACTTGTTCCGCCCTTGTTAATGTAGTGCAAAATCTGCGGTTGGCCGCCAAGAAAACGATCTTTGTAAGCCATAATGTTGGTAGAAGCGACGCATTGTGAAAGGAATCCTGTGGTACAGCTTTGTGCTTTGCTCAACTTTCATTACTAGAGCATCCATTAAACGTCCTTTTGCTGCTAGACATGCGACTTTCTTGTTGTTCCGCTACTCAGACGCTCACTTCTCAATATTTCATAATGTTCTTGGCAAATGTTCCGCTGGTCTCAGTAAATACAGGAAGATTCACAAAGGTTGCTGTCTCACTGCGGCTGCCACATGAAATCCTCCACTGATTTACAACAACGAGAACATTTTTAATCCTTTTAAAAACTAACCTTTGTGAAATATTTTATTTCACAAAGAGTAGAACCTGGTTAATTCGACATCAGGTAATTCGAATAAATGTACAATCCCTTGAAATACCTATTTACAATTACTTTAAAATTCACGTTTAATTCGAATTTTTGGAATCAACTTTCGGATAGATTGCAGTCAAAATTACATTTATTTTTAATGAAAAACTTATTGGGAATTTTAGAAAAGTGGAAATATAATCCGTGTACTCTCAGTTGTGAACTCTGTTGAAAGTTGCAAGAATTCATCTTCGATTTACCATTTTTCTAGAGTCTGTGAGATTTAAACTGTCCTTTTTGACTTTGTCCCTTTTTTATCTGTTCTGACTAAATTCTTGGAAAGCACACACCTCCCTCCAGTCCTTTATTGAGTGTTAATGTCTACATGCATTTTGCGAAAACCCATCACATAACACCAACAATGGAAGGATTAGAAAGTCTATCATTAAGCGAAGCCTACTGTCAAGCAACCGGATCAACGTGTGTACATACATTGGATCATATTGTCCAGCATTTTGTTTGTCAACTTCAGACATATTTACTGGGTGCTTTCGCAATATCGTGTGCACTCCAGTTTAACTAATGAAAAAATCTAATGTGTTCCATTCACATAACTTTCTCTACATCTCTGCAACAGCGTAAGCTTCTATTTAGTTCATGCTAATTAAGAAAATATTAGCAGAAATAGTCTTATTACTTGCTTCCTTAAGTAAAGCGAAATAAGGGAGTACTTTAGGTTAAAGTGATAGTCAAAAGCTGGTTGCTATGTGACTGAAGTTCCTTTGTTTGTATGGACAGGAGCTGACAAATTCCTGTATGAGAAAAGTACGTTTTTCAAAGCTGAAACTAAAAACAAGGAATATCTTAAAAACGACCAACTCCACGAAAAAAATGTTTGTAACCTAAATTGTGTGTTTTAATGTGCTCTACATTTTCTGTGTGGTAAGTTTTTGTCCATCACTTACGTTTTAACAGTTATGAAAAAATCCGTAAAATTCATCCACAATAAAGTAGTCTTCAGAGGCTATTCCCAGAAAATTCAAGATATGCATTTTATTTGTCAAGTAAATATCTTAAATATACGAGAGCCATTTTTAAGAAAATCAAACTTTTCGAAATTTTTTCCATGTAAAGGGTAGTTTGGGGTGGCGGGATTTTCTTGAAAATCTTCGTGTTGCATCCTTGGAAGATACCAAACTTAAATACCAAATTTGGTTTTTAAAGGTCTTTTCATCTTTGAGTTATGCTGCCCACAGACCCACAGACACACACCAGACAAACACACACGGTCATTTTTCTAAAAATGCTTTTTTTTTTGGATTTAGGGGGTCTCAAAACATATATTTACGGTGAAATCTGGGTATCGAATTTTGGGAGCAATACAATACGTTCTCTATACACTTTGTACATAGTACGTATAGAGAAAGTAAAAAAAAAATCTGATGTGTTCCATTCACATGACCAGCTCTGTGATAAATAAATAAATAAAAAAAATAAAAAAAAATAATAAAAAAAAACTTATTCTTTTATCTACTTGATGCTAATCAAGATAAAATTAGCAGAAATAGTCTTACTACTTGCTTCCTTGTAAGTAAAAGGGAAATAAGCGAATACACTATCGCTAAAGCGATATCAGTTCTTTTAAAAGCAAGTTGCCAAGCGGATGAAATTCATTTCTTTATATGGCCAGGAGCTGGCAAATCCTCATATGAGAAAAGTGTATTTTAAATCTGAAAGCAGTAACAAGGAATATCACAAAAACGATCGGCCATACAAAAAAGTTGCATATAACATAAATTATTTGTTTTAATGAGTTCCATATTTCTTGTGTTGTAAGTTTTTGTTTACCCCTTATGGTTTATCAGTTGTCCAAAAGTCAGCAAAATTCATCCAAAATAAAGAAACCTTCAGAAGCTAGTCCCAGAAACAAGATGTGTATTTTATTTGTGATGTAAATATCTTTAATATACAATATTTTAATCAAAATTGTTACAGCAATTTTTCAGAGAATCAAAATCTTCGAAAAATGTTCTATGAAAGGGGTCGTTTGGGGTGGGGGTTTTTCTTTAAAATCTTTGTATCGCATCCTTGAGAGATACTAATCTTAAATACCAAGTTTGGTAATTAACGGTCCTTTTGTTTTTGAGCTATGCTGTCCACAGACACTCAAACACACACGGAACTTTTTTCTAAAAATGCTTTTTTTGAATTTATGGGTGTCAAAACATGTGTTTTCGAATTATGGTTAGTATACACTATGTTGTAATATACCATAAAATTCGATACCGAGTTTTCACCGGAAATACATGTTTTGTGAGCCTCTGAATCCCAAAAAAAAACATTTTTAGGAAAATGTCCATGTGTGTCTGTCTGTGTGTCTGAGTGTGTATGTGTGTGTGTGAGCGTGTGTGTCTTTGGGCAGCATAGCTCAAAAACGAAAAGTTTGGTAAAAACCAAACTTGGTATTTAGATTTGGTTTCTTCCAAGAATGCGACACGAAGATTTTCAAGAAAATACCCCCACCCCAACTACCCTTTACACGGAACATTTTTTGAAATTGTTTATGTTCTAAAAACTGGCTCTAACGATTTTGATTAAAATGTCCTATATTAAAGATACTTACCTTACAAATAAAGTATATACCTTGAAATTTCTGGGAATAGCCTCTGAAGGGTACTTTATTCTGGATGAATTTTATGGAATTTGCATAACTGCTAAACCGTAAGGGATGGACAAAAACTTACCATACAGTAAATGCAGAGCTCATTAAAACACACAATTTATGTTATATACATTTTTTCGTGGAGTTGATCGTTTTTAAGATATTCTTTGTTTTTAGTTTCAGCGTTGAAAAACCTATACTTTTCTCATACAGGAATTTGTCAACTGCTGTCCATACAAACAAAGGAACTTCAATCACAGAGCAAGCAATTTATGGTAGCCCCTTATTTCGCTTCTACTTACAGGGAAGCAAGTAATAAGACTAATTCTGCTAATTTTTTTCTCGATTAGCATGAAGTAAATAGAAGCATAAGCTTTTTAACAATAATTTGTTGCAGAAATATACTCGCTTATTCATACACATGGATGGCGCATCTACATACACGAATCACTGTTACCATTAATCTTATAGTTATCCTTCCTACATGCGAGAAGAAATTCGGTGGTGCGGGCATACAAGCACAGATACTCGCGTCACACATAAGAAGATACAAAATATAAGGCTAGCTTCGCTACATTACCCAACATTCCCTACCTTAAAAAATGTGAGCATCTGTTCAGTATAAATTCGTTAATATAACATTTATATTTGATCATTAAACATTACACAATAAATATGCACTAAAATATACCGTCTATCTACATTATTATATAAGATGGATAATTTGTTGATGTCAGCCGGTCCCCATAGCCTCGCTTGGTGCTTTGTGGCACAGGGGATCGCGGGTTCGAGTCCCGCTTTGGGCATAAGTGTTTGTGTGTTTGTAAATGTGTATATGTGTGTATGTTTTTAAGAAAAGTGGAAAACGGTAAACAAATAGGACAACAAAGGAAATGTAGGGAGAATGGAAAAAGAAAAAGGAATACAGAGCCGGAACCCCGACAACACTTCGGATTATAAAAAGAAATATAATAAAAACATTTTTAAAAAAGTGCAAAAAAATTGATAAGCTATTTTATACTTTCTGGAGCGACTTTCTGTGTGACTCAACTCCCTTACTCTCGCGCATCTTTTGCTTTCCACCTACACAAACCACACATTGTTGGCGTGACGAAATTAAACATTTTACTACTGTATAAAACTAAACTTTGCCTTCCGCTTATTTATTTGGCCTCAGCTTTAACATTGTGCCTCACTATTACAACACATCCTGAGCCAGGTGGCTCAAACGTTTCGTCTGCGGCTGACATCTGGGAGGTCGTGCGATCGGATCCCAGCGGATGACCTCTTTCGCCCATGGTTTTTTGGGGGGTTTTCCCGGGTCCCTACGCGAATGCTGGGGAGGCTTTTTCATTTCCCCGAACTTGCTGTCCCTTCATCTCATCCCAAACGTTCTATTTCAGGGTTGTAAGTGGTCTGCGGAATACCGCCTTTTCGTGGAGGAAATACAGCTCTCGGCGGTGGGATGGCGCTAGTGTTTTCTGAGGGCTCGTTTGGTCTATCCGGGACTGAGTGGCGGGCTCCTGGCGCTCCACGAGTGGAGATGAAGAACTGCTTGTGAGCTTTTAGGGTCCCTCCATGGCGGCTGTCTCCTGCTGTCGGCAGCCCTCTGAAGTAACACTCGTCTTATCTTTCCTCTAAGGGTCTGACGTACAAAAACTCAATCAATGGCTGAGGTGTGGAATCCTCTCCAGTACACTACTACAAATACTGCTGCTGTTATACATTTTGAGACCGTTAATTAGCTTGCCTATCAAAATTATTATTAGCGATTAATTCATTATTTATCAATGTAAAGCTAAAAGAGTATAAATGCATGTATTTAACTGAGAAAAGTCAGCTGGAGAAGAAAGCTGACGCCAAGAGAGTCAAAGGGGATGAGAAGCGCTTTTGTTAGAAAGGTCTCTTTTGTCCAGTCACATACCATCGAGTTACAACGGGGGTGAACCGAAAAATTCGGAAGTCGGTAATTCTTCATTGTACAAGACATGTCACGTGAGGTTTGCAGCACACCCTGGGATAAAGAAATTGACTCTTGGGAAATATTTACGTCAATCGTGCGGCCTTCCTGTCCAATCAGAAAGAGGCCGCCATGGCGGTATTTTTTGTATATAAAGAGCCGAAGAAGGCACATCGTGATCTATCCGTGAAACATTATCTGTCCGTTGCGAGCTGTCTGTTTCTAGCTGATCTATCTGTCGTTGTTATGCTGTCGATAGTCGGGCTGAATTTAACTTCTTCACACGAAGTTAGTCAAGGCAACGTGTAACGAATTTAAAGTCAGTGACGCGTACTAATGTATATAGTATAGCGCAGAATTAAGGAAGAAGAAAGGACTGTAATTACGGGTGATCAGCCAAGAGTTAGAATTCGTAACAGGTGTACAAGTTAGCATTATTGTACAGTCTTGCTTATCTTGCTTCTCCTAGTAAGGAATAAACTCCAGGAAAGTATGTAAGTTTTAATCATTATAAGATCACTCCCTGAACTACCCCCATTAACTGCACCACCCCGAGTGAGCCAATCATCGTGCAGGCTGAGCAACACCGAGGCAAATTCAACGGTGGTAGATTCACCTTATCAGGTAAGTGGGTCTACTCATAGGTAGTGGAGTGAGTCTTGCCCACGCCCTCAATCTGCGCTCACCGCATAAGGCGTCTCAAATGTGGTACAAAAGATAGCACTGCATATAGCACTCAACGTCAACAGGATCTTAGCACCGCAATTTTATGAATAAACTATTGTGACTGTGCCATTCGTTTGCTGCCTCTCTCAAGTTCGCTTTGGTATGAGAGTCAGAGAATTAGAGAATTGGAACGCTACAAACAGGAAATGTGGCGCGACCAGAGACTTTGGAGCGCGAGACGTCTCGATTCTTCTTGAAGCTTCGGCTTCACAAGCTTCCACAAAGTTCTGCGACGTCATTTTCTGGTAGTAAAAGGAGGAAGGATTGCAAGCCGAGTAGTGTGTAGTGAGTTGTATGTCGTGAGCCACATTTCGGCTGGAGTGTTAGCGCACAGTGGCGCATGAGCAATGGATGGAGAAAGCCATTAACTGTCTACGTATCGAAGCGAAGAATTGTTTGCAGCAGTTTTTCATTTTTTTTTTGTACTGTAGTAATCCTAGGCAAAACTAATGTACAAAAGTCCCAGAGGGAATCTTTACATAAACAAGTTTCTTAAAAGACCTAGGGAAAATGTTCTAGGAAGCTGCAAAAAATACTGAAGAGTGAATTTTTTACAGCTGTAAATTAAAGACTTCATTAGTAATCAATTTTTAAGTCAATAAATGCATTTGTAACAATATGGAAATTACTGAGTTGCGCTGTAAGTTATTTGCATGAAATTGTAAGGTATATTTTCTCTACTAAACAGTATATTTCTTAATTCAAAGCTGGATAACTCGATTTTTTTGAAAGATTCCCCTTTGAGTTCGAATTAAAAATGGCCCACTTTATTTCAATGGGAACGTTTCAATTTATGGGAAACTTCCTTGGGCCCCAGAATCCAGAAGCAATGTTTGAGTAAGTTTTAACTTTGTTGTTCTCGTACAAAGGTCGGCATATTAAATGCATAATGTGCATTTTAGACTCTTTCACGTAGATTATTTTATGTAGCCGTGAAATAAAACAGTCCTTAAAAACCCATTAAAATCGCAATTCTTTCGAATTATGATGTTGAACTCACCCTTATTATGTTGATTAGATTGGAAGCAGATGAAAAATCTTATGTGTTACATTCACATGACTTTCTCTACCCTTTCTGCAACAAACTATTCTTATAAAAGCTTAATTTTCTATGTGTCGCCCTCTGTGGTGTAGCATGGTAACCACTACAAGGCGACAGATTAGAAAATTAAATTAGTTACCATACTAGCCTCTAAAACCCAAGATTGCAGGTTCAAACCTGGCGGAGGGTGATGGATGTTTTCGGACGCGAAAATTCTTGACTTCCTTTGGAAGGGAAATAAAGCTGGTGGCTCCATATAATATTTATTTGCATGTACAAGAACCCCATACCTTGAAACAAGAAGGTTTCTGAGCAAAATTCCGAAATTTTTGCTTCGCAAGTTGTGATTTCGTACTATAGTGTCATCCGTGGGCGATGACGAGCCGATCTCTCGTCACCATGACACATAGCGTCGGACTCACGAACTAGAAATTCAAATCTGCTTAAGGAAACATCGTAAGGATGCCCTATGCTCTACTTAGAACATACAGGAAATTAACTAATTTAACTAACTTAATAATTTTCTAATTCGCGTATATGGTCGTTATAAACATTTGCAGAAATCATTTTTGTTTGTAATGCCCTTTAACCTGAGTGAAGTGAATGAAATGATGTTCAAATGAACCCAAATCCATAGAGCTTAGAGCTAGGACATTCATCTTCTCAGGATAATGGAGAACCCCATCTGGATAAATCACCCTAACAGAAATTCGAACTCGGGACGTCTTGAATGTGAGAAATACACATCCACATTAAAGAGGCGGAAAATACTTTTATTGCGCACTTCCTTGAAGATACGCCGGAATAAGGGAATACACTAGGCTAAAGCGATAGTTAAATATCTTATGAGTTGGTCGCTATGGGATGCATTGATATTCCGTTCTCTTTACCTGACCAGGAGAAAGAAAAATTATTTTCTTTTTGAATAATGTATAAGTATTCTAAAATTAAAGCCAATAACTCTCAGAAACGGTTAATTCCACATAAATTGTGCGTTTTAACGAGTTCTACATGTTTAGCATTAAGATTTTCTCTGTCTCATGGTTTATCAAATGGGTATAAAAAAAAAGTCATCCAAACTAAATAGGACTTTATAGGCTATTCACAGAATATTCAAGATATGCATTTCACTAGTGTAAACACATCTTAAACATTTTAATTCCAATCAAGATCGTTGCAGCCATTTTTGAAAAAATAAAAAGTGTCAATGTAAAACACGGTTGTTTTTAAAAAAAAAAACTGTATGGAGTTTTTGGATGGAATTCAATAACTGTTTTATTATTATTATTATTATTATTATTATTATTATTTCGGTTTTATTAAAATACAGTTCCGGAGGCTTTTTGGACTCCGGAGCTGTATATCTGTTTCCTCTTTTTTCTACATTTCCTTAGTTAATCTATTAATTTAACAGTTTCTTTTTATATATACACACATATATACATTTACAAACACAAAACACCTATGCCCAAGGTGGGACTCGAACCTACGATCCCCTGCGCCACGAAGTACCAAAACCAGACGCTATAGCGAGCGCGGCCATGGGGTACTATATACTAAGCAGAAAAAATAAAACAATTACCTTAATATACAGATACCGACTTCCTTCCACGGCCAATTTCCCCCCCCCCCGATTCTCTCCAAAGCAGTAATAGTAAATGAGGTGATTCCCATACATCAAAATCAAAAGTGTGGAGGCGGGGGGGGGAGATATATTTCGATTTCCTCATTTTGGTCCTTACTCTTGTGTTGGTATTACGTACTTGATCGTAAAGACACCAATCGATTCGGTCACTAGTATGTCCTTGGCCTTGCTAGTAGACCTGTTCATTTTGTGTACCAGTGCATTGCAGTGTAGATGGGTGTGTGTATGTGTAGACAATGGAAAACGTGAAATAAATCATACGTAAAATGGGTAAGGAATTGTTTCCGTTGGGAACCATACATTTAGCTTACAAAAAATATTGAAGGATGATGTTAGGAAGTGGACGTGCGGGTTTAAAATCTTATAGGTGCTTTATAAAAATGATTCTAAGGGTGAAGTGAATGCAACATAATCTTGGCTGTGAAAATGACGGAACATTAAATACGCAAATTATCAGATATACTATTAAAAGAAAAAGAGCTGAAGACAGGCAAGTAAGCTCCGTGACAAAGAGGTAAGCCAAAGTCACATTTCATTTCTACCACTGATGTATAGAGCATAACGAAAGGATTTAACAATGCGAGAAGAAAAGTAACACACAATGGAGGATGTGCAAAATATATTGAATAATTTCGCATTAAAACATTAAATGTGAAAATTGTTAGCTTGTAAATAGTGTAGAGAAATAGATAATCATATTGACTTGCGTGTCTAACTAATAGATTATGCTCTATGAATCTATGTTTGTAGGCAGGATGTTTGAATATTGATCCATTTTTACTTTTTCTATAAGTACTAAGTACATAGTGTATAGAGGAAATGTTGCATTCCACCAGAAAATCAATACTGAGATTTCTCCGGAAATACATATTTTGAGGCCCTCTGAATAAAAAAAAATTGAGAAACGTGTCCGTGTGTGTGTCCGCGTGTGCATGCGTCTGTAGGCAGCATAGCTCAACACCAGGGGATCGTGGGTTCGAGTCCCGCCTTGGGCATGGGTATTATATGCTTGTGCAATGTGTATATGTTTGTGTAAAGGAACAGTAAAACCAGTAATCATACAGTAAACTTAAGGAGGGGGGGAATGTAAACGGGGATACAGCGCCGGAGTCCTGATCAGACTCCGGTTACTGTTTGAAACAACCGAAAAGTCCGTTAAATACCAAACTTGGTAATTTAAGTTTATTATCTTTCAAGGGTGTGGCACGAAGATTTTCAAGGAAATCCCCCACCCCAATTACCCTTTACATGGAAACATTTTCGAAAATTTTGATTTTATAAAAAAAATGGCTAACGATTTTTTTTTTTTAAATACCGTAAATTACTGATATTTGCATGACTGGATTAGTCTGGATGACTTTTGCATGGACAAACACTTGCTACACAAAAACGTAGTTGTCTTTAAAAACACACAATTTTCGCGGAATTGACCATTTCCGAGATATTCCCTGTTATAGGTTTCAGTTTTAAAATACTTAAACTTTCCTCGTACGGAACTTGTAAACTCCCGACCATACCAAGAATCGAATTTGAATCCCATAGCAACCATCTTTAGCCTAGTATATTCCCGTATTTTACTTTTGCTTATAAGTAAATAAGGTAATTATTTACAAGTTGGGCCGCTACATCTCTCCGCTACGACTTATGCCAGTTTTGCACTCTAACGGGACCGGTGAGGTTAGAGAGGGATTATGGGTGGGGAGATGGTTTAAAAAATTAATGTTGTATCCATTGCGCTGTTAGGAGTTGTTGGAAATATCGATAATGAGGTACTACCACGATATAAAATTAGAAACATAAATTTATATGCACACACTAACCTAAACGGATTGTAACCTAACCTCGCGCTAAATTTGAAATCCACAGGCTTTGAAATTGTCATCATAAATACAAAGTCAATCAATCGCACTTAGTTTCATTCGATTTTAGAGTGGTCGAAGTTCTGTATTATAACATTTACTGAACAGCTGTATATGCGTGAAACATACTTGTCATACATCAGCACAGCGTCTAGCGACATATGCCGGTATTGCATTCCACAACACTTTTCGCCTGCCGCCGACAATGAAACTCAGGTTTTAGGCACTTTAGTGTGTAGTATTATTATATATTTACATTGCAAAAGTACTACAAGACTTCTTTATTTACATTCTACTCCTTCTAGGCAGCATACTTCATAAATATTCACAAAAAAGGATCGCTACGCGCACGTAATAAATTAGCGTTTAACTTAATTATGGAGCTTTTCCGATAAAAAAAAAAAATTGGTGAAAACGTAACAAGTATAAACCAAACTTACAGTCAAACCACAATTAGTTTAATTTCTAGAGGGGCCCAAGTTCTCTATAATTACCGAATAATTTGTTACAGATATGTAGAGAAAGCCATGTGAATGGAACATATCAGATTTTTTCCACTAAATGTTCACTTTGCACACAGTGGGAACCGTATACTATATATCATTGATGTTCATGCTGTTAAATAACAAATTAACGAAGCCGTCAGAGTTAGTTACAATTTTGATGTAGTTATTCATGCTGCAGTGAAGTTGGCTTTCCCAAACTCATTGTTACGTTGCAGTTTCAGATCAAGCTGGCATGGTTTTAGTGACATAGATCGGAAATAAGAATACCTGTGACTCGCCTCTCTATCCCATTGGCCCACATTTGATAGCATAAAAATATTTGGAAAGATATTTGTATACATCTGCGTTTAAATGCCACAAACGAGAGAACTTACAAAATATCAGATTCTCTCTGCCTTTATTTATTCCGGGAAAAGTTTACTATGACTGCAGAACAGATTTCAGGTATTTTCCTACAAAAAAATCTAATTTGTATTGATTTTTCAAAACCCTTAGTAATAATTTAGTAATAATCCAGGTTTACCCCTTAATTTAAGCTAACGTAAACTAATCTTGACGAAATTTCGAAACCAGAGGAACCTGTCGTTCGCGATGGCTTGCTACACCCTAACGACTTCCGCTCGCCATATATTCGTTTTCCAAAAAACCTCAGAAAACACACGTTCATTCAACTTTAGCTTAGCTTAATATTTCGACTGATAGAACAAACCAACTGCTTTCCTTAGGCTCATATTTACAGTTGAACAAATACTCAGCAAGTATCCGTTTAAATATCCGCGTTTAATAAAATGCTCAACAATTTGCTCTGAGGAAAACTCAATACACCGAAAACAACTCGGCTCACATTCACTTTCACATGTGCACAACATCAAGGCTGTTACTGTTTCTCTTCAAACACACAGCTATTAAGCAACTCAAAATATTGAAAGACCTATCAAGTGATCAAACCATCGAATATCATTGGCCACAACATCGTCTCATACCATTCGGCAGAACAATTATTGACCAATGAGATCATACCTTCCGAATCACTGACAGTAAAGTTTACCGAAAAAGCCACGAAACTTTCGAAAGCTACTCCATATAGAACTATAGCTCAAAATTAAGAGTAAATACATACTACATTAACAGAAATGGTTTTATTACTAAATTCCTTATAAGTAGAAGGTAAATAACACAATACACTAAATTAGACTAAAGCAATAATCGGATATTGAGTGAAATTTGGTTTTCTTTGCCTGGTCAGGGGTAAAACAAAAGATAAAGAAAGTGCAAAAAGTTTTAAGTATTTTAAAATTTAAACAATAAAAAAGAATATCAGTAAGTGACGTATATTGTGTGCTTTAACGAAATCTACATTGTTGTGTAGTAAGATTTCTCCTATCTCTTTCGGTTTACCAGTTATGCAAAAGTAATACAGATTTGAGCAGATTTCAGAGCATTAAAGTCATGAGAAATCAACATTTAAAAAAAATCCATATAATTGATTGTTTTTGGTGGGCGAATTCTTGAAAAAGTACTTGTTGCATTCTTGAAAGATGTAGAACTTAAATATAAAATTTGGCATTTAACAGCATTTTCGTTTTTGAGTTGTTGTTCAACAACACACACACTTATTAAATAAGACCTTTTTTTTTAAAAAAAATCCTTTTTTTTTATTCAGGGAACATTAAAACATGTATTTTAAGTGAAATATTGGTATTGTATTTTTGGGCGGAATTTAATACTTTCTCTTTTAACAATGCGTAGTAGAGAACGTAAAATCGAAAGTGTTGCATTTAAATGAGCTCTAAAATTATCGTTTATTCTGTGTTGCGCTTTTTGATTTCTTTTAAATTTAGGACACCTTTATAATATTTTTAGTTATCTTGCAATTTCGAATTTTTGGGTTAAGTGCAATACCTCTTCTGCTTTAGATAAAGAGTTTTAACGGGGGAACTAGAACGTAGCAAGTTGGCTGATTTTGTGTCCACAATTCATTACAATTCCTGCAACTGGTGGCCATTTAAACTAGAGCGAAAGTCGTAACCCACACATTTATACAAACGATGCGGTTTTATATATATTTTATACATAGGGCACTCCTGCAAACTAGAAATAGGAAAACTGTTTTAAAGCAAAGTTTATTTTTAATGCCCTATTGTAATAAACTTTATGAGGCAAAAACTGTGGGATACAAACCTGACTCATTTTCATCTCGCTTCTTTTTCTAACAAATCAAATTTAATGTTCTCTCTTGCTATCATATCTGCACAAAATAAACCACCGATTCTGCATAGAGAATTCATTTCAAACCAACAGATGTAATTCGGAACCATTGAAAAGTTAAGTATCCTGAATTCTTAGCCAATTGCTATCAGTTTTAAACATAAATATTAAGTTTGTTTCATTATTGCTTTTGTTGTTTCTATAAAACATATATATTTCTAACAGTAGAATTATTTGGGAATTAAAGGAGAATGGAGAGTTAAGTTAGTAATTTCCTGTAGCTCCTACTGGAGCATAGCGCATCATTATGATGTTTCCGTGCGTGCATATTATGTCGGGCATGGACACAGGCATATGCTCATTGCAGGGCTAACATTTAAGTTATTGATTAAACAGTGCAAGGAGATACTAAAGACGTCATGGAAGGCATTTTAAACAAAGATTGTCAGCGTCCAATGCTGCTATTAGCAAAGCTTATTTTGTTTCTATTTAAGCGTTACTTAAATGAGTTAATGTAATAGTTACTACATAGTAATGTAGATGTTGGAGCTGGCCGTGCAGTGGCGACGTTGTCGAATTAAGTATCGACTATTTCAAGATATAATTGAATATGGGATGACAGAAGTTTAGTAACATTGTTACTAAAAGAAATATCTCTCTAAGCATGTATGTTCCCAGAAAAAGAATCGGGGTTTTCCAATAATAGATCTACATAAACTTAACAGTAGCCTTAAGTTGGCATGTGCGTTTTTCTTGTAAATGAGCCATTATGCGCTATATCCATTGTTATCTACCGAAGTTATTCCATACTGATATGAAATGGATTGAAACAAATAAACATGACAGAAGTCTCGGGGGGTGGGGAGTGTTAAAGCTAAGTTATACCTCTAAATATAGCCCTGTCTATAAATAAATCGACTTAGGTGACTTATTGAGTAATATTTAAACTTTAAAATAAATGTATTGTCCCACTGTAGTACTCCCTCCCATTTCTGCGGTATTTATAGTTATGGTACTAACCGCTTGGCTATTACATGTAATTCTGTTTTTCGCCGCGAGATTTTTCCTTTGGTCCGAGGTTAGCTAGAATCGCACGTGCGAGACCGGTGTTAGTAGCTTGGTGCTGGCTAAACAGTAACCTATTATAAAAAAAAAAAAAAAAAAAAAAAAAAAAAAAAAAAAAAAAAAAAAAAGTTTTCCATATCTTGACTCCGCAAAGTCGCATGATGACGTGACGTGCCGATTTATAAAATAATTTACGACTTTTCCACCTTTACTGGTATAGCTTGCATTATCTTTTTATATTTTAATTATTTTTTATTTGTGATAATGGTCACTAAGCCGTAAGCTGAAACTATCTAAGTAGAGTCACAAAAGAGAAATTTATATTTCCTTTGATGTTGACTATGTGGCTTTCCGTTGCGAAGTTTTTATGGCAGAAGATTGATGATTCCAAATTGTGTTTTTATTTTTAGTACTAAGTAAATAGTGCAACGTAGAGAAGGTATTAAATTCCACCCAGAATTCTATACGAAATTTTACTGGAAATCCACGTTTTAGGGTCGCCTGTATTAAAAGAAAAAGATTTTTAGATAAAGGTCTGCGTTTGTATCTCTGTTTGCTGTGGACACAATAACTCAAACATGAAAATTCGGTAAAATACCAAATTGGTTTTTGATTTCAGCATCTTCCAAGAATGCGAAGATTTTGAGGAAAGCCCCCCCCCCCAACGCAAACTCCCTGTGGAAACGTTTCAAACATTTTAATTTTTTCAAAGTTGGCTAATGATTTTGATTAAAATACTGCACATTAAAGATATATATGACAAATAAAATGTATATATTGAATTTTCAAGGAATAGCCACTGAAGATCTCCTCACTCTGGATTATTTTTGTATAACTGAAAACCTTATAAGATAGACAAAAAATATTTCGTTAAAACACACATTTATGTCGCATATTTTTTTTCCATGAAGTTGACCATTTCCGAAAAATTCCTTATTATTGGTTTCAGTTTTTAAATACTTAAAACTTTTCTCATAAAGACATTTTTCAACTCTTGGCCATGTAAAGAAACTAATTTCAATCGCATAGCAACCAGCTTTTTAAAATATTTACTATCGCTTTAGCCCAGTGTCCTCCTTTATTTCACTTTTATGATTACAACCGCTTTGCCAAACTGAATGAACCACTGCCAGGGATCCGGAACAACACCAGAGGTGACATTATTCATGCTATATGGCGGTCAATATGGAATATCAACAGAAAAAGACGCACAGATGGTATACCTCACCTTCCGAATATTTGGCAAAATTCATAAATAACGGGGACGATTATAGTGAAGGTGAGCAATATAAGCCCCTCTGTCAATAAAGTAATTTCAGAGAAAAAAATAGTTATCATTATTTTTCATCCAACCCTTTTACCTAGTTTTATAAGTTTACAGGGATTATAAACGTTAATGGTTGATAGTTAAATTTATTCCACGATTTAAAATACTCATATTTTAAGGCACTTTGTTTAAGAAATGTTATTTGCCTAACTAATTTAACTCAGAATCACTTTGACAGTTAAAAAAAAGAGCGAGTTATCTGCCCATATTTGTCACTGAGTTTTCTTACGTTATCTATTTTGAGTCTGCTGCTACCTGCTTCTCTTGATACTATATCGACCTATTCTGTTTTTTTTTGTTTGTTTTTTTGTTTGGTAGTGTTTAATGCCCGCTTTTGCTATTGTGGAATGAAGATGGAGCACCGGTAGAATGAGAGTTTAGGTGAGAGGCGAGTGGTCTAACCAGTAGGTTTAAAACCCAAACTACTACAGTGCAGTATAAAGCGAAATAATGCAATACGAAAGAAAAATGCTGATGAAAAATATATTTTTGTAGTAGATTCATCATTATTTATTCAGATGCTGGTTTTCTAACACAAAAAATAACGAAAAAGTTCGAGTTCATGTACCTACTGGTTTGGGAGGCGGAAAAATATAAAATTCTAAATAGTATGAAACAAAGAAGTATGTAATACCCACCAGATTAGGAACTGGTCACACTAAAATCAACTATTAGGTTGGTTTGACAAGTCTGGTAAATTCCCCTGAAAGAAGGGAACATTTTTGATGCGTCTTCATGGTTGATTATCTTCATTATTCAAACTATCGTATACCATTTTCAACAATGTGTAGCGTACAGTTCGTTGTTGACAGTCGTATGAATCGGCAATGTGTCGACTGCAAAAGAACTTCATGCGGTTATTAAATATCTTCATATGAAGGGTTGGACTATCACACAAATCAAAACAGAATTGAATGAAGTTCAAGCGAACTCTGTACCATCATTGAAGATTATTTACTTTTGGATTAATGAATTTAAACGTGAAGGATAAGCACCGAAAACGAAGCGCGCTCCGGCTGTCCTATTGAGGGGACTATACAGGAAGTTTTTGAAAAAGTCCATGATCCAAAGCCGTCGAATAAAAATTCGTGAGATTGCTGAGCGGGCACATAATATTCTGCGTAGAGAGTTGCCTGTGAAACTCTGTGCGAGGGGGGGGGGCGTGATTGACCACAATCGACCAAAACCGTATCCGGAACATTTCAACACAATGTCTGACGATGTTTAATCACAAGACTTTTTGGGCCGCTTGTGACTCTTGATGAAACCTATTTCACATCAGAGTCAAACAGTGGACAAAGGCTGGTGAAAATCAACGGAAGAAGGCAAAGATCATTATCTCAATAGGTAAAGTGATGACCACTTTTTTTGTTTCTTTATTATTATTAATATTCCTTGGGAATAATACCCATGGATTTCTTGGAAAAGACAGAACCATAAATGGACCCTATTATGCCTCATTGTTGGTTTGTCACCTGGATAACAATGACGAAAGTGCATGAATTAGACTTTGAATTGGTTCATCTACCCTATTCAAGCCCCAATAAATAACATTTAAAATAAATATATAAAATAAAAAATGAATTATGTAACATAAATTGCGTGTTTTAACGAGATCTTTATTGTCTTTTGTAGTAAGTTTTTGTCTATCTCTTACGGTTTACCAGTTATGCACGATTCATCTAGAATGAGGAAGTCTTCAGAAGCTGTTCCCAGGAAATACAATATATAATTTTATTTGTCATGTAAATATCTTTAATATATGGTATTTTAGTCAAAATTGTCAGAGCAATTTTTGAGAAAAACAACATTTTTAAAAGTGTTTCCACCTAAAGTATATTTTGGGGTGGGAGCATTTTCTTGAAATTCGCGTCGCTTCCTTGAACCGCACTAAATTTAATAACCAAGTTTTGTATTTCACGGCCTTTTCGTTTTTGAGCTATGCTATCACACACACGTATATGCGCGTGCGAACCTTTTCTGTACATTGTACTCAGGGGACCTCAAAACATATATTTACAGTGAAATCTCCGTGTGGAATCTTTGGTTTTACAATATCTTTGAAATACAATACCTTCTCTATTCACACAATACGTGTAGGCATAAAGTATTCAATAGTGTTCTAAGTAAAAATAGCTAAAAGATTTTACTAAAATATTGCAAATAGACTATTACTCTTCGCCTGATGCGCAAACAAAGCTGTGAGTACTCATTTTGGTGAAAATCCTCAAATTCAGTCATTTTGGTCATTATAGTTAATGTGATCCCTTTGTGTTGCGAGGCAATACAGATATGATACCCTATATTATCAATTTATGCTCCTAACTTTGTTTGTGATCACTAATTCATATTTTAATATATCCATAATAGCGCATTTCATCGTCTTTAGAACTTCTCAATTTTCTCTACTTAATAGACAGGAAAGTAAGCCAAGCTGTGACAATTATACATGTTTAATCATAGGTAATATATCGAGAACTCCAACTTTTATCGATAAATTTGCGACCGAATTTTTCTAGAGAAAAGTTGTAGCTCGATTTATATTTAATAAGACTATTTTGTGAATAAAATAACAATGATTAGCCTCTATGGGCACGAAGAATAATATTCCAAAAATCCCACCAAAACGTTTTGGAACGTCCGCCAATATGTACGGGAATATCACTGCACACTGATACTATTATTATGAGACGAACATTAGCTCAGAGAGAAAACAAATGCACGTGGGTGCGAAAAATTTAGAAAAACAATTGCTCGTAGGTGTGATAAAAAACACAAGTAAAATGAACAGATAATGAGTTCCCATTGGTTGGAATTGTACACGTCAATGTACTGGATTGACCACTTCCTACGATCACGTGTCATGAACGAGTCGTAATAACCCTACTGTGCCCAAGTTTTTGCAAGCTTATTGAGTAAATATACACATAGTTCAGTACTTGAAGTAATTTGAGTTTTATTCGCATTTTTCTTTGAAAGAGGTGCCATTTATACTGTTAACCGTTTATGTTAAACTTTGGATGTACTTGAATATATGTGGAACCTTAGTGCAAAATCTTTTTCTGCTCTCCAAAGAGCATTTGACTCGATCTCGCATGAAATTCTTGATAGCTTTAGTTTAGGTTTGGGAATACCAGATTAAGTACTTTAATTGGTGTCTGAGTAATAAATACTTCTGTTGGTTCAACTGATTGTAAACTTCGTTTTAAAACGGTAGGAAATGCTGCAGGGTTCCATTTCTCTCCATCGGTGCCCGCATACTTTGGTATGGTCTTCGTCGTTGCGCAGTCGTAATTTTAACAACTATTCTATACTGCAATATTAGTTGGACGCTACTGGCAGGCACGGAGGAGGCGGACGGGATAGGAAAATTTCTACTTAAGGCGAGAAAGCTGAGATCTGAGAAGGTTGATAATAGCGAAGAGGGGGAGGGGTGGCGATAAGAAGAGATAAAAGGTTATAATGTTTTATATATATTTTATGTCATATTTTTCGGCCATTGTGTTGTGGTATTAGTATTGTGTACATATCATTTTGTTTGTTTGTTTTTTTAATATTGCTTACTATTTAGTGTATTGTTAAAAGCACGTACCGTCTGGACCCGCGCGATTGATGGATCTCAATGTATGTATACTGGTATTTCAATAAATACACTTATTCATTCATTCATGGATGGTTTCCATTGATTTCTAACCTCAGTCTAATTGTTGTAGTTGTGCGAAGAGTCGCGGTTACAGGTGCTACCACAGAAACAACCCTCCCTTAGGCTTTGAACTGAACTTTCGCGATCCTAAAGTAATTTAAATTCTATTGTAATTTAATTTGCATATTCTCATAATAGACGTACTTTCTTAAGAGCCTTCCAAATTCAAGAATTAATATATAGGTAGGGCATTCTTGATAGCTCTTGTTCGGTTTGACCAGATATTTCACCTACATTGTCAGCTACATTATATAAGATAACTTTTATATTACCAACTTGTACTAGCGTTGATACAGATTTAAATTACTCTTAAATGGGTAAAATTTAGGTATTTTCCTTCACAGCGTTGTATCACTTTGAATCAATACCGGAAGAGATGTCCTGCTTAAAGTAAAAGCACTTAACTGTCATACATTTCACAAAGTAGAAATCATTTGAGCTTTGTTTAAGTTTTCTTTATCGTCCATTCTGCAACTACAGCAACTGATAATAGTCTGATGTTCCATTCACGTGACTTTCTCTAAAAATTATTGTTAAGAAACTTAAATCTTCTACCTACTTTATGATAATTGAGATAAATATTAGCAGAACTTGTCTGAATTATTTTCTTCCTTATAAGTAGGAGGAAAATAAGGGAATACAGTATATTAAAATAATAGTCAAATCTTTTAAAAGCTGGTTGCCATGTGTTTGAAATCCGTTTCTATGCAGGGCCAGGAGTTTACAACTTTCCGTGTGAAAAAAGTTTAAATATTCAAATCTGAAGCAAATAGCAAGGAATATCTCAGAAGTAGTCAATTCCACAAAAATGTATATGACATTAATTGTATGTTTTAAGTGATCTACGTTTTGTGTGTAGTAAGTTTTTGTCTCATACGGTTTACCAGTTACGCAAAATTCAGCAATATTCATTCAGAATGAAGAGGTATTTAGAGGCTATGCCCAGAAAATTCAAGCTATGCCTTTTATTTGTCATATAAATATCTTAAATATATTTAATCAAAATCGTTAGAGCCATTTTTTAGAAGATCAAAATTTTCGAATTCTTTTTCCATGTAAAAGTTAGTTTAGGATAGGGGGATTTTTCTCAAAATCTTCATGTCGTATCCCTGGAAGATACTAAACGTAAATACCAAGTTTGGTGTTTTACGACTTTTCGTTTTTGAGTTATAGTGTTAACACACATACCTTTTTCTAAAAATGATTTTTTTTTGGACACAGGGGACCCTAAAACTTCTATTTCCGGTGAAATCTTACCCGCTCTATATTCTATGTATATAGTACGTGTAGAGAAAATAAAAAGTAACTGTAACTAATGGTTTGTTCCGTCCGTTGACCCCAAATCCTGTGCTCCCTTCGTCTCACCGTCTCTGCTCATTCTATAAGATCAGTAGCTGAACATTTGTTTCATTAATTGACTCCATCGTTTCTCACCCTTCCTATCTCCTCCTTTCTGCCACCCTTCTACCCCCTGCCGTTTCTCCTCCTACTCTTCTCGAAGATACACGTTTTCCATTGCAAGCCTTTGGCAACATTTCGTGATGTGTTCCATGGAGGAAACTACGGTTCTGTGTATTACACATTGGGTTTGGAATTAAGGTAAGACTATGAACACGATAAACTAATTGAATAACAGTGTTTCCTATACTGTTTAGAAATTTATCATATATAATAATATCACAAGATGTTTTGAATTTATCGAACTTATCTGATTAACATTAAAAACTAGAATGATATATTATGATTATTTACGAATTTGTAATTATTACCTGTTTAAAAAATCTGATGTATTCACACTCATTACTTTCTCTATCCATTCTGTAAATTATTCTTACAAATGCTTATTCCTCTATCTACTTCATGCTAATCAAGATAAACATTACAGAAATCGTCTTCCTACTTCGCTGCTTATATTAGCATTTAAATTAGGCTCTCTTTGCAGGTCCAGAAGTGAAACCAAAGAAAAATGAATGACTACTTCCTGTTGCTATATATATCACACATGTACGCATCTGCATTTTAAATTGTTGAAAAAATGTGGAGAAACACAAATTAAATACTAATTAACGTCTACTGTTGTGCCTTTTATACTAACCATGATACGCATCCATCCGAAGGTGCCAACATTTGGCAGTGCAGCTAAATCTGATACGGAAAAGATATGAATTTGGTAATGCTTATTTATCATATAAATTATTAATATTAAGATTCTGGATTTTTGTTTTAATGATTTTAGCTAGTTATTCCGTTGTTCGTTATAAATTTTATAATACATTATTTTTTTTAACACTACGCTGATTTAGGCTATACCGCAAAACGTAGCCGACGATCGAGAGCACTAAACCAAAAATGGGTTTATAAGTAGAGGAGTGAATCAGAAGTGGCCGAAACACAAGGTCGCGGGTCTAAACCCGGTGAAGGACGATGGAGTTTAGGGCAAAAAAATCCTTAGCATGGTTTCCTTCTGAAGGGAAGTAAAGCCGTTGGTCCCATGTCGAAGATTTACGGTACGCAAAAGAACCTTAAGCCTGATAAAGAAGCTTCTGGGCAAAATTAAGGGGTATTTAGCGCCCAGTACTCATGTAGAATGGAGCGCTGAGTTAAAGAGCGTCCATAAATAAAATTCCATTTCATCTGAGTCGTGGCCGAGAGGTCTTTGAGTCTAAACCTCGATGATCACAACTTAGCCGTGTGTCTCTTATTCCCCCCGACATTGACCATAATTTACTTTTCATGCCAAGCCACGTAATTGATGTGTGCATAATCCCTTCATGTGTTAAGAGTTGCAGAACACAACGGAGCTATTTCAATTAAAACCGACGTTAAGAGAGTTAAAACCAGGTCACTCACGCTAGTTCCCCACTAGCTGGTTTTAACTTCAAATAACCCCGTTGAGTTCTACAACTCTTTTAACGCACGGAGGGATAACTGGACCCATCAAAATACGGGACAGTTGGGTCACCTTCGTTTTCATACATCGATAACACTGATTTAGCGACTTTTGACGATTACTAAGCGATGTTTCACTACTTTGCTCTTTAACTTGGTGCTAGTTTGTCCCATGTAAGAGAGGTCGCTAAAAACTGTTAATGGATGGATAATGATATTTTGTTCAAGCAATATTTTATTACTGCAGGAGAGTATTTGGAAACACTCTGTACAATTATTTTTATTCATTTTTTTAAGGAAGTCTAATTCCTAGTTTATTTTTAATCTTTGGATGAGGATATCAACCAGAGGGTTTAAAGCTGGCATTATCTACTATTTTATGCTTTGTGAAGAAAAAAAAATGGAATCTGTGTAGTATGAAAAAATACTAAAACAACAGACGGGAGTGAAACCAAAATATTAAGGGAAATTATGCTGTCAATTTTTAGAATTTTCATTTCACTCATTTTGTTAAAACATCACTAACTTAGTGGAAATTAATAAGAGAGAAGATTCAATGATTGTTGGTAGAACAAAGCAGATCAACAGAGGACTATGGTCCTGGATATTGTTATACATTTTGTACAACACAATTGAAAGTTACCTTTAAATTTTACATCTAAAATCAATGCCTGAAGAACTGCAATTTTCTATTTAAGTATTAAATTATCCTCTAAACAGATATCTATAAACTTCTGACATTTTTGTTATCCGTTTGTAGTTAAGCTTATTTTAAGGAAAGGGATATAATGTTTAACATGCAGGTACGTATTTTGTGAAATTATAAACACTTTTAAATAACGTTTTAGGCATTATATAAAACATCTTCATTCCATTCTGTTAATTCGCGTTCGTTATTTTTCAACAGTAAAGCTGTTGCATAATATGCCTTGAAAAATTAACTTATACAATATTTTGGATAGTATTTTGAACTTAATAGCTCGCATAGAATTTGTAGACTTCCGAAAAACAATTGATTTTATACATAGAGAAAGGTTTTGGAATGTGGTGGACAAAAGGGGATATCCTCCTCGCATAAGTAGAAATGATGAAAGCTTATATAAAGGCATTCGAACTATTAAAATACAGGCACGTTAAGAACAGAAGAAATAAAAGTGAATCAGGGAGTAGGACAGGGCTGCAACCTTTCTCAATCGCCGTTTAATATATACGTGAACTATCTGATTAAATTTTTGAAAAACGAGGGGAGAGAAGGAATTAAACTTAATAGAAATAAAAATTTAAATATGATTTTCTACGCTAACGATGTAACAATAATAAAGAGCCTCCAACGTTCGTGTATAACATGTATTTACTGGGTGAGAAATACAATTTAAACATTTCCGCAAGTAAAAGAAAAATTATGGCACATCGAGAAAAATATCCGGTAAGGTAAAAAAAAAAACCCTGATGTGTTACACTCACATGACTTTCTCTAGCTGTTTTACAAACTTCTTACATAAGATTATTCTTCTTTCTGCACCTCGCTAATCGAGGTACTCCTTAGCACAATGTTCTTATTACTTAGTTCCTTATAAGTAGGAAGAAAATAAGGGAATACACTATGCTAAACCGATAGTCAAATGTTTTAAAAGCTGTCGTTATGCGATTGTCATTACAACTTGCTTCTTTTCTTGGCCAGGAGTAGAACAAAAGTAAAACGGACGCTCCCGTCTGAGAAACGTAGGTAGTAGTTCACAACTGAAACCAATAACAATGAATACCTCGAACACGGTAAGCTCCACGAAAAAAAGTATATAAAATAGCTTGTGTATTTTAACAAGACCTATACTTTTTTATAGTAAGCTTTTGTCTATCTTTTACTATTTACTAGTCATGCCAAATTAAGCAAAATTCATCCAGAATAAACAGGTCTTTAGAAGCTATTCTCAGAAAATTCAAGATATACATTTTATTTGTCTGGTAAATATCTTTAATATACGATATTTTAATCAAAATCGTTAGAGCCATGTTTAAGAAAATAAAATTTTTCAAAAAAAGTTCCCTGTAAAGGGTAGTTTCGGGTGGGGGGATTTTTCACAAAGTCTTCGTGTCGCATCCTTGGAAGATACTAAACTTAAATACCAAGTTTGGTATCTTAGCCACTTTTTGTTTTTGAGTTATCGTGGTCACGGACACACACACACGGACCTCTTTCTGAAAATGCTTTTTTTGGATACAGGGGGTCCTAAAATATGTACTTCCGGTGAAAACTCGGTATCTAATTTTTGGGTGGAATACAATACTTCTCTATCCCTATGTATATTGTACATACGTGGCTAGAGAAAGTAATAAGTATAGAAAACAAAAGCCTGGAACAGCTCTCGTATTTCAGCTATCTTGGCTTTGATCAATACAAGATGAACAAGTTTCAGCAGATATGCGGAACCATAGCAACGAAAGATCAACATTGAAATTTTATAAAACCATGCCAGTCCCAGTGTTCATGTTTGGAAGTGAGTCCTGGATATTAAAACAAAGAGAGAAAAGCAAATTACAGGAAGCAGAAATGATGTTTCGAAGAAGAGTTAAAGAATACACCAGACGAGAGATGATAAAAAATGAAAGGACTCGAGAATACTTGGGTTTATATAAATTACAAATTAAAATAGAAGAAAATGAATAGAACTGGAAAGAGTATATAAACAGAACCAGTGAAAAAAAAATATCAGGTTGAATAAGAAGTTACAACCTTGTAGAAGAAGAGGTGTAGGGCGTCCTAAAATAAGATGGAGCAATTGGAGTGCAAGATGGAACAGCCAGACATGCCTGCCTAATCCCTGAAGTGAAGAAGAAGAAGAAGTATTTTAAAAAATGGCCATATGTTGGTGAATTAAATATAGGTGAGATAGGATATATACACTTCCCTGTAATTTTGTCTCTTGAAAAACTCCTAAATCTGATGAATTATTTTGTTTTATACCTCTCACAATGGGGAAATATTAATAGACGGTATTCACTATATAAACATGGAGGAGACATAGTTATTGGATGATTATCCGGGACTGGTAGGTGATAATTACCTGGTAACCAAGCACTTGATTAAAGTCCAAATGGTTCTTAAATGTATTATTTACCTATATTATATGTTTGAAAAGTTACTAAACGACCAATATTGTTGGGTAGTACTTTTAAATTAACGCAACACACCTATGACTCGTGAAATAACCATTCCTTTTTAAGGGATTTCGTGTTCAAATTCCTCAGTCCTTCGCTGTCATTCGCGTTTTCCTTTTTTTTTTTTTTTTTTTTTTTTTTTCTTAGATGTCCACTAGTCTAAAATGTAAGTTAGCTGTATTTTCGTTTTATCAAGTATTTAATTATAAATTATATTTTTATAATTATATTATTATAATTATATAATTATAAGTTATTGATATATATCAGGTGCAAGAAAATGCATAACATTAATTTAATGCAGTTAACAGATATATTGTCACTTTCAGTTTTTTTTCTGAACTTTTTCTGGACATATATTATAGGGTTTTCAGAATAGAAAGCGCACAAGCTAGTAAGGTTGTAGGCACAGACAGGTAACCAACAGCGGGGGTGGTGGCACTCTCACTTTCAAACGCAGAAGTAGGTCAACATGTTTCAATTTCTCTTCTCTGTTGGCATTAAAGGCCGTGTGGAAAACAAAAGCACTAGTCTCCCCCCCCCCTCAGCGCCCAGACCTAATAAGCTGTTTGTTTTCTTCAGGAGGCGGTTCTCTCATTCTATTTGAACCTAACAACATAGCCTTTGTATCAACTATATTACGCCTGCAAAACTGTTAGAAAATTATTAAGAATTGCATGATATGTATATGATATCTTATAGTTAATATTGAAACTCAGTCAGAAGTAGTCTACTCAACTCATTGTGTATTATCTTCATATATTCTTTTGGGAAAAAAACATATAATTTGGAAGGATATTCCCTATTTTTTCGAAAAGGCTGATCAAAGAACAAAATACATTTTGTCTATAATACATTGACGTATTCATATTAGAAGGGATCACATAATTTCCCTTCCATCCTGTACATAAAACAAATCTAATGTATTACAATTGGATGACTTTCCCTTCCTACTATTGTTTGTATTTATTTTGCTTTTATTAGCTGTTCACTGCTTCACGTGATTTCGATAAAAACTTTTTCTGCTCAGAGAAAACTTCAATCTGGCGGGGCCGGGAGGAACTCGAGTTGTCTGAGGTGGCTCAGAAAAGGCAGCACTTGGCAGGGTGAGAAGAACATTCCAACGAGCAAGCGTCTAATCGACCAGACAGACACCTCACAGTTTCTAAGCGTAACTGAAACATGAAAGGGGAAGCGTAATGATAGGAAATGAGGACAATTCAAAGAGAACGGGATTTAAATGTCATCACTTAGCGACCGGCTTTCAAAATAATATTTGGTTATAGCTCTAGCCCAGTGTTATCCCTTATTTCTTTTGTGTCCACAAGGAAATAAGTAATACTTCCTTTGTCAGAAAAGTTCCAGGACAGAGATCGTAAAATTTTGTGACACATATCACGATTCAAATTAAGTTGTTCTGATATCGCACGCACAGTTACACGACGGTCTTCTTTCAATAACTGTTTTACACGCTTCATATTTGCATCGGTATGTACAATAGACAGTGACCAGCTCTGGGATCGTCTTGCGCCGAATCTTTGTCTTTACAAAACTTTTTGCTACTCAAAAACACGACTTCTTGAAAGTGCCTTAACTGCATATGCTTGCTTTATTGTTAACGTTTCACTAGGGGTTAATGTTCACTCTTTGCTCACAATCAGCATCCATTGTGTCACCGTAACTAATGTGCCAAGAACCAAACGGTTTTGCTAAGCACAACCCTGCTACCTAGTGAGTTTGCGCGGAAGCATGGCCAAGATCATTTCAAGGACGCATACATACTAAGTAACATAAAACAACCAAAAAAACATCTGTTTCCGTTTAGTATTGCAAACCCAGAAATAAAACGCTTGTTCTGGAACGTTTCTGATAAAAAAAAACTATAACTAGTCCTGTAAATATTTATCTTGTTCGTGGAATAGATAGAAAAATGTGCTTTTGCAAGACCAATTTGCTGCAGATGCAGAGAAAGATATTTGAATGAAGCACATCAGATTTTTAAAGATAGAATAATTAACAGGGAAACTGTAATTATTTACTATGCTGTGCTGATAGGCTACAAGACAGTCCGTAACATCTGCTTACTTCTCTCCTAGTAAGGAAATCCGTGCAAGTGATTACTCGCCAAGTAATAAATGAAATGCAGAGAGATACTAACGATTCATTTACGACCATGTCAGCTATGGATGTCTAATTCATTTCCTAAAATTTAAATGGCTGAGATTACATATAATTTTGTAACTAATTCATGGATAATTTTAACAGTATACTGTGAAATTTGTCGGAAGAACGATAGGAAATACCATAATCATTAAGATTATCTACTTGTTGCATAAGTGTCTATTGTGTTCTCACCCTGCCATAAAGATAAAAATACCGAAAACAGAAAGCAGCCTTTGCTACTGAGGTAGAGCACTGCAAGTAGATCCCCGGCCCTTGATGCTTCTACGATCCCCCTGGAAAGAGGGATGATGGGAGAATCTCGAAGAATGACGAGGAGCAAACAATCAAACGCATCCTCCGTCCTCCGATTCACCTACAAGGTTAACCAATCACCGGGGATTCCCCGAAGTGGCGCTCCTAAGAGAACACCCAGAGGCAGCTTAACAAAGGCCACCCACATCCACTGCCTATCCGCAACATACCAACCCCGTCGTTGATCCTATAACCCTGAAACATATGACAACGGAAATAGTCAGAAAAGTCATGATAGAAGATGAATCAACCCCCGAATTCGCCTGTTGACCCTGTGAAACCACGAAAAACTCATGAATCGAAGTGGGCGGTAGGGGAGCTGGAACTCGGGACTTCCCGAATGCAAGTCACAATTATTACTGTAGCGCCACCTCGATCATTTTCTCGCCAGTCTTAGTCCACTCTATAAAAAGCATTTATTGTTCTTCATGCGCGCAAAGGTTAAATAATGTGTTCGGACTGACCGAGATATTCTAGTGCGTTTCCATTAATTTCCTTTTTGGTTAAAGGAAATGATCTCCCTGTCATTTTTCCGCTTCCGTGGAGACATCTCCCACGCACACAGTTTCTGAGAGCAGTCTATTCTCGTCTGACTCGCTTTGTAAGTTGAAGCCCTGACGTAGGTATGCGGAGGTGGCCGCAAAGGAGGTATATAGCGTCTTTGATCTAGTGTTATCAAGTGGGATCGCGCACGAATACACACACGCGCGCGCGCGGCCTTTCTATCTTATAATAGAAATAGCTTTAAGAAATAACACTAGGTAACATATTCTAAAATCATTAAGTATGGTAGATTCAGATTACACCGTGATATTAAGGTATTCTAATTATCACAATTACATATTGTTGATATTTAAATGGTTAACTATTGAAAAGCAAATACACCTGAAAAACGTTTATAACAATATAAAAATTATATTTTCCATTGGCATGATTTTCTCTACTTATTCGATAACAAACAACCGGCAACTTTTGTCAGAATGACGTAAATTGAGATTTTTCTGCGACCTGGTAGGAAATCTAGAACTATCTTCCTCCTCGATTCAAGCAAGCCCTCGTAAGACAGAGAAGCAAGTCAATCATCTGGAGAACTTGTCAAGAGACAGATCATCTTATAAAAGCACGCGAAGTTTTACTACAGACCGACAAGGGTAGGCAAAGGTGGGGTTCCTTTCGGCTTGGCAAAAATGAGAGTTATATATATTTGGTTAGTCTAAATTCTTATTATTGTGAAAACCCCATTATTGCTCGGGGCAATCAGGCATTTACTTTATTACTAGATTCTGTTCAAATTCTGTTACATTGCCTGTACAGATTTGCAAACTGTAATATAAAAATGTAACGAATGTAATTTTCTAACTAAAAGTGTTGATGTTTAATAAGATGTATTTTTAATGACGGTTAAAAAAAGGCGAAACTTTGCCAGTGTTTCTCCGGTTTCATAGAAATGTTTCCCAAGGCCTTATTTCCCTAAACTTGTTTTTTTGAAAGATTCCCTTTGGCGTTTTTACTTAAGTTTTGCATAGAAGTACTACATTTTACTACATTTTGGCATAGCCAAGAGAAAAAAAAAATAGAAATATAAATCTAATCCTGACTTACCGTTTTAAAAAAGAATAAGTACTTTAAAACAGGAAGCAAGAACCAGGAAGAACACCACAATTTATATGAATTAAATTGTTTTTTCTAGATCTACGTTTTTTGCGTGATAAGTTTTTGTCTAGTTATGTAAGTCATTCAGAATGGACAGGACTTTAGAGGCTATTACCAGGAAATTCAAGATATACACTTAACTTTTATGTAAGTATCTCTAATATGTGGTATTTTATTCAAAATCTTTAGACCCATTTTTTGAGAAAATAACTTAGAAGAATATTCCAAGTTTGGAGTGGTAAATTTTCTTGAAAATATTTATATAGCATCCTTGAAAGAACCTGAACTAAAATATCAAGTGGTATTTACGGATTTTCGTTTTTAAGTTATGTTGTTTACAGGCACACACATATTTTTTCCATCTTCTTGATTCAGAGGACCCCAAAACGTATATTTACAGTGAAATCCTGGTATAAAATTTTGGGTGGAATGCAATACCTTGTCTATCTATACACCACATACTAGAAGAAGTAAAAGTTACAGAATTTAAACTGAAGTGTTTTTTCATAAAATTATCACTTGGATTTAAGGTAGGCATTTTTGTGACATTCTGAAAAGACGAGACAGTCTCTGATAATAACTAGCATTTCATTCACTGTTTTCGGACTCCTCAATGAAGTTCATCTATTACCCTTTGGTACTTTTCGCCCTGACACCATACCAAACGAAATAGACACTGGACCCACTTGGGAGTCTTTTTTTTAAGTCATCTGAAAGCCTTCACAGGATCCGCAAGAATCTTCAGATTTTTTGGTCTTTTCCGCGAAGCCTCTCTCTTTATACATTCCAAAGCTTCTGTTAGAAATTCCAACACTGTAATTCCTTTTTTCATTCTTCTACGTTGCTGCGCTTTCTGAAAATAACGAGAAAAAGCTAAGCAATGAGCTTTTACGTTCGAATTAGTTTCTTCTATAACAAGTTATTTTTACGAATGCTTATTCTTCTACCTCTTAATGCTAATTGAGTTGAAGATTAACATAAATGCTCTTTTACTACTTAGGTACTTTCTTGTAGGTAGACGCAATATAAGGCCAAATCTAGGTTAAAACGATACTCAAATCTTTTAAATACTAGTCGCTATTTAATTATTTTGAAATTCCATTCTCTTTGCATGGGCAAAATATGAACATCATTCTATTTAAGAAAAACATGATGTGCTACATTCACATAACTTTCTATATTTGGTTTACAAATCTATTCTCATAAAATACTTCTATCTACTTCAAGCTAATGAAGATAAACAGAAATAGAAATGATCACATTGCTTATTTCCTTGTACATCAGTAAAGGAAATAAAGGAATATACTAGGCTAAAGCGATAATAAAATCTTCTACACCCTAGTTGCTATGTTTATAAAATTGTGTTTTCTTTGCATAGCCAGGAGTAAAATAAAGGAAACAGTCATTAAAATATATATGACATAAAATGCATCTTTTAAAGAAATCTACATGTTTTTGAGTAGTAAGTTTTTGTCTTTCTCTATCGATTTACCGATGTGAAAAGGTCATCCACAGTGAAGATGTCTTTAGAGGATATTCCCAAAAAAATGAAGATATCATTCTATTTGCCGTATAAATATCTTTAATGTACGGTATAGTAAAAATCTGATATGTTCCATTCACAGGACTTTCTCTACATCTCTGTAAAAAAATATTTTTAAAAAAGCCTATACTTCTATTTACTTCATGCTAATCGAGAAAAAATTAGCAGGAATAGTCTTATTATTTCTTCCTTGTAAATAGAAACGAAATAAGGGAGTAGCATAGGTTAAAGTAATAGTCAAAAGCCGGTTGCTATGTATCTGAAGTTCCTTTGTATGGACAAAAGTTGACAAACTCCTGTATGAGAGAAGTATAAGTTTTTACTTTCTCTATACTCACTATGTACATAGTGTGTAGAGAATGTATTGCACTCCACCAAAAAATTCGATACCGAGATTTCACCGGAAATATATGTTTTAGGGTCCCCTGTAATCAAAAAAAGCATTTTCACAAAAAGGTCCGTGTGTGTGTGTACGTGTGTCCGTGTGACTGTGAACACAATAACTCAAAAACGGAAAGTCAGTAAAATACCAAACTTGGTATTTAAGTTTAGTGTCTTCCAGGGATGCGACACGAAGATTTTGAGAAAAATCCCCCCCACCCCCAACTACCCTTTACATGGAACTTTTTTAGAAAATTTTGATTTTCTCAAAAATAGCTCTAACGATTTTGATTAAAATTTCGTATATTAAAGATATTTATCTGAAAAATGAAATGTATATCTTGAATTTTCTGGGAATAACCTCTGAAGACTACTTTATTCTGGATGAATTTTTCAAAACTACAAAACCGTAAGAGATGGACAAAAACTTAACCCACAAAAAATGTAAAGCACGTTAAAACACACAATTTATGCTATATACATTTCTTTCGTGGAGTGGATCGTTTTGGAGATATTCCTTTTTCTTTGTTTCAGCTTTGAAAACATACTTTTCTCATACAGGAATTTGTCAACTTCTGTCCATACAAACAAACTAACATCAGTCACATAGCAACCAGCTTTTGGCTTTCACTTTAACATATGGTACTCCCTTATTTCGCTTTTACTTACAATAAAGCAAGAAATAAGACTATTTCTGCTAATGTTTTCTGATTAGCATAAAGTAAATAGAAATATAAGCTTTTTAAGAATAATTTGTTGCAGGGATATAGAGAAAGTCATGTGAATGGTTCACATCAGATTTTTTGTACTTTCTCTTGCCCCGTATGTACAATGTACATAGGGATAGAGAAGTATTGCATTCCACCCAAAAATTCGATGTTTAGATTTCACCGGAAATATATGTTTTAGGACCCCCTGAATAAAAAAAAAGCATTTTCAGAAAAAGGTCCGTGTGTGTCTGTGAACACAATAACTCAAAAACGAAAAGCAGCTAAAATACCAAACTTGGTATTTAAGTTCAGCATCTTCCAGGAATGCGACACGAAGATTTTGAGAAAAATCCCATCACCCCAAACTACCCTTTACATGGAACTTTTTTCGAAAATTTTGATTTTCTTAAAAATGGCTCTAACGATTCTTATTAAAATATCGTATATTAAAGATATTTACCTGAAAAATAAAATTTGAATTTTCTGGGAATAGCTTCTAAAGACCTGTTTATTCTGAATTTGGCATAACTAATAAACCGTAAGAGGTAGACAAAAACTTACTATACAAAAAATGTAGGCCTTATTAAAATACACAATTCACGTCGTATACATTTTTTTCGTGGAGCTTACCGTTTTCGAGGTATTCATTGTTATTAGTTTCAGTTGTGAACTACTACCTACGTTTCTCAGACTGGAGCGTCCGTTTTTCTTTTGTTCTACTCCTGGCCAACAAAAGAAGTCATTGGTAATAACAATCGCATAACGACAGCTTTTAAAACATTTGTCTATCGATTTATCCTAGTGTATTCCCTTATTTTCTTCCTACTTATAAGGAACTAAGTAATAAGAACATTGTGCTGAATACCTCGATTAACAAGTTGCAGAAAGAAGAAGAATCTTATGTAAGAAGTTTGTAGAACGGCTAGAGAAGTTCATGTGAGTGTAGCACATCAGATTTTTTTAAAGCTGAAACCAAAAACAAGGATTATCTCCAAAACGCTCAAACCCACGAAAACATGTATATAGGTAACTTAAATTGTGTGTTTTAACGTGCTCTACATTTTTTGTAAGGTAAGGTTTTCATCATCTCTTAGCAGTTATGCAAAATTCCGTAAAATTCATCCAGAATAAAGTACTTTTCAGAGGCTATTCGTAGAAAATTCAAGATATGCATTTCATTTTTACTTTCTCTATACTCACTATGTACATAGTGTATAGAGAATAGAGAATGTATTGCACTCCACCAAAAAATTCGATACCGAAATTTCACCGGAAATATATGTTTTAGGGTCCCCTGTATCCAAAAAAAGTATTTTCAGAAAAAGGTCCGTGTGTCGGTGTGTCCGTGTGTCTGTGAACACGATAACTCAAAAACGAAAATTCGGTAAAATACCAAACTTGGTATTTAAGTTTAGTATCTTCCAGGGATGCGACACGAAGATTTTGAGAAAAATCCCCCACCCCAAACTACCCTTTACATGGAATGTTTTTCGAAAATTTTGATATTCTAGAAAATGGCTCTAACGATTTTGATTAAAATATCGTATATTAAAGTTATTTACCTGACAAATAAAATGCATATTTTGAATTTTCTGGGAATAGCCTCTGATGACTACTTTATTGTGGATGAATTTTTCGTAACTGACAAACCGTAAGAGATGGACAAAAACTTAACCCACAAAAAATGTAGAGCACGTTAAAACACACAATTTTTGTTATATACATTTTTTTCGTGCAGTTGGTTGTTTTTGAGATATTCCTTTTTCTTGGTTTCTGCTTTGAAAAACTTAAACTTTTCTCATACAGGAATTTGTCAACTCCTGTCCATACAAACAAAGGAACATCAGTCACATAGCAACCAGCTTTTGGTTTTCACTTTAACCCTTGGTACTCCCTTATTTCGCTTCTACTTACAATTAAGCAAGAAATAAGACTATTTCTGCTATTTTTTCTCGATTAGCACGAAATACATAAAAGATAAGCTTATTAACAATAATAATTTACAGAGATATAGAGAAAGTAATGTGAATGGAACACATCAGATTTTTCAGGTAAATATGTTAAATATGCGATATTTTAATCAAAATCGTTAGTGCCCTTTCCGAGAAAACTAACATTTTCGAAAAAAGTTCTATGTAAGGGTAGTTTGAGGTGGGGGTAGTTTTCCCAAAATCTTCAAGTCACATCCCTGGAAGATTCTAAACCTAAATACCAAGTTTGATAGTTTACCGACTTTTCGTTTTTTAGTTATCATATTCACGGACACACGGATACAGGGGACCCTAAAGCATATATTTCCGGTCAAATCTCGGTATCAAAGTTTTTGGTGCAGTGCAATACCTTCTCTATACAGTATGTACATAGTACTGTAGAGAAAGTAAAAATCATTATAGCCGTTTTTGAGAAAATAAAAATTTTATTATTTTAATGTAAAAGGTAGCTTAGGGAGGGTGGATTTTCCTGAAAATCCTTGGAAGATGCTAACTCTAAAGGCAAAGGTTGCTATTTAACCAACTTTTCTTTTTGAATTATAGTGTCACACACACACACACACACACATACACACACCGAAACCTTTCTCTAAAAATCTGATGTGTTCCATTCACATGACTTTCTCTGCATCTCTACAACAAATTATTGTTCAAAAGCTTATGTCTCTTTTTACTTCATGCAAATTGGGAAAAAAAATTAGCAGAAATAGTTCTTATTACTTGTTTCCTAGAAAGTAGAAGGGAAATAAGGAAATAGCATAGGGTAAAGTATTAATGAAAAGCTAGTTGCTATGTGACTAAAGTTCCTTTGTTTCTATGCACAGGCGTTGACAAATTCCCCTATAAGAAAAGTATACGTTTCTTAAAGCTGAAAGAAAAAATGTATACAACATAAATTGTGTTTTAAAGCTCTACTTTTTCTGTTAAGTCTTTGTCTATCTCTTACGGGTTGCCAGTTATAAAGCGTTAGAGCCAATTTGAGCAATCAAAATTTTCGAACATTTTTCTATGTAAAGGGTAGTTAGGGGACAGGGGATTGTTTTTGAAAATCTTTGTGTCGCATCCTTGGAAGATACTGAACTTAAATACCAAGTTTGGTATTTAACGAGCTTTACTGCCCACGCACACACACACAGACACACATAAACGGACATTTTTTTTAGGAATGCTTTGATTCAGGTGGTCCTAAAATATGTATTTCTGGTGAAATCTCGGTATTGAATTTTTGGGTACATTACAATATCTTTTCTACACACTATGTGCATAGTACGTGTAGAGAAAGTAAAAATGCACCTAAAACATGTATTTCCAATGAAATCTAGCTATCGAATTTTTGAGTGAAATGTAATACCTTTTTACTTATGTACTCTGGACGAAATAGAGAAATTAAATGCGTTTGAAAATTTAAACAAATAAGAGGAGCATTTAAAAAAAATAGCATTTGGCATAAAATCTTGTTTTATCCCGATCAATATCTTTGTGTGATAATGTTTTGTCTATCTCAACGATTTATCAGTTAAGCAAAGTTCGTTGAGTGAGTAGAATTCAAAGGCTATTACTGAAAATTCAACATTGGTTACTTTTATTTGTAATGAAAATATCTTAAACATATGTTTTTTTAATAAAAATTGATAGCGCCATTTGTGAAAAAATCGAAGTTTCCGAAAAATGTTCCAACTAAAGGGTAACTAGAGGTGATAATTCTCTTTAAAATTTTTCTGCCGCATCTTTGAAAAATGCTGAACTTATATATCCATTTTGGTACTTTATCGACGTTTAGTTTCTGAGTTATTTGTTCACGACATATAGGTATACGCTTTTATTGTTGCTCCTGTCAAGCAAAAACAAAACCTACCACTTAGCAACCAACTTTTAGAAAATTTGATTATCGCTTTGGCTTAGTGTACTCCGTTATTCTTTTATATTTACAAGGAAATAAATCCGGATTAATGTGAAGTAGTAAGACGAATACACTTTTAAAGAATATTTTATTTCAGAATAAGTAGAGAAAGTCGGGTAGGTGTAACACATTATAAGCTGTTATAAGTTTCTGAGAATGGAAAACCTAAAATAAGAGAAAACTTACTAACCAAAATTATAGAGCTACTAAATTATAGACTATGTTATTATGTCAATCGCTCATTTTTACTTTCCCTACACGTAGTGCAAATAGTAAATAGAGAAGGTATTGCATTCCACTAAAAGATTCGATACCGAGATTTCACCGGAAATATATGTTTTAGAGTCCCCTATATCCAACAAAATTTTTCAGGAAAAGGTCCGTGAGTGTGTGTGTGTATGTGCATGCGTGCGTGCGTGCGTGCGTGCGTGCGTCTGTGAACACGATAACCTAAAAACGAAAAGTCGGCAAAATACCAAACTTTATATTTTGAGTTCAGTATCTTCCAGGGATGTGAGACGAAGATTTTGGAAAAACTCCCCCCCCCCCAACCCAAACCACCCTTTACATGGAAACATTTTTGAATTTTTTTATTTTCTCAAAAATGGCTCCAACGATTTAGATTAAAATCTCGGATATTTAAGGTACTTACTTAGGCAAATAAACTGTATATCTTCAATTTTCTGGGGGTAACCTTTGAATACCGCTTTATTCTGGATGAAAATTTCCTAATTTTGCATAACTGGTAAGCAGTAAGAGTTAGACATAAACTTATTACACAAAAAGTGTAGATCACCTTAAAACACACAATTTATGTCTTATTCATTATTTTTCGTGGAATTATCTGTTTTCGAGATATTCCTTCTCATTGGTTTCAGATTCAAAATACATAAAAATGTTCACACACGGAAAGTTGTAAACTCCTGGCCCTATGTAGAAACTGATTTCAACCACATGGCAACCGGCTTTTAAAGGATTTGATATCGTTTTAGCCGCGTATTCCCTTATTTTCCTTCTACTTACAAGGAAGCAAGTAATTGAGACAATTTCTGCTAATGTTTATCTCGAGTATCATAAAGTAGACAGAAAAATCTGATGCGTTCCATTCACATGACTTTCTCTAAATCTCTGCAACAAATTATTGTTAAAAAGCTTATGCTTCTATTTATTTCATGCTAATCGAGAAAAATTAGCAGAAATAGTTTTACTACTAGCTTCCTTGTAATTAGAAGCGACATAAGACAGTACAATAGGTTAAAGTGATAGTCAAAATCTGGTTGCTATGTGACTCAAGTTCCATTGTTAGTATGGACAGGAGTTGACAAATTCTTGTATGAGAAAAGTTTTTCAAGACTGAAACCAAAAACAAGGAATATCTCAAACGTTCAACTCCACGAAAAAATGTATATAACATAAATTGTGTGTTTGAATGTGCTTTACAGTTTTTGTATGGGGAGTTTTATTTATCTCCTACGGTTCAGCAGTTGTGCAAAATTCCACAAAATTCATCCAGGATAAAGTAGTCTTCAGAGACTATTCCTAGAAAATTCAAGATATACATTTTGTTTGACAGGTAAAATACCTTTAATATACGATATTTTATTCAAAATCATTAGAGCCATTTTTAAGAAGGTCAACGTTTTCAAAAAAATGTTTCATGTAAAGGGTAGTTGGGGGTGTTGGGATTTTTCTCAAAATCTTCGTGTCGCATCCCTGGAAGATACTAAACTTAAATACCAAGTTCGGTATTTTACCGACTTTTCGTTTTTTAGCTATCGTTTTCACAGTCACACGGACACACACACACACATACACACAGACATTTTTCTGAAAAAGCTTTTTTTTTGGATACAGGGGCCCTAAAACATATTTCCGGTGAAATCTGGTATCGAATTTTTGGGTGGAGTGCAATACCTTCTCTATACACTACGTACATAGTACGTGTAGAGAACGAAACATATTTTAATAATAATTTGTTACAGCGATGAAGGGAAAGTCATGTGAATGGATTTTTTATTTATTACTCTATACGTACCATGTACATAGTGTAATATACATAGTGTATAGAGAAGGTATTGCACTCCACCAAAAAATTCGATACCGAGGTTTCACAGGAAATATACGTTTTTGGGTCCTCTGTATCCAAAAAGTATTTTCAGAAAAAGGTCCGTGTGTGTCTGTGAACACGATAACTCAAAAACAAAAAGTCGGTAAAATACCTAACTTGGTATTTAAGTTTAGTATCTTCCTGGGATGCGACACGAAAATTTTGAGAAAAATCCCCCCACCCCAAACTACTATGGAACTCCTTTCGAAAATTTTGATTTTCTAAAAATATCTCTAACATTTTGATTATCGTATATTAAAGATATTTACCTGACAAATAAAATGTATATTTTGAATTTTCTGGGAATAGCCTCTGAAGACTACTTTATTCTGGGTAAATTTTACGGAATTTTGCATAACTGCTAACCGTAAGAGATGGACAAAAACTTACCAGACAACAAATGTAGAGCCCATTAAAACACACAATATATGCTATATACATTTTTTTCGTGGAGTTGATGGTTTTTGAGATATTCCTTGTTTTTGATTTCCGATAAAAAAAAACTCATACTTCTTTTCTCATACAGAACCTTGTGAACTCGTGTCCATACAAACATAGGAACGGCAGTTAGAATAGCAAACAGCTTTTGACTATCACTTTAACCTATGGTATCCCCTTATTCCGCTTCTACTAACAAGGAAGCAAATAATAGGACTATTTCTGATGAAGTAAATAGAATAATTTGCTGCAGAGTTGTAAAGAAAGTCATGTGAATGGAACACATCAGACTCCCCCCCCCCCTATATTTAACAGGGTCGGCATGGCGTGAAGAAGTATCTAAGTGAAACTGCTAGGTCCTACCAGCTCGGTGTGAAGCATTATCGATCTTATTCACTTCATTCTAGTCCATTATTCAGGTATGCAATGATCAGTAGTTCACTTGATTGCATCTAATCCGTGCTGGAGGAGAGTGGGTACTGCTGATTTAAGCCCATCAGACGGCGACCTGAGCCCTTCCGAATTATCGAAACTTAAACAGCATGATGAATTTCAATCCTAATTCCCGTTTAATAGTGCATTAGTAGACAGCGCATTTGGCGTACGTAAAGACCGAAGTTTACTCCACAGTTGAACAATTACCTGCAGCCGCTAGCAGCAGTGTTCTACAAACCGGTTTTTGAGCAGCGAAGACGAAATAAAGACAGGCGGAATGAAAGTTTTGCAATTGCATTTTGTATTATACAAGAAAACAGGGCATTTATATTCAAAAATCTGATGTGTTCCATTCACATGCCTTTACATCTCTGCAACAAATTATTGTTAAAAAGCTTATGCTTCTATTTACTTCATGATAATTTAGAAAAAATTAGCAGAAGTAGTATTATTACTTTCTTCCTTTTAAGTAGAAGCGAAATAAGGGAGTACCATAGGTTAAAGTGATAGTCAAAAGCTATGGTTGCTATGGGACAAGTTCCTTTGTATAAACAGGAGTTGACAAATTGCTGTTTGAGAAAAGTATGCTTTTCAAAGCTGAAATTAAGACCAAGGAATACTCAAAAACGATCAACTCCACGAAAAAAATGTATATAGCTTAAATTGTGTGTTTTAGCGTGCTCTACATTTTTGTGTGATAAGTTTTTGTCCGTCTCTTACGGTTTAGCAGTTGTGCAAAATTCCGTAAAATTCATCCAGAATAAAGTCGTTTTCAGAGGCTATTCCCAGAAAATTCAAGACATTTTATTTGTCAGGTAAATATCTTTAATATACGATATATCAATCAATCGTTAGAGCCATTTTTGCGAAAACAAAAATTTTCGAAAAAAACTCCGTGCAAAGGATAGTTGGGGGTGGGGGAATTTTCTTGAAAATCTTTGTGTCGCGTCCTTGGAAAATATCAAACATAAGTACCAAGTTTGGTATTTAACGGTTTTTGAGCTATGCTGTGCACACAAACACACACACGGACCTCTTCCAAAAATGCCTTTTTTTTTTTTTTTTATTCAGGGAGACCCAAAACATGTATTTCCTGTGAAATCTCGGTATGGAATTTTTGGGTGCATTACGATACCTTCTCTATACATTCTGTACATAGTAAAATGTCAATTCGAGAATGTTTGTTTAAAGTAAAAACTTAAAAACAACTCACACTTTAAGAAACATATAGAATTCTTCAACAATCCCTTTGGTATGTAGTCCTGGTCTTATTCAGCATTCTTCTGTTGAAGCCTGACTTTTATGCTCTTCTTGCAGACCTGGCCGGTTTAGTCATATTTTGCATGGCTAATTCCGCTTTAATCAACACTCAGCTGGTCGAGTTCTCTTAGAATGGTAATTGTGTTTCTATCCATTTTCACTGTTAAATATTCTAACACGCTATTACCCAAAATGTCTTTATTGAATGTTATCACCGCATCATACACGTATAATAAATACACAATTCCAAAGTTTTTCCCCTCAAATTTATTTTTACTTTCTCTACACGTACTATGTACAAGTTCATAGAAAAGGTACTGCATTCCGCCTAAAATTTCGATATGGATATTTCAACGGAAATAGTCGTTTTAGAGTTCCCTGTATCTGGAAAAAGTATTTTCAAAATAGGTGTGTGTATGTGAATACGATAACTCAAAAACGAAAAGTCGGTAAAATACCAAACTTGGTATTTAAGTTTAGTATCTTTCAGGGATGCGACACGAAGATATTGAGAAAAATACCCCCACCCCAAGCTACCCTTTACGTGTGAAAAATTTATAAAAATTTGTTTTTCTCAAAAATGGCTCTAACGATTTTGATTAAAGTCTCTTTTATGTAGGATATTTACATACCAAATAAAATGTATATCTCCAATTTTCTGGGAATAGCTTCTAAAAACCTCATTATTCTGGATGATTTTCATTGAATTTTGCATAACTAGCAAACCGTAAGAAAAACTTACTACACAAAAAATGTAGATCACGATAAAACAAACAACTTATGTCATATACATTTTTTTCGTAGGGTTGATCGTTTTTAAGATATTCCTTGCTATTTGTTTAGCTTTAAAAAACTTATACTTTCCCAAACAGGAATTTGTCAACTACATTCATACAAACAAGGGAACTTCGGTCACATAACAACCAGCTTTTGACTATCACTTTAACCTATGCTACTCCCTTATTTTGCTTCTACTTTCAAGGGAGCAAGTAATAAGAATATTTCTGCTATTTTTTATCGATTAAATGAAGTAAATAGAATAAGCTTTTTAACAATAATTTGTGTGAAATGTAGAGAAAGTCACCACATCAGATTTTTTGTCACACAAGACAAAATTTTGTGTTACACTGGCTTTATTGGCAACAATAGAGTATTTTTGTTGGATTTTGTGGAGATAGTCACTAATATGATGCTCATTGACCCGAGACTTCAGCTTAGACATCTGCACCAATTGACTAAACACATGCTGTACAGTGGTTTGGAGTCTGTAAAAGTAGTGTGAAAGTATATGGCCCAGACTGCTCTCATCATACCTTCCAATTTGCCCATATTGTCTCTAATGGTTTTGGAATTTGCCAGGGCTGCTATCTCTTGAGTCCACTCCTGATAGTGGCATTTTGTCTAACCGCTGTTTCATTTTCCTCAGCTTGGTGACCATTCTCTTCTGCACAATTCCAACAGAATCCACTTTTTGCACTTATTCGTGTCTGTAAAGCTTTGAAAGCTTTAAAATCGCCATAGCCTATAAATTGGATATACCTCACACTATTTATCTTTGGGGTGATTCAAAATAGTTATTGAAACTGCAGCCTCCATTCCTCCACTTACCTTCATAGCATTTCCTACTTTTCCAAAATGCGGCCAACTTTCTTTTGCACTCGGTGCACATCCATGGCAGTATTTTGTTAATATGTCTATCTACGAATTGTCTTGTATATTTGAAAGACTGGCACCCTCTTTTCTGCCAAGTTCCATCAAATCCTTCTGCAATATATGTGTTATCGTTTGCTTCAACAGACTTTGTTACGTATCTCACAGAAAGCTTCTGCCATAAATTTAATGCTCTATCCTAGAATATCAGTTTCATTTGAAATATTTGTAGCGAGCCTAGCAAAATTTCAAAGTCCTGACAGCCTTTCCGGCAACAAAAATTTTTCTTTTACACCTTAATTATAAAAGTACCTAACATTGGTTTCAAATAACTCACTATTCTTGCATTTTGCAGATGTCAGAAGTCGTGCTTTGCTTTTTAGTTTCAATGATGAAACCAAACTAATGCTTTTGCCAATATTCTCAGTCATTTTCATTTTGCAACACTTACAATTACAACCAACAAAAGTTACTTATAATACCTAAATCTATTATTTTATTTATAGTTTGTTCATCATTTAAGCTATTATAATTTACATCTGGGCCTCTCTAAGATTTTTAGAACTACTAGATGTTGCAGATGTGCTAGGTAACTATAATTGTTTTTGACTGTTGTTACTCGACACACACTTGCACAGGATTTGTTTTAAAACGTCTGTTTTTATTATATATGTGCTTCTTTTAAATTTTTAACTTTATCATTGTATAAACATTATAATTATGCACTAGATTCAAGAATTTAGTTCTGATAATTCAAGAGAAAGAATAACACATTTCAGAGGAGTACCAAATCACAGGTGTTGATCAGCAAAGAAATCGCATGCCTTGTAAAAACGGGAGCTGCTATGTTTAACACGAGTTCTTATTTATAGAGCTAAAATTTTCTCTAAAAGATAAACTAAAATCTGCTGCTGTACTCCAGAGAGTATAGGAGTGTGAATACTCTGAAGTGGCTCAGAGTACTATAAACTTTGGATAGCTATTGAATTAGTCGCTCAAAATTACCGCTTCATTTTGTTGAACTGGTGGATCAGGCCAGGCTCTGTTTCACACGTCATAATATCCAGGTCTCATTCAATTCGCCTGTCGTTAGCAATCCTCAAACATCATACGTTCAGTCTCATTCGATTCCAGCGTCCTTGTGTGTCTCGGTCTCAGCGCAGTTCGTTCTGTCTCTTCCCCGACGAGGCGGCGTGGCATTGCTTTATTAGAATCAATGTGTGTGGGCAGGACATAGGTACATCATCGATAATAATTCACGGTGTGTCTGTGTGGACGACACTCCCACGTCTAGTTAACTTACGTGGGCAAAATGGCTATGTAAATTCCTGGCAATGTCAAGTGTTATGAAGCACTGACTGAGAAGTAATGAATTATGCTTAAAATAAAATTACACCAACAATGAAAATATCTGGACTAAAGCATTTGGATTTACATTCGAATATATTTAAATAAATCTAAGTGTTCTATTTACATAACTTTTCTACCTATTCTGTAATTTACTATTCTTACAAAAGCTTATTTTTCTATTTATTTGTTGCTAAGCAAAATAACATTGCCAAAATTGTCGTTTTAATGAGATTTTGGAGCTGGTTCACCTGGCGCATTCCACTGTTTTGACTGATTTACTTTCTGGAGTGTAGTGATATATCCAAGTTTCATTTATGGTAATAAGCCGTCTCAAAAATTCATTGGCATTTTTACGGTAGAGCTACACATTCTTAACAGAAACAGTTTTTCTTTGCAACTTTTGATCAGGTATCAACAAACGCGGCACCCATCTAGCACAGATCTTGTAAAAGCCCAAAACATTAGGTACCTAAAATATTTCCTGCACGTTCTTTTGATATGTTTACAGCCTCTGCTCTCAAACATATTTAATCTGCGGTCTTCCAAAACTAAAGGATGATATTTTTCAATGATCTCTGTAGTTGTCACTTCTACAGGGCGTCCAGAGCGAGGCTCACCACTAGTGCTCGTACGTCCCATTTTAAACTCTGCAATCCACCTTTTAATCGTTGAATATGAATGGGCACAGACTTTCAATGTACTTTCCATTTCCTCCTTGATTTCTTTAGGCGTTAAGCCTTTCAAATGGAAGTATTTAATCTCTGTTCGTTTTTCCAAATCTTCCATTTTCGTGAAAACTCTACAACTTCGTGAGGTTGTCTTGTTTAAAATGCCGTCATTCGATAACTAAACAAGATATTGACCTATAATTATGGATACAAGCTAGTCTAGAGTTAAAGTTTACGTTGCTACCGTCTAACTGACCTAGTGGCGCCATATCTGCGTGAGGCCCTGGACTTATCAGCCGACCCTCGTATACCATATATTGAACAATAAAAAAGTACCTAACTGTTTGACATTTTGACAAGAATTTAGACAGGGACATAACGCTTTATTTGAATTAATAATTTTAAAGCTATCAAAGTATGATATGAATCTTCCATGTCCAGTCATAAACTGGGTTAATTGGAAAGAAGTTGCATAGTGTTTACCTTGTCTGTTTTCAACTCTTGAAAAAAAAAACAAAAAAACATTGCTTTTTTGAGCTGGCCATTGTTATTATTCGTCCACAATATATTTAATTCATTAAGCATCTGCTCTTTTAAATCATTTTTGTAACTATTACTGCACATCGTGTATAAGAATAGTGCGGCTGCTTTGCAAACAGATCTGCTCTCTCGTTACCTTAACTCCCTGTGTGGCCTCGAATCCATTCTAGACATATATGTTTGTTATATTCTAAGGTGTCCTAATATCAACGGCAAGTAGGTGAAATATATACTTATCAGCAATGGCTGAAAGTGCTGCTTGATACCGCCGTCAAACGCGTAAGGGCCAACTAAATGCAGCTATTGTTTTAGCGCTTAACGTACACGAGAGCCTAATGTCAGTTTCCTACAATGTGAATAAAACAGTTCTCGAGACGTCAATTTTCCAGATTCTCGTATCTTCATTTTCCAGAGGCTACGCTCTGCGCTACGGGATGTATATAAGGGGCAGACAAATTGTGATTTTTGACTCCGTGATCCAGTTGTGATTCAATTCGGCAGAACAGTTGGGATGTGTAGTAAGATGTGACGTTTAGTGATCCAATATAACGTACTATATTGAGTTCTTAATGGAAATACTGCGTTAGCAGTTACTGGGGTGCTCATTTGTTGAACAAAATAGCTAAGCAGTTTGCAAATTATATTGCATATTTGCTTGCTTTACACGTAAATTTAATAAATATAATTTATTTTATTCACTTTATCCTCATATTTGATTTACATACACAGTGATTCGGAATAATGTGCACCATTGAATTTTTTTTTTTATATTTGGCAATACTGACGGTAGATTACACTGTGATAGCTTACAGATGAGCAATCAATAGCTTACGTTATATCGATGTACCCTACCTTCTATGGCCGTAACCGCTCTGTCACGGTATGAAGAGTCTGGTTATGCAGATCTCGAATCCAGTTTCAATGCGGCAGTTATGTACGTACTATTATCTACATTTAGTTTACACTTTATTACTTAGTAACTCGTACATTTATAAAATTGAATTTACACAAAGGGAAACGTTTAACAATATTCAATCTTTAACAGTTTTAGAAATTCAATTACTAAATATTCCTGCAGATTCGTAATCTTTCTCAAGTTGAAACTTCAGTATTCCTTCATTCCAATAGTGTGGTGCTTGTGTAAGGAGATGGCTATGTTCTCGTTTAATGATCCCAAAAATGAAAGTTACAACAAAGCTAGTTTATATATCCCATTTTTTGAATGCTAGAGATACATTTTGATGGGTTAAATAATTTCAAGAACAGTTTTATTTCGGAGAAATTACATAGTATTTCCTTAAATGTTTGAGTTATGTCAATATGATGTGTTATTATTTTATAAGGGATCATGTACATGCATAATGGAAGTTCCCAAGGCATACATTCATACATATTTAAGGGATCATTAGAGGATAAAATTCCTGTCCCTATTGATCATCTCAAAATGGATCGAACAATTTTTATTAAAATACTCGTATAATGATATTTAAATAATTCATAATATATATATTAATACACACACTCATGCACTACAAACACATACCCCAAAAGACAAACGGACTTTATCCATAGCTTTTTCTACCCCTCTATCATTTATTAGCGTGTATATAAACTATTCTTAAGAAAGCTTACATGTCCATCTACTTTACTTTGAGATAAACCGTAGCAGATATACCTTATATATTATGTTACAGATGTAAAGATAATAGTAATAATCAAATGTTTAATAATTGAATGCTATTTTTGCTGGTCTTCAAACTTTATACTCCAGCCATCCTATCCCTAGAAACAACTGAACATTCAAAGGACTTTGAAAGAATGACAAAGTATTGAAGTATTGAACGATTCCACCCATTAACAACGGATATATTGTAAATTCTTAGGGTGCAAATAATAAATATATATTTGACGTGATTCATTCACATGCCTTTCTCTAGTTGTTTCACATACAACAGACTATTCCAATCTACATCATGCTAATCGAGATAAACATTTGCAGAGTTGGTCTTACTAAGTAGGAGGGAAATAAGCGAGTACACTAGACTAAAGAGATAGTCAAATCTTTTAAAGCTGGTTGTTATGTAAAACAATTAAAGTTGGGTCCGCTTTGTATGGTCAGCAGTAGAACAAGAGAGATGAAACGAAAGGTGAACTTTCGTTTGAGAAACATTACGTAGTTTAGAAGTGAAACCAATAGACTATTTTTGAAGCAGACAACTCTTAAAAAAAAGAGATTATGACATAAACAATTTTAACGAGATCTGAATTTTTGTGTATCAAGTTTTTGTCTATCTCTTACGGTTTACAATTATGTAAAATATAGAAAAATTGGTCTAGGGCAAAGAGATCTTCAGAGGCTATTCTCAGAAAATCCAAGATATGCAGTTTATTCCTGATGTAATGTACGGTATTTTGCCCAGAATCGTTAGAGCAAGTTTGAAAAGAGCAAAAATTTCAATTTTGTTTAACATACAAAGAAAGGGGTAAGGGATTTTCTTGAAAATATGCGTATCGCATCCTTGGGAGATACTAAACATAAATACCAAGTTTGGTATTTAACGCTCTTTTCTTATTTGAGCTATGCTATCCCAGACACAGTCAGATACACACATATAAACACACCTGGAACTCTTTCTAAAAGTGCTATTTTTGGATTCAGGGGCATCCCAACTCATATATTTCCGGTGAAATCTCTGTATCGAATTTTGAGTGCAGTACAATACCCACTCTATCTACTATATAGAGAATATATATATTAAAGCACACAATTTATTATAATTTATTAAAATGAGGTCCTTTTTTGTATAGAATATGTTTGTCTAATATCTATCAGTTATACAAGATTACACAAAATACTTTTCTAATGAAGAGGACTTCAGAGGCAATTCTCAGAAAATTCAATACATAAATTTTATGCGTGATGTAAATATCTTTAATATATTATGGTTTTTTAATAAAAATCTTTACAGCCATTTTTAAGAAAGCTGAAAAATTCTAAAAGTCTTCCTTGTAAAAGGTAGCTTTGGATTTGGGGTGCATTGTTGAAAATCTTCCTATCGCATCTTTAAAAGTTGCTGAACTTAAATACCAAGTTTGGTATTCAACCAACTCTTTCAAGCTTTGCTATTCAAACACACATAAGGCCCTTTATTTAAAAATCGGTGTGGGTGGCTCAGTTGATTAAGTGCTGGCTTTCTGATCCCAAGTTCACGGGTTCAAACCCGGCCTAGACCGATGTTAGTAGTTTTATTGGCATGTTAAAGAAATTCCTCCGGGACCAAATCCGGCACAGCGTCGTTAACACACAAATAAGTTTTATTTGTTTATTGTATCTAAAAATTCTTTTCGTTTTATTCAGGGAATCTTAAAAGATGTTTCTCGGTATCGAATTTTTGGGTGGAATACAATACTTCCCCAACTTAACTATACATAGGAGAGTATGTAAAAATTATTTTTTCTGCGTTTCGTTAACATCTAAGCATGTTTTTATGGGTGAAATCTGTACATAACCTTTTTGAGAACACAGTGTTTCCTCTAAGTACCCAAGATGTGCGGTACAGAACGAAAAATAGTTCTAATAAATAGGTCGCAATATTTCTAGATGTACATTTTGAGAATAAGGGAAAATCTCCGGATAAAAAACCTTATCCGGATAACTCGTCCTAACTGAGATTCGAACTCAAGATTTCTTATTTGTGGGGTACAGAGGTGGACAATGGAAGTTTATGAGCAGTATATTGCATTCAGTTCATATATATTTGACTACCGCTATTCTCTTCGTATTTGTAACGATATGTGCAACGGTTTAACTCGATTAAAATGAAGCAGAAAATAAAATTATCCATGAATAGTGTTTTTAGCATTAATACATGATAATAGACCAGAAAAAGACATGTGTATGTAACGCATCATATTTGTTTTTCTCTCCGTTGCAATTAAGACGTGTAAAAGAAGCTAGAATGCTGCTTTTGCACAGATTGTAAACGGCACAGCAAAACTAATCTGCTGCCGGTTCTCGTAGAGGATTGCAATCTACCGGCCAAAGGTGGTACTTCAGCACAGATCGATAAAGCCAAGTGTTGTGCTGCCTTGGTCATAGATGGCAGACGCAGCGCTGCCTGGCTTGTGACCGAAATGTTCTCAAAACTAACCGCATTTAAATTTATCGTTACTGTGTTGTTTCCTACATCAAACAACAGTTTGCTTTTAATGGGCAACTAACCATTCGAGCATTGACCCTAATGTACTCTTTTGCGTCCCATTCTAAATATTGAAAATTCGTGCGTATTTGTCCCGTTGAAAGCTGCAACCAAAATAATCACGTATAAAGAGATCAGACTAAATATGCACAGGTGACAATCAACGCAAATTGCCATGTTCCACTTGCGGAGAGTGATTATAGACTTTGCATACTATTAGTCTCTTGGAGGGATTGCAGCAATATCCATACTCCAGTGTTTCGATAAGCTAACTAAATACATTTTCAGGCTATGCTTCAAAAGCTGGTTTCCAAAACTTGATTTACCTTGATTTTGCGATCTGGAATGTTTAAAGCTGTAGATATATTATAGTTTGTAATATTTTTGCTTCGAAAGAAACTGTATTTACAATTCCTTAAATTCCTTACAATAAAAAGTAACAAAAACCTGGTTATTGTCTGCCTCTGTAGTGTGGTGATAGCATTCTGCCTCATATTCAAGAGGTTCTGAGTTCGATTATTAGTTAGAATGAGTTAACCGTAATTTTTTTTTTTTTCTCGGGTGTTCCCTTATCCTGAGAAGACGAATATGGAAAATCTAAAATCTCCATGGACGCCGGAGCATAATTTCAGTGATTCCATTCATGGTCCGATTTGGCTTACTAGGTTATAGGACGCTAAATTATGAAAATAAATAAATAAAAATAAATAAAAAAATGGATGTGTCCATTCAAATGACTTTCTCTAATCTCTGTACCAAATTATTACTATTATTATTATTATTATTATTATTATTATTATTATTATTATTATTATTATTATTATTATTATTATTATTATTTTTATTATTACTACTTTTTATTTTTTATTTTATTTCATTTATATAGCCCCTTTAACACTCAAGGTCATATTATGGGCTTTGCATAAAAAACAAATCGTTGTCTGTAGGTTCTTTACGTTGCGTTTAAACCGCTTTTTATTTTCCTCAAACACACGCACATTCACTGTCACATACATACTTCCAGACTTTGTGAGGGATAGGATAATTTTGGTTAAAAAAATGTCCCGCCAGAGCCGGGAATCAAACCCGGGACCTCCGGGTGAGAAGTCAGCTCGCTAACCACTGATGCAGCCTGAACAAATTATTGTTGTAAAGCTTATTCATCTATCTAGTTAATGCTAATCGAGTTAAGCAGTAGAAGTGGTCTTATTTCTTGATTCTTATAAGTGGAAGGGAAATAAGAGAATATACTAGCTAAAGCGACATTCATATGTTTTAAAAGAAGGTAATTAAAATCCATTTCTTTACATGATCAGAAGTTGACAATTTCCCTTATGAGGAAAGTTTTAAGTATTTTAAAACTAAAGCCAATAACAAGGAATAACTCAGCTTCACACACAAAAAAAAAAAAAAAAAAAAAAAAATGTATATGACATAAATTGTGTGTTTTAATGAGATTTACATTTTTATCTAGTAAGCTTTTGTCTACCTCTTACGGTTTACCAGTTATGCAAAATTAGGCAAAATCCATCCAAAATGAAGAGCTCTTTAGAGGCTATTCCACCCCCAAAAAATCAAGATATACCTATTATTTGTCATGTAAATATCTTTAATAATAATTATGTACGGTACTTTAATCAAAATCGAGAAAATCAATGTATTCGAAAATTTTTCCATGTAAATGGTAGTTTGGGATGGGGAGATTTTGCTCAAAATCATGTCGCATCTCTAGAAGGTACTAAATTTAAATACCAAGATTGGTATTTTATCGACTTTTCACTTTTGAGTTGTCATGTTTACAGACACATTGATGAGGGACACACTCAGATCCTTTTTCTAAAATGCCATTTTTGGACACTGGAAACCCTATAACGTGTATTTCCGTTGAAATCTCGGTATCGAATTTTTAGTCGTGGTGCAATACCTTGTCTACATGCGTACATGTACTGTGTAGGGAAAGTAAAAATAAAGAAATAATTTAAAAAAAAAATGATTGAATTTGTTGTGTTTATTTACATAGATGCCCATGTTGTGTAAAACAGTAAACAGGAGACCGAGTTTAAAAGCCCATCTCTGTAGTGTCAAAATGTCCCGGGTTCAAATCTCGGCTAGATTGAGTTATCCGGATAAGGTATTTTTCGGGGTTTTCCCTTTTCCTGAGAAGACAAACGCTGAAAGTCTAATCTCTATGGACCCCGAGCTCATATTAACATCATTTCACCGATTTCATTCATTGTCCAATATGACCTACCAGGTTAAAGGACGTAAAAGAAGAAGAAGAAGAAGAAAGGGTGATGGGTTCCACTCACATGGCTTCTTTCTCTAGCTGTTCCACATAAAACTATTTTTACTTTTATCTACATAATACTTATGAAACATTATCAGAAATGGAAGTTCCTCATAGTTTGAAGGGGAATACAGCAATACACTATGCTAAAGCGACAATCAAATTTTTTAAAAGCTTCTCTATGTGATTGCCTTTGAAATGCCGTTCTCTTGCCTTGTCCAGGAGTAGAACTAAAGAAAGATGAAACGGATAAGACTTTCCGTTTAAGAAAAGCTTAAGAATTATACAATTGAAACCAATAACAAGAAATATCTCGGAAATGGTCAACTCTATGAAAAAATGTATGTGACATAAATTGTGTGCAAGAGCCATCCGGAATGAAGAGGTCTTAAGAAGCTATTCCCAGGAAATTCAAGACATACTTCTCGTTTGACATGAAAACATCTTAAACATACCATATGTTTAAAATGTTAGCTATTCTTTAGAAAATAAAAGTTTTCGTAAAATGTACCATGTTAGGGGTAGTTGAGGGTGGGGCATTTTCTTGAAAATCTTCGTATCGCATCCTTGTAAGATAATGAACTTAAATAGCAAGTTTGGAATTTAATAGAGTTTTCGTTTTTGGACAATGCTGCTCACGTACATGGACGTGTTTCTAAAATTTTGATGCGTTCCATTCATATGATTTACTCTAGCTGATCCGCAAACAAAATAGTTTTGCAAAACATTATTTTATTTATATAAATCATGATGATCGAGATAAACATTAATATAATCTTTATGCTTGCTAGAGATACGAAAAGAAAGAGGTCTTCCCGTTTGAGAAAGTTTAAGTACCTTAAAACTGAAACCAATAACACGGAATTTATCAACAACGTTTAACTCTACAAAAAAAAAAAAAAAAAAAAAAAAAAAATCTTCGTGTCTCAGCCTTGGAAGATACTGCTTAAATACCAAATTTGGTACTTAACGGTCTTTTCATTTTTGAGCTATGCGTTTCTAAAATTTTGGGAGGATTCAGAGGGTGTCAAAAACATGTATTTCTCGTGAAATCTCAGTATCAATTTTGGGTGGAATATAATACCTTGGGTATCCACTAATGTACAGTGTACGTTCGGGCTAGAGGAAGTAAAGTATTTTTTTTTTTTTTTGGGAGTACATATTTTTGATGAAGTCTCGGTGTCATTCTTAGGCGGAATACAATACCTTCTCTATCTACGTGGTAGAGAAACTGAACATTGTGTTAACAATTTGACCATCCAGTGGAGATGGGTTTGTATTGTGCCTATAACCGTTTTTCTGGATGTCAAAGCATTGTAATAATTCTCATGCAAGAAAGAGTTGCTTAATTTTCTTTGTATTTATGTTGTAAGCAAGCTCGTTAGCAGCGCATGATAAATAATTGCACACGGTGCGAAAACTGCTAACATTAGAAATCGCTGAATCAATGTTTTATGTTAACTCAAGATTCTTCTCGAATTGGTGTAGGCTGGTCTCGTAGCTTAGTCGTGAGTCCCGGGTTCAATTCCTGGTTGAGGGGTGGGGATTATCCTCTAGCTGAGATTATTCCCTCTCCTGTGTGTGTATATGTATGTGTCTGTCTGTATATAAAGAAAAATACAAACCTAATTTCAACAGCACACAAGTTAATACCATTGACAATAGGCAATATCTCCAAAAAGAAATGCAGCCGATTTAATCGTGCAGATTTATAAAAAAAGTCTGATGCAGTTCATTCACAAGACTTTCTCTACCTGTTCGCCAAACAAACTATTCTTACAAAATATTAGTTTTTAGCTATATGACGCTAATCGAGATAAACATTAGCAGAAATGTTCTTATTACTTGCTTCCTTGCAAGTAGAACAGAAATACGGGAATACACTAGGCTAAACTGATAGTCAAATTCTATGTGATTGAAACCCGATTCTCTTTGCATGGCAAGAAGAGCAATGATCCCCGTGTGAGAAAAGTTTAAAGCATTTTAAAATTGAAGCAAATAATAAGGAATATCTCGGAAACAATTAACCCTATATAAAAAAGGAAGTATATGACATAAATTGTATATTTGAACGAGATCTATAATTTTTGTGTGTTACAATTTTGTCTATGTCTTAAGATTTACCAGTTATTCAAAAGTCATCCAAAATGAAGAGAAAATGCAAAATATACATTTTATTTGCCGCGTAAGTATCTTTAATATACGGAATCCTTAGAGCTATTTTTGAGAAATTAAATCTTTTCGAAAATGTTTGCCATGTAAAGGTTAGTTTGGTGGATTTTCTTGAAAAATATTTGTGTTGCAGCCTTGGAAAACTGAGAGCATTAAAATATCAAGTTTGGTATTCAACCGACTTTTCATTTTTGAGTTCACACACACATACACACCTAGTAGTTTTCTGGAATCTTTTTTGGGGGGATACAGGATCCATAAAACGTGTATTTCTAATGAGGGAATGCAATATATTCTCTACCTACATACTTTGTACGAAGTAGAGAAAGTAAAAATTGTGTCCCAGAATGTGGAATTTTATTTTACTGTGTAACTCGAGGATTTCTGCATTATTTGAAAATGATCTAGCTTTTATTTTATTAAGTATGGCACCAAAATGAAGTTACCTATAACGTTTGAACATTTAAGCTGCTCTAATTATTTAAACATTTGCTGGATAATTGGTGCTCAGGATTTTTCCACCAACAAAAGGTGCTACATTTCCGCAACTTGGGAAACTGTTGGGGATGATTTTTTTAATATGAGGGCATTTTTCATCTATTAACGTGAAATTATAACTAAACAAATACACACACACACACACACACACACACACACACACACACACACACACTACTGGTTACGGATGATAATCAACTGATAAAATAATAAACAATATATGAACGAACAAACCTAACAATTTCTGCGCTTCCATGGGGAATTGAAATCGATTGAGTTCAATTCCATCTTAATATGATCGCATTTCACATGCTAAATTCAATGCGAATTGAGATCGTTTTGAATAAGTAATTTTATTTCTCTATTCATGTTGGTCAACTTTTAATTGCGTTGGCGAACCTGTTAAACATATATTTGTTTTCCGTGTATTATTTACAGGTTTTGAAGTTAAATAATTATTTTTGAGAACACATTGCAAGCTATAAACAACAAAAAAACAAAACATAAATTTGGTTCTCTTATAATCTACCAAAGAGCAATTTAAAAAAATACATATTAACAAATGACTACCGCGTGGAACGAGTAGGTATAGCAGAAGAAGAGTTTCTTTACCGCATTCAAAACGATTTGAAATCGGAAGTGCAACATACTTTGATCCGATCTCATTCCGATCCCACTTTTTAATAGGATCGGATCTAAAATTCAATACGATTTGAATCCGCGTTTCCATGCAGTATTCAATACAATAATGTACTCAAATCTATTTCAATTCCCCATGGAGGTTTGGAATTGATGAGGTAAATTATTTGTTTCGGAAGAAAATAGAATTGTTTAAAGGACGTGCTAAATCCAAACAATATTTAGGAATACAAAAATCATTAGTTCTGAGCGGATAACACGATACAGAAACATGGATATGAAATTTAAACTGGAAGGACTCAAAAGATCTCTGTGATAATCAGATTAATTAGATGAGAATTTAAAACAATATTTTATCAAAAGCGTTGTTTCCGGGAAGGAAGAGGGTAAGAAAAACCGTGGAGCATGAAGGGATGTAATAATTAAAACATGAAACAAAATTGGTAAAAGTTTGACAGCAGTACATATATTGGGAATGGAGACGAAAGTTTGGAAAAAGGAATATGATTAAGCAATAATAATATAATAATAACAATAATAATAATAATAATAATAATAATAATAATAATAATAATAATAATCATAATATCATTATAATAATGTTATTATATATTATTATAATATTATTATATATTATTATGGTCGTCTCCTTAGCGCGGTGGTAGCGCAGCTGCCTACCAAGCGGGAGACCTGGGTTCGATTCCCAGTACCGGCGTGGGGATCTTTCCCCCGCTGGGAGACCTGGACCGGGGTGGACTCAGCCTCGTGAGGTCCCTGGGGGGCCAATTGAGGAGCTACTTGATGGAGAAGTAGCGGCTCCAGGTCGTGAGGACCGCATTAACCGGCCGGGAGGGGCTCGAGGCGCTGACCACGTCTCACCCTCCAATACTGCACCCCATCCATGACGTCTGTAGTGGACCGAAATGGGGGACGCAGCGGCCGGGCGGTAGGCCCAGGTTCCCCGTGAGCCGTCGTGCCATGGAGTTATGTTGTTATATATTATTATTGTTATTATAAAGAAGGAACAACACAATATTCATACCAAGATTTTTCTTAACATCGAAACATTTTATTAATAGTATGTTTCATTTGCATATCTTTTTATGGGCCATAACCATTTCCTTTTGACTTGACTTTCGTCAAGTAATCACTTGCCTTCTTACTATCTTTACTAAATAGTTTAATTAAGGCTATCTTTATGTCTAATTTTAATCATTTTCCATTAATACCCTCCTCCTCCTTCTCCTCCTCCCCTCCTCCTTCTCCTCTTCCTCCTCCTCCCCCTTCCTCTCCTCCTTCTCCTCCTCCCCTCCTCCTTCTCCTCCTCCCCCTCCTCCTTCTCCTCTTCCTCCTCCCCATCCTCCTTCTCCTCCTCCCCCTTCTCCTCTTCCTCCCTCTCCGCCTCCTCCCCCTCCTTCTCCTCCTCCTCCTAAACTCCGTCCCGTCACATTAAAAAACTATATGCTCTAAATTTTCCTTTCCTCCACAAATTGAACAATGATTCTGTTGGATACCTTTTCTCATCCATTTCAATCTGCACACCCCGCTCTTACCCAAGTAACACTCTCCCTTTGGTCCTTATTTAATTTATCCAAATGTACTTCCCCTGCCCATGTATTATTATTATTATTTCCAAAGCTTCTTGCAATCGAAAACTTCGGCCCGAAGGGACACATAAATCTAAAAAAACAAAAAAGCATTTGAAATAACAATATTATATGGTATTAATGGTTTGTCGTACTCTCATCTATTGTGAGGTTAATCTATTGTGGATGTACAAGACTTTGATGGATAGTGAATTCGGACCATTGAATTGTTTGGTGTGATCTGGAGAAGTTCATCTCGATTACGTACAGTCCGGTGCACGGAAGTGTGCCATTGTTGTTAGTCTTTTGGTATATTCCTTTATTTAATGTTGGCGGAATCTTTTCACCATTTGTACACCTGTTAGGTTTGCCAGTATCTTATTGGTTTGTATTCAAGTCTGACACACAGTTAATGACCGATGAATAAATGGTGTGGGTGAGTAGTGCAAAAGGAAGGGTAAGTATACAATTTAAAGCCGAGGAACGATTGTCAACACACCTCTTGACAGAATAGATGATGGTTTAATGAACAGCGGGGGGGGGCGGTCATTGATTAATTACTATGATCGCCTTTGTGTTTCCCCCTTATGTTCTTTTACTTAACGGAAACATGCTTTAGGAATGCTTTTGTATCTCAGTATATTTTGTGTATTTTGAACCTTAATTTACAGCGACTTATTTTGTAATGAAGTGGCACGATTCTAAATAAATATGACTCATGTGGAATTTTAAGTTAATATACATACAACAAAAAGTTAAATTTGCTTCGTCCCTCATCTCCTTCCACCGAAAGTACGCACAATTGGAATTTTTTATTATTTGGAAGGATTGGCGATCCGGAATCTTTCTTCAACAATCGGTGATAGTATAATCAAATTATGATAAGACACTTTTGAGTTATATGTTTCAATGCATCTGAAACTTTCTGAACTTCTGGTTCACCTCTGAAATCGGGAACAAAGAGCAAGCGCATTTTACCAGTCACGCTGACAGGGATTTGAACCGGGGGCGTGGCAAGAGTGGTGCTATTCACTTACCAACCTAAACAGCTGTTCCTCATGTTAGCACTTTCCGTGCACCGGACTGACGATCATCTTTGGTATTCCTTAGTCTTTGTACAGGACGTACCTACATGACTAATCCTTTTGTTATGTTAACAAGAATAGTTAATGGGTTTGATTAATGAGATGTAAAGAAGATGTTTGTAAGTCATTGCAAGAGTACATTTTGCTTCAATGGCGTGTTAAATGCAATTGTTAGCTGTGTCTAATTCTTAAAAGAGATTCGTAATGAGTAAATTCCAAGTTGGATTGCCATCCAGAATGAGGCCGAGGTAACGAACTACTCAAATAAGGAAAAAGAAATATTAAGAATTTTGGGGTACTGCGTTATATTACTTTCTCTGCACGTGCAATGTATTTGGAGTATAGAAAAGGCATTCGATGTTGAGGTTTCGCTGGAAATATGTTTTGATTCCAAACAATTAGAGAAAGGTCAGTGTGTATATGTTTTTGTCTATCTGTGAACAGCATAGCTAAAAAACTAAAACACCATTAAATATCACACTTAGTATTTAAGTTCATTGTTTTCCAACGATGCGACACAAATATTTTCAAGAAACCCCCCCCCAAACTACATTTCAGATGAAAAAAATCGAATTTTTGTTTTTCTAAAAAATGACTCTAAGCATTTTGATTAACATACCGTATACTAAATATATATACATCACTAATAAAATATATATCTTAACTTTTTTGGAAATAGCTTCTGAAGACCTCTTCATGCTGGATGAATTTTGATGAATGTGCATAACTAGTAAACCGTAAGAAATAGAGAACAACTTACGACACAAAGGTGTTGATTTCGTTAAAACACATAATTTATGCCATATATTACTTTTTGTTGCAGAGTTGACCGTTTCCGAGCTAAAATTGTTTATTATCGGTTTGAATTTTAAACTAGGTAACTCTTCTCAAAGGGGGGTCACCTTTCGTTTCATCTCTCTTTTGTTTTACTAGCATTGCAAAGCTAACTGCGCTTCACATATCGATATATCGACCTGCTTTTATAAGATTTGACTGTCACTTTAGCCTAGTGTATTATTTCGTTTCTACTTATAAGGAACTGAGTAATAAAAAAATTACTGTTAATTTTTAATTTGATTAGTGTGATGTAGATAAACGAATAATCGTTTCTACAGAAATCACGTTTGAAGGTCTCCTGTATAAAAAACTAAAACACGATAATTCAAAATCGAAAATTCAATAAAACACCAAACTTGGAATTTAGGTTTAGTATCTTTCAAGGATGCGACACGAAACTTTTGAGAAAAATCCATTGGCCCCAAACTACCCTTTACATAGAAAAGTATTCGAAAATTTTAATTTTCTCAAAAATGGTTCTAAATATTTTTATTAAAATACCGTATATTGCAGATATTTACATGACAAATAAAATGTATATTTTGAATTTTATGAGAAGAGCCTCTTCATTCTGATGAATATTTTTTTTAAACTTATACCTATAAGGGGTAAACCGTAAGAGATAGACACATATTTACTAAAGAAAAGATGTAGATCTGGTTAAAATACATATTTTTTCGTGGAGTTTAACTATTTCTTGTTATTAGTTTCAGTTTTAAAATACATAAACTTTCATTATATTTACTCATACGCCAAAGCAATGAAATGGATTTCAACCACATGTTAACCGCTTCTAAAAGATTTAACTGTCGGTTTAGCCTAGTTTATTCCCTTATTGTCCTTTTACTTACAAGGAAGCAAATAAGACAATTTCTGATGTTATCTCGATTAGTATGAAATAGATAGAAGCATACGTTTTTTAACAATAATTTGTTACAGATAGGTAGAGAAAGGAATGGAAAACATCAGATTTTTACTTTCTCTACACGTATTATGTACATAGTGTATAGAGAAGGTATTGTATTTTACCCAAAATTCGATACCGAGATTTCACCGGAAATACACGTTTTAGGGTTTCCTGTATCCAAAAAAGTATTTTCAGAAAAATGTCTGTGTGTGCATATGTGAGGTGTCCGTGTCCGTGAACACGATAACTCAAAAACGAAAAGTCGGTAAAATGCCAAACTTGGTTTTAAGTTTAGTATATTCCAGGGATGCGACACGAAGATCTTGAGAAAAATCCCATCACACCAAACTACCCTTTACGTGGACAAAATTTGGAAAATTTTGATTTTCTCCAAAATGACTATAATGATTTTGATTAAAATATAGTTTAAAAACATTTACTTGACAAATAAAATGCATATCTTGAATTTTCTGGGAATAGCCTCTGAAGACTACTTTGTTCTGGATGAATTTTACTGAATTTTGCATAACTGCTAAAGCATAAGAGATGGACAAAAACTTACCACACAAAAAACACAGAGCACGTTAAAACACACAATTTATGTTATATACATTTTTTTTTCGTGAGGTTCATCGTTTTATAGATATTTCTTGTTTATGGTTCCAGCTTTAAAAAACTTATACTTTTCTCATACAGGAATTTGTCAACTCCTGTCCATACAAACAAAGGAACTTAAGTCACACAGCAACCAATTTTTGACTATCACTTTAACTTTTAAGGTACTACCTTATTTCGGTTCAATTTACAAAGAAGCAAGTAATAAGACTATTTCTGCTATTTTTAACTCGATTAGCATTAAGTAAATAAAAACATTACTTTTTAAAAATAATTTGTTACAGAGATGTAGGGAAAGTCATGTGAATGGAACACATCAGATTTTTCCAATAGTTTTCTTACTTTCTACCGTATTCCGGCCCAGCTGGCTATTGGTCGCAGGGTGAAGTGTGCCCTTCAGCTTCAATGTGAGCATTGCGTATTGTTGTGATTACATTGTTTCAATTTTAATAGATATGACAGGTCGTAAACATTACTATGACCTATTTATAATTTACGCATATTTATATTAGCGTTTTGTTATTATATAGGATAATCCCAGAAACAGTAAATTTGTAATCCCTTGCAAAAATATCCTCCAATAATATTACATTGAGATTTCATTGGACATATTGCAAAAAGTATGTTATCTTTTAACAAAATGTACAAAACTATCATTTTCCATGAAAATGTTAAAAGAAAATAACTTCTTATTGAACACCCTTTTTGATCAATCGATGTAGATTGTACACTGAAGCTACAGCATTTAGTGAAGTTGTAAATTGTGTTACAATTTTAGTACACCAAACATCTAACAAAGGTATCCCAGGCTAATCTCGAATTTTAAAAACTACCCTTGCTCTTATTTTCAAACTCTCACTTACGAAAGGTTTTTGTGCAATGCTTTGTAAGACCTGATTTATTATGACTATAAGAATACTGCTTCTTCTGTTCTTGATGTCGGAATGCAACTTAATTACACTAATCGCTAATGTTTGTCAGATAACATAAATCGATTTTCTTCTCGCGCAATCAAACTATCAATGATTGTACAATTTTTCATTTTTGCCTACCACCGTTGGTTATAGTATAGGATTACCATTTCTGACACACAGTTGCAGATTAATTACTTTCTCATTTTTCAACCTGCAGTAATCTCGAAAATAGACAATTCTAAGCACAATTATCTATTTTCATAGTAGTTGCTTTTCATAACAACTCACATTAAGATAACTTGTACCAGGAACATGTTTTCGGAGTAACTTTACTTCATCTTCAGCTATTTCTGAAGTTTGTATGCCCTCTAATTCTATGACTGAAAAAATTAATAGTAAAAGAAGTTTCTTTGTAAAATAATTATATCAGTTATTAAAATTGTTTACTCACATTAAGTGTAGCCGACAATTGTTGAAGATGGAGTTAAGTTTCTCTGAAAATATGCTCCTGACAAAAGCCTCTTAACGTGAGAAATGATTGTTTTTTTTAAGAAAATTGTTAGGTAGGCACACGATGGAGATAGACAACTCGCGCACTGCGACTATCAAAGGTCTGTTGTGGATATGCCCTCCTAGTAGAAGTGGATGAAATGAAGGAACCACAAAAGGCTACAGGCCGCTGACTGACAGCCCACAGGTATGCGCAGAAGTCCTAAAAATTAGTGCCTCGAAGACCCGACACATTACTGTACGTGCCTACAGAGTCAATGAACGGCCCTTGTAACCAGACAGCCTGCGATGTCCAAGAGAAATATTCTTTCCTTGGAGCTAGCATACGCGTCATTTATTCAGTTGATCTCATGCCAGGAAACCTGAAGGCACACCTGAAACTTGATAAGTAAGCAAAATGAAAGAAAACTTGGGCGAGAAACCTTCTCGAGATTCCTCTATCCAAACCCGAATGCCAGACTAACACGTTTCCGCGGATCCAAATCCCTCTGTTGCAATGACTGCTATTCTTTCTCCTTTTCTTCTCGTTTGTAGAACTTACATTCCCCAGGACTAAAGTCAGCGTCTGAGTCATATAATTGTTGAGGAACAGAGGCTCTGAATCAGAGAGAAGCCGTGATGAATGATCAGCCCAATGCTTGGTATGAAAGCGAGGAAATGGGTGTTATTAAATGACGACGAAACGAATAGGAAAGTTGATTATAGAGCAATTAGTGAAATGAATTGCGGAAAAAACCCAGATGCCGCTTTGTCCACCACAAATCCAACATGTACCCAGAGCGCCTAGGAGAGCAGTTTAACCTTTCGGCCACGACGCCGCCGATTGCGACTATTAAACTAAGATAAACATTAGACTGTCATAAAAGAAGGTATGTTCTTAATAACTATTGTAATTCAACGAAGCTAGATTCTTAATGTCAGACCTTTGGAACACTTTCAATTCATTTTCATTTAATGAAACGTTTAACGTTTACGAAATGCTTATTATGTGTGATATAATACTGTCTGAATCGACTTTTTTCTCTTTCTTTGTTTCACAACCCAAGCCAGGGAGTGTGATCCCCTAGAAAGTGAGGTCGTGTGACACAGTATGTGACGCAGGATAACATTTTGTAATAGAACCCACTTACCCCACCATATTCGCACATGCAGTAATGGCTACATCAAGTTGGAACGTTACCACAGGAATCTTGTGGTTCTATGGAGATGAAACACTGTCCTCCGGCTTCCCCCTCTCGGAATCCGATAAGTTCGATCAAATGATACGATGCTGGGAACGGCTAGGAAGAGTAAGTGCCTTACTCTCTGCCGAATAGAAATAGGTAACTTACTTCTATAGTCATAAAATTAAAAATCGGATGTGTTCCATTCATAAGAGCTCTCTAGTCAATTAGCAAATTGTTAAAAAGTTTATCCTTCTCTCTACTTCATGCTTATCGAGATAAACATTAGTAGAAATGGTTTTATTACTTGCAAATTTGTAAATAGAAGGGAAATAAGGGAAAAGCGATAGTAAAGTCTTTTAAAGCTTGGTTGTAATGTGATTGAAATATGTTTCTTTACATGGCTAGAAGTTCACAACTTCCCGAATGAAAGGAATAAGTATTTTAAAATTGAAATCAACAACAAGGAATATTTCGGAAATGGTCAACTCCACGAAAAAATTATGGCATAAATTATGTATTTTAACATGATCCACGTTTTTGTGTAGTAAGTCTGTCTGTCTGTCTGTCTCTCGTGTTAACCAGTTATGCAAAAGTCATCCAGAATGACGAGGTCTTCAGATGATATTCCCAGAAATTTCCAGATATACATTTTATTTGTTAGGTAAATTTTAATCATATTCGTTAGAGCCATTTTTCGGAAAATCAAAATTTTTTCAATGTAAGGGTAGTTTGAGTTAGGAATATTTTTCTCAAAATCTTCGAGTCATATCCTTGAAAGGTTCTCAACTTAAATTTCAAGTTTGGTATTGTATCGACTTTTCGTTTTTGAGTTATTGTGTACACACACACACTCCACACCATAAACCTTTTAGTAAAATCTAATGTGTACCATTGACATGACTATTTCTAGTTATTCTGCAATATATATTACTCTTATAAAAACTAATTCTTCTCCCTACTTGGTGCTGATCAAGAGAAATGGAAGATAGCAGAAATGGACGTATTGATTGCTTCCTTGTAAGTAGAAGTGACATAAGGGAATAAACTGGGCTAAAGCGATAGTCAAATCTTAAGCTGTTGCTATGTGGTTGAAAGTCGTTTCTTTGCATGACCTGGAGTTAGCAAATTCCCGTAGGAGAAAAGTTGAGATATTTTAAACCTGAAACCAATAACGGTGTTCAACTCCAAAAAAAAAAAAAAAAAAATGTTTATGGTATAAACTGTACGTTTTAATGAGATCTACAGTTTTTGGGCAGTAAGTTTTTGTCTATCTCTTACGATTTATCAGCTATGCAAAAGTCATCCAGAATGAGGAAGTCTTCAGAATCTATTCCCAGAAAATTGAAGATGTGCATTTTGTTTGTCATGTAAATATCTTTAATATCGGTATTTTAATAAAAAAATTAAGGCCATTTTTAATAAAATAAAAATTTAAATTTTTTTTTCCATGTAAAGGATAGTTTAGGATGTGGGAATTTTCCTCAAAAATCTTCGCGTCTCATCCTTGGATGGTACTAAGCTTAAATATCAAGTTTGTAATTTTACGACTTTTCGTTTTTAAGTTGTGTATTCATAGACATACGGACACATGCATTTGGACTTTTCTAAAAATACTTTTTATAGGGTCTTTCCAATGGAATTTTGGTATCTAATTTTTGGGTGGAGTGCAATACCTTCTGTATGTGCCATGTACCATGTTGAGAAAGTAAAATGGACTGCTACATGGATAAAAGTCATTTTGTTGTATTCTGGTGATAGGATTATTTATTGAAACTGAGAAGGATATCATTTGGTAGGTATATAATCAATAGTGTAAAAATAAAACTTATTAGTTGCAAAAATTGTACCGGAAAAATTTACAAATGCAAAGTACTTCAATTGGGCATTCTTGGATAGCCTATGGTTTAAGAGTACGCAGCTAGAATGTACCGGAAGTCGCATTTTGCAATGTTGCCTTACATAAGTAAATATTCCTCTCCACATGCAGTTTTTATGGACGGAATACTCATAGTACTGAAATAAACTTAACTGTCAGAGAAATATAAAAAAAAAATCTGATGTGTTCCATTCACATGACTTTCTCTACAATTCTGCTACAAATTATTGTTAAAAAGCTTATGCTTCTATTTACTTCATGCTAATTGAGAAACATTAGCAGAAATAGTCTTATTACTTGCTTCCTTGTAAGTAGAAGCGAAATAAGGGAGTACCATAGGTTAAAGTGATATTCAAAAGCTGGTTGCTATGTGATTGAAGTTCCTTTGTATGGACAGGAGTTGACAAATTCCTGTATGAGAAAAGTATAAGCTGTTAAAGCTGAAACCAATAACAAGGAATATCTAAAAAAACGATCCATTCCACAAAAAACCCCTATATGACATAAATTATGTGTTTTATCATGAACTTCATTTTTTGTGCAGTAAGTTTTTGTCTTTCTTTTACGGCTTACCAGTTATCCATTCAGTATAAAGAGTTCTTTAGAAGCTATTCTCAGATAATTAAAGATATACATTTTATTTGTCATGTAAATATTTTAATATACGGGATTTTAATCAAAATCGTTAAGAGCCATTTTTGAGAAAATCAAAAGTTTAGAAAATGTTTCCATGTAAAGGGTAGTTTGTGATGGTGGGGGGATTTTCTTGAAAAATCTTCGTGTCGCATCCTTGGAAGATACCAAAATTAAGTACCAAGTTTAGTATATAACAGTCTTTTCGTTTTTGAGCTATGCTGTCCACAGACGCACACACACACGGTCCTTTTTCCAGAAATGCTTTTTTTGGCTTCAGGAGGATCCAAAAATATATTTTCGGTGAAATCTTGGTATCGAATTTTTGGGTGCATTACAATACCTTATCTATACACTATGTACATAGTACGTGTAGAGAAAGTAAAATAATGTAACTTAGGAGCAATCATTGCAAATCAATCAAAATCTCTGTAATCACTGCAATGTTCCCGCCACATTGATTGCACTTGTCCAGTCTGCTTCTGGAGGATCCGATGTTTTTCTCTACGAACTGGACGAGCGATTTCAGTCAGCTCAATCGTTGCCGCTACTCAGTTCTTCTTCAAGGCATTTCCTTTATGGTCCTGCTTTTTGGATTTCTGTTCCAGTGCAAGAGTTTTCTTATACATCGATTGTTTTTTAATATTTGAAACTGTTTTTCTCTGGTGTTTTGTTCTTTATTGTGGTTCATAGTGCATGTATGAATGATCCTTGGGAACAGATTGGAAAGCCGTAGTTTGGTATTGAGGGAAGGTCTTGGAAGGTCCGGGCATCTGGTTTGATTTTGAGGAAGAGCAGACGTTTGACTTTCTTCACGTTCTTCCTGCTTTTAGTTGCATTTTTTGGGTGGGACGTTTCGTGACAGTAGCAAGGGCAACATCATCAGTTTGAAAACATCCTGGTAATATAACATGTACCTCAAGTTTCGAAAGCTTCAACAGTATGTTAAATGAAGCAACCTTATTGTAAGCATTCCCAAAGGGTTATCTAATCTGATGTTGTTTGATGATCCTTCTCAAATTGGCATATTCTTGAGAAAATACTATTTTAATGGTCCAAAAAACCTCTCAAGTGGTGATTACGCTTAGAGGGGACACGAAATGATAAAAGTGATAATTGAAATGAATTAAAATTAGTATGAATACCTATTTGGTTGTAAAAGCATTACGGCTCTAGCTTTAATGCTTCCTATTTAATTGCATATGTGTACATGCAATATTCGATCACAATCACTAGTCCTTTTTGAACAAATAAATAATTTCGAAAAATGTTCCATATAAAGAGTATTTTGGGGTAGGAAGATTTTCTTGAAAATGTTCGTTGTACTTATACTGGGGAAACATTTTATCGTGTTTCATAATTTTTAATGTTGGAAGGATGTAAGCAGCGTTATAAATAAAGTTCACTTGTGATTTGTAATTTTTCTCAAATACAATAAATATTAGACACATTTTTCAAATTACATGCATTGAGCAATATACAAATAAGTAATGTTGGTTTGTGGTTTCCTACCTAACAGTCTCCAGAGCATAGAACCAGGAAGTTATTACACCGACAGTGATTGCGCCTGAGGAGAAGAATGTTTTCATGTTTTTAACTTGTGCGTCACAAGCATCCAGAATTCCAGAAGCTGCGTTGTAATATTAGTATTAACTGATGCTCATAACGGAACCATCTGCTAATTATAAACTATTAAACGGTTACGGAAGGCGTTTGGGAAGATGAAGCGGCAAAAATGGTTTAGTAATTTAATGTAGAAGATATCAATGGTATTTTGTTAGGTTGAAATATCCTGGAAAGAAGCAAGTTGTTCATTTATTTATTTTGGCGCATCTAAGGTCATTTAGCCTTCCCTTTTGCTCAACTAAATAGCGAAGTCGTAAATACAGGGCTACTACAAAAGAAATAGACAACTTCCACTGCCTGTAAAACAAAAACTATTAGAGATAGCAACCTAATTACTTTGGAGGTATGTTGAGAAACTCTCAAAATTTCGTTTGTTACTATTGGTAACGCTGTAGTGTTTGTTTGTAGTTGCAGAAGCTGAAATGGCGGAAAATCCTGTGGAAAAGGCATATTGCGTGTTGGAATTTGCTAGATATATAAGTGGATGGCAGCTAAATGAATCGTTATCGCCAAATTTCTGCAGAGAGACTTATTTATTGTAATATGATATAATAAATATGATATCAATACCGAGCGAGGTGGTGTTCGGTAATCTATGCGACTCGCATTCGGGACGCTCAGTTCGATTCCAGCGACTCTTTTTTCCTGGGTCGGTAGGCCTATACTGGAGTGATTTCTTATCTACTTCGATTTCCTTTCCAGTATTTCTCCTTCATTCCATTTCCTTGTCAATTTTGATGTTATTGTCCATCAGCTCTTGACAGATATGCTGTGCCACGCGGTTCAGTAAGCAATTCCTACCTATGCATGCACTTTTTTGGGCACTGGCTCCATAGTCTTCCTTCAGATATTTCACGCAATTTCGGAAGCACATCAGAGCAACGCCATTGAGACATAAAGTACGCTTTATACTCAGCCACAGAGCCTTAAAGGTTAAGTAAGTTTCATTCTGTCTGTAGATCTCAGAGTTCACGTATGTATTCGTGAACTGTGATTCGTTTAATAATTCAATTAGTTCACGGTAAATTAAATACCTTTTTTTTTTTTTTTTTTTTTTGAACATACAGTTCCGGAGTCTTGTCGGGGGGACTCCTGCACTGTATTTCTTTTTTCTTCTTCCTCCTTTGTCACCTTCTTCCTATCATTTCCTTTTTTCTATTTGATTACCGTTTGCTTTCAATACACTACATATACACATTTACTAACACCCACAAACACCTATGCCCAAGGCAGGACTCGAACCGACGATCCCCTGCGCCACGAAGCACCAAAGTGAGACACTTTAGCGAGCGTGGCCATGGGGACCAGCAACCTATTGACCATAACGGTGGAGGGCCTCAAAGAAAGAAACTTTTTTTGGTTGACAGTACTCAGCAGAGAGGCAACCTCTCTCTTCTTCCCCCGGCTCTAGCTGCGCCGTAAAACCAGCGCCCACATAAAGGTGCGCGCATAGTACGGGGTGTGACATTAACACTAGCGATTTGTAATTGATTTTCCACACAAGCCCTATGCAGGGCAGGAGTTAGGTAGAGTCAGACTGAAAAATGCAATGCCATAGCATCTGAAACACTGACCACCCGCCCTCAAGCCGGTTGCTCAGACCACTGAGCTACCATAGCAACATGCCGACATGGCATTAAATTCCTCAACTCGCTTGTATGTTTCCCGGTAAACCACAATGTGATCTCAAATTATTTCCGAATGGCATACCTCAATGGCAACTTACAATGCTGCAAGTATTTTAAATTCCGGATTTCATAGTTTAACCTTTAGGTCAATTAGTGTTAATTGTTTTTTTTTTCTCACAAAAGTCGTGTTTCGGCAAAATTCCAAGTTAGCTCAGTGGTTAGAGCAATCGACTAGAGAAGTCCGTGGTTTAAATCCTAAATCTACCTAATTAAAAACTCAATATATAAAAATTATAATCTATTCCAATGAATAAACATTTTTCTATAAGTACGAATTATTGATACTATAGATAAACCCAAAGCCTCTTCACAAACCGTGAAGTTTACACAGTTTATTCTTCTATCTACTTTATGATAATCGAGATAAACACTAGCAGAAATTGTCTTTATTACTTGCTTCCTTGTAAATAAGGGAAATCACTAGGCTAAACCGATCAAATCTTTTAAAAACTGGTTGCCATGTGGTTAAAACCGTTTCTCTACATGGCCAAGAGTTTACAAATTTCAGTGTGTGAAACGTTTTAAGTATTTTAAATCTGAAACAAATAACAAGGCACATCTAAAAAATCTGATGTGTTCCATTCACATGACATTTCTGCAACAAATTATTGTTAAAAAGCTTATGTTTCTATTTACTTCATGCTAATCGAGAAAAAATTAGCAGAAATAGTCTTATTATTTGATTCCTGGTAAGTAGAAGCGAAATAAGGGAGTATCATACATAGGTTAAAGTGATAGTAAACAGATGGTTGCTATGTGACTTAAGTTCCTTTGTTTGTATAAACAGGAGTTGACAAATTCCTGTATGAGAAAAGTATAAGCTTTTCAAAGCTGAAACCGAAAACAAGGAATATCTCAAAAACGATCAACTCCACGAAAAAAAAGAATGCATATGATATAAATTGTGTATTTTATCGTGATATACATTTTTTGTGTAGTAAGTTTTTGTATATCTCTTACGGTTTACCATTTATGCAAAATTCAATAAAAATCATCCAAAATAAAGAGGTCTTTAAAGGCTATTCCCAGAATATTTGATATATACATTTTATTTGCCATGTTAATATCTTTAATATACGGTGTTTTAATCAAAATCGTTAGAGGCATTTTTGGGGGAATCAAAGTTTTCGGAATATTTTACATGTAAAGGCTAGTTTGGGTGGCGGGGGGGGGGGGGTTCTGAAAATCTTTGTGTCGCATCCCTGGAGGATACTAACCATAAACACCAAGTTTGGTATCTTACCGACAGTCCTTTTTCTAAAAATGCCCTTTTTATACAGGGGACCCTAAAACGTGTATTTCCGGTGAAATCTCAGCATAGAATTTTTGGGTGAAATGCAATACATGCCTTCTCTATACATTATGTACATGGTACTTGTGACAAAGTAAAAATCGGATGTGTTCCATTTATGTGCTTTCTCTAGCTGTTCTGCAAACAAATTTTTGTTACAAAAGATTATTCTTATATCTACATCATACTAATCGAAATAAACATTAGCAGAATTGCTATTATTATTTGATTATTTGTAAGTAGTGGGAAACAGGAAATACACTAGGCTAAAGAGATAGTTAACTCCTTTAAAAGCTGATTGCTATGTGAAGCAATTGAATTTCTTTCTCTTTGCTAGCCAGGTGTAAACAAATACAGACAATAGAAAGATGACCTACCGTTTGAGAAAAGTTGAAGTAGCTTAAGATTGAAACCAATAACACGGAATATCTTGGAAACGGCAAGCTCTACAACAAAAATGTATATGACATAAGTTGTGCGTTTTAACGAGATCTCACTTTTCTGTGCAGGAAGTTTTTGTGATTTCTTAAGGCTTACCAGTTACGTTAATTTCAGCAAACTTCATTCAGAATGAACAAATCTCCAGAAGCTATTCCCAGAAAATTGAAGACATACATTTTATTTGTGATCTAAATATCTTTTAATATACTGTATTTTAATCAAAATAATTAAGCACTTTTTGAGAAAAACAAAATTTGCATGTAAAGGATATTTTGAAACGGGGGGATTTTGTTGAATATCTTTGTCTCTCATCCTTAGAACATACTAAACTTAAATTCCAAGTTGGGTATTTTACGCTCTCTGTGTTTTTTTAGCAATGCTGTTTACAAACACATGAGGCACACCACGCACCTTTTTAAAATATATTCTTTTCGGCTTCAGGGGACCTTAAAGCATATATTGATGGCGAAATCTTGACATTGAATTTTTAGATCTAATATGAAACCTTTTCTGTTTACTAAGTGCATTATACATACGTGCTAGAAAAAGTAAAAATATGTTTTCACAGTTACGAGCGGAATTGGACTCTTCGGAATTTACTCATTTTCGCTGGAGAAGGAAGAGGAAGAATTATTGCTATCATTTCCCCCGTCCTAAGCTATCTATTTTGGGGATGTCTTTTCAAAATTGTCTCTAGCATATATTTACAAAGTAAATAGTAAATAGATAAGGAAATTGCATTGCGCCCAAAAATTCGATACCAATATTTCATCGGAAATATGTTTTGAGAAGAACCCCTGAATCCATAAAACCTTTTTTATGAACATATCCGCGCGCGTGCGTATGCGGGCATGTGTGTGAGTGAATAGCATGACTCAAAAACGAAAAGTCGGTTAAACACCAAACTTGGCATTTAAGTTCAATATTTCCGAAGGATGCGACACGAAGATTTTCAAGAAAATCCCCCACCCCAACTACCCTTTATATGGAACATTTTTCGAATTTTTTTATTTTCCTACAGCTAACTATAACACTTTTGATTAAACTTCTTTAAAATGCTATATATTCTAGATAGTTTAATGACAAATGATATGTATATCTTGAATTTTCTGGGAACAGCCTCTGAAGACCTGTACATTCTGGATAACTTGTAACCAGTGACAAAAACTTAGTATACGAAAATGTATATATTATTAATACACATAATTTATATCATATATACTTTTTGTGAAGTTTTTTTTTTTCTGAGATATTGCTTGTTATTGCTTTCAATGTTAAACGACTTAAATCTTCTCCAGAAGCGGGCAGTCAACTTTCGTTTCATTTTTCCCGGGAATGCAAAAGAAAACAACTTTCAATTGTTTCCCACAGTGATAGCTTTGAAAAAAAATGATATCGCTTTAGCTTATGTGTTCCCTTATTTATCTTCTGATTATAAGAAAGGAAGTAAGACAATTTCTGCTAGTGTTTATTTGATTAGCATGACGTAGATAAAGGAATAATCTTTTGTAACGAAAGTTTTGTTGTAGCAAAGCTAGAGAACGTCATGTGAATGGAATACATCAGATCTTTTTCAAAAATGAGTTTAAGGGGGATGTCAGTCAGGCGTCCGTTTCCTAAATATTTGAATACCGTTATTTCTTTCGTATCTAAATCAAACTGTGTAATGAGGTTATTTATACAAATGCTAATGCCAATTAAAATTAAGTAGATAGGAAAATAAACGTTCGTAAGAATAGTCTGTATGCCACTAATAAAATATCACTAATATTATTTTTAATACATCAATTTAAGTTTGTGTTTTAAAAAATTATATTCAAGTATGACTAAAATTTATATGAACGCACTTTGTAACCAATGTAAAATGTGGTAAATAGTTCAAAAAGTTGCGTAAAGCACTTTTGGGTTGGAACATTTCACAGATCGGTCCGCTTAAAAAAATATATCTCACAATCGAGAGGTCCCGGTTTCAATTTCCGCCGGGCCGATCACCTTGACCCTGGATTTTTCGTAACTTCCTCCAATTCGGAAGGGGGGAAATCACGGAAACAAGGTTGTTCCTCTTCTACCTGAATTTCCTGCCCATCATTCCCTTTCGTCCATTTCATCTTCATATGTTTCCGAGTTGTAGGATAGGTGACGATGACTGCGCGTTGTGAACGGTAAAATTTGCGCTGCGTATTTTTCCCTGACGCGCTTGATTGATCAGCTGGAGAACCTTCCTGACAGAGGTTCATTTCATTCTGGACCTCCAGGTTGAAGATGGCCAAGGCAGAATCATGCCCGCGCCAGGAGTGATGCTATTCTATAATCATTAGAGACTCGATAATTGCTAGCGCGTATGGTCATTCGCATATGATCGCCCTTCGCGTCTTCCCTTTACCTTCCATCAGGAGTCGCATTGTAAGCACAAAGAGCGTGCTAGACCACATGAGCTGCACTCTGGTGACTGGAGGCGCACAGCTCACTAATTCTAATTTTTCTTACATTCTATGTCATGCATTTCAGAATTTAAACAAGCTCTATAGTCTGAAGCGATGTTCGCATTTATCACACTTCATAGCTTCATTACTAATGAATGTTGAGCTTATCCCTTAATTTCCTTTCTTTTTTCCTCCGCGTAGAAGAGGAGAATCAAATAGGACTCTCTTACAACTTATATGCTCCAATTCTTTTTTACTTTTTCTACCACGTACAATGCGTATAGTGGGAAGAGAAAATATTGCTTTGTACCCAAAAATTCGCTATCAAAATTTTGCCTGAAAGCATGTTTTGAGAACAGCATAACTCAACAATGAAATGTCGGTTAAGTGCCAGTATTTAAGTTCATTGTCTTACAAGGATATTACACGAAGATATTCAAGAAATTCCCCCACCCAAATAATTCTTTGCATGGAAAATTCCTCGAAATATTATATTTTCTTGAACATGATTTTAACGGTTTTGATTAAAGTGTCATTTATTAAACATTTATACCGGACTCAGATTTATTCGCCCTTTAGCGTCAGTGAGTTTAAATGCATGACGTCATTATTAGTTCAGTTAGCTCCTTGTCTCAAAGAGAGACGGTCCCCGTGGCCGCGCTCACCAAAGTGTTTCGCTTTGGTGCTTTGTGTCTTAGGGGATGGTGGGTTCGAGGCCCGCCTTGGGCATGGGTGTTTGTATGCTTGTGAAATGTGTGTGTGTATCGGAAGAAAACTTCAAGAAATCAAACAGAAAACAAACAATAATTGTTAGGAAAATGGAAAAATAGTATAAAATATAACAAAACAGAGGAGGTGTGGAATTGACCTTAGACTGCATGTATTGTCAACTTCGTATATAGAGTGATGTATGGTGGTGCAGAGCTGTTTTTCACTAGAACATTTTGTTCTTTAAGTTTTCTTATTTATTCTATGTAGGTCAGTTTTCATTTACTTTTGTAAAGAGTATGAACAAGTGTTTATTACAATGGGGAAGTTGTGTCATTAAAGCCCTCTACGTTACCATGACCGTCAAATTATTCGAGTTACCTATCAGCGTAAATGCTGCGATTGTGTGTTTACGAGACGTAAGCGAATATTCCAAATGTAAATATTGGAAGGTTAGGATACAAGTCCCATTCACCAAGGTGACCTCGACACTAAAGAAATCCATCCCTTTTGCTCATCATTTGCAGTCCTCTGCAAGAGGCAATGCATGATAAACTCGTTACTTAGTATTGACGTCATGCCTGGGGAAACGATTGGCGGCAAATACCGAATAATACTGAAGATTCCATATAACAAATAGAATGTATATTCTGAATTTCTGGGAGTATCCTCCAAAATCCAATTTGTTCTGACTTTTGTATAACTGGTAAACCGTAGAAACTAGACAAAACTTGCAATACAAAAATGTAGATCTCATCAAAAAACAATTTATGTCACATAAATATTTACTTTTTCTATTTCATATATAGTACACATGTAGAGCTCGAGATCTCACTGGAAATGCACGTTTTAGGGTCCTGTGTATCCAGAAAAACATTTTTTGGAAAAAGGTCAGGTATGTATGTGTGTGTCAAATATTATTAAATGTTGAGTTTTTAATCAGTTGGGATTAAGAAATAATCCGGTTTATGAGTATTTTCTTCCAAGCGTACAACTTTATTAAGATTAGAAACTCATAAACGAAAAGTTGGTTAAATACCAAACTTGATATATAATTTCTGCATATTTCAAGGGTGCGCCACGAAGATTTTCAATACAAATTCCCGACCCCAAACTATCCTTTACTAGAAAAATGTTTCGAGTACTTTTCTTTTCTTAAAAATGCATCTGACGCTTATTATTAAAATGCCGTATATTAAAGATATTTACACGACAAACGAAATCTCTTGAATCTTCCTGGGAATATCCTTTGAAGTCCTATTCATCTGCATGGTTTTTGCATAACTGGTAAACCGTAAGAGATAGCCAAACCTTACTACACAAAACACGTAGATCTCGTTAAAAACACAAGTTGTGTCATATACAATTTTTTTACAGTTAACGATTTCCGAGATATTCCTTGTTAGTTGTTTCATTTTAAAATACTTTCTTTTCTCAAACAGCAACTATCTGGCCACGCAAAGAGAACCAAAATTCCAAAGTAAATTGCATAGGGACAGCTTTAAAATATTTGACTATCGCTTTAACTTGCGATGTTCCCTCATTTCCCTCCTACTTTTAAGCAACTAAGTAACAAGGTAATTTTTGCTAATGTTTATCTCGATTTGTGTGAAATAGACGAATAATCGTTTGTAAGAATGGTTTGCTTGCAGAACAGGTAGAGAAGGTTGCGTAAATAGAACACACCTGATTTTTTATGGTGCTAACTTAAATTATATATAACAATTGAAATAAAATAATAAAAAAAAAATATTTCAATGCACTAAAATTTTATTTACATAAAAAAAAATCATTTCCAATTTTTTTTTTATAAAAGTAAAGTGACTGATTTAAAAAAAGTTAACCTGATGAATGTTTCTCCAATATGATTAACCGATCAAAATGGAAGGATATTACGAAGGAAAAGGTGTTATTTTCGGAATATGTATTCCATAGTATTTGTTCAAACTTTCCAATATTTATTTTTTCTTCCTGCTTTCTGTTTTCACTACTAGTGAATTTCAATATCGTCACATAGCGACCAACTCTTAAAAGATATGACTGTCCCTCTAGCATTGTGTATCCCCTTATTTCTCATGTATCTTCAAGATAATGTTAATAAAACCCTTTCTAATAATGTTTATTTTATTAGCTGTAAGAATAGTTTGCGGCAGAATGAGTAGAGAAAGTCATGAGTGTAACACACCAGATTTTTTGCACTATAGGCCTGACAAAGGAGGCGGTAACTACTTTCTCGGCAAGGCGTTAACGCATGTCGTAAAGATTACTAAGTGCGGCGAATGCAGATATATTGACTTTACTTTTGTGCTTCACTTAATAATTGTCATTTTAAACTTCTGACGTGTTCCAATACTTTCTCTATCTGTTCTGCAAACAAATTATTTTTACAAAAGATTATTCTTTTGTCTACATCATAATCAAGACATACATTAGCAGAAATGGTTTTATTAGTTCTTGAATGGTAGGAAATACACTTGAATAAAGCGAGAGTCAAATCTTTAAGAAATTAGTCGCTATGTGGTGCAATCTAATATCTCTGAAATGGCTAGCTCCAAAAAAAAAGTATGTCATAAAATTTGTTTTAACGAGATCTACGTTTTTGCGTTGTAAATTTTAGTCTATCTCTTAAAGTTTTCCAGTTTATGCAAAAGTCGTTCAATGAAGACGACTTCATAGGATATTCCCAACAATTCTAGATATACTGTACAATGTAAAATGTACAAAGTAGATAGAGAAGGTAGTAATTCCACTAAAAAGTTCCATACCGAGATTTTACCGGAAATATATCTTTAGAGGGCTCCTGAATACAAACCTGCGCGTATATGTGAGTGGTGCGAGCATGTGTGTTGTGTGTATGTGTGTGTATCTGAACAGAGTAATTCAAAAACGAAAATGCCACAACCTCGTATTTAAGTTCTACATCTTCCAAGATTGCGATACAAGGTTTTTTAGGAAAACTCCTCCACTCAACGGCTCTAATGATTTTGATTAAAATATATGTTTAAGTTATTTTCATCAAAATAAAGTGCTAAAATGTATGTATTTAATTTTCTGGGAATAGCCTAAGAAGACCTCTTCGCTCTTGATGACTTTCGTATAACTTGTACACCGTAAGACAGATAGAACTCACTGCACAAAAATGTATATCTCGTTAAAAGAATGCCAAATACTTTTCTATAGAGTTAACCATTGCGGAGATATTCCTTGTTGTTTGTTTCAATTTTAACATATTTAAATTTTTCTCAAACGGAATGTCGACATTCGTTTCTCTTTGTTTTACTCCTGGACATGCAAGAGAACCTAATTTCAACTGTATCGTATAGCTTTTAAAATATTTGACTAACCCTTAAGCCTAGCGTATCCCCCATTTACCTTCCTTTTTATAAGAAGAGCGAGTGTTTTTGTTCCCGAATGGGTTTGGAAGCTTATAGGTTAGTATTGCCTGGAAGTTGGGGATGAAACTTGTACTCTGATCACATGTTTCGTGGTTCCATGGCATATTTCGATATTGGAGTATGACGAGCATAAACTTAATTTTACTGCTAAACTATACTTGTCTATTCAGCTAAATATGAAAACACATAAACGCACTAACATTTCTAATGTTGACCAAAACATATAGTTATGTTAAGCAAAGCTTTATCGTAGCAATATTATAGATAATGCTTACGCATGTATTATCTCGTGGCACTTCTCTGATGGTGTATATGTGAATGAAATTCTGAAAATATTCATTTTATAGTTTCTTAAATGGTATGATTAGCACAAACCATAATTCCACACAATCACTAAATATCGTGACTGCTCATTAACATCTGTGTACGAAGCTCCTGTAGCACGATACATCTCCATATATTTTCTACAGTTATACCAGTCTGTTTTCTAACTTTCAATTCTACTTTACAGACCTTACAAATTTACACCCATTTCTCACAGTCTTTCCTAAACTCTAATACGAATCTCGGATATATCTTGGAGTGGCATTCTTTTAAAAATCAAGTTGCAAACATTAAGATGGATGTGAGAAGGAGATAAATCTACACTATAACTTAAAGAATCAGAAAAACTGATATTCAGAACGTATTTGAATCAAAACATTTGTTAAAAGTGCAAATAGCGCGTAAATTAAATAAAGAATATGACATTTAAGCATGTCTTACACATATTAAACACGTAATATAGTTTTTCAAATGGAGCTTATGAGTATTATGCTTGGGTCAAAATTCATCCAGAATAAAGAGGGCTTCAGAGGTTATTCCCAGAAAATTCAAGATAAATATTTTATTTGGGATGTAAATATCTTTAAAATATGGGATTTTAATCAAAATCGTTAGAGCCAATTTTTAGCAAATCATAAATTACAAAACATTTTCCAAGTAAAGGGTTGTTTTGTGGTGGGGTGATTTTCTTGAAAGTCTTCGTGTCGCATCCTTGGAAGATACCAAACCTAAATACCAAGTTTGGTATTTACCGGTCTTCTGATATTTGAGTTATGCTGTCCAGACACATACACACACAAACACACACACACTCTCACACACACTCAAACACCTTTCTGGACCTTTTTATAAAAATGCCTTTTTCCGACAAAAGGGTCCCCAAAACATATATTTCCGGTGAAATCTCGACATCTCTATCCACTATGCACATTATACATGCGGAATAGAGAAAGCAAAAAGGATATATGTATTCAGCTTCACTGCAGCACCCCAATTCACAATACACGAGTCGCCACTGACTTATGACATACCTCTAGCCTGTCACTAGCGTATCCAATTTGAATACGCAGACAATTGTGTTTGTACACATTCCTTACATAATGAAGCAGTGATAATTGTTGAAGTAGCAGGCTAGCATCTGTAATGAAAACCAAGACGCAATGAAAAACCGCTATTGGCAAAAGTGATACTGCGTTTCAATTAGCGGGCACAGCTCCGTTTGGAAATTCCGGTCTCGCAATCTAGGGTGTGTGCGCGCGTTGTGCAACCAACAATGCCTGAATTTATATTCTGTCAGCATCACTTCTCCTTAATACATTTGCCAGCACTTCACAGCATGTGATATACATGCATACCATTCAGGGTTCAGTTCCTTAGTTTCACAACATAATTATGCTGAGGAATACAATAGTTGGTCAACGCATAATCTTCCGCCACAAGAGCGGCTTAGTCCGTACACAGAAACAAAGTCCAGTCCTCGAATATAAGTAATGTCTTTTTCACTACTTCCATTGGCCCGTTCCTCAAATTCTTACGAAATAAATGGAGGATATACGTGTTTATGTAATACTAGGGACCTATAGTACCAGACGCTTGCTAAAGCTTTTTCCTCTATCAATTTCATGCTAATAAACATTAGCTGAAAATGTATAATTACTTAATTGCTTATAAATAGAAGGAAAATAAGGGAATACTCTACACCAAAGTGATAGTTACTTCTTTTAAAAGCTGTCACTAAGCGATTGACGTTCAATTCAGTTCTCTTTGCAAGGCCAGGAGTAAAATAAAAGAAAAAGGAATGACAAATCTCCGTTTGATTCATGCTTAAGTATCTTAAAATTGAATCTAATAGCAAAAAGTATCTCGGAAATGATTAGCTCTCAATATATATAATTTATCATACTATATATATATATATATTGTATGATAAATTTTTGCCTTAATGACACTGCATTTTTATGTTCGTATTTTTCCAGCTCTTACAGTTTATCGGTTAGTCAACCAGAATGAAGAGATTTTCAGAGACTTTTCAGAAAACTCAAGACATACATTTTGATGTAAATATGTTTAATGTTCGGTATTTTAATCAAAATCATTACAGCCTTTTTTGAGAAAAATCAGAATATTCGAACAATCTTTCCATGTAAAGGCTAAAAGTTTCTTCGCATGCTTGTAAGATGCTGAACTTAACAAGTATAGTACATACCAACTTTTCGTTTTCGAGCTATGCTATCACAGAAACATGCATCCATACAGGCATGCATGCATACATACATACATACATACATACATACATACATACATACATACATACATACATACATACATACATACATACATACATACATACATACATACATACATACATACATACATACATACATACATACATACATACATACATACATACATACATACATACATACATACATACATACATACATACATACATACATACATACATACATACATACATACATACATACATACATACATACATACATACATACATACATACATACATACATACATACATACATACATACATACATACATACATACATACATACATACATACATACATACATACATACATACATACATACATACATACATACATACATACATTCATACATACATACATACATACATACATACATACACACATACACACATACACACATACACACACACATACACGCACATACATGCATACATACACACACGAATCCTTATAAAAATGCCCTTTTTTGATACAGGATACCCTAAAACCTGTATTTTCGTTGAGCTTTCGGTATCGAAGTTTTGGGTGGAATGCAACCTTTTCTACATATATACTGTGTACTAAGTAGATAAAGTAATCATGCGTCGTAAGGAGACCTTCTAGCTGGCATAACCTTATTTTTCAATTTCAAAATATCGCGTGAGACCGTTTGGAACAGGTACCTCAACCAGTAGATTTACGGCAGTGAACGGAAATTAGGAGTTATATTTATCTTTGCAGTGCTTTCAAATGAAAAAAATGTTGTCAAAGACCTAAGCAGACTTGGCATACTATTAGTGACAAATTTGTAATATATGTATTATGACGGGAAAGTTGGCTAAACTTTAAATGCAGTCCAGGAACTTAGTGTTGACTTTGCCAACATAAAAGTGCTGCACTTACTTGCTCTAATGAAATTTAACAAGGTGCTAATGGAAGTGATTTTTGCAAGCAAATTCAAATTTATTATAACTCTTAAGATGCTAAGTACAATTCCTCGAAGCAACCTCCTCCACGTAAGTTATTAATTTATCTGGAATTACGTAGGCAAACAGCTTACATTCAATTTACAATGTTAAATATTTATCTACATTTCCAATAGAGAAACACGTATTTCGTTTACTGAGAATAGTGCCCAGGAGGGGAAAAAAAAAAAAGAAAAAAGAAAAAAGGAAACAAAACCGATTCATAATTAATAATCAGATGTGTTTCATGCGCATGATTTTCTCTACCTGTTCTGCAAAGGTGTATTTTTCTTTGTACTTCATGCTAATCGGGATAAACAAGCAGAATGGTTAATACTTAATTGTTTTAACTAAGGGGATACACAAGGCTAACCCGATAGTCAAATGCTTTAAAAAAGCTATGCGATTGTCATTGAAAATAGCTTATTTGCATGACCAGGAATAAAACAAAAGAAACATGATATGGCATAACATCATCTACATATTTGTATTACAATTTTTGTCTGTCTCTTAAGACTAACCAGTTATACAAAACTCATCCAGAATGCAGAGGTCTTCTGAGGCTATTCTCAGAAAATTCAAGATAAACATTTCATTTTATTAAAATATTTTAAACTATGGCATTTTAATCAAAATCATTAGAGCTTTTTTTGAGAAAATAAAAATTTTCAAAAAATACTTCAATGTAAAAGATAGATGGGGGTGGGGGGTTTTCCTGAAAATCTTCGTGACATCCTTGGAAGATCTTAACTTAAATACCAATTTTGGTTTTTAACGGTATTTTCGTTTTTGAGCTATGCTGTCCACAGCACACACACATACACGCGTGCGCATGTGCACAAACACGGACCTTTTTCCAAAAATACTTTTTTTATTCAGGGGGCCCCAAAACATATATTTCCGGTGAGATCTCGGTATCGAAGTATTGTGTGCATTAAAATACCTTCTCTATACACTATGTACATAGTACGTAAAAAGTAAAACAGAACATTTTTCGTAACGAACGGTAATCCCTTATTTCGCTCCTACTTACAAGGAAGCAAGTAATAAGACTATTTCTGCTAATTTTTTTCTCGTTTAGCGTGAAGTAAATAGAAGCATAAGCTTTTTAACAATGATTTGTTGCAGAGATGTAGAGAAAGTCATTTGAATGTAACACATCAGATTTTTTTATTCAGAAGTCCTCAAGACACTTATTTCTGGTGAAATCTCAGTATCAATTTTGGTATTCTACTGGCAATCTTCTTACTGAGAGTAAGCAGTAGGGAAAGTAAATTTCATAGACGATTGCATTATAAATTCGTTCACCAAAGACGATTTTTAAAGCAGTACATAACATGCGAAATACGTAACATTTATTTTTTAATTTATTTTTGGTTGTTTCATTTATTTAGTCCCCCTTAACTTCTCAGGATATATCGGAGGCTTCAACTTGGAAAACAGCTACCGGTGGTTTGCTCGCTGAACTGAAGGGTTTCTTAAGCTTTGTTTTTCATATTATGCAATATGCAACGCACATTCACTCCCACATTCATACTGCTAGATAATGTGAAGGAGTGCGAAAATTATGGTTAAAGAAAAATTCCCCACCCCAATCGGGAATAGAAACCGATGCTTCTAGGGTTGAGAAGCCAGAACGCTGACCACGGAGACAGTCAACCTTTATATCAATTAGTACAGAATACTTATAAAATATAACAATATTATGAATTACACCGGTAAAAAAGTAGTATCTGCATAAAAAAGATATATTTAGTCACACTACGTATTCATTCTTGATCTAGATTCATAAAACTGTTTGTGGCGACTGAAGTTAGGTCGGAATTTATTGGCTTCTAACATTATGAAGCAAAATTTGTGTTTTGCAAGACAAGCATATTAGCTAACATTTCTTCACTGTCTTATTCATGTACTAATAACATTAAATATAATAGATCGAAAACATACGGGACTTTTAATACGTTTATACACAAAACGATCACTAAAATAAAAGCAAAAGCAGTCTTCCAACGATTTAACATAAAGAAGCATTAACAATACTGATATCTAGTGACTTAAAACAGCCAATTGCTGTGAACATCGACATATATTTTGCAAATATTTTGGCAATTTTCGAAGTAATTTCAGTCTTTAATAGACTTAATTGAGATTGTGCAATTGGATATCATTGTAATCGTCAATATTTTGTATCATTAACGTTACACTTTGCATTCTTATATCTTATTGTTAACTCTTTTGTTTATTTAACTTTAACTATACATATTTACTTTCTCTATACGTATTATACACATCGTGTATAGAAGTATTGTATTCTACTAAAAAGATACTGAAATTTTATCGGAAATACATGTTTTGAGACTCCCTGAATCTAAAAAAAAACATTTTATGAAAAAGGTCATTTTGTGTGTCTGTGGACAGTACAGCTCAAAAACGAAAATTCCGTTAAATACCAAACCTGGTATTTAGGTTTATTATCTTCCAGGAATCCGACAGGAAGATTTTCAAGAAAATTTCCCCACTCCAAACTACCCTGTATACGGAAAATTTGCAGAAATTTTGTTTTTCTCAAAAATGGCTTTAGCAATTTTGATTAAAGTATCGTCTATTAAACTTATATTTACATGACAAATAAAATGTACATGTTGAAAGTTTTGGGAATAGCCACTGAGAACCTCTTTATTCTGGATGCTTTTTTACTTAATTTTGTATAATAGCTAACCGTAAGAAATAGACCAAAACTTACTTAACAACAACAACAACAACAAAAAATGTAGACCACGTTAAAGCACAGAATTTTTGTCATACGGCTTTTTTTTTACATACAACTGAAGATATTTCTTGTTTCTCAGGTATTTCTTGCTATTGGTTTAAGCTTTAAAATACGAATGTACACATGCATTTCAGATACGGGAATTTGTCAACTCCTGGTCATACAAACAAAGGAATTTTAATCTCATAGTAACCAGCTTTTTTAAAATATGTGACTATCACTTTAGTCTACTCTATTTCCCTTCTACTCAAAAGGAAGCAACTATAAGACAATTTCTGCTAATTTTATCTCGATTAGCATGAAGTAGAAGAATAAGCTTTTAACAATAATTTGTTACAAATATGTAGAGAAAGAATGTGAAGAGAACACGCATTGAATCACGTTTTCAATTATAGGACCTGATATATTTTGCGACCGAGAGAGGCAGGTTGCTTATTCTTGCTCTATTGTACACACACGTGCTATTTCTTCTTAAAATGCAATGAAAGACGTTAACGTTATATATAACAGTAATGCAGCTATAACGACGCTATATACAGTCCGCCTGGGTAATGTGGTGTAGCGTGTCTGCCTCACATTCAAAAGATCGTGAGTTCGAATCTCGCTTAGGGTGAGTTAACCGGATAAGATTTTTTTCGGGATTTTCCCTTACCCTGAGAAGACGAATATCGAGTAACTTAAAGCTCCATGGACCCTGAGATCATTTGAGCATCATTTCACCAATTTCACTCATCGTCCGATATGATCAACCAGTTAAAGGACATTAAAAAAAAAAAAAAAAAACCACTATAAGAATAACTATAACAAGGATAACGCAGTAAATCGCACTTGCACATAAAAAACGAACTTCAACTGGACTAAGAAAACAGCTGTTCAAGACATGTACAAGTGAATTGGTAACTTAGTCGAACATCCAGTGCCGGCACATAGGGAGGAAGCATGTAATTGGTCCTGGCAAACAACTTCCACCCTTTGTTATGCGCGTCAATCCAACACTGCAGACCTTGCCTGATTTTGCTTACTTTTATTTCGCGTTGTGTTTTGCGTGTACCAAAGCTCTAAACAGCAGTAAACTGTATTTATTAAAACGTTACAGATCAAATTAGTGCCGAGTATCTGTTAAAGCGAATAAGCATAATTTCATTTACTGTGTTCACAGCGCTAGAGTTGCTTGAACCAATATTTATTCACCCATAATATTTTCTTTATTGCTTTCTCTACACGCACTATGCACATAATGTGCAGAGAAGGTATTGTACTGCACCCAAAAATTCTATACCGAGATTTCACCGGAAATACATTTGATACTCACTAAATAAAAAAAAATAGAAAAATGTTCGCGCATGTATCTGTGTGTGAGAGTATGTTTGTGTGTGTGTGTGTGTGTGTGTGTGTGTGTGTGTGTGGACAGCGTGGCTCAAAAAGAAAATGTCGTTAATACCAAACTTAGTATTTAGGTTCAGTATCTTCCAAGTATGCGACACGAAAGTTTTACACCCTGCATTTATAGAATCAAGATATTCTTTGGATCACCTTTGGTTGTTTCCGGATTGAGTCACAGACATTAAACGCACGTTCTCGTAGTATGTATATCATTTATGGGGAAGTAGGTACACCACGTTCATTAAATGCCCCCAAAGCTAAAAATCTAAAGAGTTAAGATAAGGATAATGCGAAAGCCAAGGTATTGGGCTTCCCCGACCAATCCATCGCTCATAAAAGACCTGTTAGTTGTCACCTAATTCTATGATGAAAATGGGGCCGATGTGCGGCATAGTAACAAGCTCCAACTGCAATCAGTTCTCATTCTTTTCAGCTAAAGTGCTTGTAAAAAATAAACAATAAGAAAATTTCACCAGAAATACTGTTTGGTGGGTCTTTAAATAACAAAAGATATCCTTAGAAAAAGGCGCGCGTGCGCGCGCGAATGTGGACTACACAGCTCAAAACCGAAAAGTCCGTTAAATACCGTTTTTTTTTTCAGGGATGAGACACAGATTTCAAGAAAATTCCTCCCCTCACCCCAAATTAGTCTTTACACGAAAAAAGCTTACAAAATTTTGTTTTTCTTAAAAAAAATGAATTTTCCAGGTACAGCCTCTGAAGAAGTCTTCATTCAGATTGGCTTTCGCATAACTGGTAAGCCATAAGAGATAGACAAAACAAATACTATACAAAATTTTAGATCTCGTTAAAACACATATTTTAAGTCACATACACTTTTCGTGGACTTAACCGTTTCCGAGGTATTCCTAGTTATTGGTTTCAATTTTAAAATACTTAAATTTTTCTCAAATAGTAATTTGTCATTTCTTTTTCTTTTGTTTTACTCCTGGCCATGCAAGGAGAATCGAATGTCAATCACATAGCAACCAGATTTTAGAAGATTCGACAATTTTTTTTTTTTCCTGTGTATTTCCTTCTACTTATATGGAACTAAGTAATAAGATATTTCTGCCAATGTTTTCTCGCTTAGCATGAAGTAGATAGAAAAATAATCTTTTGTAAGAATAGTATTTCACAGAATGGGTAGAGAAAACGATCTGAATGGGACATCAGATTTGGTTTCCTTTTGTTACACAATACCTCATTTGAATGTTGAGTGTTTTCCCATACACATTATATTAAGGAGGAAATTCCAATTAAAGGTGTGCACAAAAAATAAAAAATCTGATGTGTACCATTCACATGACTTTCTCTACATCTCTGCAACAAATTATTCTTAAAACAGTTATACTTCTATTTACTTCATGCTAATCAGAAAAAAAAAAAAAAAAAAAAAATAGCAGAAATGTCTTATTACTTGCTTCCTTGTAAGTAGAAGCGAAATAAGGGAGTACCATAGGTTAAAGTGATAGTCAAAAGCTGGTTGCTATGTCACTGAAGTTCCTTTGTTTGTATAGACAGCAGTTGACAAATTCCTGTATGAGAAAAATATAAGTTTTTCATAGCAGAAACCAAAAACAGGGAATGTCTCAAAAGCGATGAACTCCAAGAAAAAAAGTATATAACATAAATTGTTTGTTTTAACGTGCTCTACATTTTTTGTGTAGTTAGTTTTTGTTCATCTCTTACGGTTTAACAGTTATTCAAAATTCCGTAAAATACATCCAGAATAAAGTACTATTCAGAGGCTATACCCAGAAAATTCAAGACATTTTATTTGTCAGGTAAATATCTTTAATATACCGTATTTTAATCAAAATCGTTAGAGCCATTTTTAAGAAAATCAAAAATTTCGAAAAAAGTTCCATGTAAAGGCTAGTTTGAGGTGGGGGATTTTTCTCAAAAGCTTCGTGTCGCATTCCTGGAAGATACTAAACTTAAATACCAAGTTTGGTATTTTACCGACTATTCGTTTTTGAGTTATCGTGTTCACGGACACACGGACACACACAAACACACGGACCTTTTTCTGAAAATGCTTTTTTTAGATACAGGGGGACCCTAAAACATATATTTCTGGTGAAATCTTGGTATCGAATTTTTGGGTGGGGTGCAATACCTTCTCTGTATACTATGTACATAGTACGTATAGAGAAAGTAGAAATCTGATGTGTTCCATTCACATGACTTTCTCTACTTCTCTGCAACAAATTCTTATTAAAAAGCTTATTGTGATATTTACTTAATGCTAATCGTAAAAAATAGCAGAAACAAACAGTCTTATTGCTTCATTCCGTGTAAGTAGAAGCAAAATAAGGGAGTACCATAGGTTAAAGTGACAGTCGAAAGCTGGTTGCTATGTGACTGAAGTTCCTGTATGAGAAAAATATAATTTTATGTAGCTGAAACAAAAAACAAGGAATATCTAAAAAAAAGATCAACTCCATGAAAAAATGCATATAACATAAATTGTGTTTTAAAGTGCTCTACACTTTTTGAGAGGTAAGTTTTTTTTCCATCTATTACGGTTTACCAGTTATGCAAAATTCTGTAAAATTCGTCCAGAATAAAGTAATCTTCAGAGGCTATTCCCAGAAAATTCAAGATATACATTTTATTTGTAAATACCTTTAATATAGATATTTTAATCAACATCGTTAGAGCCATCTTTTATGAAATGAAAATTTTCGAAAAAAGTTCCATGTAAAGGGTAGTTTGGGGTGGGGGATTTTTCTCAAAATCTTTGTGTCCCTGGAAGATACTAAACTTAAATACCAAGTTTGATATTTTACCGACTTTTCGTTTTTGAGGTATCGTGTTCATAGACACACGGACACACACACACACACACACATGGACCTTTTTCTGAAAATACTTTTTTAGGATACAGGGGACCCTAAAACATATATTTCCGGATAAATTTCGGTATCGAATTTTTTGGTGGAGTTTAATACCTTCTCTGTACACTATGTACATAGTACGTATAGAGAAATTAAAAATTGGTAAATGTTGCTATTAATCTTGGCCTAACAAAACAGACCAAATTGGTTCCAAAAAGGAGTTAGTTCACTTTGATTTATGAACCCCTGGTATGTAGTTTATATGTTACCGGAAACAAAACAGAGCTACGTCAAAGCAAAGATAATTATCAACCGATTCCGGCCAGAAATCATACGTCATGGTTGTTTTAACTGGAATTGTTGTACGTGTGTCGCACTCCTAATGGTTTCGCAGCTCATTCAGTATTCATCTGCTATAATAACAATGCTTCAGTTGAGCTTTCTTCTTCCTCTGCGTGATGGTCCGTAACCGACAGCGTTTTTCTCTATACCACAGTTCCTTTTTTGCACGTAGTTATTGTTTGATGTAACCCTGATCCAAATGAGGCGCTCGAGGAAGTGAAATCTTTCTTGATGGCAGACGCTTACCTCATTCGGCCCTCATTCATCAGTTCGTATTACTGGGGCTTTGATAGCCTGAAATATATCACCCGTTCTCCTCGATTTTGTCATCGAAGGCATGTTAGAAGAAAACAGAATTATCAAACACTTGTATGAAAGTATGATAAATTAACAAATAAAGTTATTGCTGTAGCATTATTTTATAATCCAAATAATGTTTTATAAAAAAATCTGCTGTGTTTCATTCACATGAGTTTCTCTACAACTCTGTTATAAATTATTGTTAATCGTCTATTTTGTGATATTCGAGATAAACATTAGCAGATATTCTCTTAATTACTTGCTTCCTTGTATTTAGAAGGAAAATAATGGAATACACTAGGCTAAAACGATAGTCAAATATTTTTAAAGCTGGTTACCATGTGGTTCAAAACCGTTTCTATACAGGGCAAGGCGTTGAAAACTTTCTGTGCGAGAAAAGTTTAAGTATTTTGAAGCTGAAACAGATAACAGAACTGGTCAATTCCTGGAAAAAAACGTATATGACATAAGTTGTGTTTAACGTGATCTACATTTTTTGTGTAGTAAGTTTCTGTCTATTTCTTATGGTTTACCAGTTACGGAAAATTCAGCAAAATGCATTTGGAATAAAGAGGTCTTTAGAGACTATGCCCAGAAAATTCAAGATATGCATTTTATTTGCTATATAACTATCTTTAATATACGGTATTTTAATCAAAATCGTTAGAGCTATTTTTGAGAAAATCAAAATTTTCGAAATTTTTTCCAAGTAAAGGGTAGCTTGGGGTGGGGGGGACGTTTCTCAAAATCTTCGTGTCTTACCTCTGAAAGATAGTAAACTTAATCAAGTTTGGCATTTTACCTACCTTTCGCCTTTCGTGTTTGAGTTGTCGTGTTCACAGACACACGGACTTTTTCTGAAAACGCTTTTTTTTTTTGTACATACTACGAGTAGAGAAAGTAAAAATGTGATGGTTCGATTTACATTATCCTCTCTACCCTTACCATTCATTAATGCGTATACAAAGAATTACTTTAAAAACTTATTGCTTTCTCTACTTAACACATAATACATAGGTAGAGAAGATATTGTACTCCACACAAAAATTCGATACCGATATTTCATTGGAAATACGCGTTTTGGGGTTCCCTGAATAAAAAAAAAGGAATTTTAGAAAAAGGTCAGAATATGTGTGTATGTGTGTGTTTGTGTCTGTGAACAGGATAACTAAAAACGAAAAGTTGGTAAAATACCAACCTTGGTATTTAGGTTTAGTATCTTCCAAACATGCGACACGAAGATTTTGAGGAAAATTGCCCCACCCCAAACTATCCCATATATGGAAAAACTCAAAAAGTTTTATTTATCAAAAATGACTAACGATTTTGCTTAAAATACCCCACGTTAAAGGTATTTACATGAGAATTAAAATTAATATGTTAAATTTTCTGGAAATAGCCTTTGTAGAGCTCTAAATTTGGATGACTTTTGCATAACGAATCACGAAAAGCAACTGACATCGAAAGGTCTTTGAAGGAATAACAAAGAATTGAACAATTAAAATCTTTAACAACGAATAACCCGGAAATGGTTTAAAGGTCACAAAAATTATATGAAATAAGTTGTGTGTTTTAAAAGTATCTACACTTTTGATAACCTACCGCCTAACGTTTATTTTTTATACAATTATTTACAATTTCTTTGAAAATAGTATTTTAATCAAATACGTTAGTCATTTTTGAGAAAACTGAACATTTCGAAACATTTTGTTTGTAAAAGGCTGTAGGGTGTCCTAATACCTCCCGTTAAAGCGTTCCACTCATGACAATTATTTTGTTGAATTAGCCATTTCCGAGACATTCCTTGTTATTGCTTTCAATTTTAAAATAGGTACTTACACTTTTCCTCAAACAGGATTTGTCATTCCTTTTTCTTTTGTTTGACTGATAATGTAAAGAGAACCGAATTTCAATCACAAACAACCATGTTTTATAATATTTGACTATCGCTTTAACTTAATGAATTATTATGAAAAGTGATTAGTTATTACTTCTCCTTATTTCCTTCCTACTTATAAGGGACTACATAACGTGACTAAGCCCTGCGGCCGTAATCGCCGGACGTGTGTGCTACTTGCTTCGTAAGTCATAGTTGGTATCCATTGCTACTCGTGCATCAGTGGACACCTGTGCCGGCGGAAAGTTCTTTTGACATTGCAGCTGTGATTGTAACATGTGTGAATGGACACGTTTTCTCGGAAATTTCTTTCTCGATGATGCCGTACATTGTTAAACCTGAGTGTGTATGTGAACACTTGCGGTTACTGCGTGTGCGGTGCCTTTTAGAAATTTCCAGTGACGTGACCAACAAATATAAAAACGGGCAACGAAGCCATGCCCAGTGTGCAGTTTGCACTGGGAATGCATCGCGTGCAACGTTGAGTGAGTTCGACGGGAATTTCATAGCGAGATGTATTGTCGCCGCAACGAACGTCGAAAAGAAGCTATACGGCAGAATTGTTATGACATTTTACAGCAGTTATTTGTAATCAGCTTGTGGGGGAAAATGAAAGATTTGTTGTTGTCGTTGTTGGAGAGAAACAGAGTAATAAGACCGTTTCTACTAATGTTTATCTTATTTAGCATGCAGTAGATAGAAGAATAAGCTGTAGTAAGAATAGTTTGTTACACAATTGGTAGAGAAAGTTGTATGAATGGAACACTTTGGACTTTTTAATGCTGTTGTAAATTTTATCGTTTTTCTATCCAATGCTTCAATTACTAATACACAAACTTATGTGTGTTACAACGATGCAAGAGTCAAAACTAATTTTTAGTTCACCAAAATACACTTTCCTTGTACACAGTAACAGTCTAAAAAATACTTCTTCATTTCTAAAAGTCCGTGCATCCGGCTCTTCTTTTACTGTGAGAAACTCTTGCATTACTTTACTAGTAGAAGTTGTGTAAACTTCACTCTCTGTAGAAATCCATCTTGCTTCTATAAGGTTTTATTATTGAGTTACCATTGCAAGAAAACACTTTTCCAGTATATTTTACATATTGCTGTATCATAATTTGCTGCGTCAACTTCAAAATATTTCAATGTTTCATTCGTGTTACGTTTAATGTATGTGTGATCCAGTCTATTGAATTGAAGAAAATAGTTAAACTATCACAGAGAGTGAGTTATGCTTGGAAAGTCTGGCTAGTGTATCATTGCATAATCAAAAACAAATATTTTTAAACGATAAATGAACTCAAATAAAGTTTTGATTAGTTTCTTCTGGAATTATTTATTTAAGTCAACAAAATAATAAGTGTAAAGATAAAAACAGCACTTACAAGACGCATAACTGCAGAAATAATACAGTACGGTGCTCATTTAAACCGGCATCATTTACAATTCATTTGATACATGAATACCTTCTCCATTGTTTTGTTGATTTGGATACCAACCGATGGAACTGACAGTTTACATTGAGTACTTTCTCCATTGTTTTGCATGTGATGATTTGGATACCAACAAATAGAACTGGCAGTTTACGTGAGTACCGTCACCATGTTTTGCATGTGTTGATTTGGAAACTACAGTTGGAACTGGCAGTTTACGTGCGTATCTTCTCCATTGTTTTGCATGTGTTGATTCGGATACCAACCGATGGAATTGGCAGTTTATGTTGAGCACCTTCTCCATTGTTTTGCATATGTTGATTTGGATACCAACCGATGGAATTGGCAGTTTAATTGGCATTTTATGTTGGGTACCTTCTCCATTGTTTTGCATATGTTGATTTGGATACCAACCGATGGAATTGACAATTTAGTTCAGTACTTTCTCCAATTGTTTTGTATATGTGGATTTGATACCAATGATGGAACTGACAGTTTACGTTGAGTACTTTCTCCATCGTTTTGTATGGAAACTACTGCGGCGGAATAACGTTGATAGAGATTTGATTCTTAACAAGCTGGAGCAAGGGAGTGTGTGTGTGTGTGTGTGTGTGTGTGTGTGTGTGTATATAGGTATCATATATTTGTATATTATGTATATAATCAGACCTCACCTCAGTTTAGAAGTGGAAATGTGTAAGTGGACGTGAGAAAGTCTCTTAACGAAAATCAGTATAAACCAACCGAAAATTTGGATTAAACGACACAATTATTTCTGGATTCCAAGTGTCGATGTAAACACTCTAATTAAAGCACAAAGAATTAAACTATATAATGTGTGTTACTCACATGCCTCTCTACTTTTTGTTATTAGTGGGTATGCAACTTTTCCTAAAAGTTGATTTCCATTTAGTAAATTTTAATTGGAATAAACCTTAGTAAAATAGCTACATTGCACGTTTCTTTAAAGTTACAAAGAGCACAGTGATAGTAATGCTTAAAAGCTTAACCTATATGCTGATCTTAAACTTATTTGCTGTTTCTCTATATTTGGGAGAAAGAACTGGATATCGAAAGCAACTTAAAACAATGGCAAAATTACTGTAAAATTCGAACCATTAATAACGAAATGGCTTATGACAAACAACGTTATTCAAAAGAAATTTTGTTTTAGAGAAAACAAAAAAGTCAAAAGTTGTTTTCAGTAGAAATTAGTCAGATTAGGGACATTTCTTGAAATTCTTGGTGTCGCTTCTTTGGAAGATTCTGAATTAGAACACCAAGTTTGGTTTTTATCCGACTTTTCCGTTTTAAATTATGCTGTTTCGAACACCCACCAACACACACACACACACACACACATGTACACACATACAGAGAGAGAGAGACGTGCTTCCAAACTGTTTTTCGTTTATACAGTGAGTCTCAAAATTTTTATTTCCGGTGAAATCTGGGTACCGCATTTTTGGATGGCATGCAGAACTTCTAGTTACAACAGGTACATAGTAGAGAAAGTAAAAATGTAAAGGATCTTCTGTGCTCTATTCTTTCCTTTCTCTGTCCCCGTGTAACCCAAAATGAAATACCAGTAAATGGTGAGATGGTGAAACTGAAATATGAATGATAAAAGTATAGAACTATTAAAAACAGATTTATTTCAAAGGATTAGTCATAGTAGTAGCTACAGAGAAAGACAGACAGACAGATAGACTGGGAGAGAGAGCGGGAGAAATAGAGAGAGAGAGAGAGAGAGACACACACACACACACACACACACACACTTGTACAAACCTATGTTTTTGCGCTAAGGGCCAAAAGCGAGGTTTTGCGTCTCACTTTGACAGCTCGGCTGGATTTTCGAAACGAATATGCAAAACTCTTTTACCCTTTTAAGGTAAATTTTATTTCTCGCTATGTTGACATCACTCATCGGAAATCATTCGAAATATGAAGGCACTTCAAATGTAGAAAGCATGTTCCGCCACGAACTATTTTGCATACATCAAAGGAGGCAATTGGGAAATGGATCTCGATATAGTAAACTTCTGAAGTACAACACTCATACGGGTTTCTCAATACATTACAAAATCGTATATATCTTATCAATCGAAATGATTTGCATAATATATACAATCTCCATTACTTGGTTTGCCATTCCTATTTTTGTTAGAAATTATTTCAAATTAATGATCTTATTTAGGTGTTGAAAACAACATATAGCGGCCCACCTAGTGTGGGGGTAGCGTGTCTGCCTCACATTCAACAGGTCGGGAGTTCGAACCTCGTTTAGGGTGAGTTATCCAGATAAGGTTTGTTTCAGGGGTTTCCCTTATCCTCAGAAGATGAATGTCGAGTGAGTTAAGTTTCATGAACCCGAGATCATTTGGGCATCATTTCACCAATTTCATCCATCGTCCGATATGACCAGCCAGGTTAAAACCAAAATATCCAGCTATTATACTTCAATCAAAATGGACAGAACAACGTATGAGAAAATAGTAATGCGTGTATATGCCTATGTGGCAAAAGTGGTGATATTAAAAAAAGTGATTTGCATCCCAAAGTACCAAATTTGTTAGTATAATCAGACGTTTGGTTTTAAAGTTATGTTTAACACATTCAAACATGAACCCTATAATAGAAATAGTATCCCAGGAGTGCGGGAATTCAGCTCCGGTGAAATCAGGTAATACGAGTAATATTCTTAGGTGTAGGTGAAATACAATGTACTTATCATCATGTAGAAGAGATAGGCAAAGTAAACTTTGGATGTATTACACTTTATTGTATGAATTGTTCTCAATCGCATATTTTTATATCTAATTAATGTTAAAGGGATAAACATTTACAGAAACTGCCTTTGTAGATAAGGGGGATTAGTGGAATATAGTAGGCTGTAAGAAATAAACCCAATGACTTCCCGTTTCAGGTATGTTTTGCTTTCAGAAAGGTCAAACGAATAACAAGGAATATCTCGGAAATGGTTAACTCCGCAAAAATAAATAAATAAAAAAATTAAAAATGTATATTTTAACGATCTCTACATTTTTTGTGTAGTAGCTTTTTGTCTATCTCTTACAGTTTATCAGTTACACGTGAGTCATTCAGAATGAAGAGGATTTCAGATGCTATTCCCATAAAATGCAACATATATTTTATTTGTCAGGTAAGCATCTTTAAAATGCGGCATTTTAATCAAAATCGTTACAGCTATTTTTGAGAAAATCAATATTTTCGAATTTTTTTCGGTATAAAGGGTAGTTTGGGATGGAGTTTTTTTTTTTTTTTTTTGAAAATCTTCATGTCGCGTCTTTGGAAGATACTTGCTTAAATATCAAGTTTGGTATTAACCGACTTTTCGTTTTTACTTATCGTGTTCACAGACACCCGGACACATACACACATGACCTTTTTCTAAAAATGCTTTTTTATATAGGGAACCTAAAAGTGTATCTCAGAATTGAACTTTTGTGTGGAATGGAACACATTCTCTACCTATGTATTACTCGTGTGTACTATGTAGAGAAAATAAAAAGAGTGGTTTATCAGTTAAAAATGGATTACTTTACTAAAGCCAAATTTGCTGAAGTGCTACTCATTTACGGGGAAACTTATCGTGTGGTAAGAATACCTCGATAGATTTCCTAATTGATACATATTTTGTTTTTATCTGTAAAATGTTCTATCCACAGGAATCCTATCTTTTCATGTTGAAGGAGTTAGTTAATGAAATGTTGCACAAGATGCAGAAATCATCACTTGGTGGAAACATATCATAGAAGCAGCAGCGTATCGGTGTATCCCATAGGACTGTTTTGAGATCATTAAAAGAGCTGTCGTTAATTATCTTTCCGTGTCTTTTTTTAGTTATTCGGGGCTTTATAATTCACAAAGAAAGACTGCTAAGGAAGTGTATACGGAGGGTACCAACTACTAAAGTTAAGTATCCGCAGTTGCCCTGGAAGCATATTTGCGCGGATTTGCTATACCAGAAATCAACCGGAATGGGTATCGGTGACATATGAGATTGTCAATGAAATTCTATCAATTGCAGATAAATTACATAAACATCATCTGACAATTCTTCTCGCTTGTCCATTGTGCCAAGCGCCGGAATCGCACGAATGCTCAGGTAAAGGGTTGACATGGACCTGACTATTGGACAGATGTCGGGGGTGGACTAGTAACACCTGGTATCCTTCAGCAACAGATATTTTGCACATGAATTTTCCCTGGACGCGTCCTGCATTGTGGAAAATGAAATAGCGTTTTTATTTATGGACGCTCTTTAACTGTTGCGGTTCTCAGCGTCCCATTCTATACTGGGCGTGAAAGACCGCTTAATTTTACCCAGAGGCCTCTTGAGGTTCTTTTACGTGCCGTAAATCTGCGACACGGGACCCACGGCTTTATTTCCGTTCCGAAGGAAGCCATGCTAAGGATTTTTTCGGGTGCATTTTGAAGAGTTCTTATTTGACAGAAATGGATATCTATGCTTGGCTTAGTACCTTAGACACGCCAGATGACTGCGTGGTTCCAGCTTTACGCAGTTTTTTGTATGCAGAGAGGGGCGGATGATCCGCGAAAACAGAATCGAACCTTATACACCCTGGATTTACAAGCTATGAGTACCTTTATTTCTACTTTCTCTATACGCACTATGTACATAGTGTATAGAGAAGGTATTGCACCCCACCAAAAAATTCGATACCGAGATTTCACCAGAAATATATGTTTTAGGTTCCCCTGTATCTAAAAAAAAACTATTTTCAGAAAAAGGTCCCTGTGTGCGTGTGTGTCCGTGTGTCTGTGAACACGATAACTCAAAAACGAAAATTCGGTAAAATACCAAACTTGGTAATCTTCCAGGGATGCGGCACGAAGATTTTGAGAAAAATTCCCCCACCCCAAACTACCCTTTACATGGAACTTTTTTCGAAAATTTTGATTTTCTAAAAAATGGCTCTTACAATTTTGATTAAAATATCGTATATTAAAGATATTCATCTGACAAATAAAATTTATATTTTGAATTTTCTGGGAATAGCCTCTGAAGACTATTTTATTCTGGGTCAATTTTACGGAATTTTGCATAACTGCTAAACCGTAAGAGATGGACAAAAACTTACCACAGAACAAATGTAGAGCACTTTAAAACACACAATTTATGTTATATACATATTTTTCGTGGAGTTGGTTGTTTTTGGTTTCAGCTATAAAAAACATTTTTCTCATACAGGAATTTGTGAACTCGTGTCCATACAAACAAAGGAACTTCAGTCACATAGCAACCAGCTTTTGACCATTACTTTAACCTATGGTACTCCCTTATTTTGCTTCCACTTACAAGACTATTTCTGCTAATCTTTTCTCGATTTGCAGGAAGTAAATAGAAAAATAAGCTTTTTAACAATAATTTATTGCAGAGTTATAGAGAAAGTCATGTGAATGGAACAAGTCAGATTTTTTATATATCAATCCTGAATGACCTTGGATGCGAGATCTTGCATTCTTTCTCTTTCTGTTTGCATGTTGTGATGTAGAGCTCCTGGTTCTTCTTGAATAAATAAAATTCCTAGCTGCGTTTAAATTCTTTCAAAAAAAAAATCACCATTAATGGTCTTAATATTTGTAAATAAAAAAAAGAAAGAAAGCGTAATACTGTAATTTAGGCTTCTCAAACTTTTATTTACACTTATAAATAAGTGTTCCAAATAATAATTTACATAGTATTGTAGATGCTTTCTCAATTCCATATTTGTTTGATATTTAGGTTATGCTAAAATCATGTGTGGTTTTCTGTTTATTTGTATATGGGAAATATTTATTTGTTCGTTGCAATAACATCAGAGGCTAAAGAATTGAAAGTTAATCTGTTGAGTGTAAAGTGAACCTGTTGAATTTGCTGTTTTGCAATATTGTGCAGAATAAAATGGTATTTCAAGAACGGAAAGCGTTATGAAAAATTAGGGGAAAACACAATATACAACGTGCTCTTTCCTAGTTTGAAAGGGTTATTGCAGGTCATCTTTCACTCTGTATAGTAGAACAGAAATTTACTAAAATTTGAGTTTCATATTGCAGGATAGATAGAGTACTGAAACTGACAGCGTGAAATACATTAGCGTTAACCGTCCTCTTAAAGAAAATAATCAGCTTGAGCCTAAGAAAGCTCCTCGAGAATTCGCGGCAGCATGCATGACACAGTTTGTGGAGAAATTCAAGTAAAGCTTCATTAGATGCAACTTTGGTGCATCACTGAGAATAGCTGAGGTGGTCACTGACAGAATACCACCGCATTCAAAAGTATACGTTCAGAAAATCATTGTTTTTAACTCGTGATATGCACATCTTAGCGTTAAGCCATAGTTGAAACACTTGACCCTGAACTTTTGTCCTTCAGCGCGGGGTTCACAGGAACCGTAGTTATAGAATTCGTTGCCTCTCCTTGCCCATAAGCTGTGAGATTTAATGAAGACCCTGTAAGAGAGTATTGTATAGAAAGATTCTAATGTTTGACTAAAGCGCTGTTTTAATTGCTGTTGGTGTGTAGGGCAGAAAAATGCAATGCCATAGCCGGATTTGAACCACCACGGATCTCCGTAAGAATTTTAATAATCATCTAAGAAAAGCCTTACAAAACCGAATTAATAAGTAAACTGCTGATGTAACTAAAGTTGAAGAACGAACTAATGTTCATGTATAAAAGCTGCAATAGCAGTTGCTCTGACCACTGAGCTAGCTTGACAAAATACCGGCAAGGCACTAAGTTTGAGAATTTAGTGCCACCACGCATCTCTTAGTTTCCGCCCAGTTGCTCTGATCACTGAGCTAGCGTGACACCATACCGGCACGATACTACGTTGGAGAATTTAGTGCCAACACGCATCTCCTGGTTTCCATCCAATTGCTCTGACCACTGAGCTACCATGGCAACGTACCTGCACGGCACTATCTTGGAGAATTTAGTTCCACCACGCATCTCCTGGTTTCCATCCAGTTGCTCTGACCACTGAGCTACCATGGCACTGAGCTACTATCTTGGAGAATTTAGATCCACCACGCATCTCCTGGTTTCCATCCAGTTGCTCTGACCACTGAGCTACCATGGCAACACACCTGCATAGTACTAAGTTGGAGAATTTAGTGCCACCATGCATCAATTCTGATATTGGCCATAGTTTTAAAAAATGAATTACTATACTTATGCGCAGTTTTTTTTTTTCAGTTTTCTTCACTTTGTAAAGACAAATACATTCTTTTACAAAGTACTATTCACTTTAGGAAAATTTTAACCAGAGAATTTGTTGCAAAAATATTAAGGAGCGTGATTTTTTAAAACGGTGTATGTAGTTCAATATCTGTAGGAGAATATTGATTTGATTTTAGCTAATTACTTCGAATAAATTAATATGACTAACATGGAAACATTTTTCGTATAAAAGCTTCTTTTGTTACCAACAATGGCTGTACTAAAAGTCAAATCTCCTGCTTTAACATTTCAAAAAATATTTTGTATGACTTTGATGTCCCTTAAATAGCATAAATTCAAAAATGTGTAATGTTAGTGTTATGCTTTTTAAACTCTCTTTTCTCGGGCTTTCATTTACCAACACATTCTCATTTTCAAAATTTCCACACGATGAATAAGTTTTCGGTATAAATGAATGGAGTTTAGCATTCCTACCTACTTACCAAACAAGATGGTGCGCCAGTAACGCCTGAAGATCGATTCGGTAGGTCCGAGGTTTGACCCCCGGTGACCGCCTATGGGGTATTTCTAGTCGCCAACGTGAATGATGGGATGGTATTCCTTTATATTCCTTTGTATTATATTTTTCTTTCACGTTTGAGGTGTGCATTAAGGTTCTTCAGTGTCGGCGGTGCCGAACAGATGTATAAGTTATTAGCGCACTGGAAAGATTTCTCCCTGTGAACGCCAGAGACAGATACTCCTCAATTGCCAAGGTTGCTGCGTTGCCCTCCTGGTATTGCTCTCTAATTGTGCGTGGATGTTTAAACTTGGGAGGTTAGGTACTTCTGCGAGTCTCTTCGACCTTCTACTCCTTCACTTCTTCGTACCTCCGGGAGGTATAACAATTGATGTCGCAGTGCGCGAGGTGTCCTCCGTTGCAACATCCTAATTCTAATACATTTATCTTTATAAGTACCAGATTAACGCGAAATGGATTTGTAACACTTTTAATTGTAACGATATTAAACAATATTATTAATGGTATTTGTTTTTTCCACACAAGCCGTGTGTAGGACGTGAGTTGGATAGGTAGAGTCAGAGGACGTGAAGCAATTCAATTCAGGTAAGCTAATAAATAAGTCAAAGGGCAGGTGCTGTCGCTGTCAAATTATTGCAGTTTCTCCTTGGCCTGTTGGGAAAGTTGAAGACTTCCAGATGTTACCAAAACATTTGAAGGTGAAAAAGTTGTAAGCTCTTTATTTGATTAAGGGAGGAAGTGTCCAAACTGTTGTGTTAACTGTGATATATGCACCCTCATCGGAACGCTATGGATAGGAACAAGTAGCATATATTGTTATGTTGATTGGTTTTCCCACATAGTATTGTCAGACACGAAAAGGATACATATGTCTTCTAATAAGTCGCCCGCATCAGATTTTTGTGCTGATGTCTTCTGTACACCTTATGTCAACAATTCTCCAACGTTGCACGTGTACGATTGGTGATAACTCGCCACATCACTGCAAACCAGTGTTGCCAACCTGTAACATCCGGATGGAAATTTACGATAATTTAGGCGTGAGCACGATGTACGATTTTAACAAATGCGATATTATTCATTTTGAGTCCAGGATAGTTCTCTAATGAAGACCACAAAGCTAAGATGGTTGGCTTTTTATGAATCCAATTTAACTCGGTTATTATCCCGTTAAGTTATCATTAATAACCAATACCGAGTAAACTTCAAATCTATAAATACGATGTAGTTTGAACTCTAGATAGTAATAATTTATTTTGATAGCAATCCACGGTATATTTTCTATAGATTAAATGTTTTCCATAATATTGTTTCTAAAGCTGTTAGCATAGGTACTGATGTGATTTTTCACTGAATAGCATTGCGCCTGATGTTGCAGCTGCTCACACAGAGGAAAAAAACGGGTATGTTCATTCGGTGGATCCCCGAACTGTAACTAGGCTGTATAAGTGAAGAGTCTCCGTTTTTTATTAAAATGTAGGTAATCTTTGTTTAGCATTTGTATGTTTAATTTTTACATGCAATTACGAATTTATACTGAGCAATAAGAATAAACACTTTTTCAGTTTTAAAACCGCTGCGAAATGTATGAGCTATTACAATATTCATTTTCAGAATTCATATTGAATTAGTTTAAAGAAAAGAGTATCGCAGTTCTATGTACTATGCTTGGAATGGAAATGGTTGGCTACAGTGCTGCAAACAAGAATGGCATCTTGCAATTATGGGAAGAATTTTGTTTCTAAAAGGCACTTTTTACTAGATCGAGTATATCTGATAAAGACGGCAAAAATCGCCCGACGTTGTGTTAGGCTGTTTGATATCAAAGCAGTTTTGCAGTGCATCAACGAAGCATCAGATCAAACATCTAAAGCAGTGATTCGGGAGGGCGCTGCATGTAATACTAACATTGTTGTTTTTATAATAGTACAAATAATGACATACAAGATTGTATGGTACAGGTCGCCACCAGTTGCTGACGAATGGCATTTTTAAATGGGAGGTTTGAGGCGAGTCGTTCGTCTTTACTGGATCTTTAGTACATAGAAGCAGGAACGGTAGTCAGATGTGTAGTTATTTTCATGCTTCTGCGCAGCAGCGGCATAATCACTACAAAGCAAATATCACACTTCCAGTGATGTCAGTCACATGTAATCACTCTCAATTTCGGTTACCGTTAACACTATATTTTATACCTAATTTTCTTTTATTTCTTCTATTCCCGGCATTTCTCCTTCATTTTCTTCTTCTGAATTGCTGTCATTTTCATTGATGACTAAGTATCTATATCTCGTTAAAACACTGACAATGATATAAACCCGTTACGAACAACACTTTGCAGTCAACTGTACGCTGTATATTCTCGAAACGTAATCAGAAGGAAGCAAAGCTGTTTGTTATTGTATCATATATTATTTTCTGGCCTGTTTATCAATGGTAGGCTAGCTCACTGTATCTTCGCTAAAGGTCTTCGACTAAAAGGAACGAGCAGCCGGTAGTATTAGTTTATAAATAATTTACATTTATTGTCAAATAATTGTTTATTCCACACTAGTCGTGTGTAGGACAGGAGCACATTTTCTGCTAGCTTCCAATGGATAAAAGTTAGTTTTTGTAGTTAGGCGTAATAGGTTATAGTTACATTTACTGCCTTCCAGTAAATATTAGATATAATTTTATTTATATGTTTATTATTTTTTGCCTTAACTGTGTGCCTGTCGTCTAGTTTTAGTTACTGTAATAAAAATCTGACTGCTCCATTAACATGAATTTCTCTACATCGCTGCTATAAATTATTGTTAAAAAGCTAATGCTTCTTTTTACTTCATGCTAATCGAAAAAAAAAAAAGAAAACTAGCAGAAAGTCTTATCACTTCTTTGTAAGTAGAAGCGAAATAAGGAAGTACCATATGTTAAAGTGATAGTCAAAAGCTGGTTGCTAGTGACTGAAGCTCCTTTATTCGTATGGACACGAGTTGACAAATTCCTGTATGAGAATAGTATAAGTTTTTTAAAGCTGAAACCAAAAACAAGGAATATCTCAAAAACGATCAACTCCACGAAAAAAAAGTATCTAACATAAATTGGGTGTTATAATGTGCTCTACATTTTTTGTGTGGTAAGTTTTTGCCTATCTCTTACGGTTTAGCAGTTATACACAGTTCCGTAAAATTCTTCCAGAATAAAGTAGTCTTCAGAGGCTATTCCCAGAAAATTCAAGATATACATATTATTTGTCAGGTAAATATCTTTAATATACGATATTTTAATCAAAATCTTTAGCGCCATTTTTGAGAAAATTAAAATTTTAGAACAAAGTTCCATGTAAAGGCTAGTTGGGGCTGGGGAATTTTCTTGAAAATCTTCGTGTCACATCCTTTCAAGATACCAAACTTAAATACCAAGTTGGTATTTAACGCGATGTACAAGTATGAGAATCTGAAATTCATGGTAAAGCTTCTGCCGATGAGTGAAATTGTTTTCTTTGAAGATTTTTAGTGTGGTAAAAGGGACATCTATACTTACATTCTAAAGAGAAAGTTTCTGTGTGTCTGTGTATTTGAATAATCTCAAAAACTACTCAATCTATTTTAATAAGTCTTTCGACAAAAAGCACAATTCGTCCTGACTGTTATGAGGCTATAAAAACCTTCCAATTTCATTTTATAAAGAACTAAACAATTAAAATGAATTTAAAAGGCACTTGCACTTGAATATGAAAATGATGTTAATGATTCAGCACTTCAGTAAACAGATTGCTCTGTTTAAAAAGCGACAATTCATCCATGTTACATTCTGGTTCTTTGATTGTCATTTATTAAATACAGCAGATGTGTATGTAATGAAAGAGTGTCACCTCTGAATGGCCCTTATCTTTTATCTGAAAAAGCTTCTTATATATACGTCCCGTTTTATAAATTTATTTTATTAAAGGGTCCTGAGAACATACATTTCCGATGAAATCTCGTAATGATTTTTAAGTGGAATGCAATACCTCCTCTTTGGTAGTGATAAAAATTCAACGCTATGATCTTATACGCTTAAGGTTAAGGCTGAATATTCATACTTTCTCTACACGTACTATGTACAAAGTGTATAGAGAAGGTATTGCATTCCAGCCAAAAATTCGATACCGAGATTTCACCGGAAATACATGTTTTGGGTCCCGCTGAATCCAAAAAACACACATTTTTAGAAAAAGGTCCGTGTGTGCCTGTGGACAGAATAGCTCAAAAACGAAAAATCCGTTGCATACCAAACTTGGTAGTTAAGTTTGGTATCTTCCAAGGATGCGCCACGAAGATTTTCAAGAGAACACCCCTCCAACTACCCTTTTCATGGAACTCTTTTCGAACATTTTGATTTTCTCAAAAATGGCTTTAACAATTTTGATTAAAATATCGTATATTATTTATACGACAGATAAAATATGCATCTTGAATTTTCTGGGAAAAGCCTTCGAAGACATCTTTATTCTGGATGAATTTTATGGAATTTTGCATAACTGCTGAACCCTAAGAGATGGACAAAAACTTACCACCGTAGAGCACATTAAAACATGTAATTTATGTTATATACAGTTTTTTCGTGGAGTTGGTCTTTTTTTTTTCTTTTTTAGATATTCCTTGTTATTGATTTCTGCTTTAAAAAACCCTATTTTTCTCATTCCGGAATTTGTCAATTCGTGTCCATACAATCAAAGGAACTTCAGTCACATAGCAACCAGTTTTTGACTATCACTTTAACCTTTGGTACTCCCTTTATTTCCCTTCTACTTACAAGCAAGCAAATAAGAAGACTATTTCTGCTAATTTTTTTCTTGATTAGAATGAAGTAGGTAAAAGAATAAACTTTTTAACAACAAATTTATAGAGATGTAGAGAAAGTCATGTGAATGGAACACATCATGTTCCCTCGACAAAAGCGTATTAATATATTAAAACTACGGGTTGCGTAATATTCTTGTGGCCTCATCTCTGTCCCATTTATTACACTGACATTTCTCACGCTTTAATTTCAGCAAAATAATTTCCTGTAGTGATATTTTCGGCCTTATGGTTAATCTTGTGGATTAAAACCAGAAAAAAAACATACGGGAAACATTCACTTGCAGGTGGGCTAACTTTTAAAATTATGGTGTTTAATTTTTCTGCTTTGTGTTTCAAACTACAGCACAAGGCTTTGTTAATTCTTATACATTATTTGGAATACAAGCAATGTTGGCCTATACCTGCTGTTATAAAAGCAAGATTAAGCCTTTGTGCGCTATACATGCCAAGCGATTAAACGAGTTAGAGAACATAATTTTGTTTTATTTAAATACAGTTTATTCCTCAACGATTGTAGAGAAAAACTCCAATATGAGATTCGTAATTAGCAAATCATTTATAGCTGCTCAGGCGATACGAAACATTTTTCGGTGTGATGCTTGTAGCCTGTCACAAAATTACGTACACAGCACAAATGTTAAAGAACTTGTTAGTTTGTATACAGTGTTTCTATCTTGCCGATAATTCATAACCGGAGTGAAACAACGGGTGTAAATTGTTCTAAAAGGTGAAAACACGAGTTTTATTTGATAAGACAAGTCAGCGAAATAGACTATTAATAATTTATAATATTTAGGAAGGGAGACTTTATCAGGTTATGGTTGTAATACTTACATTCGCTCTCAAATGGTAGATGACGCATTCGACGGTGTTTATTTACCGAATGTTTTTTTTTTTCTTTTTTCACTGCCTTCTGAGTTATGATATGGCCAGCCGTGTCTATACCCAATGTACGAATATCGATAGCAAAAACAAAAATAGGGAACAATTATTTTATTTCAGCTTTTAACAAGTAATAGGTGCATGAAATGGAAACAAAGGTTATTTTATTTGAGGTTATTGCACTCATCTCGTACATAAGAAATACAATTAATGATTATTTTCCCTTCTTTTTGAATTAAATACATTATTAACCCGATAAAACTTGAAACAAACATTATAACTGAATTAACTGAAAGTACAATTGTGGAACTGACAGTTATTAAAAGTGAAGGTTGGCTGCCTGGATTGTCACCTTGTTACCAGGAGATTAAACTTACAAACGTCAAGGAAATGAACATCAGCTGGTAAGATTTTTCGACAATATCGCTTTAGTCATGTGATCGCGATTGGTTGAAATTGCCTAATAGTGGAGGCTGAATTCTCAGGAAAATATGCGGGAAGATCAACTGTTGTACAATGGATACACTGAAACGAGTAATTTGATGTTATGATGGTTATGACGCGCAGATCGTAAAGAGATTGTCTGTGCAATACCATGTCCAACATAAGTCGGTCTTCTACGAGCTTAAACCAAAAACCGATGTGTTACATTCACATGACTTTCTCTATATCTCTAATAAGTTATTGTCAAAAAGCTTGTTCTTCTATCTGCTTCACGCTAATAAAACAAGACATAATTTCAGAGCAGGTAATAAGACATTAGCAGAAATTCTGATTACCTGCTTCCTTGTAAGTAGAAGGGAACTAAGGGAATATACTAGGCTAAAACACTAGTCAAATCTGTTAAAAACTGGTTGCTATTTGATTAAAATGATTTTCTCTGTATATCCAGGAGATGAAAAATTCTCGCATGAGATAACTTTTAAGTGTTTCAATACTGAAACAAATAAAAAGGAATATCTTGAATATGGTCCGCTCCACGAAAGAAATGTATAAGATATAAATTATGTGTTTTAATGAGATATACATTTTGTGTGTGGTAAATGTTGGTCTATCTCTTACGATTTACCAATCATGCATCATGAAGATGTCTTCAGAAGCTGATCACAGAATAATCCCTGTGATACAGATATACTTAGACAAAACGATGAATGTTAAATGGATCTGAGGTACTGATAAAGAGAGTTTTTGCTACAAAATAAACAAACTCAGGTGACAGTTTCGCAACAAAAAACGATGAATGTTAATTTACGCATTTTAATCAAAATCGTTAGAGCCATTTTGAGAAAAAACAATCTCAAAGCTCTTTTCATATAAAGGTTAATTTAGGGTGAGGAGATTTCCTTAAACATCTTTCCATTGCATCCGTGGAAGATACTAAATTTAAATACCAAGTTCGTTATTTAACGGCATTTTAGTTTTTGAGCTATACTACACACACACACACACACACACACACACACACACACACACACACATACGCGTGCGCGGGGACCTAAAAGCTAAAGCGATAGTGAAATCTTTTAAAAACCGATGGCTATGTAAAAGAAATGAAATTCGTTCTCTTTGCTTGCTAGGAGTAAATTAAAAAAAAAAAAAAAAGACGAAAAGAAAAATATGTTTGAGAAAATTTTAAGTGGCTTAAAACTGAAAATAATAACTAGGAATATCTCGAAAACGGTTAACTCTACAAAAAATGTATCTGAAAATTATTCATATGAACGTTTGGTCCGTCATGGTTATAAGCAACGTTATGGTCTGAAAACCCTTCGTTTGGGAGTTACATAAGTTTATTTTTAGCGGTACATGCGATACGTTTAACAACACAACATTTATAAAAACCACTCGAAGTGGCTTCCTATTGCTTCAGTGCTTCACTTGGGTTTGCGTTCTGTGATTTGCCGAACACTGAGGAAAGCTTCTCGAGAATTTGGTACTTGGTCAAACTTATTTTGAATACGCCATCTGAGAATTGATATAGATACAGGCGTTGAATACCCAAGAAGTTTAAGTGTCATCAAGCAAAAAATCTAAAATATTCCATTGTTATGAATCTCTCTCTCTCGCTCTCTCTCTCTCTCTCTCTCTCTACCTACCTAACTATTCTGTACAGAACTATTCTTACAAAACATTTTCTTATATCTGTTTCATGCTATTCCAGATAAACATCAGTAGAAATGGTCTTATTAATTTCTTTCTTGTAACCAGAAGGGAAATTAGGGAATCAACTAAGCTAAAGCGGCTAGGTTAAATCTTTCGAAAGCTGTCGCTATGCAATTTACATGACTCCATGGCCAGGAGTAAATCAAAAGAGATGAAATATTTGAGCAATTTCCGTTGGAGAAAAGTTTAAGTATTTTAAAATTGAAACCAATAACAGGGAATATCTTATAAATGGTTAGCTCCACAAAAAAGTGTATAGGGAAAGTGTGTTTTAACTATATGTGCATTTTTGTGAGGCAATTCTTTTTTCTGCCTCTTACCGTTTACAAGTTATACAAGAGTCATGCAGACTAGGGAGGTCTTCAGAGGCTTTTCCCATAAAATTGAAGATATGCATTTTATTTGTCATGTAAATATCTCTAATATACTGAAATTTAATCAAAATAGTTAGAAAATCGAATTGGGGGTGGGAAATTTTCCTGAAAGTCTTCGTGTCGCATCCTTTGAAGTTTGTATTTAACCGACTTTCCATTTTTAGTTATGCAGTGGACACACACGCACGTACGCTTTTATAAAATGCTTTATGGATTCAGGGTTCGTCATAAGTGTATTTTCGGTGAAATTTCGGTATCAAATTTTGGGTGGAATACAATACCTTATCTACCTACTATACACATTGTGTACTTGTTAGATAAAGTAAAATCCCACTGAATTCAAATTTTCAAGAAATTTATGTTCGAAAACTTTTTAATGAGATACTGGCAAATATATCAGAACAAATTGGGGGTGGAGCATCATGGCACATAAACCGTATTGGTTGGATGTCTTTCAGAAGTAAATTACGCAAACAACTGCGGGGAGTTAGTTCCTTTCGTAACTCCCTACGTGAAGGCGTTAAATACGGATTGCCGCAATTATCACGGGCCTGTTATATAGCTTCAAGTGTGAAGTAAGAACCATTGTCTGTTAATCAGCCTATATTTTTTCACCTTTCTTTAACAGCACAGTTTTGCATCATTCATTCAGTAATTTTACACTTTGCTTTGTGCTTACCGATTTGCAAGTGCGATTCAAAACGTGACGAGGGGTAAAACCAGACGAGCGGCCCGGAAATCCATATAAAGACCTAATTAATTATATAAGCTTATATGGGTGGCGTATAAACAGACTTTTACTGTAATTTAATCAAAGCGCTTTGTTGCATACATACAAGTAATAAGAAAAATCTGGTGTGCTCCGTTCACATGACTTTCTCTACATATCAGTAACAAATTATTGTTAATAAGCTTATTCTTCTATTTCATGTTAAAACATTAGTAGAAACGGTCTTGTTGTTTAATTCCTTGTAAGTAGAAGGGAAACAAGGGAATACACTAGGCTAAACCGATAGTCAAATGTTTTAAATTGTGGTTGCTATGGGATTGAAATTCGTGTCTTTGCGTGACCAGGAGTTGATAAGTTTTCGTATCAGAAAAGTTTAAGTATTTTAAAACTGAAATCAATATCAAAGAATATTTTGAGGACGACCAACTTCACGAAAAAAAATGTATATGACATAAATTGTGCGTTTTAACATGATCAACATTTTTTATGTAGTAAGTTTTTGTCTATCTCTTAAAGTTTGTCAGTTACACAAAATTCAGCAAAATACATTCCAAATAAAGAGGTCTTCGGAGGCTATTTCCAGAAAATTCAAGATAAACGTTTATTTGCCGTGTAACTATCTTTAATATACGGTATTTTAATCAAAACCGTCAGAGCCATTTTTGAGAAAATTAAAATTCTCTACTTTGTTTTTTCCATGTAAAGGGTAGTTCGGAGTGGAGGATTTTTTCACACAATCTTCGTGTCGCATCCCTGAAAGGCACTAAACTTTAATATCAAGTTTGGTATTTTATCGGCTTTTCGTTTTTGAGCTATCGTGTTCAGACACACTGACACATACACACACACGGAGCTTTTTCTGAAAATGATTTTTTATATACAGGGGACCCTAAAACGTGTATTTCCGGTGAAATCTCGGTATCGAATTTTTGGGTGGATGCAATACCTTCTCTATACATTAGGTACATAGTATGTGTAGAGAAAGTAAAAACAGATAGAACGGGAAATCCAGAAATCACTTCACTATATAAATACTTAGCAAACTTTTCACAAAGTGCATAGAATAATAATTACATTCATATGACTTCCTCTAACCATTCAACACAGTTTTCAAAAAACGCTTATTCTTATTGTGCTTTGCATTAATCAAGATAAACATTTGTAGGAAGGTTTTTATTTGATAGTTCCTTTTGGATACACCCTAACCTATTAGTTTAGTAATATAGTAAGTAATAGTGCATTGTATTAATACACTAGGCTCTTTAAGATCTAGTCATTGTGTAATATCTTTGAAATTCCGTTCTCTTTGCTTGACCAGTGAAAATAAAAGCAAATAACTACTTCTCATTTGAGAAAAGCATAAGAATTGAAAAATTTAAACAAAAAATAATGAGCATTTTGGAAATTAACTCCACAAAAATGATATAAATGTATTTGGGTAAATTGTTTTAACGAAATTTAAGACTTATCTGTCTCCTACAGTTTATCAGTTATCCAAAGTCATTCAGAATAAAGAGATCTTCAGAAGTTATTCCCAGAAACTTCAAGGTATCCATTTTACTTGTTGACGGGCCCAAATGACCTAGTTGTCGAAGGGCTCTTAAACACCACTCACTCACTCACTCACTTTACTTGTGATGTAAATATTTTAGATTATAGTTTTTTGATCAAAGTCGTTACAGCAATGTTTGATAAAATCTAAAAGCACAAATAATCTCACATGTAATATAGGACAGTTTGGACGCGAGGGGAGGGGGATTTTTCCATTCTTTGAAGATGCTGAACTTCAAGTTTGGACTTTAACGAGTTTTCTTTTAGAGTTATACTTTTCACAGCTTCATATAGACACACGGAACCTTTCTAAAAATGCTTCTTTGTTTTCAATGGACCTCAAAACATATTTCCCATGAAATGTCAACAATAATCTCAAACATAGACCCGTGAATGATGCGGGAGGGGAGGGTTGATACTTGACTGCATTTGCATGGAGTTTGCTTTTTGATCTAAAAAGTAGTACAATAATATTGAAATAAATTGATATATTTACGATACAACATAGCCACAAATACTTTGATTTTACTGTTAAATACCAGTATTTACAACAATCCGATGTGTTCCTTTCACATCATTTTCTCTACATCTCTGTCAACAATTATTGTTAATAAGCTTACTCTTCAATTTCATGCTAAAACATTAGCAGAAACGGTCTTATTACCTACTTAGTTCCTTATAAGTAGAAGGGAAATAAAGGAATACACTAGGCTAAACGGGCAGTCAAATGTTTTAAAATGTGGTTGCTATGGGATTTAAATCCGTTTCTTTGCGTGGCCAAGCGTTGACATATTTCCGTATGAGAAAATTTTAGTATATTAAAACTGAAATCAATAACAAGGAATGTCTCGAAAACAGCAAACTCCGCGAAAAAAAAATGTATATGGCATAAATTGTGTGTTTAATCGTGATCTACATTTTTTGTGTTGTAAGTTTTTGTCTATCTCTTATGGTTTACCAGTTATACAAAATTTTAGAAAAATCATCCAGAATAAAGAGGTCTTTAGGGGCTATTCCCAGAAAATTCAGGATATACATTTTATTTGGCATGTAAATATCTTAAATATAAGAGATTCTAAGAAAAATCCTAAGAGCCATTTTTGAGAAAATCCAAATTTTAGAAAAGTGTTCCATGTTGGGATGGGTGAATTTCTTGAAACTCTTTGAGTTGCATCCATGGAAGATAACAGACTTAAATGCTCTTTTCGTTTTTGAGATATGCTGCCCACAGGTAAACACGCACACGGAATTTTTTTGTTCAGGGGGTCTCAAAACATGTATTTCCGGTGAAATCTCGGTATCGAATTTTTAGATGCAATACAATATTTTCTCTATACGGTATGTGCACAGTACTTATATATATATATATATATATATATATATATATATATATAAACGGTAGTTCCCGAGAAATACAGGAATTTTGGTCACCCTAGTATATATCATCAGACCTGGAGACAGTTATTGCCAGTTACAGTGCAGCCGGAGGTTGTTGAGTCACATTAAACATTAAACTACAATGGTCGGAAGCCAAGGTATGTTTTCCCTCTCTTTGGCTAGTGCTCCTGCTCTCGTCACATAATGGCTACGTGATAGACGGCATATAAGCAAGTAGCTTCAGGGCATTAATTCTGTGACCTACTGTCGGGGTTGTTATCAGCTGTTATAATGAAAAAAGAGATAGGTTTCGAAGAATTTGTCTGCCGAGGTGTGAGTCTAGGAATGCATCAGCCTCAGTCCAGTTGGTATGTACCTTGTGCGTTTCATCACGTTCCCTGTCGTCATAAGCGGCTAAAGAATCATCTCAAGAAGTTAATTGAATAATAAACAGCTTCATTATCTGTAATTATCAGGTGCTTGTACAACCCGAAGGATGCAAACTGTATGACCGAGTTATGTTTTTGTTCAACCACTTTAATTTGTACCATTTCACAGAGTCGCAGAGGATTCTCAGTTCTTTGTATATTAGATTCTGGTGAAGAAATGAAGTAATGATCCAAAAACATTTGATAGTAGTAATTGATTGATTCCATAAATTGATCAAAATAATCAAAGAATCTGGAATGAAGCATCGGTTATTGATTTGACATTTTGTTTGCTCTAGTGGAGGAGGAAGAAGCAGAGATACCCGGTACTTAGACTGGAAAAGTTGCTCTTTTTCTCACAATCCAATGCTCCTTTAACAAAACAGTGCATGGCGAACCTCTCGAAATTGACGCCGGCTTCTATAAGCTAATTTGTAATGATTTCCTGATTGTCTCCCAAAGCAATAGTAACTAGAAAAATATATATAGGTATATTTTTAAGGAAAGTCAAGGTGCACTTATACATGAGTTGAATAATGGATTACAATAAATTATATATATATATATATTCATAAACAAATATACATATATATGTATATTTGTTTATGAATTGTTTGTTTGCGGAATAGTCACAGAAAATCATGTGAATGAAACACAGAGTTTTACATTTCTCTAGCTCGTAAATACAACGCACATAGTGGATAGAGAAGGTGTTTTCCACCTGAAAATTTGATATCGAGATTTCACTGGTAGTACATATTTTGAGACGCCCTGAAAACAAAAAAAAGCATTTTTAGAAAGATGTCCATGTGTGTGTCTGTCTGTATTAGTGACAGCATGGCGCAAAATCGAAAAGTTGGTATTTAAGTTTAGTATCTTCCAAGGATGCGACATGATGTTTTTCAAGAAAATTCCCCCCTCTCCAACTACCCTTTACATGGAATATTTTTCGAACATTTTGATTTTCTCTAAAATGGCTCTAACTATTTTATTAAAATGTTGTATCTTTAAGATATGTTCATACAAATGAAATGTGCATCTTAAACTTTTGGGGGATAACCTCTGAAAACCTCTTCATTCTGGATTACCTTTATATAACTGGTAAACCTTAAGAGATAGACAAAAACTTTCTACACAAGAAATATATATCTCCTTAAAACACAAAATTTGTCATATACATTTTCTCTGTAGAATTAAGTTTCCGAGATATTCCGAGTTATTGGTTTCAGTTACAAGGTACTTAAACTTTTCTCAAACGCGGCACATACTTCTTTTCGTCTCTCTCTTGTTTACTTTTACCAAGCAAAGAGAACCAAATTTCAATTGTTTCAATAAGCTTTTAAAAGATCTAATTATCGCTTTAGCCTATGAGTTCCCTTATTTCCCTCCTGCTTACAGAGAAGCAGGTAAGAAGATCAATTCTGGCTATTATCTTGATTAGAACGAGTAGATAAAAGAAGAATCTTTTGTAAGGAAAGCTTTGTGGAACAGCTACGGAAAGACATGTGAATGGAGCACTCAGATTTCTTTGCCTTGTTTCGTTCTGCTCTCTGTGGAAAACTGTGAATTTAAAGTATTTGAAGATGTCTTACAAAGAAGGAGATGCTCCTTTAATTTTAGCTAGTTATTCTGTTATTTGTTATACATTTTATAATAAGTTATTTTTATTTATAATTCTTATGTTATTAATTATATTATATTTTACTTTTTGTAGATTAAATATATATTTTTTTTTTTGAAGGTAGTTTAATTCCTACTTTATTTTTAATGGCTATTAGATCCAGTTTGGTGTAGAAATAATAAATGAACTATAACTGTTGCTGCTACAATGAATGGGAGTACAAAATGAAATGTAAAGAAACGAGAAATTTGGAGAAACTGATTTATTAAGTATAATAGTTGGTTGAAAGTTTATTTTATTGGGGTGATTTAATGATAAAAAGGTCTCAAAAATATTAAAAAAAATAATCCATATAAAGGGTAGTTCGGGTGGGGAGATTTCCTTGAAATATTTCGTGTCGCATTCCTGGAAGATACTGAACTTAATACCAAGTTACGTATTTAGTCGACTTTTAGTTTTTGGTGTATGCTGTCCACAGACGCGGGCATTCCAAACACACACACACACGCACGCACACACACACACACATGGATTTGTTTTATAAAAATGTTATTTTTCCTTCAGTTCCTTCTACTTATACCAGGGGCACTAATAATAAAAAAATCTTATGTGTTCCATTCACATGACTTTCTCTACATGTTTGTAACAAATTATTGTTAGTAAGCTTATTATTCTATCTATTTCATGCTAATCAAAATAAACATTAGCAGAAACGGTCGCATAAGTAGAGGGGAAATGACGAAATACACTTGGCTAAACCGACAATAAAATGTAAAATGTGTTTGCTAATGGATTGAAATCTGTTTCTTTGCGTGGCGCGAAGTTGACGGGTTCCCGCATGAGAAATGTTTTAAGTATTTTTAAACTGAAACTAATAACAAGGATGACTCGAAAGTGGTCAAATCCATTAAAAATTATGAGATAGATTGTGTGTTTTAACGAGATCTACATTTTTTGTGCAGTACGTTTTTTGTCTTTCTCTTACGGTTTACCAGTTATACAAAATTCAGTAAAGTTCATCCAGAATGAATGAAAAGGCCTTCCAAAAGCTTTTCCAGAAAATTCAAGATATAGATTTTATTTGTAATCGATACAGTCTTATAATGTGGTATTTTAGTCAAAATCGTTATAGCCATTTTTAAGAAACTAAGATTTTCGAAAAGTTTTCCATGTAATGGGTAGTTTGGGGTGGGAGGATTTTCTTAAAATCTTCGTGTCTCATCCTTGTCAGTTACTCAACTTAAATACCAAGAATGGTATTTAATGGTCTTTTCGTTTCTGAGCTATGATGTCCAAAGACACATGGACCTTTTTCTAAAAATACTTTTTTTGGATTCCGAGGATCCAAAATATGTATTTCCGGTGAAATATCGGTATCGAATTTTTGGGTACAATACAGTACCTTCTATAATACATTAGTACGTGTAGAGAAAGTAAAAACATTAATTTGTCCGTGAAAATTGTTTTATTGTTTCTCGAAATATTCTCCTTTATGATCAATACACTTTTGCTATGTTCGAACCATTTGTAATAGCATTCCATGGTTTTTGAACGCATCAATGGCATTTTCAACCGACGAAAATCGTTGTCCACGCATTTTATTCTTGTTCGGGAGCAAAAAGAAGTCATTGGGTGCCCAATCAGGACTGCACGGCGGATAATTCATCAATTTGTTTTTTGAGTGTTCAAATAGTCGGTCGTAGGACGAGATGCGTGAGTACTCGACTTGTCTTGATAGTGAACACTCCGATGGCACTTGTTTGTTTTACTTATTTCATCTAAGACTTCCGGCAAACAAATGGTTGTGTACCATTCAGAATTGGCCGTTTTATGTACTTCTAAAGGCACTGTTACCACATGAGCAGGTTTTCTGAAGGAAACATGGACAAAAAAGAAGAGAAAACAGTGCTTCGAGTATGAGTAACTTTTGTTGGATTTTTTTCATCTTGAAACTGCCATACAGTCGACTACTGTTACGTTCCGGCTCATACGCATAGATCCATAATTCGTCACCTATTACAATTTTATATACGTCATTTGAAGCCCCACCACGAGCATGCTTTTGAGATTTTGTCAAATTATGTGGGATCCAATGAGAGCAAACGTTTTCAAGGCTAAATGATCATGCAATATTTTACATATACTGCTGAAACCCATGTCTAGGGTTGCTCCTATCTCACAGTATTTGGCATGACGATCTTGCACTATCATTTTTTTCACGGCATCAATGTTTTCTGATACAACTTATTTTGGACGACCTTTACGAATTTCTTCAATGAGCGAACGGCAGACACGATTAAACTCGTTATACCAGCGTTTCACATTGACAAAGGACAGAGCTTCATCGCCAAATCTAATAGTAAGTTGATGTCTTGATAATCCACATCGAAAATCATAATAACCATCGCACACGCCCGCCTGGGCAATGTAGTAGTAGCGTATCTGCCTCGCATTCAACGGGTCGTGAGTTCGAATTTCGCTAAGGGTGAGTTACCGGGATAACGTTTTTTTTCGGGGTTTTCCCTCGTCCTGAGAAGACGAATATCAAGTAACTTTAAGCTTCAAGGATAACGAGATCATTTGAGCATCATTTCACCGACTTCATTCACTGTTCGACATAATCAACCAGGTTAAAGGACGTTAAACTAAAAAACAAATAATTATATGACCTTTTCACGAATTTATTCCATCTTTTCGCTGAGACACAATTTTAAAGTCACTAAAACAACCGAAATAACGCTCTATTGACAAAATAGCTGAGGTAGGTTAAGATCAACAATTTCTAACTTTCCAGAGGAAATACCAGATGACACCTACAGCAAATAGCGTTACCAAAGCTCAAAATATAAATAGAGGCCTCGTAAGGAACCAAGTAATAAGACAATTCTGCTAATGTTGGTCTCAATTAGTATGACCTGTCGAGCTTTAGAAGGACCAATCATCTACATTTTATATTGCAAATCAGCTTACCCTTCAGATATTATAAATTACGATTTTCTCCAAAATGGCCCTAAAGATTTCGATTAAAATATATTGTAACCAAGAAAAATAACAGTTTCTGCTAAATTCGTCACTAGAGCACTCAATGTAAAACAAAATGTTACACTTTTGGTACCCAAAATAACTTGAGTCACTGCGTTCACGTCACGCATTCGTCACTCAGCAGATTGACTTTAACCCCAAAAATTGTCGGGAGTTTGCAACTTCCAAGGATGCGATACGAAGATTTTCAGGAAAATCACCCATCCCAAAGTACCCTTATAATGTTAACTTTTCTAAAAAAAACGGCCATAACGATTTTGATTAAAATGCCGTATATTAAAGATATTTGTATAGTAGGTGAAATATACATCCTGAATTTCTTAGGATAGACCCCTGAAGACCTCTTCATTCTGAATGGCTTTTGCATAACTAGTAAACTATAAGAGATTGAGAGAAACTTACAACACAAAAAGGTAGATCTCGTTAAAACACACGATTTATGTAATATACATTTTGTAATTTATTTCAAATAAACTTTGTTTGTATGGCTGCACTGAATAATTCCTATATGAGAAAAATATTAGTATTTTAAAGCTGAAACAAATAACAAGGAATATCTCAGAAACGTTCAGCTCTACAAGAAAAATGGTATAAATTATGTATAAATTTTTGTGTAGTAAGCTTTTGACTATCGCTTATGGTTTAGCAGTTACGCAAAATTCAAAAAAATTATTCAGAATAAAGTGGTTTTTAGTACTATTTCCAGTAAATTCAAGATATGCATTTCCTTTGCAATGTAAATACCTTTAGTATACAATATTTTAATCAAAATTGTTAGAGCCATTTTTGAGAAAAAGAATCGAAAATGTTTCCATGTAAAGGGTAATTCAGGTGAAGGGATTTTCTTGAAAATCTTCGTTTTGCAGCCTTTTTCCTTCCCCCGTTCTCTTTATCCTCTTTTTTCCCTTTTTTCCATTTCTCAATATCTTCTTTGTTTCTCTGTTTCATTACCGTTTTGCTTCAAACATACATACATATACACATTTACAAACACACAAACACCCATGCCCAAGGCGGAACTCGAATCCTCGATCCCCTGCGCCACGAAGCACCATAGCGAGGCATTTAGCGAGCGCGGCCATGGAGACCTGCAGCCTTGAGAGAGACTAAACATAAATACCACTTTAGTTTTTGAACTATGCTGTCCGCGCGCGCACGCACCCAAACACACACACACACACACTCACTCACACACGCACACTGAAGTTTTTCTAAAAATGCTTCTTTTTTATGTAGGGAGTCTGAAAATCTCTGTAGCGAATTTTTCGGTGCAATACAATACCAGCTGTATACACTATCTGCATAATACGTGTAGAGAAAGTTTAAATTGCTGTTTATTATTTTCAGCATTATTAACATTGGCAAAATGGATTCTTAAGCACATAGATTAAACCTTTATGGTGTCCCTTATATAAGGGCAACTGTCCATTGTGGATTTTCTCTCTGGGGCTTTAAATCTATCCAGCGTGTCGCCCTCGGCGGAAGATAAAACATACCGCTTAGCCAACAATCGTGTTGGAGGAAAGTTCGCAGTTACTAAGCTTGCAATCGTTGAGCAGTAAATCTTCAAGCGGACTAAAAAAAAAAAAAAACTGCTATGGTCAGAAGTAGGTAATGCGCCAATGCGGCAAGAACTAGCTGCTCCTTAAATAGATCCATGAGGAAACAAAGGGTATGAGGGAGAGAAATTAGTTGCTTTGCATTTCTATTACTCTACTCTCTTCTAAAACAATCTTACAAAAGCGTTAATTCAATTGTGTTTTCACACAAGGAGTTAGGAAGACAGAGTCAGACTGAAAAATTGAATGTTATGCCGGGATTTGGTCCCGGTTGTACTAACCACTGAGCTGCCATGGCAACATGCCGACACGGCATTAAGTTTCTCAATTGAATTTTTTAGTCTGACGCTACCTTTCCAATCTTACAAATGCTTATTATTCCAGCTACGACACTCCACTGGAGTTTGAATCCACATAAGCCTCCTATTCACATTTTGTTGTAAACACCAGACAAAACGATTGTTCTATTAACAGCTGTCGCGTACCTTCGTTTTTAAATGTTCCATAACTACGGGAAAAAACACAAAATCATTACTTCATCACATTTGAGAACAGTATAAATATTTTAAAATTCAAACCAATAACAAGGGATATCTCGGATATCGTAAATCTTATGTGTTCCGTTCACATGACTTTCTCTACCTGTTCTGCTAACAAATTATTGCTACCAAAGATTATATATTTAACTAGATCACGCTAATCGAGAAATATTATCAGAAAATGTCTTGCTACGTTGTAAGTAGAAAATATGGGAATACCCTAGGCTAAAGCAACAGTAAAATCATTCAAAAGCTATCGCTATGTGAAGCATTTGAATTTCGGTACCCTTTCCGTGGCTAACAGTAAAACTAAAGAGGTATGAAACGAAATAAAAGTTTAAGCAGTTTACAATTGAAACCAATAACAAAGAATATCTTGGAAACTGTTATCTCTACAAAATATGTATATAACATAAATTGTGTTTGTACGAGATCTATATATTCTGCAGTACATTTTAGTCTATCTCTTACGGTTTACCAGTTACATAAAAGTCATACAGTATGAAAAGGTTTCCAGGGGCTATTCCCAGAATATTCAAAAGTTAGTCGGGATGAGGGATTTCCTTGAAAATCTTCGTGTCACATCTTTGGAAGATACTGAACTTAAGTACCGTGTTTGCTATTTACCCGACTTTTCGTTTTTGGCCTCGATGTCCTAGAGAAATACACACAGATATATACACCTAAGACAGGTACACACATGGACTTTTTTCTAAAAACGTATTTTTTTTGTATTAAGGGGGTCTCAAAAGTTGTGCTTCCGGTGAAATCTCGGTATCAAATTTTGGTGGAATGCAGTATCTAAAAATGTGTATTTTGCATACGTGCTAGAAAAAGTACTAATCTGAATAAATGGTGTACTTTAAGGTGATTTAATGTGTGTGTAGCAAGCTTTTATATATCTACGATTTACGATCAAAAGTCAACCAGAATTAAGAGGGCTTCAGAGGATATTCCCAGAAAATGCGAAATATATTTCTGATGAAAATATTTTAAAATTTCGATATTTAATAAAAACATGTTAGTTGCCTTTGAGAAAAATCAAAATTTCCGTGCAACTTTCCATGTAAGGGGTACTTTAGGGTGGAATGAAAATATAGTGTCACATCCTTGGAAGTTGCAGTTTCTGTGTAGTACACATCTTTATATTTAACCAGCTTTTCGTTATTGAGTTTTGCCACTCAAGACACACACATACATCTTGTTGTTTGCCGGGAAACATGCGAGTCAGTTGAGGGATTTAGTGCCATGTATGCTACCATGGTAGCTCAGTGGTAGACCAACCGGCTAGAGATCGGGAGATCGTGGTTCAAATCCCGGCTATAGCACTGAATTTTTCATTCTGACTCTATCAACTCCTGTCCTACAGACGGCCTGTGTGGAAAAAAAAAAATTAAATCTTGTAAGAATACTTTATATATGGAGGAACTAGAGAACGTTATGGGAATAGAACACACAAGATGTTTGTGTTCCATTTTGTGCTTTCTTTAACATCTAGGCCGTATCGGCGACTTCTCCTCTGGAGCAATTATTGCTCGTGGCAATGCGTTCATTCGTTTAATGTTGATGTTTAAATTTGGTAAAAAAAAAAAAAAAAAAAAAAAAAAATGTAAATGGCGTGTTATTTAGGACGCTCTTTAACTGCTGTGGTTCTCAGCGTACCATTCTATACTGGGCGAGAAAGACCGCTTAATTTTTCTCAGAGGCCTCTCTATCAGGTTGAGGTTCTTTTACGTGCCATAAATCTACGACACGGGACCAACAGCTTTACTTCTCTTCAGAAAGAACCATGCTAAGGATTTTTACACCCGGAAAATCCATCGTCCTCCGCCGGATTTGAACCTGCCTCCTTGGGTATATTAAGTTAGCTTGGTACCCATTACACCACGACAAAATTTGGTGAATTACCTTTAACTTCACCGTGATTGAGTGATTAGACCACTTGCCTCCCATCTAGGCTGCCCGGGTTCGAAACCGAGCGACCGCATGTGGAATTTGTGGTGGACGAAGCGGCATTGGGCGGGTTTTCTCCGGGTCCTCCGATTTCCCCCGCCACTCATTTTTCCAATTGCTCCATTATCACCTTTCCTGTCATCTACTTCCTCATGTTCATGCCTGGCTATGGGCCGACCCCTCGTAACGGTTCTCCATTCTGAGGTTTCGTGCCGGTGGCTCCCCGACAGGCTTCTGACCCCTAGGCATTTGCTGTAAATCTTAGGGGAGTGTCAGTCCCACAAATACAGGGAGGGTAAGCCGATTACGAAACGAAACCTGTGATTTTTACAAACACACTTTCACACTGTCATTCATACCTCCAGACTCTGGGGAGGATGGAGAAGGTCCCTAGCTAGAGATACACCCGGGAACTCTTGTCCAGTAGGCAGGTGCTCTACCCACTGAGTTATGGCCAGCAACGACGTGAACTGTGGGTCGTATGAAGAATTAAAATCTGATATGTTCTATATATGAATGTCTCTACCTGCTCTGTAAATAAACTTCTTACAAAAGATTATTGCTCTATCTACTTCATGCTAATCGATATAAATATTAGCAGAATGACCTCCTTGTAAGTAGAAGAGAACTAAGAGAATACACTCCGCTAAAGCGATAGTCAAATCTTTCGAAAGATATCGCCACACGATTGCTGTTTACATCCGCTTCTTTGCATGGCCAGGAGTAAACCAAAAGAAATACTTGCGACTTCCTCATTGGGAAAAGTATAAAATTTTAAAATTAAACCAATAACAAGGAATATCTCAGAAATGGTTAGTTCCACAACAGAAATGTTTAGAACATAAATGGTGTTTTACGATAGCTATCTACATTTTATGTTTTGCAGTACGTTTTTTCTATCTCTTATGGTTTACCAGTAATACAAAAGTCATTCAGAATAAAGAGGACTTCAGAGGCTATTCAAAGGAAATGCAAGATATACATTTTATTTGTGATGTATATATCCTTAATGCACGGTATTTTAATCAAACTCATAAGACATTTTTGAGAAAATCTACCTTTTTTTTGTAAATTTTTCTAGGTATAGGATACATTGGGGTGAGCTGATTTTCTTGTCGCCCTCCGTGGTGTAATACTTACCATACTAACTTCATATATCCAAGGTCGCGGCGGAGGACGATGGATTTTTTCGGGCGTAACATTCCTCAGCATGGGTTCCTTCGGAAGGGAAGTAAAGCCGTTGGTCCCGCGTCGTAGATTTACGGCACGTAAAAGAACCTCAAGCCTGATAGAGAGGCCTCTGAGCAAAATTAAGCGGTCTTTCACGCCCAATATAGAATGGAACACTGAGAACCACAGCAGTTAAAGGGTGTCCATAAATAACACGCCATTTACATTGTTTGTTTGTTGATTTTCCTGAAAATCTTCGTGTCGCATCCCTGAGATATACTAAACTTAAAAATCTAAGTTTGGCATTTAACGGACTTTTTGTTCTTGGGATATGCAGCCCCCCCCCAACATATACACTCACGCAGACTTTTTCTAAAAATGCTTTTTTGCTAGTCCATAAAGCATATATTTCTGGTGAAATCTCTATCAAATTTTTGGATGGAATACAACACCTCTACTTACTTCATACCTACATTGTACATATGTACGTACTAGAGAAACTATAAAACAAAGCCAGAGATAAGGTCAGAATAGAGAATCGTTGTTATCAACTCAAGGTTTGAAGAATAATATAAATTATTTATCTTTTTCACAGCTTTTAATGATTGTACCTGTATACATTTTCTCAGTTCTGTTTAGATTCCCAAGACAATTGAATTGTCCAGCAGCAGCCAACCAGTTTCCGAGAGAAGCCAACTGTCCACCCCAAACTGACGCGTTCGTTGCGATGCAGACACCGCTGGAAGGCGGTCTATGGTTGTTGATTTAGTGCTTGCGTAACGAAGCTGTTAACTTCGTCTTGAGGTGCATCGTACCCGGAGCAATTCCACTCTTTCTTCCTCCTTGCACGTGGAGTCAGTCGTGTTGTTTGATCTCTCTGACCTTCACCTCTTCCTCTTGTACGAGAGCCATAAGTTAGAAGCTTCGCCTTGAGAATTCATTTGTCCACATTTCTTCTTTCTCTACTCTGTCCCCCAATGTTGAAGTTCAAAGCCTTCCTAGCTGAGAAATTAACGAAACATGTAGCACATATACTAAATTCACTACTTGTATATTACTAATAATAATAGCAATAATAATAATTTGACTGCCTCCGTGGTCGAGCGGTCAGCGAGCTGACTTCTCACTCGGCGGTCCCGGGTTCAATTCCCGGCTGGGGCGGGAAATTTTTCTTTAACGAGCATTATTTCCTATCCCAGAAAGTCTGCAAGTATGTGAGAGTATATGTCTGTGCTTTGAATAAAATGGCAACGTTAAAGAACCTTCAGTTAACGACTTGCTTCTAAAGAAAAGAAACCCAATATGAAGTTAGATTTTTTTTTTAGTGTTTAACTCCCGCTTTTACTACTCTGGCACCGCAGGTGGTGAACTGATGATATATAAAACGAAGATGGAGCACCGGTGGAATGTGATGGCGGGGAGAACTGGAGAACCCGGAGAAAACCCGCCCCTACGCCGCTTTGTCTACCACAAATTCCACATGCGGTCGCTTGTGATCGAACCCGGCCGCCTTTGTGAGAGGTAAATGATCTAACCGCTCGGCTACGGCGCGGCCTATGACTTTAGATGTTAAAGAGGGCTATATGAATGAAACAAACAAAACAAAAAAAAAAGAACCATAAAAAAACAAAAATAATACTTTGTAGTTAGGCTACATGTTCAATCATTTACAAAATCATGTCCTGTTACTCAAACTATGTATCTATATTACTTATCTTAATGTATAATCAGCTTTGAGTGTCGCTTTGGCGCTACATCCGCTTTGCTCCCTGGTTGTTAGCGAGTGTAGTCCCCTTTTGGTTTGTGCTACCTATTTCATCCCATCTCTGTCTTTCCTCTGCTGTTCTCTCTCTCTCTCTCTCTCTCTCTCTCTCTCTCTCTCTCTCTCTCTCTCTCTCTTGTCGACTTTTCTTTTATCTTTCCAAAAAAAGTGCCCTATTGCCCTATTTCATTAATTATTCTCTTTCCATTGACATTCAGCATTTTAATCCCTACCATCTCTACTGCCATAGGATACGGTCGCAGGGGACGGTCCCCGCCAGGAGAGGACCTCGTCCCAGCAACCGGCCGAATTTGAACATGTTTTTTCCCTGCCACGCCGCACTGAGCATCATCGCCGTCACTTCCAACCCTAAAAATACCAGCGGGATAAAGAATGAATGAAATGACAATGGAAGTGACATTGAGGGGTAGGAAATTCGGAGGATGGAACAAATAGACCAGGGAAAGCAAACCCGCGACCTCCGGGATGCGGGCCGCAAACGAAACTGCCTGACCATCCCGCTCGGATCTCCTGACTCACTATCCCATTTGTGTTCCCAAATTTCATTGCTCCAATTGCTTACCTCTTTACATTGTTAAATAGTGAACAATACTGTCTTTCTCCCCGCATAAAATATAACGTTCTAGTTCAATGTCCCTCATCCCTTTCAAAAGCATTACTCCTGTCTTCGCCGAAGCTGAGCTTCCCTCTCTTGTTTATTACATATATTTCCCCTTTCCTGACCATATTTACTTTATTTTACGGTGTTAAACAAGTAGCTTTTTATTTTTTTAACCCGACCCATATTTTCTGTTTATCTATTTCTCACCGACTTCCACGAACCTTTTTATTTTCTTCTCCTTCCCTCCATATGTCTTTCCTTCTTATTTGGTCAAGATTTCATCAGCTGCCTTTACCAGTTCTTCTCGTTCTTAATTATCTTGAGTTGTTCTATATTCTCTCTCTGGGGTTACTCCACTTCTTCCTGGTCTTTCTAATTTTACCATTGTTAACCCTTTTAGTGCTGCCCTGCTTAGAACTGAAATCTTTTTACGGAATATTCTGTATCTATGGTTTACTTTTTACAAAACTATGCCTGATATCTCATTTCCGATGCGTATAACATTTTTTTTATTGTTTCATTTAACATCTAAGGTTTATTGGTTTAAATCATTTTTATTTTCCTCTCAAATGCATACTTCCAGACCCTGTGGGGTATAGGGAATAATTCTGGCTAAAGAAAAATTCCCCAACCAGCCGGGACTTGAACCCGGGACCTTCGGGTGAGAAGTTAGCTCGCTGACCACTCGACCACGGAGGCAGTCCGTATAACCTTTTTGTTTTTACAGTTGCCTGGTAAATCCTCTGTAACCATTTACTGTACATTTCTGGTAATTTATATTTACATATCCTAATTCCTGTCATTACGGCTTTATCTTTTGATTCTATCTTTCTGCCATGAGCTGCCTAGCCTACACTACAACTTGATCTTACCCCCAGATAGTCAAATTCTTTCACAAATTCATCTTTTCATTCCAAATACTACTTTTCTTCCTTCTTTAATCCACTATCTAAATATGTGCTCCGACCATATTAGCTTTCGACCAATCTGGGGAACTGCATTGTTTATTTGACAACACACTACGCCAATATCACTCTTGCTTTCAAATGAAAATCTTAAAACGATATTACTTTCTCTACTTCGTACATAATACATATATATTAGAGTTTCCTGTATCCAAAAGAAGTATTTTTAGAAAAAGATCCATATGTTTGTATATGGGTGGATGTCAGTGAACACATCAATGAAAAACGAAAATTTAGTTAAAAACAAAAATTGATATAAATTCAGCATCTCTCATGCGCCGTTAAGATTTTCAAGAAAATTATCCCTTGCCAACTACCTTTACATGGAAAAAAATTCTAACATTTTTATTTTATCCAAAGAGTTTCTAACGATTTTGATTAAAATAACTTACATTAAAGATACTTACATGACAAATAAAATGTACATATTGAATTTTCTAGGAATAGATTCAGAGAAGGTGTTCATTCGAACGAACTTTTGCCCACTATTAAACCGTAAGAGGTAGACAAGCTGTTATTACACAAAATATGAAGATTTCGTTAAAACACACAATCTATGTGATATACATTTTTAAAACAATTTTCAAGACATTCCTTGTTATTGGTTTCTATTTTAAAATACTTTTCTCAGACGGGAATTTGTCATTCCTTTTTCTTTTGTTTTACCCCTGGTCACGTAAAGAGAAGCAAGTGTCAATCACATAGCAATAAGTTTTAAAACATTTGATTATTGCTTTAGTCTACTGCATTTTCATATTTCCTTTCTACTTATAAGAAACACAGTAATATAATCATACTTCCATTGCTTATCTTGATTACCATGAAGTAGATAAAAGAATAAGTTTTTCTAAATATAGTTTGTAACATAGTAGATAGAGAAAGTCGTGTAAAGGAAACGCTTCAGATTTTTATAACAGTTGGTGCTTTAAAATGTTTTATATTCATTTCTGTTACTTGTAGTAGTTTCTGTGCAATATTTAAACTTAATTAGTTTCTGCTTAGTTAATATTTTAATTGATAAATTATTTATTTAATAAAAAATGTTCTTAGCGTAACAGTTTTCATATTTCATGTGGAATATTTGGTAAGCATGTAAGCAAATAAAATTTGATCTGAATGGTGATTTATAATAATAGCAAACGCTACATGAATGTCCACAATTATTAATTTATGTTTGAAATTATATTCTTTAATAGTTACTACAGCAGAAATAATCAGCTGACTAACTCTCTGAACTATTGTAAAATAACGATCCTAATTAATTTCTAATAGATTTCATAACAGCCTGATCAAAATTGCTCTGCAAGAGACTTTTATACAACGAAAAATGTGGTTTTTATAAACAGAGAAAATGCAATTAAATTGGACGCGCTCACCACTAGAAATGACGTACTCTCATTTTTATATCGCCACGCAGAGATTAAAAAATATTGCAGAGTAAACAGTTATACCGCTATTAAATTGAGAAATAGTGTTCCATTCACATAGCCTTCTCTACCTATTCTGTAACAAACTATTCTTATAAAAGCGCATTCTTCTATCTACTTCATGTTAATCAAGATAAACAAGCTGGAATGCATAATATAACTCCATGGCACGACAGCTCACGGGGAACCTTGGCCTACCGCCCGGCCGCTGCGTCCCCCATCTCGGTCCACTACAGACGTCATGGATGGGGTGCAGTATTGGAGGGTGAGACGTGGTCAGCGCCTCGAGTCCCTCCCGGCCGGTTAATGCGGTCCTCATGACCTGGAGCCGCTACTTCTCCATCAAGTAGCTCCTCAATTGGCCCCCCAGGGACCTTACGAGGCTGAGTGCACCCCGGGCCAGGTCTCCCAGCGGAGGAAAAATCCCCACGCGGTACTGGGGATCGAACCCAGGTCTCCCGCTTGGTAAGCAGCTGCGCTACCACCGCGCTAAGGAGACAACCAATGCATAATATGCAGTCTTATTATTTAGTTCCTTATAAGTAGAAAAGGAATGAGGGAATACACTAGGCTAAACCGATAGTCAAATTGTTAAAAGATGGTTGCTATGTAATTGAAATTAGTTTTGTTAGCGTGGCCTAAAGTGAAAGAAAAGAAAAACTATGACGATTTCCCATTTGAGAAAAGTATAAGTATTGGAAAATTTTATGTGTTCCATTCACACAACTTTCTCTTAATTTCTGAAGCAAATTGTTGTTAAAAAGCTTATTCTTCTATTCTACTTCATGCGATTCGAGATAAAATTAACATAAATAGTATTATTACTTGCTTCCTGGTAATTAGAAGAGAAATGAGGGAGTACCATAGGCTAAAACGATAGTCCAATCTTTTAAAAACTGGTTGCTATGTGATTGAAATTCCTTTGTTTGTATAGCCAGTAGTTGAAAAATTCTTGTATCTCGAAAATATATTGCTGCATTTTAAGGCTGAAACCAATAACAAGGAATCTCTCAGAAACAGCCAGCTCTTCAAAAAAATTATATGAGACAAAATATGAGATCTACATTTGTGTAGTAAATTTTTGTCTATTTCTTTACCAGCTTACAAATTTTGCAAAATTCAGCAAAGTCCATCTAGCATGAAGATGTCTTCAGAGGCTAATATCAGAAATTTTGGAAATATTTTCGATATAAAGGATTGTTGGGGTTAGAGGCATTCTCTTGAAAATATTCATGTCACATTCTTGGAACATACTGAATTTAAATATCAAGATTGGTATTTAACCGATTTTTTGTTTTAGAGCTATACTGCCCACAAGTACAAACGGATTTTGTTAAAAATGCATTTTTGCATTCGGGGGATATCAAAACACGTATATACGTCAAAATCTGGGTATAGAATTTTTGGGTGGAATACAATACCTTCTTTATACGCTAATTAGTACGTATAGAGAAAAGTTAAACATTTAAACCAATAACGTGCGCACACCTTTTTCTAAAAGTTATTTTCTGGATCTTAAAACATATTTGTATATCCGGTATCGAATGTTCAGATGGAATACTAGACGTTCTCTATCTACTATATATATTGTAGAGAAAGTAAAAACAATTATGAGGCATGTAATTTCATTCTTTTGTTCAACTAGGTTCGAGATGTAGACCACTGCTGTGGTGCGTAAAGTAAAGCATTGCGAAAATGGCCGCTTTAATTAGACGTAATCCATTCAAATCCATTTTAACGTGTGTATGTTTTGAAAACGATGTCAGTCAAGGAGAAGCATTTGACAAGAGAATTGAAGACTCTCCGCATGAAGCCTAGTCCCATACGGGGAAGCAATTTGGAGCAAATTATTGATAATTGCGTTGGTGTAGTCAATTATGCCCTACGTTGAGCGCCAATTTTGAGCGGAAATGGTGGTGTGAAACTATGAGCCCCATGTTGGGCTGCTATTGAAGCAGTTTGTCAACATTGTAGACCTGGAACTACAAGCAGTTAGCAAACAGTGCAGTATATTTCCTTTCATGTCCCAGACCGAGCTCCAAAGATCTTTTCTTGTTATTTGAATACTTAATTCTGTTTTTAAAATTTAACATAATGCATTTCTGCCTATAACAGATCCTCACTTTTCTGAGTGGGCACCAGACCTATACCGGGGTCTTAAAATCTGCACCCTAGGGTAGAACCAAATCCAGGTGCATTCCATAGCTGAGGACCAGAGCTTCACGCTCTAACCCTCAGCACTTCGGAATATGCTGAACTTAAATACCAAGTTTGGTATTTGACCGAATTTTGGTTTTCGAGTTATGCGGTCCAGACATACACACGCGCGCACACATACTCGCACTATACACACACACACATTCGGACTTATTTCTAAGCATCTGTTGTGTTCCATTCACATGATTTTCTCTAGCTGTACCACAAACAAACCTTTCTTACAAAAGATTATTCTACTTCCCGCTAATCAAGAAAAACATTAGTAGAAACGTCGTATTACTTGCTTCCTTGTAAGTAAAAGGTAAATAAGGCGACACGCTAGACTAAAGCAATAGTTGAATTTTTAAAAGCTAGCTGTTTTGTGAAACAATTGACATTCTTTGCCAGGAGCTCCCCCTATAGGGGGGGGGGAGAGAGAGAGATGAAACGAATTGTGCCTTCCCGTTTGAAAATTTAAGTAAATAGTTATAAAATCCAAACCAATAATAAGGAATAACTAGAAAAGGCTACCTCTACAATGGTGTGTTTTAACGAGATCTACATTTTTGTGCATTTTTTTATCTATCTCTTACGGTTTAGCATTTATAAAAAGTCATCAGGAATAAACAGGTCTTCAGAGGCTGCTCCCAGGAAATTCAAGATATACATGTTATTTTTCATGTAAATATCCTAAATGCGGCATTTTAATCAAAATCGTTAGTCATTTTTGAGAAAAACATTTTCAAACATTTTTCCATGTAAAGGGTACTTTGGCATGGGGGGTTTTTCTTGAAAATCTTTGTGCCGCATCCTTGGAAGATACCAAACTTTAATACCAAGTTTAGTATTTAACGATCTTTTGGTCTTTAAGCTATGCTGTCCACACACACACACACACGCACGCACGCACGCGGCATTTTTCTTAAAAATACTTTTTTGAACTTGGGGAACTTCAAACATATATTTTCGGCGAAATCTTGGTATCGAATTTTTGGATGAAATGCAATACTTCCTTCACAGAGGTGTAGAGAAGAGAGAATATTTTAGTTTCTGTAACCCTCCCTATCCGCAGCACAGCCGAAATCAAGCCACATTAATCCGGGTGCAACTTTGTCATGGATGCTAGCCTCAACATCTTCATCGTTTTCACCTCGACACACAGCATGTCCTTCCAATCCTGGCGCTGCCCGAATCATATTCTTTTTCGTTCCTCTTGTTACAATTCTCAGCGTTCTTCCCTGTTCCGCAAGCTTCATTATCTTTCCGTCCCTTTTCCCGCCAGCACCAGTACTATATTACAGCCTTGCCAAAACCAGTTTACCATGCAATAATGAAGAAGTTCCTCAAGGAATGCAATTTAAACATTTAGTATCTCCCATTGTTTTAATTTCCTTACTCTCTCCTGGTGGTCAAGTGGTTTACACACACACACACACACACACACACACACAAAACAACAACTCTCCCTATAACATTGCCTAGTGCTGTCAGGACTTACTAATTATAATAAATATCCTAAAATTCCAAAACTTCAGTGAACGTACACTATATAATAAAAAGGTTGGCCTCTCACACTTACATTGCGAAATTCAATAAAGCAATGCTTATTTTGGAGATACGCTAAGACTTAGCAAAGACTAAACATTCCTATTACATGCCATTAATATAAGTTGTAGACATTTCTATAGTTTTGAATAGATGATTTTCTTTTATTAAAACAATATTACAAGTATAACTTACATTTGAGTAACTACATTTTAGAATTTATTGCGTATATCTGCTAGCTCCCACATACTTGAACCCCTAAGTTGTATTTATGGCGCAGAGCTACTACACTAACTGTTCAGCTACCTCTTTAGTTGCGCAAAGTGACTCTTTTATGTTAATACTTTTGGAAACATTGGAAAAGAATACTTTAAATGTTCCACAATTTTACAACGTTTAATATTTACACTTCACCAAACTGAGCTTCACAGATTGAACATTTTTCGATATTTTTACCTTTTTTGATATTATTAGATGTTTTAATCTCAGTATAAACGGCTCCAAATTTTATAATTTTTTAATTCTTGCGAGTTTTTGACCAGCTTAGAAGAGTATATTTGTGTTGATGACTCTTAATGTACCTTCTATGCACATTATTAAACCGACAGTGGAAACTCATCCGGACGATAATAAACTAAAAAACTTGGTGAGTAAATCTCCAAAAAATGCTTTAAAAATACGTGCGTTATATTTAGAACGGTTTTAAGAACACTGCTGATACAACTACTGCTGCTGCTGCCGCTGCTGCCGCTGTTGCTCCTCCTCCTCCTGCTCCTCCTACTGCTACTGCTGCACAACCACGACGACGACCACCATCACCACCACCACAACAACAACAACAATAATAATAATGTTTTTGTGTTGATGGTGGTATGGGTGGTAGTATATGTGGTAGTGATAGTATTTAAATATTATGTATAACAAATCATTTTTATATCAATTTAAAAAGCTAAAAACTTCTAGAATATATCTAGCTATTTTAAAAACTTGGGAAAAGATTGTAATAATCCCAGTGAAAGCTTTCCGTACAGTTTCTAAGGGGTGTAGTGTTCGTATTAATGCATTACTTCATTAGCAATTATGGAAACCAACTTAAATCTTAACAGTTATAAGGATTAAGAAACAATGTAAGGCCATGCATGGTAACGGTTAGTCTGTTTACCACTAGCAGCCAAGAGTATGAGAGATAGGTTTCACAATCCTTTCGCCCTCTCTAAACCTTCACTCCGGTAGGCAGTTAGCATAAGCTGTTTTCTTGACCTGCCCGTAGTTTGTATAATTCAGCTAAGTTTAGCCATGTTTAAGAAAATGTCGATAGATGGTAGTTCAAATTGTTCAGCAACTGGCTATCGATTTCATGTTGTCGAAGTGATGTGATGGAGATGGGCAGGTGAATAGCAGAAAAGGCACTGAAGACGAAATTAAATGGTAGAAAGATAACCCTAATGGAAGCCTAGTATTACTAAAATTGTAAAATATTAAATAACGAAAAGTTCTGTGTTTCTAAAGTATGGTTAAACAGAAAATAGGCACATAAAAATGCTGTAAATATACATTAAGTGTCATGGTAGCTATATTAGAAAAGTTTGCAGTGTAACTAACCAAATTGCAGTGCCTTTTAGAATGTATTTATTAAGCTCAGGATTAAAAGTATGTGTTCCATTTGCCTAACACTCTTTACACCTTGTAAAAATTATTCTAAATAGGTTATTCCTCTATCTACTTCATGCAAATCGAGATAAACATTAGCAATGTTCTTATGACTTAGTTCCTTTTAAGTAGGGTAGGGTAGGGTATAAACTAGGCTAACGCGATTGTCAAATATTTTAAAACCTGGTTGTTGTGATTGAAATTCGTTCTCTCTGCATGACCAGGAGTTGACAAATTCCCGCAAAGAGATGTTCAAGTATTTTAAAATATAAACCTCACTCCGAAATGATTAACGCAAACAAAAATTTTATCGACATAAAATGTGTGTTTCAACGAGATCTACTTTTTTGTGTAGTAAGTGATTGTCTATCTCTTACATTTTATTAATTATGCAAAATTCAGCAAAATTCATCCAAAATAGAGAGAACTTGAGAGGCTTTACTCAGAAAATTCAAGATATTCCTTTTTTTTTGGCATGGAAATATCTTTAATATACGGTATTTTAATCAAAACCGTTAAAGCCATTTTTGAGAAAATCAAAGCTTTCGAATTTTTTCCATATAAAGAATAGTTTGGAGTGTGATGATTTTCCTCAAAATCTTTATGTAACATCCTTGGAAGATACTAAACTTAAATACCAAATTTTGTATTTTACCAACTTTTCGTTTTTTAGTTATCGTTTCACAGACACACGGACACACACGCACCTTTTTCTAAAATACTTTTTATATAGGGAACCCTAAAACGTGTATTTCTGGTGTAGTCTCGGTATCTATTTTTTGGTTGGAGTGCAATACTTTCTCTACCTACACACTAAATACTATGTAGAGCAAGTATAAATATACTTCAGAAGATAATATATTTCTTTGAATGTATTATAGAAGTATAGCAGTAGACTATTGAGGTAGTGGAATATGTTTTCACTGAAAGCTCAGAATTTTTTGTTTGTTTTTTGTTTTGTTTTATTATTTTGGTGTTCAAGACTTCAGTACAGATTTATCAGCATTATTTGCATTGCTTCTATGAGACCTGTTTTATAGCTCGCGACTCTAATTTTTTAATAAAGAATTATTGTTCTTTATAATGTGGCATAGGTTAACAGTTGGAAATTTTGAGACCGTTAATTAGCCTCGTCGTAATAATGACAATCATTCTATTAATTATGTAGATGTATATAAGTAAAGAAAGTTAAAATTTATTAAATTGCATACATAGCAACCAAGAAGTCAGTTGTTGACTTGAAAGCTACCAGAATCCTGACGCCAGACTGGAGAGAGGGGTGGGAAGTTGCCTCTTTTGTGTGAGTCACGTACGATTTCCTTACACAGGGGCAGTCCAGTTCAAAACCCACGAGAAGACTTCTGCTTTATATTCGTAGTATCACGTGGTTATATTCTGGGAGATTCGCAATGGTTTTTGGGTCATGATGGTGTCATTTTGGCGGACTTTCTAACCAATCAGGAAGAAGCCACCATGACACAGTTTTTAGTATAAAAGAAGTACGGTTCGACACATCGTGGTCGTGTTTGTTAAGAACTAGCCCGTGAGAGGCAACGTCATGCTAAGAATCTGCCCGTGAGAGGCAACGTCGTTTTGCCAAGAATCTGTCCACAAGATGCGGTAAGTCGTCATTCTGTAAAAAAAAAAAACTCTGGTCGCGAAGTAATGACGTGCAACTGTAAAACTCTGTCCGCGAAGTAAGATTGTTATGTGAAGAAACTGTTGGTGAATTAAAGTAACGTCGCTCACCTATTTTATAATCGGCTCGTGATTATTTGAGAGTGAATTGTGCCATGTACTAACGTAGAAACAGTGTAATTGAGAGTACGTGTGAGTGAGTGGTAAGAGTACCAGTCAGCAGAATAACAGTATACAGCAAGGTGCTTATTTTGGAATCTCTTTATAGAATAAATAACAGTAAAAGTTCACAAGTATTTTCTTCACAATTAAAAGATCACTCCTACAACTCCTCCCACTTGCCAATCCACGCCAGAGAGAGTCAATGGTCGTGCAAGACTGAGCAACGCCGTGGCAACCCATCCAAGAAGAGCTTCAGTACCAGGTACGTGAGTGTAGTGGAGTTGACTTGAAGTGACACTTAGGTACGCCGCACATAAGCACACGCGTTGAGGTGTAAAACTTAACAACGTAAACTTCCCATTACATATGACTGTCCGACGTGCGGTGTAAACTACAAACCACCACCATATAAATTCTCGTTCCATATAACCTCAAAACGTGAGGTAATTAACCTATAAAAGTCCCGTTACAGTTTTAAATATAGAAATTCAGGATTTATATGCCTTTGTATTATCAACAATTTGTATTTTCTTAAACACCATAAGCAACTTTTGCTTATAATGTGCTACGATGTTTTTGTTATTAATCCATGATGTGATCTAGCTTGACATTTTTAAGAAAGTATCAAATCTCCACTGAATTAAAAAAATACGTACAGTTTAGTCCTCAGGAAATCTACTTGGCGGGGTAGATACGTCGAGAAGTAAAAGTCGCGGAATTCTACTCCCCTATTCCTCTAAATTAAGCGTGCAGTAAGCAAATTTCAAAAGCTTTCATTCCTCTATCTTCGTTTCGAAATCGGCTTACCCTCCCCGCATTCTTAGGACTGACACCCCCCTAGGACTTACAAGCCAATGCCTAGGGGGCAGAAGTCTATCGGGGAGCCAACGGCACGAAACCACAGAATGGAGAACCTGTTATGGGGGTCGTCCCCATGAACATGAGGAAGAAGATATAAAATGTGGACGAAATTGATGATGATGGAGCAATTGGTGAAATGAGTGGCGGAAGAAAACGGAGGACTCGGAGAAAACCCGCCCAGACGCCGTTTCGTCCACCACAAATCCCACATGCGGGCGCTTGGAACCAAACTCGGGCCGCCTAGATAGGAGGTAAGTGGTTCAACAATTCAGACACGGCGCAGCCATCCCTCTTAATAAAAATGATTGCCAAATGTTACATTCACCAAAGATTAGTATACAGTATGAAGGATGCGGCTGGAAGCAAGCAGCGATATCCATTCCTCCATTACGTAACTCAAGTGTTAAGAGTTTGAGGTAAGTGACATACTGTGTAAATGTACGTCATTTAAAATGAGTTATTTGTAAATTAGCGAGTATTCTGTAGCCAAAATCATAAACACACGCCTCCTATACATCTCGCATGCGTATATGAGAATTCAAGGATAGCTTCTTACTGTGTTGTTAATTTTGCACTTCCGTCACATCCTCAGAATCCTTGAAAGTTTTCTTCTTCATGTAGACCAGTCATTGTAGGTGGTTCAAAACATACCTAAATGATAAATTAGGAAGCGTGTATGTGTGTGTGTGTGTGTGTGTGTGTGTGTGTAAAACAAAGATAATATATGCTTTAACATGCAGATATTCGACCTTTCCACTCAAGGAACATAAACTAAAACTTAAATAGGTACTAAAATTGATATTTAAGTTTAGTATCTTCCAAGGATGCGAGATGAAGATTTTCAAGAAAATCCCCCAACCAAAAATTACCCTTTACATGGAGACATTTTTGAAAATTTTGTTTTTCTCAAAAATGGCTGTAACGATTTTGATTTTCTGGGAATAGCCTCTGAAGACCTCTTTATTCTGGATGGGTTTTGCAGAATATTGCATAACCGTAAGAGATAGACAAAAACTTACTACACAAAAAATGTAGATATCGTTAAAACACATAATGTATGTTATATACGTTTTTTATTTGGAGCCGACCGTTTTTGAGATATTCCTTGTCATTTCTTTCAAAATTTAAACTATTTTTATTTTTTTTATTCAAACGGGAAGTGACGTTTCGTTTCATCTTTCTTTTTTACTGCAGGGCATGCAAAGCGACCCAACTACACATAGAGCCAGCTTTTAAAAGATTTGTCTATCAATTTAGCCTAGTGTATTCCCTTATTTCTCTTCTACTTACAAGGAAGCAAGCAATAAGACCATTTCTATTAATGTTTTACCTTGATTAGTATGCCGTAGATAATAGAATAATCTTTTGTAAGGAAAGCTGTTTGTGTAACAGCTAGAGAAAGTCTTGTGAATGAATCACTCCACTTCAAAATTTAATAATTTATTTATTATAGTTTCTTATTTCGTAAAAGCATTTGCCAATTTTCTTTAATGTGCTCTTTACACAGTAGAAAAATTTGAAATAAATTAGTGAAAAATTGCATCGTGTGGGGCATTTTGAATATACAAAAGTGTTGGAAGAAAGTTGGCGAGAAAATAAAGTTTAAAGTTGAGAGTGTCTATTAATAAGCAGTACCTACTCATTTATATCTTCAGTTTATTGGTAGTTAAAGTGCGGTAAGTGGGAACAATGATATATTTTCTTAATTTTTAGAATTCATGTCATTTTATCATAAAAAAGTAATTGTTAAAATTTTCACAATTTTTTATCAAATTTCACAGATGTAACACCTGAAGCAGGATCTAGCATTGCGGACCAATATATATTTTATTTTAATCCAAATGCAGAAAAAATTGAAGTGAAGAGTTCATTACACAGACTATTAGGGATATACGTGCAGATATTTGTATGCTAATTGAGGACAATGTTACGAACAAAACATCAATATTTCCTTAATTTGCGACAAATAATCTTAGTTATTAAGAGTAGTATGTTTTTAGAGTGGTTAGTACCTTCAAATAGTCGTGGCACACGCAACATGTACGTTGTGTTTATTTTCCCCAAGAGTGCGGGGAGGAGTGCTGCTGGGCGTAACGTGGAATGGGCAGGCCTCGCGATAGTGAATGCCGAGTTCTTTTGCACGAAACTAATGATAAATGGAGGAGTCAGTCATGTTTCTTAGGCACTCAAATATTTACTATTTGTATTATCTAAAACTTACATTTTCATGGAGAAATAAATAAATAATAATAATAATAATAATAATAATAATGATAATACATGAACGATTAAATGCATTTAATTGAAGCTTTATGGCTTATATTTGCATGTCCAATACATTCCCTATTTTAATGTGTAAATGAATACTTTCTGCAAGGCTAATGACCCCTGCCTGGGCCGGCATCAGCTATTGAAGTGTAAACAAATGAAAGCAAAACGGATAATCACTTACAGTTGTTGCAATTCTAATCATCTGAATCTAAGTAGTCATGTTCACTCAACCATAAATCTCGGTGCTCGGCTAGAGGGGAAGGTTATAACCAATACCTCACTGGTCTTGCGCTTACATTTTAACACTTGATTCAACCATGACGATAGGTTTCTCTCATTGATTAGGCGTATTACATACTGCAGGCATAACTATTTGAGTAAGTGAGTAACTCGTTGCTCTTTCTGATGCAACCAAGCTGGAATATCCTGGTTTATACTGACAGGCATTGTTCATTTCGCGTCGATGTTACGACATGCGGAAAACATCAGGTAGTAAATTAATTGATATGTTTATGGTAAAACGGTTAGACGAAGAGGAAACACAACTAGTACATTAAAGTGGATACACATTAAGGTATAAAATACCAAAATATCTGTACCCTGTGTATAAGTGATGTAAAATTATATATGTAATAGCAACATTGAAAATGTTTGGTCATAAGAAAGAAAAGAAAGGTAAAAAGGGATGTCTGTAGATGTTTAAAATGTAATACTTTGGGGTACCTGGAAGAAGCATAAGAGTGGGTACCTGGAAGAAGTATACGCGAGTGGGTAGATGGAGGAAGCATACGAGAATGCGGAGCTTGAAGAAGCGTACATACGAGAGTGGGTTGCTAGGAGAAGCGTACCTGCGAGAATGGATAGCTGGGAGAAGCGTACCTGTGAGAATGGATAGCTGGGAGAAGTGCACCTACGAGAATGGGTAGTTGGAAGAAGCGCACCTACGAGAATGGATAGCTGGGAGAAGTGCACCTACGAGAATGGGTAGTTGGAAGAAGCGCACCTACGAGAATGGGTAGTTGGAAGAAGCGCACCTACTAGAATGGATAGCTGGGAGAAGTGCACCTACGAGAATGGGTAGCTGGAAGAAGCGTAGCTACGAGAATGGATAGCTGGGAGAAGTGCACCTACGAGAATGGGTAGTTGGAAGAAGCGCACCTACGAGAATGGATAGCTGGGAGAAGTGCACCTACGAGAATGGATAGCTGGGAGAAGCGTACATACGAGAGTGGGTAGCTGTAAGAAGCGTACCTAGGAGAAGGGGTAGCTGGAAGAAGCGTACCTAGGAGAAGGGGTAGCTGGAAGAAGCGCACCTACGAGAAGGGATAGCTGGAAAAGTGGGTAGCCGGAAGAAGCATATCTACGAGTATAGATAGCTGGAAAGCATACGAAATTGCATAGCTGGAAGAAGTTTACGAGAATGGATAGCTGAAAGAAGCACACGAGTACATAATAACTGAAGTAAACCTGTTATCAATTGAAAATTAAGTACAAATACTAAACGGCCAGGGCAAGAAGCAGTAGCGTTTTACAAGACCATTCCTTAAAATCTCCCTCAGTTGTTTAATGATACATAGAAAAGATTTCTTTGCTTATTAAAAGCTTCCTTTGATGTCATCCTCCCTGTTCTTTCAGGGAGAGAAGAAAAAATGAAAGGCATGCAATCTCACTATGTAAAATCCTTATTTTAAAATATTTATCAGTTCTTGAGTAAAATAAAGTTATTCATGTTAACACCTTGAAAATATGCCGTTATTTGAAAGCAGATAATTTACATGAAAACATTGTGCGTGTCTCACGCTTACATACCTTCTGTTTCTTAAAAAACAGCAATAAATGGAAATTGATGGTTTATGACTCACGAATGTTTTCTCTGAAAAATAATACGATACAATCGTCTTGAGGCCATTATGTTGTAATAAAACATAGCATAACGCGTGACTGGTATACTACAGAATATGGAAACGGAGATAATCATTCCTGTTTACATCACAATGGAAAAGTAACCTTTCGGATCATAATAACAATATAACTAAAAGGTGCCTTTGAACAATAAACTGCCACACAGCTTGTTAGATAAACAGGAAGATGTTTTAAACATTTGGGTGTACAAAGGTAATAACCGTGTTTCCAAGCTATCTCACCCGGCGTTGTATAGGTGCCTTTTTAGTTTCTCTATCACGTACAATGTACACAGTGGGTGGAGAAGGTACTGCATTCAACGCAAAATTTCAATATGATATTCACCGGAAATACATGTTTTGAGGAACCTTGAATCCAAAAAAATCATTGAACAACATAACTCAAAACCAAAAAGTTAAGTACTAAACTTGGTATTCGAATCCAGTGTCCTCTAATAATGCGATACAAATAACTTCAGCAAAATACCAAGCTCTAAACTACCCTTTATATAGACCATTTTTGAAATGTTCGAATTTCTCAAAAATGACAAACGATTATGATTAAAATGTCATATATTAAAGATATAATTAGATAACAAATAAAATGTATATCTTGAATTTTTTGGGACTAGCTTCTAAAGTTCTTTTCATGCAAGGACTTTTGCATAACTGGTAAATCATGAGAGATAGCCAAAAGCTTACTACATAAAAAATCGATATGTCCATTCAAATGACTTTCTCTACATCTGTGTAACAAATTATTCTTAATAAGCTTATTCTTCTAACCACTTCATGCTAATCGAGATAAACATTAGCACAAACGTCTTGTTACTTAGTTCCTTATTAAGTAGCAGAAAATCTGATATGTTCTTTTCACATGACTTTCTCTGCAATAAGTTATTAGCTTATGCTCTATTACTTCATGCTAATCGAGAAAAAGATTAGCAGAAATAGTCTTATTACTTGCTTCCATGTAAGTAGAAGCGAAATAAGGGAGCCATAGGTTAAAGTGATAGTCAAAAGCTGGTTGTTATGTGACTGAAGTTCCTTTGTTTCTATGGACAGGAGTTGACAAATGCCTGTGTGAGAAAAGTATAAGCTTTTTAAAGCTGAAACCAATAACAAGGAAAATCTCAAAAACGATCAACTCCACGAAAAAAATGTATATAGTGTATTAAGTTTTTGTCTATCTCTTAAGGTTTACCAGTTATGCAAAGTTCAATAAAAATCATCCAGAATAAAGAGGTCTTTAGAGGGTATTCCCAGAAAATTCAAGATATACATTTTATTTTGCATGCAAATATCTCAAAAATAAGAGATTTAATAAAAATCTACGAAAAATGTTTCCATGTAAAGGGTAGTTTGGGGTGGGGAGATTTTTTTTGAACATTTTTGTGTCGCATCCTTGGAAGAGACAAAATTCAAATACCGAGTTTGGTATTTAACGGTCTTTTTGTTTTTCTTTCTGCTGTCCACAGACACACACAGACACATTCACATACACACACACACACACACACGGACCTTTTTCCAAAGGGGGACATGTTTTTCCGGTGAAATCTCGATATCGAATTTTTGGGTGGAATACAATACCTTCTCTATACACTATGTACATAGTACGTGTAGAGAAAGTAAAAAATATCTGATATATTCCATGCACATGACTTTCTCTACATCTCTGCAACAAATTATTGTTAAAAAGCTTATCCTTCTATTTACTTCATGCTAATCGAGAAAAAAATAGCAGAAATAGTCTTATTACTTGCTTTCGTGTAAGTATAAGGGAAATAAGGGAGTACTTAGGTTAAAGTGATAGTCAAAAGCTGGTTATTATATAGTTGAACTTCCTTTTTTTGTATGGACAGAAGTTGACAAATTCCCACATGAGAAAAGTGTGCGTACTTTTCAGCTGAAACCAATAACAAGGAATGAGATGTACACGAAAACAATGTACATTACATAAATTGTGTGTTTTATCGTGAGCTACATTTTTTGTGTAGTAAGTTTTTGTCTATCTCTTACGGTTTACTAGTTTTGCAAATAAAAATAATATTCAGATTAAAGATATTTTCAGACGATATTCCCCAAAAATTCAAGCTATGCATTTTGTCATACAAACATCTTAAATATAAGAAATCTTAAATCAAAATCGTTTGAGCCGTTTCTGAGAAAATCAAAATGCTCTAAAATGTTTGCATGTAAAGGGTGTTGGGGCTGGGGAGATTTTCTTGAAAATCTTCGTGTCTCATCCTTGGAAGATACTGAACTTAAATATCAAGTTTGGTATTTAACGGACTTTTCGTTTTTGAGCTTATGCCCACAGACACACATACAGACATTTTTCTAAATTTTTTTTTTTGTATTCACGGGTACCAAAACTTCTACTTCCGGTGAAATCTCTGTATCGAATTTTTGGGCACAATACAATACCTTCTCTATACACAATGGCACAGTACGTGTAGAGAAAGTAAAAACGTAGATCTTGTCAAAAGACACAATTTGCTGGCTCCGTAGTGTAGGGGTACTGTATCTGCCTCATATTTAAGAGGTTGCGGGTTCGAATCTCATTTAGGGTGAGTTACACGAATAAGGGTTTTCCCTTATCCCGTGAAGACGAATGTGAGTAACTTTAAGCTCCATGGATCCTGAGATCAATTGAACGACATTTCACTGATTTCATTCATCGTTCGATATGACCAAGTACAATAGAGGACGTCGAGCTAAAAATAATATAAAAATACTATATAAGACACATTTTTGGTGAATTAGCTATTTCCAAGATATGTCTTGTTATAGGTTTTCATACTTATATTTTTCTCAAATGGGAAGTGGTTATTTGTTTTTCTTCTGTTGGAGAAGCAAAGTAAAAGGAATTTCATAATAATCAGCTTTTTGAATATTTGATTATCTTTTGAGGTTAGTGCATTTTCTTAGTTTACTTGATTGTGTATCTACAAGAAAATATGCAATAAATGTATTCCTGGAGGTGGTTATCTCGATTGACGTGCGGTATATAGAAGAATACAATTTTTAAAGATAACTTTCTGAAGAATTGATACAAAAAGCTATATGAGTGTATATTTTTAGTTATAGAATCATGATTAATGTATTTAATTTCCTTCCTGTAATCTTTATGCAAATACGGTATAATAACTTGGACGATTTTTATGAGGAATTCGTAGAGCTTTATCATAATACAGAAACATCTGATGCCAATAGTCAGTAATATTTTCAAAACTGTTTTATATGAAGTTTACCTACATCCAGGGCTATCAGGTTAAATATTTTGGAAATGTTTAGATACATCGTGAATGTGAATGAGCAAAACAAATTTCTAATGGTCTTATTATGCGGAACCAGTTTTATATTGTTACGTTTATACATTTTTTCCTGCAGCTTACAGAATTACACATTCATAGTTTTGTTAAAGCTCATAACAGCCAACCGGAGTTCTGTTGGCTGGACATATTGCATTCCCGCTTAGTTGGGGAGTAACGCGCTAAGTGATTCCGTCTCTCATAATAACTACTTTAAAAACTTCAAAATTATAGAAGTTCAGAAAAATCCAGTTAGGGTTTCCTTACGTCGACTATTATCTCCCCAGTAAGATTTGCATGTTCAGTGTGTGAGTGAGAGGGAAATATGAAAAGAGAGTAGAGCTGGCAACGCAGAGCACGATAACGCATCTCATTCGCTGCAGCGTAGAACTCTTCCTATTTGAAAGGCATTGTAGCACGTTTAGGATTTTAACTTATCTCGATGTTTGAGCCTGGTATCTCACGAGTGCCAGTCACAGCCGCAACATTTTGAGATCTTGCTCGGCTATCAATTTAGAATAATGAAAATAGTTTGAAAAATCCATTAATTTTTACATTCATGAGTTATTTAATCGAGAAGTTTCTATTTCCCGAACGTAATGAGAGCCTGTAAGCTGCTTCCTGCACAATCTTGTTTCATGTATTGCTGTGTCATGTAAACAGATTTACTAACTGAAGGCACAATAAATTTGCACGTAATGCAAAAGAGCGTTATGTAACATATATGTAATAACTAGTTACGTTAGGCGCAGAGGTGAAAGATTTCTTTTGCACTTTCTTGCCTTATATCCTCTGGTTACTAATATGACTAACGAGTACTCAAATATTATGAAACAGGATTTAAAAAATGTTTTATCATTGTGACCTTGTAAGTACACAGTACTATTTGAGGCAGCTGTTGCTATTCTGTTTTTTTACTTTCTCTAGCACGTATGTACACTGTAGAGAATGTATTTTATTCCAACCGAAAATTCGATACCGAGATTTCACCGGAAATACATGTTTTAGGGTCCCTGTATAAGACATTTTTGAAAAAGATCCGTTGTAAGTGAGAGTCTGTGAACACGATAACTCGAAAAGGAAAATTCGGTAAAATACCAGACCGGTATTTAAGCTAAGTATCTTTCAGGATGCGACACAAACATTTTGAGGAATATCCCACCTCAAACTACCCTTTACATGGAAAAAGTTTTGATTTTTTCTTAAAAAATGGTTATACGATTTTGATTAAATTACCGGATATTAAAGATATTTACATGACCAATAAAATGGACATATATCTTGAATTTTCTGGGGATAGCCTCTGAAGACCTCTTCATTCTGGATGACTTTTGCATAGCTGGTAAACCGTAAGAGATAATACAAAATGTATGCTGTACAAAAAATGTGGATCTCGTTAAAATAAACAATTTATGTGAAATATATTCTTTCCCTGGGGTTGACCATTTCTGAGATATTCCTTGTTATTGATTTCAGCTGGCCATGCAAGGGAACAAATTTCAATCACATTACAACAGCTTTTGAAACATTTGATTACTGCTTTAGGCTTGTGCATTCCCTTATTTCCCGTTATTTATAAGGAACTAATTAATACGACCATTTCTGATGTCTTCTGTTTATCTTGATCAGCTTTTGCAAGAATAGTATGTTGTAGAATAGCTAGAGAAAGTCATGAATGGTAAAAATCAGATTTTTACTTTCTCTATACGTACTATGTACATAGTATATAGAGAAGGTATTGCAATCCACCCAAAAATTCGATACTGAGATTTCACCAGAAATATATGTTTTAGGGTCCCTTGCATCCAAGAAAAGCATTTTCAGTGTGTGTGTGTGTCCGTGTGTCTGTGAACACGATAACTTAAAAACGAAAAGTTGGTAAAGTACCAGACTTGGTAATTAAATTTAGTATCTTCCAGGGATGCGACACGAAGATTTTGAGAAAAATCCCCCCACCCCAAACTACCCTTTAGATGGAACTTTTTTCGCAAATTTTTATTTTCAAAAAATGGCTCTAACGATTTTGATTAAAATGTCGTATATAAAAGATATTTACTTGAAAAATAAAATGTATATCTTCAATTTTCTGGGAATAGCCTCTGAAGCTTACTTTATTCTGGATGAAATTTACGGAATTTTGCATAACTGCTAAACCGTAAGAGATAGATAAAAACTTACTGCACAAGAAATGTAGAGCACGCTAAAACACTCAATGTATGTTATATAATTTTTTTCCATGAAGTTGAGCGTTTTTTAGATATTCCTTGCTTTTGGTTTCAGCATTAAAATACTTTGTCAACTCCTGTCCATACAACCAAAGGAACTTAAGTCACATAGCAACCAGCTTTTGACTATCACTTTAACCATTGTACTCCCTTATTTCGCTTCTACTTACAAGGAAGCAAGTAATAAGACTATTTCTGCTAATTGTTTCTCGATTAGCATGAAGTAAATAGAAGGATAAGCCTTCTAACAATAATTTGTTGCAGAGATATAGAGAAAGTCATGTGAATGGAACACATCAGATTTTTATTACATACAGTAGTTTATTACATCCTGATTCGCCTCCACTTAAGTTATGACTGCATCTTACAGGGGTTTAAGTGACATACAAAGTATACCGTACTCATTTACAGTTGTGGCTCTTTAAGTGTAATGTGTGTTCGTCAAATAAGTTGTAATGATCCGTAAAAGGACTAATGAAAATGATTCAATTCATTAATTGAACTGGTTTCAATTAATGTGGGACTGAAGACATTGCAAATCGCATGTTACACGATAAACATTGAAGCGGGAATTCTGTGTTGGCTACAGGCTGGTACTCAATGTAGTTTCGGAGTTGGCTGGGATGCTGCACGTCTCTGGAGCTCCGCCCCTCCTCTTTCTGGGTGAAGTACCTGAGTTTGGCAGATTTGAATTTGCCGCTAAGTTGGCCATACTTTCAGTTGGCGGAGCTGGGGATTTCGTTACGCGGCAGACCAATTGTTGAGGAGTTTTAACCTTTTTTCCCCTGCTCTTGAGTTTGATAATTTGTTGTTACCCAGATTTACGTCAAGAAAATACTAGCTGCATCGTCGGTAAGTAAAAGACTCTAACCCCCATGCTTGGTTGATAAGATCTTACAGTGAAATTAAAAGGACTTTTTGTGCATTTAGTAACGTTAAAATTTTTATTCTGGGAAAATATTTTAACACCATAGCGTAGCTTTAACTTCCTTTCTTTACACAATGCACTTAGTATTTGCTTTATCATGGATACTTACATAAATTATTTATGAGCATTATTATAATAAGTGAGTTTATATACAATTATTACAATATTAACCCTGATCTTTGAGATTAGCCTTGTGCGTCTTTTTGCTACGTCTTCTTTTCATAGACGCTATGTCCGGGACTCTATAACATTTTCTCTCCTGAACATCATTGTTTTAACTATTGTAATCTACATGTCACCATGGTAACGACAGATTTCCTTAGCTTCACTTTTCGTGAAATAAATTTACAATACACATTTATATTTTCATACCGATTAAAATTAAAGCATTTAAATAATTTATATATTAATGTTTATATACTCATGATGTATTCTGAACCAGCTATTTGTAAATTCTAATGTTCCTGTTTCGTCGCTTAAACAAATCACAGCATCCGGTATATCGTATATCGTAATGTGCAAGTCCTTAGTGCGGCCGGTCATGGAATTTGGAGTAACTTGTTGGGACCCGTATAGAGTAAATCAAATTGATTCGTTAGAAAAAATCCAGAAAAGGGCTATAACATTCATAAAAAGGGGTAAATATTTTGGGCCTCCAAACGCTGAGGAGATAAAATGGGAGCCGTTGAAACTTTTGAAAGTTAGGCGTGAGAAACAGAGGTTGTGTACTTTATTTAAAGCTTACGCTGGCTTAAACGCATGGGAGGACGTTACTGACAAACTGGAAAACCCAACTTACTATGCACGAAACGATCATCCGTTCAAAATTAAGGGTAGAAGATACAGAACTGACGTGGGAAAGTTCTGCTTTGTAAATAGAACCATAAAAGACTGGAATGAATTGCCTGGAGCAGCCTTTCGGGGTTGTGCCCTGTCTCTGAAGAAATTTAGGAAAAATCTTGATTTTAATGTTGGATAATTTTTGTAAATATTCCTTAAATGAAATGCTTGTGATTTCATATTGTCGTAAATACAAATGTTAAATTGGTTGGTGATTCTAATTATGAAATTAATTAATCTGAATTGAGAGAAAAATTAATGTTTTCATATTTGTGTAAATAACCATTATATCTAGCTTACAAAGCCATAAACTGCCAGCTGTGATTTGTTGTTTATATATCTTGTATATATATATATATATATAACTTTGCCACCGGGTGATACCCACTTGCAGAGAAATAAATAAATACATACATACATACATACATACATACATACATACATACATACATACATACATACATACATACATACATACATACATACATACATACATACATACATACATACATACATACATACATACATACATACATACATACATACATACATACATACATACATACATACATACATACATACATACATACATACATACATACATACATACATACATACATACATACATACATACATACATACATACATACATACATACATACATACATACATACATACATACATACATACATACATACATACATACATACATACATACATACATACATACATACATACATACATACATACATACATACATACATACATACATACATACATACATACATACATACATACATACATACATACATACATACATACATACATACATACATACATACATACATACATACATACATACATACATACATACATACATACATACATACATACATACATACATACATACATACATACATACATACATACATACATACATACATACATACATACATACATACATACATACATACATACATACATACATACATACATACATACATACATACATACATACATACATACATACATACATACATACATACATACATACATACATACATACATACATACATACATACATACATACATACATACATACATACATACATACATACATACATACATACATACATACATACATACATACATACATACATACATACATACATACATACATACATACATACATACATACATACATACATACATACATACATACATGTCTTTTGTTCTCCCATATTACATGCTTGTTTTGGCTTTATTTGCTTATTAGACTTACATAAACCCGGTTTTTAGTTGTTATATGTATTAATGACAAGTTAATTTATTACATATTCTAAGTCATGTTACTATGGCTAAACACGATATTTCATGTCGTTTTCGTGTATATCGCGAGGTGATGACATGAGGTTTTAAATTCTTCACTACATTTCCTTTGCTTACAAATGCCAATATGATTTTAGTATGGTTTTATTTTTAGATGCCTAGATTGCTTCATGCTTAAATTCTGCATCAAAATGTAAGGCGATTTTACAATAAACTGAAACATGACAGTTATGATATAACAAAACTCTTTAGTTATTTCCTAAATGTCTCTTAGTAAATTAATATTATTATAGCTATGCATTTGTTGTTGGATCTTCCGTCTCTCACTCTGTTTACATTTGAAATTCAAGTTATTAAACAATATAGCACAACTATATGTAACAAAGACCTTGATGCTACAGTTCTTTATCCATCGATTTCGGCTAACATTCCCTACATGCGTATTCAATGCTGAAGATGTCGCTGTGTAACCTGTTGCACCCGCCGAGGCATCTCTGGTGTCACAGTGCGGCAAGCAGCCTGCGGAGAGCCGCAATGCTTCTTAGTAGAGGTGTGCCTCTAGTACTGGTTATAACTGTCACGATTATAACCGTGCAATAACAGTTACATATAGCAGCTACCAGTGACGATTAAGTGAATGTTTTAATGGTTATCACGTTCGCAGTTACACTGATAATGGTTACCGTAAATTAGATGCAAGTTTATAGGGAAATGTACTTTACTAGGCGTCTGGATTTTACGGGTGAACTGAGAACCTAAATATAAATCTCACGTAATGCAGACATAGCAAAGTAACACTCGCCACTTTTGCCAACACCAACATGACTGAAATCAAGAATATAATAATTAATAGTTTAAATATTCTGTAGAATGTAAGATAAAACGTGGCAAGTGGCATTTTAAAAAGCGATAATGCCAGATAAGAGAAACTTAACGCCCAAATACACATTATATTCTGATATCATTATATCAGAAAAGTTGCAGATAACCTCAGTTCTTATTGGTAAGATGCAAAATGGATAGTTAGTAGAGTTTTTTTCTCGCCAAGATGCTATATTAGATCAAGTCACTCATGATCTCTTTTGGAGGACATTAAAACTGCGTAACAGGATAACCATGTAGTTCCAGGTAAGTATTGTCAATAACTTGGAGTGAATTATGTCACTCAGACTCTGTAACCGTTAAAGAAATAACTTGTCTTCGTTGGTAACTTGTTATTGGGTAACTAGATACTCTATGTTTGTATCCGTTAATGAGTAACTATTTACTCTCTATCTCTGGCATTCACTTTCGGAACACTGTATTGTGTATTGTTGAGCTTCTAGTTTCCTACATTAGATTTACACACACGCACACACACACGCACACACACACTTCGGAAACATTAGGGAATATTCTTGGTTAGAAAAATTCTTATCCCAACCGGGAATCGAACCCAGGACTCCTCGCACAGCAGGCAGGTGCTCTACTGACCAAACTATGGGATCAGCCAGGCCTTAAATTGATTTAAAGCAAATGGTTTTAGTCTCAATGAGCATAAAACACGTGATTTACTATTTTTTATGAAATAATCAAACGATGTTAAGTAATTTTAAGCTCTTACAATTACTAACATAGCTCGATTTGAAGTTGACATCGTTAGCTAGTATAGGCAGTATATGTAGCAAACTTACAAGAGTTATTTACTTAGGCAGTTAAAATAATATCCCTAAGGAACATTTAAACCTTGCACAATATGTACTTTCACTAATATTGTATTTGGCCTGAAGCAGCAGTTATAGTACAGTCGTATGTCCAAAATAATTAAATTACATACAATGCCTTACTAACAGGATTACGTCTATGATGCACTTTTCAAAACGTTGCTTGTGAGCGATAATATTTTAACTTTTCAACATTTCAATTCAATTGGCTGTTGAGAGTAAAGAAAAATCTCACGGATTAAATTACTAGAACGCAGACACGTAAATAATCTACATGAAATAACCATCAATCCTGTCAGATTGACAAAATCTAAAAAGTAGTTTGATTAGTTGGCTCTATCTTTGTTCAACTAACTGCCTCAAGTAAGTACTGTTACTGTTAATTTTAAGCACAAGATGTTTGAATGACTGATCCAAAATCCGCTTTGTGATGTTGATGAATATTTTGAATGCTGTAGCGGGATCTCAGTGGTTGGTCTCCGACGTCCTCGGCAAAGCGGTTGATGAAAATTCCACTCCTAATGTTGCCTAGTGGTACTTTATGGGTGAGGCAAATATTGAACAACACTGCATACTTAATACTTGCATTTATTACTTTCAAGATACTTCAAAAGGCTTAAAGGCGGCTAGCTGTTTCCTTACAATATATTTACATTAATAATCTTCCCACACTTCAATACATTTACAAGGAGCCTAATCTATCCATCTATCCCTTCAGCACGTGGACGTGCCTTCGTCGTCTTACACACGTTATGCTCACAATGCAGATCTACAGAATGAAGAGAAAGTAAGAAAGCGAGAATGAGATATGCACAGGGTGGCGCCAACCTTCGCGCCATAAAATATAACATTTTTGATTGGTGCCTTGGTAGCATCACATTACATACTATGAGAATAAATTGTGTAATAAGTTTTGTCAGTATCGCGTTCACATGACGCGTCTGAGAAAACCCAATGCTTCCCTCTCACTCTAAATTCCAACTTACTTCATCTACTTTTTCAAGTCCTTGTACTTCCTGGAAGACAAGTCACTACTTTTGTCTCACTCATTCCTATCTCTTTCCTTTTCTATTTTACGTTATTTAGCCTAAACCTGTGCTCATTACCAAGTGCTGATTGATGGACTGTTAAGCTAGCTCGTCTGTCTTAATTACAAGTTACAGTTCGGTTTTATATATGTTTTACCTCTAAATATTCTCGACTTTTTTAACATTGTTTTCTTTACAATTATAATATTATGTACAATTCTACTTTTATGTTGCTTTGTGTACCTATGGTAAGTCCTCCTACCATGTTGTGCTAGTATTTTATGTGATATTGATTCCTATACATTCATAAAATAACAATGTTTGTATTCTCTTGTTGACATTTCCCATTACATCATACCTGTTCTATATTATTTTTAATACAGTAAGGAATAAAATATTGAACATTAAAATGATCCACGAGCATTCCAATTTAATTGTATTGGTTCTTGAAGCGTTCATTAATTATAGAAAACAATTGTACATACAAAGTTCCACGAAATGCATTCTTCAGGATTGAACCATTCAGAATTATCATTTCGCAAAATTGTATTATTATTATTGTTATTATTATTATTATTATTATTATTATTATTATTATTGGCGGCGGTGGTGGTATCAGAGCTAGGACTTTCAGGATTTGTCTTACAGTGTGTGTACGCTGTAGCATAGGAAGAGGAGCGCGAGCTAACTCCAAAAGTAAACAAGGCCAGCTGTCACAGGTATATGCCAATGTGCTAACAAATGGCTTTCATAATACGTGTACAAATTATTAAGCATCTCTGAGAATCGTTTTGTAGAACTGGAGATATAGCATAAATAAGCACATACAATAAACTTCAAAAATAAATTTGTGCAATTCAAAAATATGTACATGTGTACATGTTCAACGTTTGTTTAATTTTCGAATTTATTACAATTTATAGCAACATACTTTTTAAACCTTTCAAATTTGAAGCACCTCATTCTGGTATTTAAACAGTATTTGTAGTTTGAAAACCTTCTCTCCACTTCAACTGATGTTAAGGGACAAACATTAAGTGCTGCAGATAATAAAATTGCATTAAACCGCCATTTTATGATGGTCTTGTAATGCTATTTAATGCTTAACATTTTCAGGCTGGATTTTTCTCATGAATAGTTTAGATATTCTGCTTTAATTTACCCATTACAAACCGCTACTTTATCAATCTTTGGGATAGTTCTTTTACAAGCTCTATCGAACTAAGCGCTTTATAATCTGACTTTTCTATATGTATTATTTTTTTAAACAGCCTAATTACTTTCTCTATACGCACTATGCACATACTGTATATATAAAGTATTGTATTGCGAGCAAAATTAAGCGGTATTTCACGCCCAATTTAGAATGGGGCGCTGAGAACCACAGTACCTAGCTAAAGAGCGGCCATAAATAACACGCCATTTACATTTTTTTTTCGAAATTCTTAGGCTTTCATGGCCGGTGTCAGTACTGGCTGGAGTATAATCCGGGCTTGTGGGCCGTCGTCTACTGGGCTCCTCCTTCTTCTTCCCAAACGTTTCGTCTGCGACTACGGCAGACATCTTCGGTGGCAGCGGCGAGGTCGAAGAAGGAGGAGCCCAGTAGACCACGGCCCACAAACCCGGATTATACTTCAGCCAGTACATTTTTTTTTTTACCCAAAAATTCGATCCCGAGATTTCACCGGAAATACATGTTTTGTGTCCCCCTGAATCTTAGAAAAGCATTTTTGGAAAAAAGTGTGTGTTTGTGTGTGAGTGTGTGTGTGTGTGTTTGTGTGTGGACAGCATAGCTCAAAAACGAAAAGATCGTTAAATACCAAACTTGGTATTTAAGTTTGGTATCTTCCAAGGATACAACACGGAAATTTTTAAGAAAATCCTCCACACCAACCAATCCTTTACCTGGAAAAAATTTCGAAAATTTTTATTTTTTCAAAAATGACTGATGATTTTAAGTAAAGTCTTTTATACTTAAGATGTTTAAATGCCAAATAAAATGTATATCTTGAATTTTCTGGCAAAAGCCTCTAAAGACTCTTTATTCTGGATGATTTTATTGCATTTTGAATAACTGGTAAACCGTAAGAGATAGACAAAAGCTTAGCACACAAAAATGTAGATCTCGATAAAACTCACAATTTGTGTCACATGCATTTTTTTCGTGGAGTAGGCCGTTTTCGAAATACTCCTTGTTATTGATTTCAGATTTTAAAATACTTACCTTTCTCATATGGAAACTTGTCAGCTCCTGGGCACGCAAAGAAACAGATTTCAATCCCATAGCAACCGCATTTTAAAACATTTTGCTGTCGGTTTACTTAGTGCATTCCTTTATTTCCCTTCTACTAGTAAAGCAACTAAGTAATAAGACCATTTCTAGTAATGTTTTAGCATTAAATAGATAGAAGAATAAACTTATTAACAATGATTTGTTACAGGGATGTAGAGAAAGTCATGTGAATAGAGCACATCAGATTTTTTTTTAAACAAACAGAAAATCTTCATGTAATGTGTTTGAAATTGGGGGACTCAGTGGCTGGTACTGCAGAATTATGATCATTGTCCAAAACATTAAGAATTTCGGTAACCATGTTATAAAGAGGCGTGTAATATAGAGTCGCGTTTAACCACGAGCTGTAACAGGCTTACGAGGTAAATACATTAGGTACCATTTCTTTAAATTTTAGTTTTCTGCTTGCAGCTTTGAAAAATATGAATGAATGAATAGGTGTATTTATTGACATATCAATATCATACAATGAATATCAACAATCGCACGGGTCTATAGACCGTGCGTGCTTTTGTAATACACACTAAAATGCAATATTAAAACAACAATAAACATTTAAAGGAGTAAACACGATACACAATAAAAAGCAATATTATAACAACAGCAAAGAATTACAACGAAAATACAAAGATATTCAAATATAGCAATTTAAATTTACAGCACAGAGTACACCTTCATAAATGTACCCTCTTATAATTAATAAATACACATAAAAGAAATATATATACATAATATATACATATATATACATAATATATACACAGTATATAAAACCATAATTCAACAGTCACCTAAGTGTGACAATATATATGTAAAACATTGCAGTCATTTTTGTTTAGTTGTTCTTATTCCTCCCCCCTCCCCCTTCTCTATTGGAAGCCTTCTCAGATCTCAGCTGTCTTACCTTAAGTATAAATTTACCTAGCCCGTCCACGTCTTCCGTGCCTGCCAGTATCGTCCAACATGCTTCTAGCTGTACATTCGCGGTAGTACAGAATCGTGGTAAATATTTTTCCCGCCATTCCTCAGATATGTACTGTGTTTGCGATTAAACTGTCTACATGAATGTAACTGCAGTTACCTCGGCTACAGAACCAAACACTGCCTCCACACACGCCGAAGGGCAATGGTGGCAGTGTCCAGTTATTCTGCAGCCCTGGATGTGTAGCTGATGAATAACGTCTTAGGTCGCGTCGCAACAAACTGGTATTTCTCAATGAGCTCCTAAAAGTCCTAGCTCTGATTATTATATACTACAGAAAAATGAATGCGACAAATGTACTGTGCATTCTATTACAGTATTCTTTCTGTTGCTCAGTATTCACATACCCCGGTATCATGTAGGACATTGATAGAGATTGAGAAATCTTCTTATGAAGTCCTTTCTTACTGCTTCAAAACAGATCTTGCGGCGCAGCTAGTAAAGCATTACAGGTCCAAACTTCGACTTCGACTATACCTAAGTGTTTCGTATTTTTACTTTCTCTACACGTACTATGTACATAGTGTATAGGGAAGGTATTGTAATGCACCCAAAATTCGATACCGAGATTTCACCGGAAATGTATGTTTTGGGACTCCCTGAATACCAAAAAAGCATTTTTAGAAAAATGCCCGTGTGTGTCTGTCTGTGGGTAGCATAGCTCAAAAAAAGTTCGTTAAATACCAAACAGGGTATTTAAGTTCAGCATCTTCTAAGGATATGACACGAAGATTTTCAAGAAAATCCCCCACCCCCAACTACCCTTTACATGGAAAAAATGTCGAAAATGTTGAGTTTCTCAAAATGGCTCTAGCGATTTTGAATAAAATCTCTTATATTTAAGTATTGAAGATATTTTACTTATATAAAATGTATATCTTCAGTTTTATGGGAATAGCCTCTGAAGAATGTTTATTCTGGATGAATTTTGCTGAATTTTGCATAACCGGTAAACCATAAGAGACAGACAAAAGCTTACTACACAAAAAATGTAGAGCTCCTTAAAACACACAATTTATGATATATACATTTTTTTCGTGGAGTTGACCGTTTTTGAGATTTTCTTTGTTTCAGCTTTAAAATCCTTATACTTTTATGATACGGGAATCTGTCAACTCTTATCGATATTTCAATCACATAGCAACCAGCTTTTTAAAACTTTGACTATCGATTTAGCTTATGGTATTCCCTTATTTCCCTCCTACTTACAAGGAAGCAAGTAATAAGAATTTTTCTGCTGATCCTTTTTCTCGATTAGCATTAAATAAATAGAAGAATAAGCTTTTTAACAATAATTTATTGTAGAAATGTAGAGAAAGTTATGTGAATGAAACACATCAGATTTTTATTAAGGAGTTTTCTCGTTAGTTCAGGATGTTGTTTTCTACAATTTTTCGGCAGGGAATTAATTAGCTTTAGAGATGGGATAGGGTATATAGAATAAGGAAGAATGGGACTTGGCACCTCGACCTAAAAGATCTTTCTACTTATGCCCCTTGCGGGACACTTACGGGAGGAAGGATGCGGCGAGAGGAGACACACGGCTGCCGACGCAAGGAGTCACGATAGAGCAGAGAGTAAGGTCCTTACCATTTCCAGATTGAATCTTCCTGTGGGTGATTAATACAACGGCTGCTCTTCCCCTTCGCCCTTTACATCCCTCTGGGGAGTTCGAAGAGATCGTCCCACCGGAGGACGAAGGTGACCATTGAGGTCCCTGACATGGAACGCCGGTAACCCCGTCAACTTACAGTCCCAAAACACACTAACCAGATGGATAAAATGAAATGAGAATTGATGTGAAATGGTGGAAAAGGACATTTGGAAGTGTAATGAATATTCTCAATATTCGGCTGGTGACACAGGTAATCTCCGAAATATCCCGTGGGTAAGGATGTCCGGCTGCGGGAATCGAACACGTGACCTCTCGAATCCGAGGCAAATGCTACTGCCTATGCCACCCCACTCGGTAATACATAGGATAAATGGTTAGTGCCTTCTCTGTCACTTATCCAGTTGATAGAGGAAGTATTACATACTACCAAAAGTTCGGGATTTCAGAGAGAATACACGTTATGAAGCTACGCAGTTCAGAAAAGTATCGTGTTTATAAAACACTCCTGTGTATGTGGAAAAATACATTCCTATATCCTTATTCCATGGTAGCAATAATTTTGGATCTCGTTTCCATATTTACTGCAGTACAAAACTTGTGATATAAATGTTATTGTTGTTATGTATTTTAACGCTATAAATAGATAAACGATTTGTTATCTATCACTCCCTCTAAAGACTGAGTCACAAATCTAATTACATTGACTAATAAAAGTTGTGCTTATTAAGAGAAAAGCTACTTCTGGATCTTCGCACCAGAATGTTAGTGCTTGATTCTTGCAGCTTATTTGTCCTGGAACAGGCAGGCCGAACCGTAACCGTGCTAGTTTGAACAGTTGATTCTGAATACCTCAATCTCCTTGACACGAGGGGAAAGGTCCAACGGGCATGCTAGCCTGCTAGCTGTTCGATGTCGTTGTATCTATACTATTCGAAAAAGTTCAATCACAATGGCGGTTGCCTAGTGAACAATATTACATTTATATGCCAATTTGGAATCATAATTTTCCGACCTAAAAATACATTAACAACTCCATAAGCAGTGAAGCTACGCATAATCTTCAAATGGAATTACCAGATTCTACCACAATTAAGTATTATAATAAAGAAGGATGGAAACTCTTATAAATCGCTGCTTGGTGATAAATTTCCACCTTTACATATGTTTGCAATAAGTGCAACAGATATCTTCGGAGACTATAGATTTGCGAGCAAGATTTTGTCCAAAATGAACTGCATTAAAAGCCAGTATCAGAACAAGGTAAGCGACGATCATTTGGGAAGTCTTCTGAGACTTTGTACGTCATCATTGGAGGCAAAATATCAATAATCTTGTTAAAAATAAGATGTACCAGAGAAGTCGTTAAGAGAAATGTGACGTACAAACGATATGATATCCAATATTTTCTTAAATCATTAACTTAATAATAATTACACAAAATTCTAAACTCATTCCAATGAATAAAACTTTTCTTTAAACGAAAAAAAACTGCCGTGGATTGTATTTAATATGTTTTTAAAAAATCTTATGTATTCCATTTACATGACTTTCTTTACATCTCTGCAACAAATGATTGTTAAAAAGCTTATGGCTTTATTCACTTCATGCTAATCGAGAAAAAATAAGCAGAAATATTCTTATTACTTGCTCCTTTGTAAGTGGAAGCGAAATAAGGTTAAAGTCAAAAGCTAGTTGCTATGCTGCTAAAGTTCCTTTGTATGGACAGGAGTTGACAAATTCCTGCATGAGAAAAGTATAAGTTTTTCAAAGTTGAAACTAAAAACAAGGAATACCTCAAAAAACGACGAACTCCACGAAAAAAATGTATATAACATAAATTGTGTGTTTTAACGTAATCTACATTTTTGTGAGGCAAGTTTTTGTCAATCTCTTACGGTTTAGCAGATATGCAAAATTCCGTAAAATTTATCCTGAATAAAGTATACTTCAGAGGCTATTCCGAGAAAATACAAGATATACATTTTATTTGCCAGTTAAATATCTTTAATATACGATATTTTAATCAAAATTGTTAGTCATTTTTGAGAAAGTCAAATATTTCGAAAAAAGTTCCATATAAAGGGTAGTTGGGGGACGGGGGGATTCTCTTGAAAAATCTTCGTGTCGCATCCTTGGAATATACCAAACTTAAATACTAAGTTTGGTATTTAACGGTCTTTTCGTTTCGTTTTTGAGCTATGCTATCCACAGACACAGACTCACACACACACACACACACGGATCTTTATCTGAAAATGCTCTTTGTGGATTCAGGGGGTTCTAAAGCATATATTTCCGGTGAAATCTTGGTATCGAATTTTTGGGTGGAATACAATATTTCCTCTATACACTATGTACGCAGTTCGTATAGAGAAAGTAAAAATATCACAGTGGATACAAGCTATCCGAATCTCGTCATCCATAGCCCATGTTTTGCAACTTTAAGAAGGCTTACGTGCTTACAATAACATGTTCGAACGGGTGGACGGAGGTTCACGCTCTCTCCCCTCTTGAGCATCACTGTCCTAGAGGGAGGAGGTGATAAGGGCTAGGTGAAAATAAAAGTAAAAGCCTTACAGAAGAGAAAATACTAATGTGAATTAGGGAAATGGGACAATTTTTTGCAACCAACTGTACTTTCCCAATAGAGTGAGAGAAAGATACAACTGCTGACGTTTGTGTCGAAATAGATACTTTTTTTCTCGTGCACTGGATGTTACCATCACTTTCAAGCATACAAACCTTTTCTTCATGGGTCACGGGTCCGCATGGGTGAGAATGTCTACGACTGGCTCCGGTTAAAGTAACACGCCAATCGTACAGCTAGAGCTTATATCTCTGGGATGTTTACTGATACAAACATTTCGAGAAAAATATGCTCTCTATAGTTATGTAAATGCTCGACATTGCAAGTAATTTTGAGAGGAAACAGCCTTGACGCGTGAGCTGACTGCGACGGCTTAGAGGAAGACGGGCGAAGAGTATGTAATGTCTTCACGCGCCACTTTCACTTGTTTCCTTTTCTGATGTAAATCTGACGTAACCTTCACGATGACACATACCTTTCCTCAAACGGCAAGTGCGGTTTGGGAATCATAAGCACATAGAAATGGATCTGCTCTATCAACTTGCTCAGCGTGACTATTCATTTGGTCGGAATATGCCAGTCATCAGTACCTAGAAGTGCAACAAATGTTTTTTTTCGACAATACTGTTTTTTTTTTAACTTTGTCTACTTAGTACTTAGTTCATAGTTCCGTCCAAAAATTCGGTACCGAGATTTCACGGAAATGCACTTTTAGGGCCTCCTGCATCTCAAAGAAAAAAAAGAAAAACCGAAGCACGCGTGTCTGTGGGGATTCGTGCCCTATGTTTTTGTGGACACGATAACTCAAAAACGAAAAGTTGGTTAAGTACCAACCTTGATAATAAGTTTAGCGACTTTCAAGGATGCTACATATATGCACCTTTTCGAGGAAATCTCCCAACTCTTTACCCTTTACATGGAACATTTATCGAAAATTGTGATTTTTTCAAAATGTCTAGCGAATATGACCAAGAAACCATATGTTTAAGGTATTTATATGACAAACGAAATGTATATCTTGAATTTTCTGGGAATATCATCTGAAGACTTTTTTATTCTGGATGAATTTTTCGGAATTTTGCATAACTGTAAACCGTAAAAGATGGACAAAAATACACATAAAATGTAAAGCACGTTAAAACACACAATTTATTTTATATACATACTTTTCGTGGAGTTGATCGTTTTTCAGGTATTCCTTATTTTTGGTTTCAGCTTTAAAAAACTTTTATTTTCTCATACAGGAATTTGTCAACTCCTGTCCACACAAACAGAACTTCAGTCACATAGCTACCTGCTTTTGACTATCACTTTAACCTATGGTACTCCCTTATTTCGCTTCTATTTACAAGAAAACGAGCAATAAGACTATTTTTGCTAATTTTTTCTCGATGAGCATGAAGTAAATAGAAGCATAAGCTTTTTAAAAATAATTTGTTGCAGAGATGTAGAGAGAGTCATGTGAATGGAACACATCAGATTTTTTAACTTTGCCTACTTATTACACAGTACATAGGTAGAGAAAGTATTTCATTCCGTTCAAAAGTTCGATACCAAAATTTCACTGGAAAGGCACTTTAGGGTCTCCTGAATCCCAAAGATAGAAGAAAAAAAAAACTTTTCAGAAAAAGGCGCAAGCACACGCACACGCTTACGTGTCTGTGTGTACCCATGCCCGTCTATGTGTTTGTGAACACGATAACTCAAAAATGAAAAGTTGGTCAAGTACCAAACTTGATAATAATTTCAGCGTCTTCCAAGGATGCTACATATATGAACGTTTTCAAGAAAATCTCCCCACCCAAAATTACCTTTTACATGGAACATTTTTCAAAAACTATGATTTTTTTCAAAAATGTCTGACGAATTTGACCAAGATACCATATGTTTAAGATATTTCTATGACAAACGAAAAGTACATCTTGAATTTTCTGGGAATAGCCTCTAAAGACCTCTTCCCCAGGATAACCTTTGTATAACTGGTAAACTGTAAGAGATAGAACAAAAGCTTACTGCGCAAAACATGTACATCTCATTAAAACGCCATATGCATATTTTTATAGAGTGAACCGTTTCTCAGATATTCTTTGCTCTTTGTTTCAATTTTAAACTATTTAAAATGTTTCTCAAACACAAAACCATATTTCGTTTCACATATCTTTTGTTTTACTACTGGGCATGCAATCGAATTTCAATTGGTTCACATAACGACCACATTTTAAAAGAATTCCCTGCCCTTTAGCATAGAGCAATTGCTTATTTCCTTTTACCTACAACGAAGTAAGTATTAAGACCAGATTTACTAATGTTTATCTGGATTAGCAAAGAATGATCTTTTGTAAGAATAGATTTTGTGAAACAGGTACAACAAAGTCATGTGAATAGAGCACATCAGATTTTGTATCCATATAGTTTAGGCCTCTGAGCAAAATTAAGCGGTGTTTCGCGCCCAGTATAGAATAAGATGCTGAGAACCACATCACTTAAAGAGCGTTTATACACAAATCTCCGTTTAATTTTTACTAAGCTAAAGTGATTGTCAAATATTTTAAAACCTGGTCCCTATGTAAAACAATTGAAGTTCGGTTCGCTTTACATAGCCTTCAGTAAAACAAGAGAGATGCAACAAAAATTGTCTTCCCTTTTGAGAAAGGTTACATAGTTTAAAACTTAGACCAATTATAAGGAATATCTCGGAGACAGTCAACCCTATCCAAGACATAATTTATGTGTTTTAACCACATTTAAAGTTTTGCGTAGTAAGGTTTTGTCTATCTCTTACGATTTACCAGTTATTCATAATTCAGCAAAATTCTGCAGAATAAAGAGGTTTTCAGAGGCTATTCCCAGAAAATTCAACATATACAATTAATGTATATTGTAAATATTTTTAATATACGGTGTTTTAAACAATATCGTTAGAAGCCATTTTTGGAAAAACTAAATTTTCAAACATTTTTTCCATGTAAAGATACTTTGGGGTGAGGGAATTTTCCTGAAAATCTTCAAGTCGTATCCTCGGAAGATACTAAGCATAAATACCAAGTTTGATATTTAACGGTGTTTTCGTTTTTAAGCTATGCTGTCCACAGGCACATGCACATTCTTCTAAAAATGTTATTTTGGACGCAGGGGACCTCAAAACATAGATTTCTGCTGAAATTTCGACATTGAACTCTTGGGTGGAATTGAATAGCTTCTTTAGCTACTACGTACATGTGTGTACATACGATCTAGAGCAAGTAAAAAGCATGCCGTTGGGCTGCAGTAAGTTCGTTGGAGAATATTGGAAGTACTCTATTTTGTCTGATATTTTATAACTCTCCCTTGTTCTCTAATGATACACTTACCACATCTGTATTAAGCGGACCCGGTATAAAATGACGATGTTGAAATTTAAGCTTTAAAGGAACATTTTCTCAGAAACTATTTATTGTACCTACTTCAAATTTTTACAGTACATTATGTGGACTTTTGTACACACTTTAACATGGGGCTTTTTTGTAGAATAATTATTTGAAGAGTAAATGATTTTTTTTTGCAGCAGTCAATCATTTCAATAAAAATATCATACTAATCACTTCAAAATTTCTAAACTATATATAATATTAAAATATGGCCCTGTTAAAATATTTATCATTTAAACATAATGCCTGAGTGTATGATCCTTCATTTCTAACAGTTTCTAAGAAAATTTTCTTTATGTACAAAAAATGTAGTTTTGAGATATCCAGCTTCAAAGTTAGAACTAGCCTTTTCAATACACTCACCACCACAAAATTTGCACTGCACATGGTTATGAAGAATATCTGATAATATTTGAATATTTATTATTTCTATAATAGTATTTGCATCAGCATCTTTCATCAAATTATTATATTCATCTCCATATATGAATTATTTTTTTTTAGAAGAACCATTACACTTCACATCACAACTATTACTTTTACCTACATCAGTGTTTATTCCAACATCCACATGTGAATCTGTAACATCAACATTATTTGCAGTGATACCTTTGGTTTTCCAACATTCTTCCACTTTCTGAAAACTCTATTACTGTGTCGTGGCATTGTAAACAAATTGCGATAACAACCAATCACAGCAACAAAATATTCAGAACCACATCAGTAACAAACTAAGATGTTCACACTAGGTTAGGTTGTATGATAAATCAGAAATCAGTATGGCCATTTCAAAAATTTCCCACAATATTTCTGTCCTAAAAAAAATCCGCTAACTTAAAATATACTAATTCCGTTCATAGCAAAAACAAATGTCAATAAATTGACGGACCACGCCTGCAAAATGCAGCGCCTTGGTAAATACTCGATAAAAAGCCTTAGAATAGTGATATCAAGATAAAAATTGAAGCATTTTACTCATAAAAGTCTCTAGGATTTTTACATATAAAAACAAAAAATGTATTTCTATTCATATTTGCCTTACCGGGGCCCCTTAATAGATTTTTCTATATTTTATATCAGGGTCTCTCAGACGCAAAATAGCATGCTTGCAACATGAGGCGTAGAGGTGCTGTGCACCGTGCATCAATCCGGATCGGCTGGATTCATGAAACACTAATATTTCATGTGTTGGGGATTTTCCTATGAATCTTCGTGTCAACTTCTTGGAACTTAATTATGATACTTATTTTGATACTTAACTGACTTTTCGTTTTTGAGTTATTATATTCACAGACTTAAACATGCGTTTTTCTAAAATACAATTATGGATTCAGGCATACTCAAAATTGTATTTCCCATAACGTTTCGGTATTTTTTGAGTAGATTGTAATACCTTCTCTGCCTACTATGTAATTGTACGTTGGTTTATTAATAGAATAGTTGGTTGAATGTGATTGGTAGTATTATTATAATTATTTCTGTATATAATGGCGACGATAATGATGACGAGTATTCAACCTTAAGGCAGGTTAATGATAGAGGTGGACTCATGGGATAGATAACAACCCGATCTTGAACTTCAGGAAAAGATGATACAGCGGTAGCGTTGACATTTCTCTTTCCTGGGATGGTGATAATGGCACACATCCAATCATGCCAAGGGAGAAAATCCCGATGCTAGTACAGGGAATCGCACATGGGTCTTGACCGGTGGCAGACTCGCTATCACTGCGCTAACGGGACGGACTGTACATGATAGAGAAAACAATAACTGGCTTCTCAGGGTGCAAGCACCGATGTATTGCAAAATACGAAAATACGGGTGCAAAATACGATTTGGCTAGGTTAACGAAAGTGAAAATTCAAACTCCTTAATTTGCAGCAATAGCGTTCTCTCTCTCTCTCTCTCTCTCTCTCTCTCCCTTTCTCTCTCTCCCTCTCTCTCCCTCTCCCTCTATCTCCCTCTCCCTCTATCTCCCTCTCCCCTACGGTTGTCACGTTAATCCCAAATTCGGTGCCGAGCCGAGTGAGACCGATACAAAGTGCAGAGTCTTTGCACTTTGGTTTGCATCCGTGCATTTTTTACTCTTGAGAAGCCCTAATATAGCATGCAGAGGAATTCACTTGAATATAACACACTTTCCTTGCTTCGTACATAATACGTAAATAGAGAAGGTATTGCATTCCACCCACAAATTTGATAACGAGATTCCACTAGGAACACATCCGTATTTATATTGCGCGCGCCCATGTGCTGTTAACAGGATAACTCCAAAACGAAAAGTCGATTAAGTACCAAACTTGATATTTAAGCTCAAAATCTTCCAAGAATGCAACACTAAGATTTTCAAGATAATCCGCCCACACCCTTTACGTGTACAATTTTCTAAAAATTTTATTTTCTCAAAAATGGCTCTAACGATTTTGATTAAAATGCCGTATATTAAAGATATTTACATGCAAACGAATATTCTTGAACTTTCTGTGAATAGCCTCTGAAGACCCCTTCATTCTAATGGCTTTTGCAAAACTGGCAAACCGTAAGAGAGAGACAAAAATTTGCCTCACAAAATATGCAGATTTCTTTAAAACACACAATTTATGATATATAATTTTTGTGTTAACGATTTCCAAGACATTGCTTGCTATAGCTTATACTTTTTGTCCGCATCCGTTTTTATTCTATTAATATTTATTTGTTTATTTTTACTTTCTCTACACGTACTATGTACATACTGTATAGAGAAGGTATTGTATTACACCCAAAAATTCCATACCAAGATTTCACCGGAAATACATGTTTTAGGTTCCCTTGAATCGAAAAAAAGCATTTTTGGAAAAAGGTCTGTGTATGTGTGTGTGTGTGTGCTGCGTAATTATGTTGTGGTGTATTATATTAAGCACCATGTTCGGAACACCGGATGCGGCGTTCTTGGCCCAGATTTGTGGTGACATTGCTGGTGCTCTAAGTCTCACTCCACTAGAGTAGACTCGCTTACCTGTTGATGTAGATCTACTACCGGTGAGATGCCTCGTCTCAGCTTAGCCTGCACGATAGTTGACTCTCTCGGGGTGGTACAGCTAATGATGGTAGTCTAGGGAGTGATCTTATAAATGATGTAGACATACGTAACTTTCCTTGAATTTATTATCACTAGGAGGCGCGAGATAAGCACTTTGCTTCACAATTCTGCTAACTCAATTATTTACTAGGAACTTTGATACTTGATTATTCACACGTACTTATTTATACTTCCTCTTACTTGATTCCGCTTTACACAATTTAATTTTAATGCACGTTACTGGCTTTGAATATACTTGACTTAGAGCGCTGTTAACTACTAAGTATCGTTAAGAATTACAATGTTTGACTTTGTGCGAACATGTAACTTATGTAACGTTCAGCATGACAACCGACAGCATGACAGTATTACAACGGCAAATCGCAGACAGCCCCGATGTGCCGTACTCTGCTTCTTATATACTAAAACTACTGTCATATCGGCTTCTTTCTGATTAGACAGAAAGGCCGCGAAATTGACGTCTATATTACCCAAAGTAGTTCTCTTCCTAGGGTGTACCACAACACCCACGTGACACGTATTATACAATGGAAAATTACTCTTTTCCGTCTTTTAAGGTTCAGCCCCGGCGTGAGTCGGTACGTGCCTGGACAAAGGAAACCCTCACACCACTCTCCTAGCTTGGCGTCAACTTTCTACTCTGCTACAAGCTGATCTTTACACTGCTAAATACATGGGTTAATAAGTATTTGCACTCTTTAACTACACACTGCTAAATAATTAATAATCTACCAATAGTTATTGTAAAGAAGCCAATTAACAGTCTCAGTTTGTGTGGACAGCATAGCTCAACGAAAAGTCCGTTAAATACAAAATTAGTATTTCAGTTCAGTATCTTCCAAGGATGCGAAACGAAGATTTTCATGAAAATCCCCCATCCCCAACTACCCTTCACATGGAAACATTTTCGAAAAATTTTATTTTTTTAAAAAAAAAAGGTTCTAACTATTTTGATTAAAATATCGTATATTAAAAATATTTACCTGACAAATAACATGCATATTTTGAAATATCTGGGAATAGCCTCTGAAGACTTTATTCTGGATGAATTTTACGGAACTTTTTATAACTGGCAAACCGCAAGAGATAGACAAAAACGTACTTAACAGAAAACGTAGAGCTCGTTAATACCTACACACAATTTATATTATATACATTTTTTTTATTGAATGGATCGTTTTGAGATATTCCTTGTAATTGTTTTCAGCTTTAAAAAACTTATATTTTTCTCATACGGGAATTTGTCAACTCCTGTCCATAGAAACAAAGGAACTTCAGTCACATAGCAACCAGCTTTTTACTAATATTTTAGCCTATGCTGCTCCCTTATTTCCCTTCTACTTGCATAGAAATAAGACTATTTCTGCTAATTGTTTCTCGATTAGCATGAAATATAAAGAAGCATAAGATTTTTAACAATAATTTGTTGCAGAGATGTAGAGAAAGTAATGGGAATGGAACACATCCGATTTTTTTTTTTAACTCCTGGTTATGGAAAGAAACCAAATTGCAATTGTAAAGCGTCAGTTTTTAAAAGATTTCAATATCCATTAGCTTAATGCATTCCTTTATTTTCTTCTTGTCACCCTCCGTGGTGTAGTGGTTACCATATCATATACCCAAAGTCGCGGGTTCAAACCCGTGGAGGACGATAGCTTTTTACGGGCATAAAAATCTTTAGCATGTCTTCCTTCGGGAGGGAAGTAAAGCCATTGCTTCCGTGTCATAGATTTACGGCACATAATAGAAACTCAATGAACAGTCCTCTGAGAAAAAATAAGGGGTCTTTCATACCCCGTATAGAATAGGACGCAGAGAACCACAGCAGTTAAACAATTCCGTAAGTAAAACTCAATTTCTATTTCATTATTTCCTTCATAATTATAAGTAAGTTGCCCTGAGGGTGGGCAACGGGAGATAGCGAAATGCCTGTTTGAGCGAAGTACGGCGGAGACTTCGTATGCCCCGGAACAGCTCCGGTAGACATCTGCTGAAAACTGACAGAAAAGGCAACAGTCTCATCCTCCAGTTGGGAGTTTGGCGGGGGTTAGCAGCCCACTCCAGTAAAATAAAGCTTGCTATGTTTCCTAAGGATATGAATATGATATCTGGACGGATTGATAGACACCGACAAGAAGAGGATTTTGAAGACTGTGGTGGAAAGTATATGGTGCCGAGGCATGGACTTTGGTAGCGGGACAAAAATCTAGCATTCTGGCAGTGGAAATGGATGGAATAAGGCGTAGTGCTAGAGTATCAAGATTGGAAAGAAGAAGTGAGGAGGTGAGGCAGATGATGGATATGGAGGAAACAATGGTGGAGAGAATTGAAATACGGGGTCTTCAATGGTATGAACACGTCAGAAGAATGGTGGATGATAGGTGGTCCAAGACTTTAAGATTGGTCACCTTGGGCAGATCAAGGACAATCAGAGAATACTAAACGATCGGTGCCTGGAGGAGGATGGTTTGTTCAATTGGAAACAATGGTGATTGGAAATACAGGGCAACTGCTTAAGAGTGGAGAAGCCCTTACAAGTAAAATTAAGGTAAGTAGAAGACCATTTCTATTAAAATGTATCTCGATAAGCATGAAATAGATAGAAGAATAATCTTTTGTGAGAATAGGTTGTTTACACAACAGGTAGAGAAAGCCATGTGAATGTAACACGTCAGATTGTTTCTCTGCCGAAGCCGCAGAGCACTTTGTTCTTAATTGTATTTTCAAATGTACGTAGGTACCCATGTACTTTCTTATTTTGTTTACTACACGTTGACATCTGCTTCTATAGCAGTATCGTAAAGTGTGACGCAACACTTTAATAGCCTAGCGTTGGTCTTTATTACACTACGACGTGTAACTCGCAGGTATATGGGACACTAAAATCTGATTGCACATTCTCTAAGCTGGTAATAACTTCACATCACTTCTAAATAATGCACTCACACATCTGTGAGCTGTAGTTTAGTATTTACAACTAGGTACACAAATATAGTCGTAAAAACGTTAGTTTAACTACAAAGTGCCTATGCAGTATCGTGTAAGACTCGTCAAGTTCCGGGTCGATTCCCGGCGTTAGGTATTTAACCGACTTTTCTTTTTGAGTTATCGTGCTCAGAGACATACACACAAGGAATTTTTTCTAACAATCTGATATGTTCTATTCATATGACTTACTCTACATCTCTGTAACAAATTATTGTTAAAAAGCTTCTCTTATGTCTATTTAATGCTAATCGAGATAAATATTAGCAGAAATAGGTTTAATTGTTTCCTTGAAAGTAGAAGGGAAATAAGGAAGTACAAGGCTAAAATGATAGGCAAGTCTTTTAAAAGCTGGTTGCTATGTGTGATCGAAATTCCTTTGTTCGTTTATCAATTCCCATATGAGAAAAGTATAAGTATTATAAAGCTAAACAAATAGCAAGGAGTCTCTCAGAAGAGATCAGCTCTACAAAAAATTGTGTGTGTGTGTGTATATATATATACATATATGTGTGTATTTTAACGAGATTTACATTTATATGTAGTAAGTTTTGTCTATCTCTTACGGCTTGCCAGTTATGCAAACTTCAACATGTCATCCAGTATAAAGAGGTCTTCAGAGGACTACTCTCAGAAAATTCGATGTGCATTTTATTTGTCAAAAAGATCATTATAGTAAATAATGTGTCACATTTTAATCAAAATCGTTAGAGCCATTTTTGAGAAAATCAAAATGTTTAAAACTTTTTCTGTGTAATGGGTAGTTTGGAGTGGGGGATTTTTTTTCAAAATCTTCGTGTTGTATCTTTGGGAGATATTAAACTTACATATAAAGTTTAGTATTTAACGGACCTTTCGTTTTTGAGATACACAGACACACATGCTAACCTTTTTTTTAAATATACTTTTTATTCAGAGAATCTCAAAACATGCATTTCCGGTTAAATCTCAATATCAAATTTGTTGGGTGGCATACAAGACCTTCTTTATATACTATGTACATAGTACATGTAGAGAAATTAAAAATGTTTCTTTGGATACTGGGGACCTTAAAATGTGTATTTCCAGTGAAATTCCGGTATCCAATTCTTGTTTGGAATTCAATACCAGCTCTACTTACTTAGTATGTACTAAATAGAAAAAAGTAAAAATAGCTCTAATGATTTTGTTTAAAATACCGCATATTAAACATAATATATGGCAAATAAAATGTGTATGTTGAATTTGCGGGTATATCTTCTGAAGTCCTTTTCATTTTGAATTACTTTTACATAGGTGGTAAAACGTAAGAGAGAGACAAAAGGTTAATATACAAAAATGTAGCGCTAGTTAAAACACACACTTTGTGTCTTATACAACTTTTTGTTGAATTAGCTATTTCAGAGATATTCCTTGGCATTAGTTTGAATGTTAAAGCAAAGTGAACGAATTTGATACACAGCAAAAAACCTATAAAAGGTTTGACTGTCGCTTTAGCTTAGTGTATTCCCTTATTTCCCTTCTATCTATAAGGAACTAAGTAATAAGACAATTTCTGCTGATGTGTATCTCAATTAGCATGAAGAGATAGAAGAACAAATATGAATAATTTGTTACAGAGTTATAGAGAAAAATCATGGGAATGGAACACTTCAGATTTTTAGAAATAGGTCCGTGTGTTTTATTGTATACAGCATAACTCAAAATAGTTCAGTTAATTAAGTTCAGTTTATTTCAAGAAAGCGACAATATCCGCCTTTACAGGTAACATTTTACAAACATTTTGATTTCCTTAAAAATTGCTCTTGCAATTTGATTTTAATGCTGTGTGTTTGAGACATTTTCATACATATTAAATGTATATCTTAAATTTTCTGGGAATAGTCTCTGAAGAACTCTTCATTCGGAATAACTTTTACATAACTGGTAAACCGTAAGAATTAGAAGAAATCTTACTATCCAATAGCAGATCTCGTTAAAACATAATTTTTTTAACTAATCTTTAACGAGATATTCCTTGCTATTGATTTAAACTTTTCAATATGGATGGATGGATGGATGGACATCCACACACACACACATAGTTACTTTCCTGGAGTTGCTGAATTTGGTATCATATACAGTTAATACCCTGGTTATGTATGAATATGTATCTACATTTTCCTCTAATTGTACATTTTTATACCCTGTTAACTTCATATATTTATATTTTTTATAACTTACAACCTCATTAGATTTTTTTATAAGGATCCTCTCTTTCTTTGACGATTTTCCTCCCCTATTTCTCTTACTTTACCTGCATAATGATATACCTAGTTGTTTCAGAAATTCTTTCCTATTTTTCCAAAAAGTGTTATTATTTCTTGTTTCCACGTATCGACTATCCTTGCTTTCACTTTATTCCATAATTTTTCAATACGAGTATTTTTATTTTTTCAGTTGGGAAAAATTATACTTTTCACCTGGCCATGCAAAGAGAAACTAATTTTAATGTTATCATATGGCAACCAGCTCTTAAAATATCTAAGAATCGCTTTAACTTAATATACTTCCTACAAAGAAATGTACAGTAAAATTATTTTTTGCTAATATCTATCTGCTTGGAAATATATGGAAGTTAAGCTTATGTAAGAATAGCTTGTTTCAAAACAGGTAGAGAAAGTCATGTGAATGTAACACAAGATTTTTTGGTCTAATTATACACATAAATGAAGTGCTTAGAATGTTAGAACATATTATTCAGTCGCCCTCATAGCATCTAATGTTGAGCTAAACCTTCTATCTGACAAGCTGTCGAGAATTCTCCACACAGGCAAAGTTTCTGTGGTAAGCCGAGGTATCGCTATAAATCGATTAACCTTGCTATAACTGCGAGTGCAAATCATTGCAGACATAATGGCAGGGGCATGAACTATACTATGACGGTTCTTGATATGATATACGTCGCGTTCTTGTGGTCTACTATATGCAGCTCTAAACCTGTAGCCCCGTTGTTCAAAACCTTCAAATCATTTCCATAGGTAAGGCTTTCCCAGAAAATGTGAGTAATAATTTAAGGATTTTGAAATTATTATTCTTCCTCACTTCAGCATTTAGGCGTTTCTTGTTCGCATTCCAACGATTATCCCATCATGTTCTAGGACAACCTACATCTCGTCTTCCTCTCCTTATTAAAAGAAGGATTGTATCTTCTGCGCTCATTCTGTCCATATGTTCTTTCCAATTCTGTTTACACTATTTTATCTTATAAAGTATACATTCTTAATTCCTCTGGAATTCTTTTATTTCTTATTAAATCTCACCTAGTGCATTCCTTACCACATTTTTGCTACTTGTATTTTGCTTTTGTCTGTTTCTTTTAATGTCTAGGATTCACCTCCATGTTTACCTTAGACTACCAAAACAAACAAACAAATTATAAAAATTATATTTCATACCTATGAAAAAAAGAGGATTTTTGTTGAATTATTGGGCATTAGAAAAGAGAGATTAATTCTATATATGGGGTATGAGCCAAATACAATATAATTCATAATATAAGAACCACAAATAAAAATAAATTATTATAACATTTATAGCAAATATCAGAATAACTAGTTAAAATTATTAAAATACAAATTCATTCATGAACACTGGGACTAACACGAGTTTATAAACTTTCAGTTCTGTTTTTTCGTTTTATTATTTAGAGTTAATTCTATGGTTCCGTATATCTTCTGAAACATTTTATTTGTAAGTTCTTGTCTTGATCAAAGCTTACTTCACAGCCCATATAGTTTAAATTCGTGAGCTGTTGCCAGGCTTTTTTTTTTTTTCAATGCTTATCTGGCTACTACTACTACCCCTAGTATGCGCAGTGTAGAAGTGACTCCTACCACACACTGAGTATGCTACATTTGGATCGAATATATTGAGGTAAATAATCATGTTAAATAAGGAGCTAGTTTGCACCACACAACATACTATTTCACGATAATAGCCAATGAGAAGTGACTACTTGTCGTGGCCGTTAAGAGATCGGAGCAAAGTTATATTGCACAAACTTTAATCAGCGACGGTAAGTGCATATGATATTCAATGTCGTATTTATGGAGCCTATAGGTCGTCCGATAATACTGAATACTCGTTATTAGTATAAAGAGTACAGAACACGTACAAGTTGGTTAAATAAGTTCACGTGTTTCAAAATAGATGGTGTTACTAAGGAAAGTTGCTGTATCATCGTGTACTGCCATTTATTACACGTCGCCAAAATAAATTTGGTACTGATTTGTAGGTCAGTTTGGATTTGGGAGGCATTACAGTTATAAGTTCAAAAGCATTTTCACTTTCTCTACGTAGTACAAAGTACGTACCTTGTACAAGGTAGAGAGGGTTTGCACTCCAACAAAAGGTTGATACAAGGATGTCACCGGAAATACACGTTTTAAGGCCCACTGTATCCAAAAATGCATTTAAGAAAAAGGTCCGCGCGTGTGTGTGTCCGTGTGTCTGAGACTCGGTAACTCGAAAGCGAAAAGTCGGTAAAATACCAAACTTAGTATTTAAGTTTAGTATCTTCCAAGAATGCAACACGAAGATTTTGAAAAAAATCTCTCCACCCCAAACTATTCTTTACATGGAAAAACTTGCGAACATTTTTATTTGATAAAAAATGGATCTAACTATTTTGAATAAAATACTGCAAATAAAATATATTTACATGATAAATAAATTATATATCTTTAATTTTCAGGAAAGAGCCTCTGAAAAACGCTTCATTCGGTTGCATAACGTGGTAAACCTAAGAGATAGAAGAAAACTTACTACAAAAAAATATAGATCTCGTTAAAAAAAAATCCAAAACATACATTCAAGATATACATTTCAAATTTCAAAATATAAATTCAAAATATACATTTCATTTATCATGAAAGTATCTTAAACAATCAAAATCGTTAGAACTATTTTTGAAAAAAAATCACAATACTCGAAAAATGTTCCCTGTAAAGGGTAGTTTGATGTGGGGGATTTTCTTGAAAATCTTCTTATCGCATCCCCGGAAATTACTGAACCAAGTATGGTATTTAACCGAGTTTTCATTTTTGACCTCTGCAACCCACACATACACATGGCCATTTTTCTAAAATTGTTTTTTATCCTGGGGCTCTGAAAATATGTATTTCCGGTATAATCTCGGTATCGAATTTTTTGGGTGAAATACAGTACTTTGTCTATGTACAATAAACATTGTGCATACGTGCTAGAGAAAGTAAAAACTAAAGCAAGGTATCTATTATCAAAATATCTATAATAATACCCTTACCATTGTTTTCACTGCATAGTCTTTAATGGGTATTCTGTTTCAGAGTTTTTGGTTGTAAATTCTTAGACCACCATTCAGTGACACGGTGTGAGTTTTCGGGTTATAAACATATTGATTGCGAGGTTGACGTGGTGTCTTAATATTCTGCAGAGTTCAGAGACGGAAAAGCCTTGAACGCCGGTAAAATGTCATCCTACACGCCATCTGTTTTTGGTAGGGTTAACGGAAATAATAAGATGTGTATGTTGTTTTGAAACCTGAAGGACACTTCTGGTAATGTCACATGAAGTCAACTGATATACGGGAGGTTATATGAATTTGAATACTAACGCAAAGGTTGCTGAAATGAAAGATCATACACTGAGGTTGAAAACAGTGATATGACACACTTGTTTTCTTTTCCTACAAGGTAACAAAAAAGTTTCCAGCAGATACACCATAACCCTAAGACAGTCGAGGTCATATATAGGGTGTTTCAAAAGGACACCAAACGAAGATGTGGACCTTGTTGGTCATACCGTGTATAATTTTCAGCTCTAAATTCGGTACATACAAAAACTGCCATAAAATCACCATGGATTAGGCAGTCGAACATAACCAAATGGCACGTGCCTGGCCTACTCCAAGAGAGATGCCGGTTGGTAGCAGCGAAGGTCCCAGTCGCGTGGTGTAGGAGTGGTTTGATAGACACGCCGGCGCGGCACAGGTCACCTTAGTAATGGAAAACGTAATACATAGGTTTTGTTATGTGTTTCGTACAATACGTTCTGAGGTTGTTTACGTGGCGTATGAGAACCGTTGTTCCTTCGAAGCCTAATCCCAAATGTGTGCGATTTGTAAACACACAAAACTTTAAATAGAAGTGTTTGAAAGTTACGACATCAAGTTCGGACAAGTCAAAGTGTAAGCTAATCGACTGCTATTTTATTTTTGAAACAGCCTGCATATATTTAGTAGTAGCAGCAGTTGTAGTTCCCGTGTCTCCTAAGAGTGGAGCAAAGGGCATCGGAATATTTCCGGAATTTAATTTCTAGTTCATGAGTTCGCCACTATGCGCCATGGTGACGAGGGATCAGCTCGTCACCCACAGATGGCACCGTAGGACAAATCTCGATTAGCGGATGCAAAATGGCGGGAAATTTTGTCCAAGAAGCATCTTCTTTCAAGATATGGGGTTCTTTTAGGACAAATAAACATTACACTAAGCAGGATCACCGGCTTTGCTTTCGAAAAAATCCATCATCCTCCTTCTGGTTTGAACCTGCAATTTTGGGTTTGGAGGTTAGCATGGTAACCACTACACCGTGGAGGGCGATGAATTAAATATATAGTTACCGCAACATTTAGAAAAGTTTCGAAAGTAATGACGCTTAAATGAAGTGATGAAAGCGCCATTCTTTCCTGACCATCCAAATTTATGAGGGTGAATTTGACTACAGATCCCATCTCAGTGCAATAAAGACACATCCGCATTATAGCCTCTAATAAAGAAGCGGCATGTTGCTTGAATGCTTCCTAAGTTTGCGAAAAGTATACCTATTTGGCCCCATTCACTATAAAAATTAATCACAGACTAACCTAAAATTAGAAGCTAGATGATGTGTATTAAAATGGAACTGTTCATAATAAATAATGTAAACATAAAACGTTCTGAGGTGTTCTAAGTACATTACTTTCTTTAATACTCTGCAAAAAAAAAAAACTATTCTTACAACAATGAAAGTATAAGTACTAGGAAATAGATATTTGGGTAAACTTGTTTAGACATACTTGATTTATGAATTATCTCTATGCGTGAGTATAAGGGTGTAGTTGAGAGGTCGCGCGTGTGATATCAGTGTGTTTTTGTTTTTTGTTTTTTAGTTTGTCAGTTTATGTTGTAGCGCACCTCTCTCTCTCTCTCCTCTCTCCCCTCTCCCCCCTCTCCCCCCTCTCCCTCCCTCTCCCTCCCTCTCTCTCTGTCTGTTGTGTGTGTGTGTCCGAAGATAAAATAGGATAGGAATATTTTAAATGCAAGTATTTGTAGTGAGATGTACGGACACTCGTCCCATGTGGCTGTGTGATGCATTTGATGTATTATTATTATTATTATTATTATTATTATTATTATTAGTAGTACCACTGCAGAAGCTTATTATTCTTTCTACCCCAACTAATCAAGATAAATATTAACGGAAATAATTCTATTATGTATACCATTGTAAGCATAAGAGAAATAAAGCTAACCACTAGGCTAAAGCGATAGTCTCATCTTAAAAGCTCGTCACTAAGTAAAGAAATGAACATTCTAACATTTCATTTGTGGTGTGAATGTCTTTAATATGTGGTATTTTAATTAAAATCGTTCAGCCAATTTTTAGAAAATCGAAAATTAAGAAAAATCTTCTATGTAAAGGGTATTTTGGGGTGGCGAATTTTCGCAAGTCTTCGAATTATATCTTTGGAAGCTACTGAATTTAAATGCCAAGTTTCATACTTATATTTTATAAATTAATCCTGTGTTTTACTATTCTAAATCTCTATGTGAATTAAATTCGACTTTCTTTGCATGGCCAGGAGTAAAACAAGAGAGATAATGCACAAATGGCGACTTGCCGTTTGAAAAAAAATTAAGCAGTTGAACATTTAAATCAATAAGGAATATCGCGAAATGGGTAACTTTACAAAAGAAATGTGTGTACCACAAAGTGTGTTTTAACAAGATCTACGCTTTTTCTGTAGTATGTTTTTATATATCTATTACAGTTTACCAGTTAATGCAAATCTCATACAGAATGGCGAGGTCCTCAGAGGCTATTCCCAGAAAAATCAAATTACACATGTCATTTATCATGAAAATATACGGTATTTTAATCCAAACCGTTATAGATATTTTTGGGAAATTAAAAATTTTCAAAAAAAATTCCATGTAAAGGGTAGTTGTGGGTAGGGGATTTTCCTGAAACACTTAGTGTCGCATTCTTGGCAAATGCTGAACTTAAATATCAAATTTGGTATTCGAGTTATGCTGTCCGCCCTCCCCCGCCCCCACACACATACATATACATACACATAGATCTTTTTCTAAAAAGTACTTTATTATGCAGAGTTCCTGGAATCATGAATTTCCAGCTAAATTTCAGGATAAAACTTTTGGTTAGAATACAATACCTTCTCTACCTACATTGTATGTACATAGTGTTACAAAGGAGTTGCATAACGTTATGAGGGTTGTTAAAAATGTGTTTTAAAGTTTTAAACAGTGACAAAAGGAAATTCGAAGAGAATTTCTACATGTTGTCAGATAATATATCCAAGGAGAAAACATTTTTGTTTTATGCTTAACGTGAAAGCAACTAATGGGTAGTCATTCCATTTATATCTAGTCCCTCAAATTGCTTTTAACAGTTAGTGTAAACATTACTTTTTCGTCGTAGTTTCGCAGTTGGTAGCAATCTACTCCACCTTTAATATTTTCCTTTGCGATCTCTGTATAAATCTTGTCTTAACCACACGGCTACTCAGCTACAGCAATTAATGAGGTCAAAGATTCATTTTGTTATGTGATTCATAAAGGTGAATATTCCATGCCAACAGCTGCAGGGGATCCGCTTCTTCTCGAAATTCCTCTGTTACAGGTGTGGGTGATATGCTTCTGCATACATAAAACGATATGATGTGAGAAAAATTTATCTTCATTCCCTTTTTCTGATTTAGTCTATGTCAATAACATATGGCGCACCAGCGTCTTATAATTCTTGGGACATGCAGCTCTTGAACTTCTGAAATCGACTAGGTTGATATTGCTCTGCTTGTCTGTTATATGGCAGCTATATAGACCCATCCTACACGTTAAACGAAAACAGACCTTAGCAACAATAGTTATACATATCTATTGCAGAAACATGAGAGTAACGCATACTGTAACTGAAATGAGTGTATGGAGTTTTGCAATGTGATCTGTAGTAATAGAATATCACATAAACGCCTTAATCAATGGAAAAGTGTTATAATCTGAAATATTAATTATAAAAATAGAAAAACACACTATCCTCATGTTTAAGTAATTTTTTAACCTAATTGGCCTTCAGCCGTAGCCAACTTGGCCATTTGGAGCGTTGAATGACGTAGATAGTACATAAACACAGAAATACACATAATGAAACAGCCATGCTAATAACGGGATTCGTACCCGCGGCCCTTTCCCGGCAGAACGTCAACACCAAACGCGCCAACGTCCACCACTATCAGAGCCGATGTTGAAGGCCATTTACGTCTTTGGTGAATCGTTCCTGGAGTATTTAATGGACAGTGTTCACTAATCTGTATTTAAATTCTTTTATTTTTTATTTTTATTGCGTTTTAATATATTTGTCACCGTTTAAGAGACACTAAAAGTGAAATATTGACTACAATCGGTAAAAAAAAATCGAAGGACAAAAACTTTTATATAGCAAGTGGTTCTTACAACCTTTTGGCATGCATAGAGGACCAATATTTACATGCCCCTACTTGCTTCGGCCTCCATAAATATTTGAAGATCGTACAATACACCTGTGTTCTAGCATACTACTTCATAAAACACTCTTTTTTTCCCCCTCAAACCTATATTTTCACAGTTTCAACAGATTTAATGAGTCTGTTGTTTCTCCCAGATGTACAGAAATATATTATAATATTACAGGCACAAAATTATCCTAATATCAATAGTAATTTTTCAAAAAATGTTTTTATGAAAAAATAATTAAATTTAGAAATTGTTATTCTTTATTTTAAAAAATTACAATAAAATTTATATAATACAGCAATAAACATTATTGAAATGTCAACGTCTGATTTTTGTATCCGATGCAAAGCTCCAATTCAAAAAATGCCAACCAATTTTCTCAAATTTCGAGGCGCGTGGAAAATTTTGATTATGCAACTTATTTACATAATAACATTTATGAAAGAATTTATTCGAGGGTCGACTGATAGTCCCGGGCCTCACACAGATATGGCGCCACTAGGCCAGTTAGACGGTAGCATCGTAAAGCTTAACTCTAGACTAGCTTTATCCATAGTTTCAGGTCAATAACTTTTTTAGTTTTCGAATGACAGCGTTTTAAACAAGACAACTTTGGAGTTTTCACGAAAATTTAGGATTTGGAAAAATGAGCAGTGATTAAATACTTCTATTTGAAAGACTTAACGCCTAAAGAAATCAAGGAGGAAATGGACAGTACATTGAAAGACTCTGCCCCTTCATAATCAATGATTAAAAGGTGGGTTGAAGAATTTAAAATGTGACATATAGTAAAGGGTCAGAATAATAAATACATAAGATGTGTATTCCAATATTCTTTATTAATTCACTAGTGATGAGCCTCGCTCTGGACACCCTGTAGAAGTGGCAACTCCAGAGATCATAGAAAAAATTCATTGTTTAGTACTGGAAGACAGCAGATTAAGGTTATTTGAGATAGCAGAGACTGTAAACATATCAAAAGAACGTGCAGGTAATATTTTAAGTAATGTTTTGGGCTTTCACATGGTTTGTGCAAGATTGGTGCCTCGTTTGTTGACACCTGATCAAAAGTTGCAAAGAAAACATGTTTCTGTTAAGAATGTGCAGTTCTACCGTAAAAAATTTCAGTGCATTTTTGAGCCGGCTTATTACCATGGATGAAACTTGGATACATCACTAAACTCCAGAAAGCAAATTACAGTCAAAACAGTGGATTGCGCCAGGTGAACCAACTCTAAAAAAGACAAAGTTCATTTTATCAGCAAACATGATTATGGCTAATGTTTTCTGAAATGCACAGGGAATTATTTTTGTTGATTACTTGGAAATGGGCAAAAGTATCACTGGTGATACTATGCAAGCTTACTGCAACGTTTGAATGACGAGGTGAAAAGAAAAATATCTCATTAGGCAAAAAAAAAAAAAAAAAATCTTATTTCATCACGACAGTGTTCCGACCCATCGTTCAGTCCTTGTAATGGGGAAAATGTGCGAATTAAAGTTGGAATTGCTTGAACAGCCACCCTATTCGCCAGATCTAGCACCCAGTGACGACCACCTGTTCCCAAACCTCAAAAAACGTCTTGAAGGACGAAGATTTTACAGCAACGAGGAGGACATAGATGCGGAGAACAGCTATTTTGAGGACTTTGATAGATCGCACTACAGATATGGTTTACTTAAATTAGAATACCGATATGACAAATGTATTAGCCTTTCTGGAGATTATGTTCAGAAGTAAAGTAAAAATAGTTTTTTTTTAAATGCTGTTTTCATTAAGAGGCCCAGATCTTATCTGCGACCTAGTGTCTTCCAAAGTATTTATCCAATTTGAATGAAATTTATCAAAACAGCAATGCAAGCACACTAAAATTTTCAGAAAAATCTATACAAAATACATATATTTGAAAATTCACTCCCACATTATTTATACCGTGTAGCCGTGATGTTCAAGCGTATGAGCACGGCAACGTGTCACATCCCTGGAAGATATTAAACTTAAATATCAAGTTTGATATTTAACCTTTTTTCCTTAAGTTAAGATGTTCACAGACACACGGACACACATACACCGACCTTTTTCTAAAAATGCTTTTTTATATATAGGGTACTCTAAAATGTGTATCTCGGTACCGAATTTTTGGTGGAATACAATACCTTCTCTGTACACTATGTACTTACATAGCTCGTGTACATAAAATAAAACGAAAATTCGACATCCCGAACTTAGCATTTATGTTATGACTCGAAGATTTAAAAAGAGAATACCCCAACCCATTTATCTTTTATATGAAGCATTTTCCAAACTGTTTATGTCCCAATAAAATTTCTAATGATTTTGATAAAAATAATGTACTAAAAATATTTACATGACAAAATGTACATTTTAAATTTTATAGGTCTGGCGTACAGATTTTCAAATTGTTCAGTAATTTTCTTGCTTTTAAAGTCTTGTAATTTTCATTTGTTTCTCACGATTGCACGAGAGGAATATTACATTTTAGTGCGAGCATATAAAAATCACATCTCAAATTGTAAAAATTAAATAATGAATAGTTTCTAAATGTAAAATAAAAGATAATAAAATTAATGCTAATCTATGTTCATATGAAATAATTATTTTTGCAGTCCTTAAACGTTTTTATATTGCTATTCCTTTCGTATCTATAAGAAATGTGGAATGTAGCCATTTTTACAAAGCTTTCTCTGTTCAAATGAAGTAGATAGCAAAGTAACCTTTCGTAAGAATAGTTTAAGACCCATTAACAAACGATAGCAGGTAAAGAAAGTCTGTGAGTGTAACACCTTTGTTTTGTTTTCTTTTTTTTTCTTTTTTCTTTATTTTTTTTAATTTTACAGTCTTCCGTTTTCTTATTCTTTAGGAAATTTAGACTACATGGCAATTATTTTCCTTTTTTGGTACATTATTTTCTGATTCCCGTTGTAAATTATTAAAGGCTTCAATTTGGTGGTTTCACTGAACTCCACTTCTCACTCAAGTACCGATATATCAAGTTTATATAGTAAGGACTCCATTTAGAGAATACCACTTTCTCCCAACCATACAGTTCTGAGCATTAGGCAGGGATTGTACCGATCAGCCCTGTATTATTTTCCATATAAGTATAACTGTACCATCTTTGTATTTTTACTTTCTCTTCTTTACGTATTACACGGGTAGAGAAGGTATTGCTTTACATTAAAAATTCGATACCAAGATTTCACTGGAAATATACTTTTAGAGTCTCTGTTTAAACAGAAAAATAGAAAAAGATTTGTGTGTGTGTGTGTGTGTGTGTGTGTGTGTGCACATGTCCGTGTGTGCGAACATGATAACTCAAAAACTAAAGGTCGATTAAATATGAAACTTGATATTCAGCATCTTCCTAGGATGTAACACGAATATTTTCTAGAAAATCTCCCGCCTTTTACATGGAAAGATTTTCGAAAATTTTGAATTACTCAAAAATGACTCTTAAAGATTTTGATTAAGATGACATGTTTATATAACAAATAAATGTGTATATAAATTTTTGTGAGTACCATCTGAAGATAAATTACCTAGATGCATTTCACTTAACTGGTAAAATGTAAGACTTAGATAAAAAAATTTAGTCCACCAAAAATTTAGATTTCCTAAAACACACAATTGTCATATACATTTTTACTTTCTCTACATAGTACATGGCACATAGGTAGAGAAAGTATTGCACTCCACCCAAAAATTCGACACTAAGATTTCACCGAAAATATATGTTTTGAGGTCCTCAGAGCCCGAAAAAAGTCTGTGGACAGCGTAACTCAAAAACAAAATCACAAACCTGGTATATAAAATTAATATCTTCCAAGGATGTGGCATGAAGATTTTGAAGAAAATCCTCACTACCCTATACATGAATATTTTTGAAATGTTTGTTCTTCTTAAAATTGCTCTAACCATTTTGATTAAAATGACGTAAATTAAAGATATTTAGATCATAAATAAAATGCATATATTGAATTTGTTGGGAATAGCCTGTTATAATGTCTTTATTCCAGACAAGCTTTGTAGAATTGTACAGCACAGTTAAACCGTAAGTAATAGACAAAAATTGTAGATCTCGTTAAAACACATAATTTATGTCATATACGTTTTCTATGTAGAGCTGATCGTTTCTGAAATATTGTTTCTTATTGGTTTACAGTTTAAACTGCTTTAACTTTTCTCAAACTGGAAGGACGTTTCGTTTCATCTCTCTTGTTTTACTGCAAACCATGCAAAGCGAACCGAACTTCAATTGTTTCATATAGGATATATCTTTTAAAAGGGTTGACTATCGATCTAGCCTAGTGTAGTCCCTTATGTCCCTGCTACTTACGAGGAAACAAGTAATAATGCCAATGTTTAGATAAAAAATAATCTATTATAAGGAAATGTGTTCGTATAAAGGCTAGAGAAAGTCACGTGATGGAACACATCGGATTTTTACTTTCTCAGCACGAACTATGTGCATAGTATATAGAGAAATTATTGCATTCCAAAAAAATCTGATGTGTTCCATTCACATGACTTTCTCTACATCTCTGTAACAAATTATTTTTAAAAAGCTAATGTTTCTATTTAATTCATGCTAATCGAGAAAAAAGTATCAGAAATAGTCTTATTATTTGCTTCCTTGTAAATAGAAGTGAAATAAGGGAGTACCATAGATTAAAGTGATAGTCAAAAGCTGGACAGAAGTTCTTTTGTTTGATTGGACAGGAATTGACAAATTCTTGTGTGAGAAAAATACAATTTTTTCAAATCTGAAAAAAAACAAGGAATATCTAAAAATCGATCAACTACACGAAAAAATATATATAACATAAATTGTGTGTTTTAAGGTGCTCTACATTTTTCAAAATGGTTAGAACCATTTTTAAGAAAATCAAAATTATCGAAAAAAGTTCCATGTAAAGGGTATTTGGGGGAGGGAGATTTTCTTGAAAATCTTCGTGTCGCATCCTTGGAAGACACCAAACTTAAATACCAAGTTTAGTATTCAACGGCCTTTTGGTTTTTGAGCTATTCTGTCCACACCCACACACGGACATTTTTTAAAAATGCTTTTTATGGATTCAATGTATCTCGGTATCGAATCTTTGGGTGCAATACAATACTTTCTCTATACACTATGTACATAGTACGCGTAGGGAAAGTAAAAATCTGATGTGCTTCATTCACATGACTTTCTCTACTTTTCTGTAACAAATTATTGTCAAAAAACTTATGCTTCTATTTACTTAATGCTAATCGAGAAAAAAATTAGCAGAAATAGTCTTATTAGTTGCTACTTTGTATGTAGAAGCAAAATAAGGGAGTACCATAGGTTCAAGTGATTCCTATATGAAAAAGGTTAAGTTTTTCAAAGCTGAAAACAAAAACAAGGAATATCTCAAAAACGACCAACTCCACGAAAAAAATGTATATAACATAAATTGTGTCTTTTAATGTGCTCTACATTTTTTCACGTTAAAACACACAATTTATGTTCTATACATTTTTACTTTCTCTATACGTAATGTGTATATAGAGGGTATTGCACTCCACCCAAAAATTTGATACCGAGATTTCACCGGAAATATATGTTTTAGGGTCTCCTGTATCCAAAAAAAGTATTTTCAGAAAAAGGCCCGTATGTTTGTCTGTCCGTGTGTCTGTGAACACGATAACTCAAAAACGTAAAGTCGGCAAAATACTAAACTTGGTATTTAAGTTTAATATCTTCCAGGGATACGACACGAAGATGTTGAGAAAAATCCCCCCCACCCCAAACTACCCTTTACATTGAACTTTTTTCGAAAAGTTTGATTTTATCAAAAATGGCTATAACGATTTTGATTAAAATATCGGATACTAAAGATATTTACATGACAAATAAAATGTATATTTTGAATTTTCTGGGAATAGCCTCTGAAGACTACTTTTTTCTCGGTCAATTTTACGGAATTTTGCATAACTGCTAAACCGTAAGAGATGGACAAAAACTTACCACACAACAAATGTAGAACACCTTAAAACACACAATTTATGTTATAAACATTTTTTTTCGTGGAGTTGATTATTTTTGAGATATTCCTTGTTTTTTTTTTTTCAGCTATAAAGACTTATACTATTCTCATACAGGACTTTGTGAACTCGTGTCCATACAAACAAAGGAACCTCAATCGCAGAGCAACCGGCTTTTGACTACCACTTTAACCTATGGTACCCCCCTAATTTCGCTTCTACTAACAAGGAAAGAAGTAATAAGACTATTTCTGCTAATTTTTGTTCCATTAGATGAAGTAAATGGAATAATTTGTTGCAGTGATATAAAGAAAGTCATGTGAATGGAACACATCAGATTTTTTTCGTTGAGACATTCCTTGTTTTTAGTTTTTGCTTTGAAAAACATACTTTTCTAATACAAGAATTTGTCAACTGCTGTCCATACAAACAAAGGAACTTCAGTGACATAGCAACTAGCGTTTGACTATCACTTTAACCTATCGTGTTCCCTTATTTCACTCCTACTTACAGGAAGCAAGTAATAAAACTATTTTTGCTATTTTTTTTTTTTTTTTTCTGATTAGCATGAAGTATAGTGAAGTATAAGATTTTTAAGAATAATTTGTTGAGAAAGAGAAAGTCATGTGAATGGTACACATCAGATTTTTCATGTTATGCTCTCGAATGGTTGATAAAGTAATCAGTGGCGTACTGGCACTTCCGAGACTTATAACCGTTACTTCGACATTTCAATAAAATCTCCCCTCTCCAAACTACCCTTTACATGGAAAAAAATTCGAAAATTTTGATTTTCTTAAAAATGGCTCTAACGATGTTGATTAAAATATCGTATATTAAAGATATTTACCTGACAAATAAAATGTATATCTTGATTTTTCTGGTAATACCCTCTGAAGACTACTTTATTCTGGATGCATTTTACGGAATTGTGCATAACTGCTAAACCGTAACAGATGGACAAAAGCTTATTCTACAGAAAATGTAGCTCGCGATAAAACACACAATTTATGTCATATATATATATATTTTGTGGAGTTGATCATTTTTAAGATATTCTTGGTTTTTCGTTTCTGCTTTTAAAAACATGCTTTTCTCAATCAGGAATTTGTTAACTCCTATCCATACAAACAAAGGAACTTCTGTTACATAGCAACCAGCTTTTGGCTATAATTTTAACCTATGGTACTCCCTCATTTCGCTTCTACTTACAAGGAGACAAATAATAAGACTATTTCTGCTAATGTTTCTCGATTAGCATGAAGTAAATAGAAGCATAAGCTTTTTAACTAAAATTTGTTGCAGAGATGTAGAGAAAGTCATGTGAATGGAACACATAAGATTTTTTACTTTCTCTGTACGAACTATGTACAAAGTATAGCGAAGACATTGCATTGTACCCAAAAATTCGATACCGAGATTTCACTGGAAATACATTTTTGAGACTCCCTGAATCCAAAAAAAAAGAAACATTTTTAGAAAAATCTCCGTGTGTGTGTCCGTGTGTATGTGTGTGTCTGTGGGCAGCATAGCTCAAAAACGAAAAGACCATTAAATACCATACTTGGTATTTAAGTTTGGCATCTTCCAAGGATGCGACACGAAGATTTTCAAGAAAGTCCCCACACCCACTACCCTTTACATGGAACTTTTTTCCAAAAATTTTGATTTTCTCAAAAATGGCTCTAACGATTTTGATTAAAATATCGTTTATTAAAGATATTTACCTGACAAATAATATGTATATCTTGAATTTTCTGAGAATAGCCTCTGAAGACTATTCTGGAGGAATTTTGCATAACTGCTAAACCGTAAGAAATGGATAGAAACTTATCACACAAAAAATTTAGAGCACATTAAAACACACAGTTTATGTTATATACTTTTTTTCGAGGATTTGTTCATTTTTGAGATATTCCTTGTTTTTTGTTTTAGCTTTGAAAACTTGTAATTTTCTAATAACGAATTTGTCAGCTCGTGTCCATACAAACAAAGGAACTTCAGTCACCTAGTAACCAGCTTTTGACTTCACTTTAACCTATGATACTCCCATATTTCGCTTCTACTTACAAGGAAGCAAGTAATAAGACTATTTCTGCTATTTTTTTCTCGATTAGCCTGAAGTAAATAGAAGAATAAGCTTACTAACAATAATTTGTCACAAGAAGTAGAGAAAGTCATGTGAATGGAACACATAAGATTTTTTAATTTTAAAAGCCTCTAAACATCAATTTCTAGTAAAACCTGGCTATTGAATATTTGGATGGAATAGGCTGCTTCCTCTACTTTGTATAGGTAAGTTGCAGAGAAATTAAAGATGCAGAAAACAGAAATTTGCATAGTTAAGCCTAATTTTACAGATAAATCGGAACCATTACGATTTTATTTACCTAGCAAGGAAAAACATGTTTGGTGTACATTGTAGGCGTAGGTCTTGTAAGAGTGGGGGGGGGGGGGGTCCTCCACAATGACGACATGCAGCAGCAGGAGCACCAATGGCGAACGCATCACTTTCTTCTAGTCTCCCTTGTTGCCTGCCAACTATTGAGCGGAGTTTCAGTTCACTTCAACGTCCCGCCTGAGTCGGCGGCATTCTGCACGTGCATCGCTTCGTCTCGCTACGACAATGACAACAAACAAACTTAACATCTGAAAGTTCTTATTGCCAACAATCGGAGAGTTCCAAAATGCTAGGACACTCTTTTTGTTAAGACTCCTTTACAATTTCTTTAAGAACTTTTAAATAGTGAAAGTTGACAGAACATTAGCAAAGATGAGGACTTTATTGGTGAGGTTGTGCTACCTCTTGCTTGCAGTTTCCCGCGGTTGCAGTGCGGGTTCAAGAACACCAACCGTAGTGTTTCTTTCGCCGCAACAAGACATTTCTGCAGCCTCCGACATTTGGTGGAGGGCCTACGCGAATACATCTTCGAGCAGCAAGGTGTTTACTGTTGAAACCTTTCCACCATCCAACATCTCGATCATAGACGATGGATTGTGGGCCCTTAGCAACGCCAGCTTCCAGAGGATTCAAACCAATGAAGTCTTGCAGGCTCAAGCGAAGTACGATACGAGTGCGCTTTCTGGTGAGTAAAAATGCATTCTTTTACTTTTAGCTACTAATATTCTTTTATTTTAAATGCTTCCTTGAATACAAGGCTTTAGTTTAACTAAACATTAACAAAATCAAATAGAAAAACAAAAAAATGTACAAATAAGAAATGTTACGTTAAAAATTAGTAAACATGAACAGTGCCTAAACTGAAGCAATAAACGCTTCAGTAATGTGATAAAAGAAATTAAAAAAATATTGTGTATTCCATTCACATGGTTTTTTCTACATCACTGTAACTAATTATTATTAAAATCTTTTTTTTTTTTTCATTTTATGCTAACCGAGATAAACTTTAGCAGAAATTGACTTTTTGTTTGCTTCTTTTTTAAGTAGAAGGTAAATAAGCGATAGTCAACTCTTTTAAAAGCTGGTTGCTATGCGATTGAAATTCGTTTCTTTGCATGGCAAGGAGCTTGATAAATTCCGTATGGGATTAAGTAGTTTAAAACTTAAAGCAATAGCAAGGCATATATATTCATATTGCTATATATGAAAATTCAGTATATAATTTTGTCATGTAAATATCTTTAATACACGATATTTTAATCAAAATTGTTAGATTCATTTTTGAGAAAATGAAAATTTCGATATTTTTTCCATGTTAAGGGTAGTTTGTGATGAGCGGATTTTCCTTCAAAATCTTTGTGTCGCATCTCTGGATTTAAATACCAAGTTTGACATTTTACCGACTTGTGTTCACAGAGACACGGACACACAATACACATACACGGATATTTAACTAAAATTATTATTATTTTTTTTTTTTTTTTGAAGTACAGGAGATTCTAAAACTTGTACTTCCAGTGAAATCACGGTATCGAATTTTTGGAACGCAATACCTTCTCTATCTATATACTAAGTAGAGAAAGTAAAACCATAAATAGTATTTAAAAATAAACAATAAAAGATATTTTATATAAGAGACATTCTCTTCTGGTTTAATAGATGTGTCTCAGTCTGGTAGAGAGGCTGATCTGCGCACCTTCTCCTTGGATATGGAGTATATCATATTTTCTTCCGAATCCAGTTCTCCATAAGCAACAGTCCAACACACAAGGAGTGGATAAAAGAAGGGTCTGGCGAATGCCAGAAAGGTACCCTTAATGTTTCCTTCCCAAATTTATTTTCCCAATTATCATTTAATTTCATATATCATCAGTATCCGCCACCTGTGGTACCGTATACAATAAGAATGGGTGTTAATCACTCCTAAAAAGAAAGAAGAAAGAGGAAAGAGTTGAACAGTAGATCGGTACACTTAAACTGAGACTTTTTAAAACATACCGTAAGCAGTTATATTCATTAATAAGTATAATGTTATATTTTATTGATACAGTTCATGCGTGACTTCTAAGCACCTATATAAAATCTTGATTTATGTTTAGTTTTAACTATATGTCTCACTCATCCCTTGTCAATTGACTAATTTGTCAATTCTGTGCTATTACTATGGCACATTGAATTTCGCAATTTGTTATTTCCTACACGTTTAGGTGAGATATGGGAGTCTGGTTCAAATCCCACCAGTAGGTCGTCCCTTAAAAACGTAACTCCATGGCACGAGAGTCCACAGGGGTCTTGGTCTACCGCTCGGCCGCTGCATCCTCCATCTCGGTCCGAAGACGCCACGAATGGGCTGTAGTGCTGGAGGGTGAGACGCGATCAGCGCCTCGTCCACCCCGGCCGGTTGATGCGGTCTCCTCGATTTAGAGCCGCTACTTCTCAATCAAGTAGCTCCTCAATTGACCCTCCCAGGGACCACACGAGGTTGACTGCACCCCGGACCAGGTCTCCCAGCGGGGGAAAATTCCCTACGCCTGTATGGGAATCGGACCCAGGTCTCCCGCTTAGCAAGCAGCCGCGCTACCACCGCGCTATGGGTACGACCGGTTCTACTTAAGGTTTTTTTCCCGGTTTTCTTCAGCCCTCATAACTTGCAAGTGCTGGGGAGCTACGCTAAACTTAAGCCTGGAACTTTTCTTCACAAATTTCCTTTACTAATTATTTAATTACGTGTATCACTAGCGTCACCGCCTGTGGTGCCACATGTACTCTTAGTAATAGCGGGCATTATAAAAACATAGTTTTTACAGTGTTACTGTAGTAAAACAGCCTTTCGACTCTGCAGTTATAAAACTATTTCCACCAATTTATAAATATTAAAAAATGTAAATTATTTTCGTCCATTTCAAATTTTTGTCGACATGAACGTGAAATTTCCACTTATTGTTGTACTTTCACACACAGTTTTATTGCCATAGTTGCAGCGTTAAGATCTTCTTTTATTTAATACCGGCTGCGTGTTGCAACATAATTTTGAATCCGGAAAGAGGAAAACATTGTGTACGAGTGTATTGTGATTTTGTTACCGCAGCTGGTTAAACATCTTAAATACAAAGAAACCGAACTCGAATGCCTTAGCATTGATTAAATGAAGTAGACTCCTCCTGGCTATATCAGCAATCCACCGAAGGTTTCTGTGAAAAAGTATTGTTTAATACAATAATCCAGTCGATCTTTATGTGAAAAAATACACGTTGATACAGCAGAGTTTCGTCGTTACAGATGAAAAACAAAGCTGTTTTTTTTATTTATTTATTTATTGAATAGTTTTGTATTTAGTGTATAAAAACTGTAAACGAATTTTTTATGAATTAATTCCATTCAATTAACCGTAATATTTACAATCAAAATAATATTGATAGACTGAGGGCTGATCATGTCCTTCGTAACGCCCTTCAAACCTTTATTGCAGCTGTGTACCAGAACCTCGTAAAACAACTCTATGTTTGTGTATTACATTATAAAATTTAACAATTAATATAAAATGCATTTAAAAAGTAAGAAATTATAAAAATAAAAATTGTATTCACACACTGTTAAGTTATTTATATAGCTATTAAAACATCTGATAATCACAGTTATCTGTATTAAATAGCCAAATATTTCCATACTTTTTATTCAGTTTAAACTATTTTGGTAACGTGTATTCTAGGTATTTAAACTCGTTAATTAACTTGTTCGAATATTCATTGTACTTTCTCTATACGTACTATGTAATAGTGTATAGAGAAGGTATTGCATTCCACCAAAAAATTGGATACAGAGATTTCACCGGAAATATATGTTTTAGGGTCCCCTGTATCAAAAAAAAAAGTATTTTCAGGAAAAGGTCTGTGTTTGTCCGAGTATCCGTGTGTCAGAGTGCCCGTGTGTCTGTGAACACGATAACTCAAAAACGAAAAGTCTGTAAAATACCAAACTTGGTATTTAAGTTTAGTATCTTCCTGGGATGCAACACGAAGGTTTTGAGAAAAGTCCCCCCAGCCCCAACTACACTTTACATGGAACTTTTTTTGAAAAGTTTGATTTTATCAAAAATGGCTATAACGATTTTGATTAAAATATCGTATATTAAAGAAATTTACCCGACAAATAAAATGTATATTTTGAATTTTCTGGGAATAGCCTCTGAAGACTATTTTATTCTGGGTCAATTTTACGGAATTTTGCATAACTGCTAAACCGTAAGTTATGGACAAAAACGTATCACACAACAAATGTAGAGCACCTTAAAACACACAATTTATGTTATACACATTTTTTTCGTGGAGTTGACTGTTTTTGAGATATTTCTTGTTTTTGGTTTCAGCTATAAAAACTTATACTTTTTTCATACAGGACTTTGTGAACTCGTGCCCATACAAACAAAGGAACTTCAGTCGCAGAGCAACCAGCTTTTGACTGTCACTTTAACCTATGGTACTCCCTTATTTCGCTTCTACTAACAAGGAAGCAAGTAATAAGACTATTTCTGCTAATTTTTGCTCCATTAGATGAAGTAAATTGAATAATTTGTTGCAGTGATATAGAGAAAGTGATGTGAATGGACCACATCAGATTTTTCATAATTATTTCATATCCTATAGTTTTTGTATAAGGAGAAACTTATGACTTTCCTTTTATTATTAGATATTTTCGTATCATTCCTTGGCTGTTTCGATTTTAAATTCATGCAATGGGGCTACGTTTATTTTGATTAGCATGAAGATAGGAGAATAAACTTTTTGTAAGAATAGTTGTAGAATAGATAGGGAAAGTCATGTGACTGAAAAACATAAGATTTTTCTGTATTGGATGATGTATGTTTTCTATTAAATGTTTGTATGTGCTGCAGAATAGATAAAGTCATGTGACTAGAAAACATAAGATTTTTCTCTATTGAATTATGTGTGTATGTTTTCTATTAAATGTTTGTATGTATTACAGAATAGACAGAGAAAGTCATGTGACTGGAAAACAAGTTTTTTTTCTCTATTGAATTGTATGTGTTTTCTATTACACACCTGTATGTGTAGTAGTATGTAGTGGGTATTGCGCGCATTCACTGAACAGAGTAGGTCAATTCTCGAAATTCCTGATAATCCCCTTATTTTTTTGAGCTACATTCTCCACTTGATTATCAGAGAATGATGAAAGTCGGGCGCAGCACTGAACGACCTTGCGAGGTGTAATAGCAAAAAAGCCGATTGTATTTTAAAGAGGCGGTCTAGAGAGTCGAAAACTGGATTTCTTATTCATCGCAATGTCTGGTAGCAGTTGCACATTCCTCTGAACAGAATGTACACGCAATAAATATATCTCAGGAGTAAAGTGTACACGTGTGCATTTTCACGTTATTTTTTGTAGATGTAGGTTTTCTGACAAATTTCATAACTGTTGTAGCAATTTATTTTCCTAGAAGCAATATAGATTTAGCGGAAACCGGATTAATGAGATATCGCCATATTTTTCGGGTAAATTCAATCAATAAAATCGACTACTTTACAGCTGGCTGAACTGGCCTATATTTGGCGTGTGCAGGTATCTCTTCGTTGCAAAATTCAACGAGGCTATTTCAATTTAAAACCCGCCAGTGGAGAACTGCCGAAACCGATCTTCGCTTTGTTTTGCTTATCAGCAAATATGGTGAGCGGGTCGCGCTCATTCCTAGCATAAAGCGGTCAATCTCGCCTGTTCTCCATTGGAAGGTTTCGATTTTCAGAAATCAACTTCAAAACTTTCAACTGCCAACGCCAAATGCGGGCAGTTGTACCTACTGTCGCTTTAGCATCTAGGGTATAGCATGCATGTTGCTTATAGGTTTTGTTTTGTTTTGTTTTAAATATACAACCATCGAGGTGACTCCGCGGTATCTCACATTCGGGAGGTCTGAGATTTGATCTCCACTCTGACCCATTGGCTTTTTCGTGGTTTCCCCAGGATTGGAAGGTTGATCCTGGGTGATTTCTCATCTGCCGGGATTTCCTTTACTTCATTTACTCTTTATTTCATTTGGATGACCGTTTCCTTCTCATATTCAGCTTAGTGATTTACGGCGGTGCGGGATGAGGCTTCATTGGGTTTGGAAATGTTAGGATCTTCCGCATACCTGATTACCTGTCGCCTCCTATTCTTCCTTTACTTTATCCGTTCCTCCAAGGAGGCGTTAGTCACGAAAGATCAACATGGGGGTTTAGGGTTTATGTCACTCCCATGACTGTTTTAGGGCTTAATTCTGCCCTCTTCAGCCAACATTTTTTGAGTTTATTTGGCAGTGTTTTGTATCGTGTGTTGTCTCACTCATTTGTTTATGTTTAGTTATGGAAAGGGAGGTAGCTTTTTTTTAATTATTATTTTATTTTTTTAACTTTTTTTCTGAATTTTTGTTTTTGTTTTTTTGTTTTTGTTTTTAGCTTTGATGTTCGGATGGTATGATAATTTGGATGGTGCGCGAGGTGTCGCTTTTATTACATATGGTTCCACAGGCGATGATACTGATTATACATGAATGAAGATAGAGCACCGATTATGACGGGGAAACCAGAGAAAACCCGCCCCTGCGTCGCTTTGTTTTCAACAAATCCCACATGTGGTCATCTGGGATAGAACCCAGATGCGAGTGATCTAAACACTCAGCCACTCTCATATTAAACTGAACTAAGTTTTTTGTGCTGTACATTTTTGTCTGTCTCTTAAGGATTTACGAATTATATACAATTATGTATTCAGAAAGAAGAGAAACCGCGCCGTGACCGAGTGTTTAGACCATTCGCATCTCACCAAAGTAATCTGGGTTCGATCCCAGGTGACCGCTTGTAGGATTTTTGGTGCATAAAATGACTCGGGGCGGGTTTTCTCCGGGTTATGCGGTTTCCCCCGCCATCGCATTCCACCAGCTGCTCCATCTTCATTCCATGTATGATCAGTGTTATCGCCTGCGGTGTCATATATAATAAAAACGGCGTTAAACACTATCAAAAAAATAAGAAGAGAAATACAGGAATACACTAGGCTAAAGCGATAGTCAGATATTTTAACGTCCTCTTGCTAAGTAAAACAATTGAAATTCAGTTCTCTTTGCTTTCTAGCAGTAAACAAAAGAGAGATGAAAATAAAGATGTTTCCCATTTGAGAAAAGTTTAAGTACCTCAAAACTGAAATAAATAACTCGAAATATCTGTAAAATGGTTAACTCTACAAAAAGAACTGTATGACATAAATTGTGTGTTGTAATGAGCTCTACATTTTTTGGGTACTGTGTTTTTGTCTCTTACGTTTACCAGTTATGCAAAAGTTATACAAAAGTCATCCAGAATGAAGAGGTCTTCAGAGGCTATTCCCAGAAAATTCAAGATATACATTTCGTTTGTCATGAAAATATCTTAATCATATAACATTTTCATAAAGATCGTTAGAGCCATTCTTGAGAAAATCTAAATTTTCGGAAAATGTTCAATGTAAAGGGTAATTGGGTTTGGGGGATTTACTTGAAAATCTTCGTGTCGTATCGTTTGAAGATACGTAACTAAAATTTGGGGAACGGGGAGATTGCCTTCAGATATAAGAAAACATTTAGTTGGAAATTATCAAGTAGAGCATCTCGTATACTAAAACATACAGCATTTTCACTGAAGAGTTTCAGAGAAAAGTACACTTGAGCGTACTTCTACCGGCGATAATATAAAAGACAACTTATATTATTTATGTTATTTTGTAATATTACATTTTAGCATACATGTGTAATTTTACATGGATTATGCTTGGGAACGATTGCTGTATCTCATACTTTCATTTCACTATGTTAAATAGTTGTATTAAACTTAAAATAAAAGTTGGCACTCAAACAATTATAACATCTAATTAAAAAGTACCAGTATAGTTACATATATTGTACTTTAGTCAACATATCTGAAAATATTTTTGAGAAACTAAAAATAATAGTATTTCCATGTAAATGGTAGTTTATGGTGGGGGAAATTTCTTAACAACCTTAATGTTGAATTCTTGGAAAATGCTGAACCTAGATGCCAAGTTTAGGGTTTATCTAACATTTTGTTGTAGAGTTAATGCTGTACAGAGAGAGAGAGAGAGAGAGTAGGAGAGACGGGTCCTTTTCAGCGGATCTTGTGAAACTCGAATCTAATTTTTAAGTGAAATACCATACTTCCTCTAAAAAAAGTAAATATTTATGAGAATATCTTTCAGATTTCTCCTGGCTTTCGTATGACTGTTGGTGCCATTGTTCTGCTGTTCCGTTGCGTCCAGATTACGTAATTAAAATTACAAAATGTATAAATGCCGTAATAATGCGGTGACTTTATAAATAGGTTGTCTTTGGCATTGCAACATCAATTAAACATTTCTACTTTCCGCGGTTAAGAAAAGTGGGCTTTTTAATCCATGGAACTTGTAAATGTGATTCTTCAATTCCCTGATGTTTAGACGACACTCATTACTGTGTTCTCAAAGACCTTGTCCTCTACAGACAATGTGAATGTTATACCCGGTCACTTTCATAATGGACGGTATCCGCGTTCGGAATTCGGATGACCCAGAAATGGCTGATCCCCAAAACAGTTATTTGAAATGAAATGAATGTAATAAACCTATATTTTTGCGCCGTGAGTTTTGTTTTGTTATTTGTTTTACCCGTTATACAAAATGATAACGAACTTCGCAAATTATTCCCAAAATTCTAGGTATACATTTCATTTGCCAAGTTAATATTTAAATATTATGACATTCTTATCAAAATTGGTTGAGCAGTTTTTGATAAAATTAAAAACTCAAAAATATTTCTTTGTAAAGGGATTTTTTTTTATTAAGGTGCTCACAGTTATAATCTTGACTGCGAATTTTTGGATGGAATGCAGATCTTTCTCTTTCTAAAAGACACCTCTACAAAATGGGGAAAATAACTGACCCTAAATCAGAATGTGTCACGATGCTGATAAAAATGCACTTCCTGTCCTATGTGACTATCCTGGTCTTGTAGAACCAATAAGTCACTGTTTTGGAAATCATTTTCCAATACTAGACTACCATAATAATGCCCTCTTCAAGGATCATCCTCTTTATCAAAGGTACAGAATTGATGAGGATATAAGTCGGGGATACACAAAGTATTTGGATAGGTCGATGTGCATGGTATATTGTAGGCCATCTCCCCCAAGACTTCTTTCACAATTTACTCTCCTGCATGGACGACTCAAACCCTCAGGACTTACAAGCCAGGACCTGCGGTCAGAAGCTTTTTGAGGAGCAGATGGAATCTGGAGAGAATAGCCAAGATAGGTGATGAGCCCGGCGCCTAATATGAGATTGAGGAAGAACATTATTTGAAATGGCAATAAAATGGATGAAAGGAAAGAGACCTTAAAGTAGGTAGCGGAATGGTTAGCGGGGGAAACCTGACAACTCTCCCAGTCGCCGCTTTGTTCACCACAAGTCTCGCATCAACAAGGGCGCTTCAATTGTACCGCAAGAGTTTGAAAAGCGCGTGGTGGTGTTTTGAAACATTACAGAGAGGGACTGACTTTATTCGTACTTTACTAATTTCAACACCATCTTCACTAACTTATGTTTAATGTTATTAAATTGTCGAATGAATGTTGATCTTATTACTAGTTTTATTTTAATTTTCCTTTCTAGCTCGTTCTGTCCCATGATTTATCGGATATCGATTGTCTTTTAACATCACCTCACTGTCCTATCACGATATGTTATCATTCACTTCAGTTTGATGTCATCATGGTAAGGAATTCTTCGTAATTAACTGTCTCCGTCGATGTCGTCTTGGCAAATGATTTCGTCAAGCTCTTCGTTAGTTAACTTCTCTTGCAAGTTATCATTACATTTTTCAGCTCAGCCGCACTGATAAGCCCATTACCGTCCTAATGCAAACACTCTGAAGACCTATCGGATCTCTTCCTCACTCACGCCATTCTCTGAAAAGAATGGTCCGCAGTTCTTTATAATAATCAGAACATTTCTTTGATTAAAAGAATAAGAGAGTCGTAATCTAAAACCCCAGCATCACTACCAGTTGAACACAGGTGTACCAGTGAGGTTTCTCAAGCCTCGAACAGTTATTATTATTTATTATTATTATTATTATTATTATTATTATTATTATTATTATTATTATCATCATTATTATCATTATCATTATTACCTTAAAAGTAAAAATGCGTACAGTCTGGAATATTCTTATTATATTTCTGAAATATGGTCTATATTCATTTTCATGGGGTATTATAATGAGATATTCCAAGAAAATATATTTAAAATTTGTCTAATAACACTGATGATTAACATTTAACGATTTCGAGTCTCCAACAACATTTTGCACATTTTAGAGATTTGCGAATTCATATGATATTGGTTGGTTGATATATTCCGAAGGGGGGGTTCCACACTGCAGCCACTAGTTTATTGTGCGTCAGACCCCAGGAGGAAAGGATGATAAGAGTATTTTCGACGGGCAGCCGAAATCGACCGCGGGGAAAGAGCCTCATGTTAGGTCCCTAACAGTCCAAGCAGTTCTTTAATCGACTTTAGGAGCGCTAGGAGGCTTTTCCCTAGGTCTAACGCAATACTCAAACGCCCACAGACGATTCCAACGTCATCATGCCGCCGAGAGCGCATTCGCCACCACGCAAGCGCGCAACCACCGAAGTTTTCGCCGACGTTTACACACCTGAAAGAGACCGGTTGGAACGAAATGAAAATGATTTGAAGGGACAGAAGTTCGGGGGATGAATAAATCTCCCCAGCATTCCTTATTGATACCCGAAAACCCCTATGAGTCTGACAGGCCAGCCACGGGAATCGAACCCACGACCTCCCGAATGCCAGTCCCATACGAAACAGCAGAGTCACCTGACACGGTTTCATATGAAGTAGAATGGAAATGAAAAAATAGATCAGTCTTAAAATTGATATTTTTTTTTTTTTTTTTAGTTAAGACAGGATGTTTATAAACCTCATTAGTTTTCAATACATATATCAAAAGTATTCATTTTTCTTCCATTTTCACTTTCTCTACACGTACTATATACATAGTGTATAGAGAAGGTATTGCACTCCACCAAAAAATTCGATACCGAGATTTCACCGGTAATATATGTTTTAGGATCCCCTTTATCCAAACAAAGCATTTTCACAAAAAGAACCGAACACAATAACTCAAAAACGAAAAGTGGGTAAAATACCAAACTTGGTATTTAAGTTTAGTAACTTCCAGGGATGCGACACGAAGATTTTGAGAAAGATCCACCCACCTCAAACAACCCTTTACATGGAACATTTTATGAACATTTTGAGTTTTTAAAAAATTGCTCTAACGATTTTGATTAAAATATCGTATATTAAAGATATTTACCTGACAAATAAAATGTATATCTTGAATTTTCTGGGAATAGCCTATGAAGACTACTCTATTCTGAATGAATTTTACGGAATTTTGTATACCTGCTAAACCATAAGAGATAGACAAAAACTTACAACTCAAAAAGTGTATAGCACGTTAAAACACACAATTTATATCATATATATTTTTTTCGTGGAGTTGATCGTTTTTGAGATAGTCCTTGTTTATTGCTTCAGCTGTGAAAAACATACCTTTTTCATGCAATAATTTGTCAACTCCTGTCCATACAAACAAAGGAACTCAGTCATATAGCAACCAGGTTTTGACTATCACTTTAACCTATGATACTCCATTATTCTACTTCCGTTTACAAAGAAACACGTAATAAGACCATTTTACATATTTATTCTCGCTTAGCATGAAGTAAATAGAACATTAAGCTTTCTAACGATAATTTGTAGTAGAGATGTAGAGAAAGTCATGTGAATGGAACACATCAGATTTTTATTACAAGTTATGCCCAGATGTCAGGTATTAGTATGGCAAGCGTGTCTTAAATTATTCATCACGTCATTGTAATAATAGAGGAAAGATGAAACAAAAGGAAGATAGCATTTGAATTGTAAGTTTTTAATAATAGAGAATTTTCTTATAGCAATTCATTTATCACTTCAAAGTTGATGCACGACGTATGGAGTAACCGTGTAATACGGAAGACTCGAGTTCGTTGTTCCGTTGTCCTCAATTTTTACTTTCTCTATACGTACTATGTACATAGTGTATAGAGAAGGTATTGTATTGCACCCAAAAATTCGATACCGAGATTTCACCGGAAATATATGTTTTGAGACCTCCTGAATTCAAAAAAAGCATTTTTAGAAAAATATCTGTGTGTGCGTGTCTGTCTGTCTGTCTGTCTGCGTGTATGTGTCTGTGTGTATGTACGTGTGTCTGTGGGCAGCATAGCTCAAAAACGAAAATACCATTAAAAACCAAACTTCGTATTTAAGTTTGGTATCTTCCAAGGATACGACACGAAGATTTTCAAGAAAATCCCCCACCCAAAACTACCATTTACGTGGACAAATTTTGGAAAATTTTGGTTTTCTTAAAAATGGCTCTAATGATTTTGATTAAAATCTCTTATATTTAAGATATTTACTTGCCAAATAAAATGTATATCTTGAATTTTCTGGGAATAGCCTCGGAGGACTACTTTATTCTGGATGAATTTTACGGAATGTTGCATAATTGTTAAACGATAAGAGATAGACAAAAACTTAACCAATAGAAAATGTAGAGCTCTTTTAAACATACAGTTTATCTAATATACATTTTTTTTCGTGGAGGGGATCTTTTTGAGATAATCTTTGTTTTTGGTTGCAGCCTTGAAAAACTTGTACTTTTCTCATACAGGAATCTGTCAACTCCTGTCCATACAAACAAAGGAGCTTCAGTCGCATAGCAAACAGCTTTTGACTATCACTTTAATCTATGATACTTGGTACTCCCCTATTTCATTTCTACTTACAAGGAAGCAAGTAATAACACTATTTATGCTAATTTTTTCTCGATTAGCATGAAGTAAATAGAAGCATAAGCTTTTTAGCAATAATTTATTGCAGAGATGTAGAGAAAGTCATGTGAATGGAACACATCAGATATTTTTTTTAACATTGAGTGCATCCATCTATTCATCCTCCTATACAATCTGTCCGGTTAAAAGTAGTATAAACTCAAAAACGTTGAGGAGAGATTCTATGAAGTTGTGTTGTTCGTTTTCGCAATACATTTTAGGTGGTGCATATATGCCATAGTTTGCTATTTAACTTTCGTACAGAAGTGCCCATAATAACTATACATTTTAAACACACACAAAAAAAATCCTTCTAGCAGGATGCAAAGAGCAGAGGTGAGATTGTCGCCCTCCACAGCGTTATGGTTACCATGTTGACTTCATATACCGGCGGAGGACGATGGATTTTATTCGGCGTAAAAATCCTTAGCATGGTTTCCTTCGGAAGAGAAGTAAAGCCGTGGATCCCGTGTTGTAGATTTACGGCACGTAAAAGAAACTCAAGCATGATAAGAGACCTTTGAGCAAAATTAAGTTATGTTTCACGCCCAGAATCTCACCTCCATTTCCATTTAGAGGTGAGATTCTGGAGTCTATTCCACTCCAGCGCCGCGTGTTTGGAATTGTCCGATTACATTTCACAATTCCTCTGATATTGACCAGTCACTGCCGTTAATATTATGCCTGCAAGGATGCAATTTTATCGATAACGTCATCTCATTACTGAACTGATTGTGACCACGTCAGTCAGTAGGGTGAAAATAAGGTTGGAGATTGTTACTACGTGCTCAAAACATGCACAAATAATAATCGGCGGTCCACGCCATGCCACGGACCACGCAACGCTACGGACCACGCCGATATCTAATCTCCTGGATTGCCACAGGTGTCTATTACATTAGATAAATAAACACATACAGTAATTACCCGAGAAAAAAGACCTTTGTGTGCACCTTCCCGCATCTCTGGAAACTTCCTTGGCAGCAGGTTAAGGGACCGTGTAAGAGAGAGCTGCTAGGGCCGAGGTGGTCAGCTTTGACAGTCTTTGGAGAGTGCAGATAGGTCAGAGGGACAGCCGAGACAACCAACAGCTATGGTGCAGCAAGGCGTCAAAGTGACGAAATAAATTTTTTGAAGAAAGTGAAATGGTCATTTTATTACAGTATGCAGACGTTAACAGGCTGCATCATCCATCTTTCATTCAAGAATTCTGAAGAAATTATGAAATCCAACTACCTCAATATCCACTTCAGTCCAGTCCACTTCAGTTTCAATGACCAAAAAACCAACAGATTCCTAAAACTTTCAACTTTGGCAATTGCATTTTTAATCAGTGAGCATTCCAATAGTGTTCGTTTTAAATAATCCATGTTCTTGGAAAAAAAAAAAAAAAAGAAGTATTCTGTTATGTACTGACTGTTTTAACTATTTTCTCAACTCCTTTTTTGGAGTACAGATTTGATTGTTCTTTCATTAATTCTGCCGAGATCTGGCAGACCATAATGGTGATTTGATTGTAAACAACCAAGTAAGAAAATGTCCTATTAATTGCGCTTCGCACTCGCAAATCTATCGATAACTCGTAAAATTTATTGAGATTACCTACGAATATTTTATGGATTACAAGGGATTATGGAACATAAAGTGCAGGTTCATCTAAAAACTAAAGATACTGCACGGCCTTTTCAAGAGATAGTCCGCAAGAATGTGGAAAAAAAAAAAAAAAAAAAGAGAACAGCTACTACTGCTATTGCTAGTCTAATCTAGAAGAACCTTAACGGTAGTAAATTTCTTTTCCTTTTTTTCGCTGTTTACCTTACTCGTATGGGTTTACACCCCGAGAACCTGTAGGCCTGCGCCTGGAGGTCAGATGCTTGAGGAGCAGAAGGATCAGAGTAACCAAGATGGGTGATCAGCCCAGTATAAGAGTGAGGAAATGAAGTGGAGCAGATGTTTGAATGAACGACGTGGTAAACTGGGAAAAACCCTATAGACGTTGCTTTGTCCACCGCAACTCCCAATATGGTCCCCTTACTGAGAGGCTAGCGGTCTAGCAATTTGACCTTTGGTAGGAAATTAAAATCTATAATTATAGTGTTAAAATGGACACTGAAGATGATTCCTGCGTTCACGATAGCTCTAACGAATATTTACTACGAATTCTTTTACCCCTCTTTTTACTTCCTCTACACGAACTGTGCATATAATAGGGTGAGAAGAATGTAATACACCGAAAAATTCGTTGTTGAGATTTCATCGGAAATGTATATTTTGATCGCCCAAAAACGTATTTTAAGAAAAATGTGTGTGTGTCTGTGAATAGAATAATTCAAAAACGAAAAGTCGGTTAAAAACCAAACTTGGTACTTAACTTCATTATCTTCTAAAGATGCGACACGAAGATTTTGAGAAAAATCCCTCCAACTATAACTACCCTTTACATGTAAAAAAGTTCGAAAATTTTGTTTTTCTCAAAAATGGTTTGGTTAAGTTAACATATATTAAGCATATTTATATCACAAATAAAATCTATATCTTGAATTTTCTGGGAATAGCCTCTGAAGACCTTTTCATTCTGGACATCAATTGTGTTACTGGTAAACCGTGAGAAAAGATAAAAATTTACTACACAAAAAAGTGAGATCTCTTTAAAACTCACAATTTACGTCATATACACTTTTTTGTAGAGTTAACCATTTCCGAACTATTTGTTGTTATTTATTTATTTTTTAAATACTTAAGCGTTTCTCAAACAGGAAGTTATATTTCGTTTCAACTTTCTTTTAGTTTATTCTTAAACTGTGCAAAGAGAACCAAGTTTAAAAGTGCAGCTTTGACTTTCTCTTTGGCCTAGTGTGCTCCCTTTTTCCCCTTAATTATAGGAAGACAATTTATAATAAGGTTCATCTTGATTGGCACTAAGTAGACAGAAGAATATCATTTGTAAGAATAGTTTGTTACAGAATAGGCAGAAAAAGAAACGTGAACGTAACATATCAGAGTTTTTTTTTCTCAGAAAAATATGTTCATAATTGGAATGATTTTACTTGCTTTAGGCAACGTTGTTCGTGTGACGGGGTGGAATCCTGTTAGACTGCAGGTTGCATGCGCTTAACTTTCACACTCTACTTGCGTTCCGTGATGTTGCAACTTGGAGTTTCAAGTCTTAAGTAATTAAAACATGCTCTAGTGCTCTAGGTTTTTCTGTATAATGTGATAGCGGAAACAATAAACTATTAAAAGAAAGGATGTGCATCTCTAACAAGCGTTCTAATGCTAGCGTTCAGTGCAAAGTAGGTGCATTGCGTCTGGGAGAAGGTCACCGCTCCTTAAGAGCCTCTTTACTTGTTATGTAACAGAGTGAGAGCTACCGAAATAAATCTTCAACTGCATAGTTATTATATTTAATAATATAAATAATAATAATAATAATAATATCTAGGGTAAATTTTGTAAAACAACAGCAGTTGTTGTCATTTACAACAGTTCTCTACTCTATATTCGTGGACCCTAAACAGGAGGTAGTAAAGAAAAATCTGATGTGTCCCAAATACATGGTCTCTCTAGCTATTTCGCAAAGAAACTTTTATTACAAAGAACTATTCTTTTATCTACATCGCAGAAATCGAGTAACACATTACCAGAATCTGTCTTATTACTTGCTTCTTTGTAAGTAAAAGGGAAATAAGGGAGTGCACTAGGCTAAAGCGATAGACAAAAATTGTTAATGCTAATGCTATGTGAAACAATTTAAATTCGGTCCTCTTTGCTTGCTAGAAGTAAAAAATGAAACAAAAAGAAAGATCACTTCCTGTTAGAGAAAAGTTTAAGTAGCTTAAAACTGAACCCAATAACACGGAATATCTCGAAAACGGCTAACTCTCCAAAAATAATATAAATTGTGTGTTTTAACCAGACTTAATTTCTGTGTAGTAAGTTTGTGTCTGTATCTTGCGGTTTACCAGTTATGCAAAAGTTGTACAAAAGTAATCCAGAATGAAGAGGTCTTCAGAGACTATTCCAAGAAAATTTAAGACATACATCTTATTTGTCACAAAATATATTAAGCATATGGTATTTTAATTAAAACCCTTAGAGCCATTTTTGAGAAAATTAAAATTTTGGAAAAATGTTTCATATAAAGGTAGTTGAGGATGGAGGGATTTTTTTTTGAAAAGCTCCATGTCGCATCCCTGAAATATTCATTTTTGAGATAGGCTGTCCACAGTCAGACACACTCAAACATGTTTTTTTTTATTTCAGAGGACCCTAAAACAAGTATTTCCGATGAAATCTCGGTATCGAATTTTTGGGTTGAATACAATACCTTCTCTATCTACTATATACGTTGTACAAACATGCTAGAGAACATAAAAATTGAATAGACCGAAATTAATTTTTAAGATCTGTTGCTGGATATTTAAACTCACAGAAAGACTTCACCAAAACAAAACTGGAGACACTATGTTCAATAACGATAACAGAATACAGCAGGGAAGCGGAAAATGGCATGCAGCATCCATGGAGAAATGGGTTTGATTAATGAGGATGGATCAGATCTTGAACGAGTCCTTAACATTGAAGATGATTGTGGTTGTTATTATTATTGTTCTAGTGCCAAACGAGATGCCATAGGCAGAATACTGGCATTCGGGAGGTTCCATTTTCAAATGTTCCACGCCAGACCAGTCTGACCGCTTCTTTTCGCATGTTTGTTGCTAGGTGAATACTGGGCTCGTTTATAATTTCCAATTTCTTCTGTATTTCTTTTCTTCATTTTATGACCTTCATTTTCGTCCCTGCTTAGCTGATCATCAACACAGGGCTTCTGATTGAAGAGCTCATGGGCATCTACCTTAAGGCAATGGGAAGGAAGTCCTAGGAAGAAGAGAGTATTCAGAGAAATAAAAAGCCTGTTACTCACTGTTCGATCATTTTTAATTACTCAAGCCAACTGAAAAAAAAATCCTGTGGATGAAATGAGTCTGGTGCCATTAGAGCTGAAATGTATGGACATTTGTCAAGTGATAGAAAACACGGAAGAAACTCTTTTCTAGGGATGCCATCTCAACCAAAAATCATCTTGCGCCTTCAGAGTAGGAAGGCAGAACGGATGAGACGATGATGATGCTGATGATGATAACGATGATAATAACAACCACGGCAGCGATGAGAGTAATGATGGTGAAGACACTTTAAACTACTGCTTGTGGTAGTTTCCGCACATTGGGATTTAGAAGTAGTTAGACAGAAGGACCTCCAATAACTGAAGCACAACACCGCATATTGGTCTTTGTGGACCCTTTGTGCTCCCAAAGGACCTTTGGAAGGAAGTATCAAAGGGGGGGGGGGGCTTGAAGGCCGAACAAATATGGAAGACGATGTGTGCTAGCAAGGACGGGTGCCTATCTATTCCAATATGACACCAATCCTGAAGCCGGCTAGACTTAACTTGACCACCCATCACCTGGGGGAATTTGAAGTAGACGAGATGCTCCTATAAGGGAAAGAGGCCCAGCAGTCTCACCAAATGCCAGGAAGAAATCTGTGCATATTGTAAATGTCTCTGTCCTGCCGCAACATACCAACCACCGTCACCTGTTCCTATACCTCTGAAATATATGATAAGAAATAACGCACACAGGAAATTCATGCTAAAAAGGTTTCTTACGGAACAGGAAAATAGAAAAGCCATAGTTAGAATGGCGGCCCGAAGGAATCGAATGCGGGACCGCCCACACCACTTGACTTGGCTTGACTTGACTTTTTCTAAAGAAGGAGCCGGGTTATTTGTCCTTAACACCGAGTTATCTCCTATTATCTCCTTTCTTTATAGTTTTTTTTTTTTTTTTTTTTTTGTGAAATAGCTCTGTATCTCTAATGAGAGACAGTAGGTTATTAACTAAATTATCTTTAGGAAGATCATCTTCTGGATTTATTGGAAATGAAAATGGAGTTTTTTTTTTTTTTTTATGGACGCTCTTGAACTGTTGTGGTTTTCAGCGTCCTATTCTCACTGGGAGTGAAATACCGTTTAATTTTGCTCAGAGGCCTCTTATCAGACTTGAGGTTTTTTTACATGCCGTAAATCTACGATATGCCTTTACTTCCCTGCCGAAGGAAGCGGTACTAAGGATATTTTTGCCCGAAAAAAAAACATATCGTCCTCCGCTGGGTTTGAACCCGCGACCTTGGATATATGAAGTTAAAATAGTAACCATTACGCCACGGAGGACGATGTGGATTTATTAAGCCTTGTAATTCATACCTTTTCCTAGCCAGAGCTTCGCATTTGAAGATTATATGAGAGGCTGTTTCTTCCTCTACATTGCAAAACCCACTAAATGGTTCTTCTTTGAAGATTCCCATTATAATGTAGATGTTTCCGTAATCTCCAATGTCCCGACAATAACCTTGTTAGCGCCACAGATTTCTGAACATTGTCCATAAAATACCCCAGACGATTAAATCAAAAGTTTGCTTGATTTAATTCTCCTGGGGTAGCGTGAGCTTTTACACCAATTCTGGGAATTGTTCATGAATTCATTACATCAGGTTTGTTTGGAATCTGTTGAGTTTAAGTACATCTTCAATTAATAAAGAGATGTTCTACTCATTATTCTCTTATTGTGCTCGCATCCTTCTGTCTGCACCCATTTTTGTCGATAGTAATATTTAATATACTCATCAATGGGTTTCGAATAGAATTGCCAAAAATTTGTTCAGCACCAGTGAATGATTGTGCAGAGTCTTTTCTTGCAAAAGCGTCTGTTTTTAATTGCATAAAATTCCCTTGTGCCCTGGCACTCACCCAAGAGTAACCTTATTGTGTTTTGCTAGTTGTACAAGGTTTATATAAACCCCTAAATTTCATAGTTACTTAGAGTTTGTCCGATAACTAGCTTTACACATTACTGATAAACCACCTCGCTCGGTTCTCATAGATTACTATGAATAAGTATAAGCATAAGTGGCATTTTCAGATTATGTATAGAAGATACTAACACTTAAATCTGCACCAGCCTACCCAGGTTATTACCAAAGCCTTAATAGCATTGGTCATGTCTCAAATTATATCTTATTTGGTTTAATTCCCTGTGGCGAAAGAGAGAGAGAGAGAGAGAGAGCTATTTCATGCAATCGGCTGAGTTTTTAAGAATAATAGAAACAACTTGCCTTATTGTTTTACCTAGAGAAATAAATTAGTATATTTCTGGCCGCAATTAAGAAATTAGACGCCTGAAAAGCATTGAAAATTATATTGCTCGGGTGTTTTAATGGGATTCCACCAAGAGAAACGTCTTCACAACAAACACTTTCTTCTTGAGGTTTATAGAGTGAAGAAAATTAATAAATAAATGGCGTGTTATTTATGGACGCTCTTTAACTACTGTGGTTCTCAGCTTCCCAATCTAAATTGGGCGTGAAAGACCGCTTAATTTTGCTCAGAGGCCTCTCTATCAGGCTTGAGGTTCTTCTACGACACGGAACCAACGGCTTTACTTCACTTCCGAAAAATCCATCGTCCTCCGCCGGGTTTGAACCCGCGAACTTGGGTGTATGAAGTCAGCATAGTAACCATTACACCACGGAGGGCGACTAAGAGTGAAGAAGACATAATAGATACTTTTTACCGCCGGTAATTTAAGTACATAAATATAGCCTTTTTACTTTCTCTACACGTACTTACGATATTGTAATCCATTCAAAGATTCCATACCGATATTTCAGCAGAAATGTGTGTTTTAAGGTCTCCTGAATCCAAAAAGAGCACTTTTAGAAGAAAAAAAGTCATCTATGTGTGTGTGTGTGTGTGTGTTAGACAGCATAGCTTAAAAACATAAAAACCGTTAAACACCATGTTTGATGTTTAAGTTTTGTATGTTCTAAGGATGTGTAACGAGGGTTTTCAAAAAATTCCCCCAACCAAAACTACCCTTTATGTGGAACGATTTTGATTAAAATACTGTATATTAAAGATATTTACGTGACAAATAAAATATATATCTTGAATTTTCTGGGAATAGCTTCAAAGATCTCTTCTTTCTGAATGAATTTTCAATAACTGGTAAACCGTAAGGGCTAGACAAAAAATGTAGATATCGTCAAAACACACACTATATGTGATATACATTTTTTATAGTGTTAATCGTTTCCGAGATATTAGTTGATACTGCTTTCAACTTCTCAAACGGGAGGTCAGCTTTCGTTTCATCTCCCTTTTGTTGTATTCTGGTTAGCCAAAGCAAACCGAATTTCAAGTGTTTCACAACTGACTTTTTAAAATATTTAACTTTTACTTAGCCCTTACTTTCTTTCTAGTCACACGGAAGCAATAAGACCATTTCTACTAATGCTTATCTCGTTTGCCACGATGCAGATAAAGGAATAATCTTTTGTAACAATAGTTTTTAGAGAAAGCCATGGAATAGAACGCACCACATTTTTTTGTAGTTTAACGCTATTTAACCTGGTAGCTCAAACCGGATGATGAATGAAATCGGTGAAATGATACTCATATGAGCCCGGGGTCGATAGAGCAATTACTCGACATTCGTCTTCTCAGGATAAAAGAAAATTGCGAAAAAAGAACGGTATACTTAGTGCAACTCGCCCTAATCAAGAATCAAACTCGGGATCACTTGAGCGTGAGACAGACTAAAGTACAACTCTTATATTTTTCCCTAGATTACTAGAATCTGGTGACATTTGAGTTGTTGGGTTCGTTCATAGCAGACAAGGTTTCCACATGTGCTATGAAGGTTACATATATCTTAATGTTATGTTGGCGCCCGTTTTATTTATAGTGGTTCAAACATTGTATCATAATTCTTGGTTCTTGCATACCTTAACTCTTTATAGAAGCATTACAATTGATCTCTATTTCCTTTATCAATTATAAGTAGAGTTTACAGAACTAGCTGAATGTTGCACCAGAATTTAAATGTTTGTTCTTTATGTATTTGTAATTGTATCTATAGTTATTGAAGATAAATTCGTGTATTCAAAGACCTGGTCGACTGTACCTGTAACTCAGTCTGTAGAGCAATGCATGCTGTACGAGGGATCCCGGGTTCGATTCCTGACTGGGTGTGAAATTCTTCTCTAGCCAAGATTATTCCCTTTCCTTCCCAGAGTATGGATAAATAAATAAGAATAGAAATGTGTGTAGGTGTGTGATTTAGTATATAAAATACAATGAGAACTATTTAGGAATGAACACCATGGTCGAAAGGCAATAATGTTATGATTATTGCAGTTAAAGGCAAATGGAGGGAAAAAAACTGGCTGGGCATGTCAGAGAAGTTCGCTGCTGCCCCTGACTAGTTTTTGCAAGAAGGCTTCTCCTATATGTATCTTACATTCGGCACGTCTTATTTCAAAACAAGATAAATATATAGAGATATATAATAGGTAAATAATAACATTAAAATATATATTAATAAATAATAATACATCATTAATAAATAATAAAAATTACATAATTATAATAGAATTAGTGATGATGTTAATTATATTTAATACTTATAGTTATGTAAATAAATGTTTTAATTAATATTAATTTAGAAGAAAGTTATTTAGTATACAATTATGAATTGTAGATATTTAAAGTGGTAAATAATCCCCGCTTTAAGAAACCAGATACAAAGGTAGGACATTGCAGATTTTTATTTATTCATTTGTTCAAATCCGCTGCACAATATAATCTGCTTCTGAATTTTTTAGCGTTTCAAGTAAATATGGAACAGGATACTCAGTGCCATGATACAAATATTCGATATGCTTGTAAACTTTCTACACTGTTCAGCTGATAATTCAAGCAGGAGATACAGGTCACAGATATAAGGTCACTAAGCCATGGAAAATGACGTGTAAAGTATAAAGCGATGATCTAGAAAGAAATAAAACAAATGGTGTTAGGCGGTGGTTTTTATGCGGATATGCCGAAGAAACCTATTACAATATTATATTGTGGTCAATTTTACATGGTGATGAAAATACCTAATAATACCAGCAGAAAACTTTAATGGTACGTATTTTGTTAACTGTTGTCTGGCAATTTCTGGTTATTTCTACTAGCTCAAATTAAAGAGTGCCTTTCTGACATGCGGCACCAGCTAACTTTGAGGCTTTGGAAACCTCATAAAAACAGCTTGGTCCGAGGTAACAAATTGCCGGATTGAATTCGGTGCACACAGAGTTTAACTATAACGTGATGGAATAGGCGTGGTTTCTACAGCCCGTTTCTAAACTGTTGCACTATCTAGCATTGCTCACCGCTTGGCCTCGTTCAGTTCCTTCTAGTAGATAAACCACTGAACATGGAAAGAGAGCGCAAATTGAAAAATGTCGAAAATAAGAAAGGGTATAGGTTCGATATTGAACATGCCTGTGGATGCTCCAAATATATTTTGAGTGACAGGAAGAGAGTTTTTTCTTTCGATACCATAAACATGTATATTGTAATTCACTGCAGTGAATTCTGAGTGAGTTTAGTTGATTGTGTTCATTATCTTTTCAGAGGTCCACACATTACTATCCTGAGTTTTTTGTATCAAGCTTTATACTTTTATTTATAATCATGTTATGAAATAATCGTTTTATTGTGCTACTTTACGAATTAGACAGATGCGTATAATGTCAACATATGTAATGAACTACTTTTGGAACAGATTATATCTCAACGTATGCAGGTTTATGCGCCACTACTCTCTCTTTATACCGCTGATTTCTGTGTGTGTTTGTAACTGTGTGCGCTTTGGAACCCAAAACCGAATTCTACTCATAAGGCTGTGTTCTCTATCATTTCAATCTTTTGATATAGTCTGCAAGCTCCATAACATTACATTTTAATCGAATTGATTTTCAATTGGAAAGAAGATAACGAATTGAAAGTTTCAGATATCGCCAGGAATTCAAATTATGGATCTTAATACTTCTGTGCCAATGCTCTTGCTACCCGTAGCCACTGCTTAAAAGCAAAGCTCAGGAATTTCTCAGCTGCTGAGGGATAGTTTAACTGTTATAATTTCAACGCTTATATTTATACCTTCTAATTTACATTAAAATCGCAAAATGTGGCTTTAATTTAGAGTAGATTCTGAATACACTAAATTATTATGCCTTGTTAATGAAGCGGATATATTTGTAAGCTCTTTACACTCTCTTCTACACGTTTGAATGATATCCGCCTTGAACTTCCTTCGTTTCTCTGACATTGATTCTACTTTCCCTCTTGCGTATAATTAGTTAGTAGCGGAGTTTTTGCATTCGACCCAAATATTTGATACTGAGGTACCACTGAAAATACAAGTTTTGAGGATCCTGATAAAATATTTTAATGTGTGTCTGTGAACAGTATAGTTAAAAACGTCGGCAAATATTAATTTCAAGAAATTCCCCGCACACCAAACTGCCCCTTAAATGCAACATTTTCAATGTTTTTTTTTTATTTTCTCAAAAACGGCTCTAACTGTTTCAAGCATTGTATGTTTTAACAAATTTCAAGGTAAATCAAATGCGTTTTTCTTAAAAAAAATTTTGTGAATAGTGTTGGAAGTCCTCTATGTTTTGGGCGACTATTGCATAATTGGTAAACCGTAAAATATGGATAAAATTTCACTGTACAAAAATATAGACATTTAAAACTCACAATTTAGTCCGATGTCCATGTTATTGATTATGTTTCTTCTTAAATGAGAAGTCATTTGTCTTAGTCTACATGTTTAGTCATGCTATGGGAAAACATTTCCATACACTCGCATAGTGACCAGTTCTTAAAATATTTACTTTCGTTTTAATCTAGTGTATTTTCCTATTCTTCTTGTACCTGATAGGAAATATGTAAATATGTTTCTGCAAATGCACATTTCTACTAACATGAAGTAGATAGAAGAATACGTTTTGGTAAGATTAGTTTGTTGCAGAATAGGTCTCTACCTAGATATATAAACGTTACATCATAATTTTTACCTGTCCAACAATTTGTTACCGAGATTTCACCGGAAATATACATTTTGGAGTCCTCTGAATAAAATAAAAATTAAAAAATAATGTTATAGGAAGATTTCTGTGTGTGCGTGTGTGTCTGTGTGTGTGCTTGAACAGCTTAACACATAAATGAAAAGTCCTTGAAAAGTCCTTTAAATACACCAAACTTGATATTTCATTTCAATACATTGCAAAAATGCGATGATGATTTTCAATAAAATCCCCTGCAAAAACTATCCTTTATATGAATACATTTACTTACTTTCGATTTTCTCAAAAAAGACTATACGGATGTTTAAGGTATTTTCATGTTAAATGCAGTGTATAAATAACAAATTTTCTGGGTAGAGTCTTCAAGTCATGTTCATTCTAATGACTCGGCCTTCTTGGTCTAGAAGTGCCATGCTAAACTCTAGTTCCCAAGGTCGCAGTTTCAATTGTGGAGGACCATAAATATTTTTTCTGACGCAAAAAATAGCATGGCTTTATTGGGAAAGGAAGTAAAGCGGAGGGGCTCGTGTCGTAGATGTATGGTACGTGAAAATTCATAGTAAAACATCGATGAATAAAAACTTAATTATTCAATTCTTATTCAGAAAGACTTAATTGTACTGAAATTATACACTATATACACAAAAATTTTGGAACTAGCTAAATCACACAATTTATATCAAATAAAATCTTTTGAGTCGTTAACCATTTCCGAGATGCTGAGGTTTGAATTTTCAAATTCTTTTACTTTTTATACCACATATATGAACGTAGTATGTAGAAAAGGTATTGCATTCTACCCAAAAATCTGATACTGAAATTTCACCGGAAATGCATGTTTTGAGGACATCTGAATAAAACATTTTTAGAAAAATGTTCGTGTGAATTTTATGAAAACGAAAACTCAGTATATTTCAAGGATGTGACACGAAGATTTTCAGAAACATCTCCAAGCCCCAAACTACCTTTACATGGGCAGGTTTTTTTTTTTTTTTTTTTTTTTTTGAATTTACGGTTTTCTCAAGATGGCTCTAATGATTTTGATTAAAATACCATATATTGAAGATATTTGCATCACTAATGAAATGTATATGTTTAATATTAATTGAATGGCCGCTGAAGCCCTGTACATTCTGGAGAGCTTTCACATTGGTAAACCGTTTGAGAGACAAAATCGAAGCACATAAAAATATAAATCTCGTTAAAACTTAGAGTATATAAAATATATCTTTTGGGAAGGTTACCATTTCCAAGATAATGCTTGAACTTTTAATTCAATTTTCCAATGTCGAACATTTTTTTTTTCATCCTAGTCATGCAAAGAGAACGGAATTTTAATACCATCACATAGTGACCAGCTCTTAAAATATTCTATTATTTCTCCCGAACCTAAAAGAAAATATGTATTAAACCATTTTTGCAAATATTTGTCTTGATTAGTATGAAGTGGTTAGAAGAATATGCTTTTGTAAGAATAGTTTGTGCAGAATAGGTAGAAAAATCATGTGAATATAACACATGAGATTTTTTCAAATGGTAAATCAATATTCGTTTTTTCTTGTGATCATTAAAGGAAAACAGAATTTAAAAGTATTATATTATATAGATCCGCTTTTTAAAAAAGTATGACTCGCGTTTGTGTATTTACTGCATTCGTCTATACCTATAAATAAATGTGTAATTGTGTAATGAAATCTTATCTTGATTAACAAGAAGAGTAATAAGCATTAGCAAGGACAGTATGTAGAAGAGAAAGGGTAGAGGAAGTTATCTGGATGCAACACTCAATCAAGATCCTTAGCATTCATATCCCAAGGATTTACATACCCAATACTTTCGGTAAAACACCTATTAAAAATCTTATGTGTTACACCGACATGACTTTCTCTAGCTGTTCTATAAACTTTTTGCAAAAGATTATTCTACTTTCTAAACCATGCTAATTAAGATACACATTAGCAGAATGTTTTTATTACTTAGTTCCTTATGCACTAGACTAAACTAATAGTCAAATATTTTAACAGCTGTCGTTATGCGATTGTCATTGCAAATCGCTTCTTTGCTTAGCTAGGATTAGAACAAAAGAAAAAGGGCCCTTCCTGCCTGAGAAAAGTATAAGTGCTTCACAAGTGAAACCAATAACAAGGAATATCTCGGTAACAGCTAAGTTCACAGAAAAAACGTAAAGGACATAAATTATGTGTTTTGACAAGCGCTACATATTTTCTGTAGTAAGATTTGTCTATCTCTTGCGGTTTAGCAGTTATGCAAAATCCAGCAAAATTCATGCAGAAGAAAGCTGTTTACAGAGTCTATTCCCAGAAAAGTCCAGATATACATTTTATTGTCGTGTAGATATCTTTAACATACGGTATTTTAATCAAAATCGTTAGAGCAATTTTTCAGAAAATCAAAATTTTCGAAAAATTTTCCATGTAAAAGGTAGTTTGTGGTCGGGAGATTTTCTTGAAAATCTTCGTGTTGCATTTTTGGAAGATACTAAAGCTAAATACCAAGTGTGGTATTTAACAGTCTTTTCATTTTTGAGCTTTGCTGTCCACACATACACTATACATACGGGGCAAGAGAAAGTAAAAAAATCTGATGTGTTACACTCACATGACTTTCTCTATATATCTGTAAATTATTATTGTTAATAAGCTTATCTTTTATTTATTTCATGCTAATTGAGAAAAATTAGCAGAAATAATCTTATTTCTTGCTTTATAGTAAGTAGAACCGAAATAAGGGATTACCATAGGTTAAAGTGAAAGCCAAAAGCTGGTTGCTATGTAAATTGATGTTCCTTTGTTTGTATTGACAGGAGTTGACAAATTCCTGTATGAGAAAAGTGTAAGTTTTTCAAAGCTGAAACCAATAAAAAGGAATATCTCAAAAACGATCAACTCCACGAAAAAAATGTATGTAACATAAATTGTGTGTTTTAATGTGCTCTACATTTTTATGGGTTAAGTTTTTGTCCATCTCTTACGGTTTAGCAGTAATGAAAAATTCATCCAGAATAAAGTAGTCTTCAGAGGCTATTCCCAGAAATTTCAGAATATACATTTTATTTGTCAGGTAAATAACTTTAATATACGATATTTTAATCAAAATCGTTAGAGCCATTTTTTAGAAAATCAAAATTTTCGAAAAAAGTTCCATATAAAGGGTAGTTTGGAGTGCGGAGATTTTTCTCAAAATCTTCGTGTCGCATCCCTGGAAGATACTAAACTTAAATACCAAGTTTGGTATTTTACCGACTTTTCCTTTTTGAGTTATCGTGTTCACAGACACACGGACACACACACACACACACACACACACACACACACACGGACCTTTTTTACTTTCTCCATACGCACTATGTACATAGTGTATAGAGAAATTATTGCACTCCACCAAAAATTCGATACCGAGGTTTCACCGGAAATATATGTTTTAGGGCCCCCAATATCCAAAAAAAGCATTTTCACAAAAATGTCCGTGTGTGTGTGTGTGTGTGTGTGTGTCCGTGTGTCTGTGAACATGATAACTCAAAAACGAAAAGTCAGTAAAATACCAAACTTGGTATTTAAGTTTAGTATCTTTCAGGGATGCGACACAAAGATTTTGAGAAAAATCCCCCCACCCCCAACTACCCTTTACATGGAACTTTTTTCGACAATTTTGATTTTCTCAAAAATGGCTCTAACGATTTTGATTAAAATTTCGGATATTAAACACGTTTACCTGGCAAATGAAATGTATATCTTGAATTTTCTGGGAATAGCCTCTGAAGAGTAGTTTATTCTGGATGAATTTTACTAAATTTTAAATAACTGCTAAACCGTAAGAGATGGACAAAAACTTACCACACAAAAAATGTAGAGCACATTAAAACACACAATTTATGTTACATACATTTTGTTCGTGGAGTTCGTCGTTTTTGTGACATTCCATATTTTTGGTTTCTGCTATGAAAAACATATACTTTTCTCATACTGCAACTTGTCAACTCCTATCCATATAAACAAAGGAACTTCATTGACATAGCAACCAGCTTTTGACTATCACTTTAACCTACGGTTGTCCCTTATTTAGCTTCTACTTACAAGGATGCGAGAAATAAGACTTTTTCTGCTAATTTTTTTTATCTGATTAGCATAAAGTAAATAGAATTATAAGCTTTTTAAGAATTATTTGTTGCAGGGATATAGAGAAAGTCATGTGAATGGTACACATCAGATTTTTTGAAAATACTTTTTTTGAATACAGGGGACCCTAAAACATATATTTCCGGTGAAATCTGGGTATCGAATTTTTTGGTGGAGTGCAATACATTCTCTATTCACCATGTACAAAGTGAGTATAGAGAAAGTAAAAAGCTATGTGCCTAGGGCTACAGAAGCTCTTTATGGGTGATCAGCCCGACACAAGGTGATGATGCTGAAGGGAATGAAATGAAGAAATGGGTGACAGAAGAATTCACGAATGTAGGTTAACTAACCCAGCTTTCTCAAACAGCTGAGGAAAACCGCGAAGAAAACTTTCAGATAGTTTATCGGGAATTTGAATCCCGTGCCTTCTAAATGCGAGTCACAAGCTCCACTAGCAATCCCAGTCAATTAATATGTAAATTGTTCATTTAAAGTTTTAAAATTGAGTTTAAAGCTTAGGTCGTTGGTGCAATACATGATAATTTGATTGACATCGTCCAAACGTAACCTAATACATCTTAATGGGAGCTAAATTGAATTGTTTTAGCTAGTAGGAGACAGAAGCGTAATTGGAATTTCCTGCTAGTGTGTATGGATTTTATTTTCAACATCTCTTATTTCATATGTCGTTGCAGTTGATTATCATCTTGAAATCGCATACATACAGGGTGTTAATGAACTACATAGAAATATTTTCAGAAAATAAGTAGGTGTCTTAAACAAACAAGTAATTCGAGACCTCTAATTTGTCTTTTCAAATTTCGAACTTACGGACTTATCCACAGTTCGAAAACGGATATAAGTTTTTGAAGTACCAGTCCAACCTGATTGATCATGATAGCATTCGAGAACACAACAAAAATGAAGGGCCGATGGAGAACGTATCTTTCTGGTGTAATGGTTATAGCCTTAATTTCGGACAATAGGCAGTAGGTATTTCTTTTCGAGTTCGTATCTTTCCACCAAGCAGCACTTCTTTGTATGGGCTTAAAAGAAAAAAAAAGTTAAATCCGTGACAAGAAACGAATCTATGGCCTTTGGGTCATCTTTTGGCGTTGCACATTAAGCCACAGGAGCAATTAAATAAACTCTCTAGAGTAGGCTACAAAATATAAGAAGGAAGTTAATCATGGACAGTGTCGCACTGTCAAGTGAATTTGTTCCAGATTTGAGGGAACTTTAGACAGTAAATCTTGAGAACGCGAATAACGAGTTGCTGAAAATTGATTATTTCTGAACTCCCGTATCAGTTTTAAAGACATTCCAAGTCAAGTTTTATCTGACTTTGATTTAACGTCGACTTACCTGCAATTGAAACCAATTTGTTTAACACCCTATAACTGCATTATGTTTAACCGTGGACAATGCATTTCTTATCTGAAATTATCAGATACGTCTATAATCTCTTAAATCATTTCGGTGTGGTTCATTAACTCCCTGTATATACCAAAACGTGTTCCAAGTGACTTCGTCATTTATGAAAAGAATCCTAACCTGTTAACAAGATGCTAAGAGTTGACCTTTGGTGTAATGGGGCTTTAATTTGAGGCTTCAAAACCAGCGAAACCAGTTTGGAATCGCGGTTAGATTAAGTTACCTTGATTACTTTCAGCTGTGATGGTTATTGAATACCACCATCACTTTTAGTCCCAGAACTCCTTTATTATTTCATTAATTTATTAATGTCTTTTATAATCAGGGGTGTGCCACCAGTGGACTAGTATGTGCAGGTTATTCCCCCAAGAATTATCTATAGATAAATTAACTTAATTTAATTTCATATTTAAACTTAAAACGTTTCAATTCCTGAAGCATACATGTGCGTTTCCTTAGCTCAGTAAATGTACCCATTGACTCACTCAGCAAAACATTGTCCCTTCCTCTTGCCGTCAGTAACAACCAATCAACTTGCCTAGACTCTCTAGAATGCGCAGGTTCCTCTCGTCACGTTAAAAATAGCACACGGTGGGGCGTTCTCTCTTAAACAAGTTATGTGTATTCATTCTTGTTAGAAACAATTTGTTATCACTTGTATTGCTTTTGTGTATTGTGAGTTAAGTGCTTACATTGTGCCTGTAGATTATGAGACGGATTAAAACAATATTGTGTGGTTTACGGTGTTAAGCAAGGAAAAGGACTCGCTTTCAGAAACCTGTTCTCTGCCTCTCATACCAACTCAATCTCAATTCGGTAGTGCAATCAGTCACATCTGCCAACAGTCACAAAGTTGTGTTTTGGATCGTTTGTTAAGTACTGTTTTGCTTTCGAGCTTTAAATTTTCGGGAAAAGCAAGATAGTACAGTAAAAGGTAGGCCTACTTCAACCATTTTTATGGGTACACAAATGGAAAAATATATACGTCACTTCAAAATTGAATACTACAATTCTTCAAAATGGCTAACTGGATGTAAACCGAAAAATAAATTATTTTCCTGGCGTTGTATTCTTTTTGAAACTAGCGATTAATCGACGTAACTTGCCTACTGGCGAAACAAGAGTTACATTTTAGAGGTCGCAACGGAAATAATGAATCCCTTAATCAAAGAAACTATGTTGACTTCTTTCACATGTGCTCTCCAAGAATGACTTCAATTTACACAGACACTTCCTCAATAGTTCGATTGCTTACGTGACTGCCTTTTGAAGGGCACAAAATGGGCACATAAACTGACCCCGGATGTAGATGATGCCATGAAGATAATGAAACTGCGGCTCATGTCCTGTGTGACTATCCTAGTCTAGCAAAACTAAGAAGACGCCACTTTGGAAACCATTTTCCAGTTTTAAGTGATTTCCAAATGTTCCACCAAAGGACCTGATCAGGTCGAAGAGCATGGGCCATTATGGACTCTCCTTACATTACCATTAGACACACACTTATAATACATTAAAGTTTTCAAATGTACGTCAAATCGAAGTCAAAATGATGAATTTGAAAGAATTAGTGATGTAATCCTAGACATAATAAGGAAAGTATTAAAATATACACCTTTTGTAGCTTTAATGCTGGATGAAATGACGGATGTTGCAAAATCAGTTCCGACTTCCATTGTCATTCGTTAGGTAAGCGTAAGGGGTTAGCTAAGATCTGGAGATATTACAGGGATTATAGATGTCAACAATAGTCGTTCAGCAGTGGTACAAAAGTAAGCATGTATACCTATAATACCCTTTCAGACTTTCAGTGTGAGTCTGGGAATAGGTTCATTGCTCAAAGATATGATGCGACTGCGACATTTTCCGGTGTTTAAATAGTTTGCAAATACCAATGCAGAAAACGCTTTCCAATGCGCTATTTGTCCACTGTTAGGCTCACCATCTTAAACTAGTTTTATCGCAGTCAGTGCAATTAATTAAGGAATGTAAAACATTTAGCACTATTGAAGGGTTTCGCCTTTTCTTTTCTATTGGAAGTTTTCGTCATATTTTTGCTCTCATTATCAGTATTCTCCAAATAAAGACTGTAATATTAATTATTGAATTCTAAAGTGAATGAGACAGTTTCGCTCACTCAAGAATCTCGAAACCATTTATATAATATGTATGCAACACTACAAGAAAGTAATATGAATGAGAATGAAGATAGAAAGCGACGCCGGGAAGGTGAATTGTTGACGATCCCAGAATGAGATATTTGCGTCTTTACAACGAGATGATTAACATGATATTTAGCCAGATATAAAACCAAATTTTCGTAATTAACCAGATTTCCCGAGATGTTAACATCTCTTAAATCAGCCCATAAACATTTGTTTAATTTCAAAAACTTGCAAAGTAAATTAGTGTCTGTTCATTGAATGTCAGATTTTCAGGACTGAGACAGCAAATTTGATAAAGACGCATGACTTAAGAGAAGAAGCATTTCCAGAAGTTTATGTATTATGCTGCCTCATAACTGCAATTCCAGTGAGCACCTCCACAGTAGTACGTGCGCTTTCCTGTTGAAAACTTGTAAAAGATTACGTACCGAACACTCAGGCGAAGACAGGCTTTCTCGACTTTCATTGTTATCGGTCTCAGAGCTTCTGTTGCACACAATTCAAAGCCAACGACATTTTTATGAAGAGGAGAGAGGAGAATTCCGTAGATGTACAGATGGAGGTAAGTTTTATTTTCTTAATAATACTTATTATTAATCTTTTCCTGTGGAGATTTATAAAATAGTGACGTGATTGTTCCATTACTGATGGTCTTCCTTGAATAAATACCACCGCAGGCCGAGGTTTCAAAGTAGTCAATAGAAAACGATAAACTAAAACATTTGATGTGTTCCATTCTCATGACTTTCTCTACTTGTTCTATAACAAACTATTATTATTTTTCTATCTAATAGGAATAAACATTAGCAAACATGGTCTTGCTGCTTAGTTCCTTGTAATTAGAAGGAAAATAAGAAAGTACACTAGTCTAAAACAATACTCAAATCTCTTAAAATTTGGTTGCTATGCGAAACAATTGAAATTCGGTTCTCTTTGTATGGCAAGGCGTAAAAGAAAAGAACAGGGTGTGACAAAATTCCCGTCTGAGAACAGTTTTAAGCATTGTAAATTTTAAACCAATAATAAGGAATATCTCGGGGAAAAAATGAATGCAACTTTAACTGTATATTAACGAGATCTACATTTTTTGTGTAGTAACTTTTTGTCTCTCTCTTACGGTTTACCAGTATTGTGAAGGTCATCTAGAATGAGAGTATATCGAAGATATCCCCCAAAAATTAAAGATATGCATTTTATTTCTCATGTAAATATTTTTAATATGCGGTATTTGAACCAAAATCTTTGGAGCTTTTTTTGAAAAAATAAAATTATCGAAAATGTTTTCATGTAAAGGATAATTTGAAGTGAGAAGGATTTCTTGAAAATCTTCGTGTCGTATCCTCGGAAGATGCTGAACTTAAATATGAAGTTTGCTTTTAACCGACTTTTCTTTTTTGAGTTATCGTATTCATAGACGCACATAAAATTTCGTTTTTTAATTCATGAGACCCTAAAAGGCGTATTTCTAGATAAATCTATATATATATATATATTGCTGTAACTGTTATTGTATCTCTGTTCGTTTGTAGATTTACGTGTGTATGTGTACGGCATAGTTCTAAAACAAACACTCAATTAAATACCAATAGCTAAGTCCAGCTTCTTCCATAGGTTGCGACACAAAACTTTTCAAGAAAATTCTCCTACTCCAAACTATTATTCACTTGGAAAATTTTTATTTTCTCAAAAATTATTCCAACGGTTGTTGATTAGATCTGTGAAAACACAATTTATGTCAAATGAATTTTTAAGGAGTTAACAGAGATATTACTTGTTATTCGTTTCAGTTTTAAAATGTTTATGTTTCTTAAAATGGGAATATCGCTATTCGTTTTTCATGCTACTGATCAAGCAAAGAGAATGGAGTTTAAAAAATATCACATAGCAACCAATTCCTAAAATATTTGACAATCGGTTAAGCCATGTGACTTAATGATTTGTATCTACAAGGAAATATTTAGTGAAAAAGTTTATCCAAATATTAGTATGGTTAGCATGAAATAATTAGAACAATGCTTTATCTTCTCTAGCAATATGTACAATGGAGGTACATGGTGGATAGAGAAGGTATTGTATTGTTCCAAAAGACCCGATATCTCACCCGAAATACTATTTTGAGGACCCTTGAATCCAAAAAATGCAATTTTAAGAAAAAGATCGGTGCGCACGCCATGTGTGAGCGGGCATTGTAATTCCAAAACAACAAGTCGATTACCAAACTTGTTAATTAATCTAAATATATTCCAAGGATGCGACACAAAGATTTTAGAAAAACTCTCACCCAAAACTAACCTTTATAGGGAACATTTTTCGAAATTTTCAATGTTCTAAAAAATGGTGCTAACGATTTTGGTTAAAACGACGTATATTATAGATTTTTACATCGCAAATAAAATATATATCTTGAATTGTTTGGGAATATTCCGAATAACTTTTGCGTAATTGGTAACGTTATTGATTTCCACAGAAAGAGATAGACAAAGGGTTAATACATAAACAAATATATATAACGTTAAAACGCACAATTTGTGTCATATACTTTGCTTTTAAGAAGTGTTCTCTGTTATTCGTTTCAATTTTAAAATACTTAAAACTTTTCTCAAACGGAAAGCCGGAATCCGTTTCATATCTCTTTTGCTTTACTCCCGACCATGGAAAGAGAACGGGTTTCAACGACAATTTAGCTTAACTATTAAGCACCAATGCAATGGCCCAGATTAGGTAATTTCAGCCAATCGCGGTCATCCGACTGTAGCGATATTGTTGAAATATCTTATCACAGCTGATATTCATTTCTTTGAAAACTTGTCGCACCTGATGTTCGTCTGTTTAATCCCCAGTCTTGGTTATTGGTAAACATGGTCGAATGCGTCATCTACCACATGAGAACTGATGTAAGTATTACAATCATAACCTGATAGAATCTCCCTTCCTTATATTATAAATTATAAATATTATATTTCGCTGAATTGTCTTATCAAATACTACTCGTGTTTTCATCTCTTAGGACGATTAATTCCCGTCGCTTCACTTCGGTCGTGAATTGTCAACAAGATGAAAACACTCGTGGTACTACTTATGGCAATCACACAGTAACAGCTTTTAAAAAAAGTTGACTGTAGCTTTAGCCTAGTGTTTTCTTCCGTTCTGATAATGTTTACCTTCACTAGCATTATGTAGATAAAAGAATGATCTTTTGTAAGGCTAGTTTTGTTTGCAGAACAGATAAAGAAAGACATGTAAACACGTAAGATTATTAGGAATAATTTATTGGAGGATGGGTACAGAAATTGTAATTGTCACACTAACGTTTTTACTTTCTCTATACAAACTATGTACATAGTGTATAGAGAAGGTATTATATTCCAACCAAAAATTTCGATACCGAGATTTCGCCGGAGATACATGTTTTGGGTCCCCCTGAATCCAAAAAAGCACTTTTACAAAAAGGTCAGTGTGTGCGTGTGTGTGTGTGTGTGTCTGGACAGTATAGCTCAAAAACGAAAAGTCCGTTTAAAACCAAATTTAGTATTTAGGTTTGGTATCTTCCAAGGATGCGACACGAAGATTTCCAAGAAAATCCCCCCACCCCAACTATCCTTTACATGGAACCTTTTTCGATAAGTTTGATTTTCTAAAAAAACGGCTCTAATGATTTTGATTAGAATAGTTAGAGCCATTTTTACAGAAAATGTATATCTTGAATTTTCTGGGAATAGCCTCAGAAGACTACTTTATCCTGGATGAATTTTACGGAATTTTGCATATCTGCTAAACCGTAAGAGATGGATAAAAAACTTACTGCACAGAAAAAGTAGAGCACATTAAAATACACAATTTATGTTATATATAGTTTTTTCGTGGATGTGATCGTTTTTAAGGTGTTCGTTGTTTTTGGTTTCAGCTTTGAAAAATTTATACTTTTCTCATACAGGAATTTGTCAACTCCTATCCATACAAATAAAGGAACTTCAGTCACATAGGAACCAGCTTTTGGCTATCAGTTTAACCTATGGTTTCCCTTATTTTGCTTCTACTTACAAGGTAGCAAGTAATAAAACTATTTCTGCCAATTTTTTCTTGATTAGCATGAAGTAAATAGAAGCATAAGATTTTTAACAACAATTCGTTACACAGATGTAGAGAAAGTCATGTGAGTGGAACACATCAGATTTTTTTTTATCATTTCTTTTAATTTCGCTTACTGTTTAACACCATTTAACAGAAAAGGGCATATTGGACGGTGAATAAACGAAATGGTTGATGTGTGACTTATTCGCCTGTATCACATATCTATTGGAATTAGTGCAATGTGGTTTCAATCGCCAATGTAGGATATTGTTTTCAGAACACATTTTTCATACGCTGTGATGCAATGAGCGAGCGCTAAACCAGTTCGTGGTCGTTGTTCCCTTTATTACTGCTGCCCGCAGAACAGGTTTATGAACTGTGAGGTAATTTTGCACGTCCTTCCTAACGGTTTTTCTTTTATTTCCTCTCTTCCCGCCGCGTGAGTAATGAATGTAAATTTCACCGTTTATACATTACGTAATCTCTTCTTTCAAACAAAAGAAGAAACACAAACAATGTAGTGGAGGTAAAGGTCTCCACGTAACATTCCACTCTTGACAGTCAGGTCATTTGGAAGCTATGTTGGGGGAAAAATTAGAGGAAAGATTTAAAATTCTAACTTTATCTAAACATGAAGAAAATTCAACAGTAAAGATATATTCTATCACTCTTAACATTTTTAATAGTATAAGCAAGCACAAGGCTATAGGTTTTACACCTTGGGGGGGGGGGGACACCTCGTACAATTAGACCTACACAGATCCGTTACGACTATCACTTTCCAGAAGAAAGGGATCAAATGAAAGCACCACAAGAAACTGCAGGCGACGGGAAGACATGCACCATTAAGTGTTTTATCTCTCCTATAAAATTGGATTTTCTGTGAAAACATTGTGCCCGTTATGTGTACCTAAATAATAATATGTCTTTTGAAAATTTTGTTTGTTGAATATTTTTTCACTTAAAAATATTTGTGCACTGTGAACATCTTGGCTAATTGCTCCATGAGAAAACGATCTCCTTGGGATTTCAACGCGAGTGTGTGTATATTTCCCTATTCGTAAACCGATAGTTACATAAATATCACTGCTGATTTTGTCAATCAGAACATTATTTTTGTAAATGACATAACTGTTAATATAAAATGCCAGATAAGGTTGTTTGCAGACGATTGTATTATTTACAATAAAATTAGAAATTTTGAAGATGAGACTGCTCTTCGGGTAATTTAAATGAAATTAGTGATTGGGCTGCCGCAAATAAAATAAAAATTAACGCTGGCAAAAGTAAGTCAGTTGCATTTAATAGATACAGGGAAAAAAGTCTGCAAAACTACCACATGGGTAGGGGAAAAATTCCACAGGTGGACAGCTGCAAATACTTGGGAGTTTACTTGGCGAGTAACGCTGGATGGGACGAGCAGCTAAATTCTGTATCTAAGAAAGCGTGGAAAACACTGCACTTCTTAATGAGGATTTTAAAAAAGGGGAGTGCAAAGTCCAGGGAAATCGCGTACAAGTCCTTAGTGCGGCCGTTCATGGAATTTGGAGTAACTTGTTGGGACCCGTATAGAGTCAATCAAATTGATTCGTTAGAAAAAATCCAGAAAAGGGCTATAAAATTCATAAAAAGAGGTAAATATTTTGAGCCTACAAACGCTGAGGAGATAAAATGGGAGCCGTTGAAAGTTAGACGTGAGAAACAGAGGTTGTGCGCTTTATTTAAAGCTTGCGCTGGCTTAAACGCATGGGAGGACGTTACTGGCAAACTGGAAAACCCAACTTACTATGCACGAAACGATCATCCGTTCAAAATTAAGGGTAGAAGATACAGAACTGACGTGGGAAAGTTCTCCTTTGTAAATAGAACCATAACAGACTGGAATGAATTGTCTGGAGCAGCCTTTCGGGGTTGTCCCCTGTCTCTGAAGAAATTTAGGAAAAATCTTGATTTTAATGTTGGATAATTTTTGTAAATATTCCTTAAATGAAATTTTTGTGATTTTATATTGTTGTAAATACAAGTGTGAAATTGGTTGGTGATTCTAATTATGAAATTAATTAATCTGAATTCAGAGAAAAATTAATGTTTTCATTTTTGTGTAAATAACTATTATATCTAGCTTACAAAGCCATAAACTGGCAGCTGTGATTTATTGTTTATATATTTTGTATACATATATAACTCTGCCACCGGGTGATACCCACTTGCAGAGAAATAAATACATACATACATATTTTGAGAGATACTGGAGCACGAAGTTGAAGTGAAAATAATTAGGATTTAGACAATTTTTGCAACTCATTAATATCGTTAAAGGTGTGTAACATCATGACTGACTTAATTATATGGATTTGATTTTAATAGTCATTATTAGAGTCCCAAACTATAACGGGGGAGATTGTAATTCAACTCTCCGCGGCAAAATGTTAAAGTTTGGTGATTAACCAAGGCGACGTCATGACTGAGTGGAGGGACCGCTCCCCCTCGAACCCAGGGGACCAAATGGAGATTTGTGGTGGAGGGTTTTCTCTGGGTTCTCCGGTTTGTCTCTCAATCATTTCCTGTCATCCATTTCACCGTCGTTTGACCCAAGGCGCCTGAGCCAGGAGCGTGCAAGTCCTACACATGAGAGCTGTAAACAGGGAAATAAAGATAACTAATTGACTTTTCGTTTTTACTTTCTCTACCACCACAGTAGGAAATACTTATTTTAATGTCCCTTCAATAAAAACATTTTTAGAAAAAGGTTCGCGCTGGCGTGTGGTATGTCTGTGTGTGTGTGTGTGTGTGTGTTTTTGTTTTTTTTTTTTTTCTGTGAACAGCATAACTCAAGTGCGAAAAGTCTGACAAATCAAACTTCTGAGGTAAGAACTACCTCGGCTGAAGTCAAAAAATTGCACGTTTAGATCTGGACAACACGAATATGTGGTTTCAAATCAATTAAGAGAACAATTACATGCCCATTTTGGTGAATTGAAGCATGCCAACCCCTTTTTCTCGAATTAGTTCTTTTTGCTCTAAAACCCAAACCACTGAAGATAGATTATGTTCACTTCGTGGTAAGTAACAAACTTAAAAGCATCAAGGACTACAAGAAGCTGTCATTAGAGAAATTAAACCTGTATGTAGAAGTTTGTTCAACACTTTGTTATTCCTTTCAGGCCCTATTGATTTTCTGTGCTTCTTGCGCTTGCATTGAAAGAATGGAATTTTAAGGCCGGCATATACAGTACGGTTCATAAACTTTGTCTATCACTATTCTCATTCTATCTATAACAAAACGCAAATGCAGCTGTTTCTGCAGACGGCTTTCTTGATTAATATGTAGTACATAAAAATAACCTTTCGTAAGTATAGTTTGTATACTCTTAATAAACGATAGAGAGTAGAGAAAATTAGGTGAGTGTGACGAATCAGATTCTTTTTAGTTGCGCTGGTCTCACTCATAAATGCACACATACCGACGTTCTTCTACTTTTTTTAATTCAGGGAGTCTCAGAACGTGAAATCTTTGAATATCTAAGTTTTGGGTAGAATGCAATACCATTTTCACTTATAGGTAAGCAGTAGAAAAAAAATCTGATGAAAAATCACAAGACTTTCTCAGTATGTTGTGCAAATAAACTATTCCTGCAAAGATTATTCTTTTTCATTCCATGTTAATCGAGATAAACAATAGCAGAAATGGTCTTATTACTTGCTTCTTTGTAAGTAAAAGAAAATTAGGGGAATACACTAGGTTTAAGCCATTGTCAAATCTTTGAAATAGATTATTTTTGTATAGCCAGGAGTAAAACAAAAGAGGTATGAAACAAAAATTGACTTCCCGTTGAGGACAGTTCCAGTAGTTTAAAACGAAAATAATAACAGAGAATATCTCGGAAACGATTAGCCCAAACATATCAATCATATTTTAACCAAAATCGTTAGTCATTTTTGAGAAAACCGAAAGTTTCGAAAAATGTTCCATGCAAAATGTGGTTGTGAGTGGAGATTTTTTATGAAACTTTTCGTGTTGCATCCTTGAAGATACTGAACTTAAATAAAAGTTTGGAATTTAACCGTTTTGGAGTTATTCTGTCCACAGACACACACACATACACACGAATCTCTTTTTCTTTTTTCTTTTTTTGATTCAATGGACCCTAAAGCATGTACTTCCGGTCAAATCTTGGTTACAAATTTTTGGGTGGAATACAATACCTTCTCTACCCAATATGTACATTATGCACTCTGGTAGAGAAAGTAAAAAGCTAATAAAATGTCTTTGCATGTTCTTTTGGTGCGCTAAAATTAATAGTTTAGGAAATACGTATTCTATTATAGCCCTTTAATTATGGGCATCAAGTAAAGGGCAATTGATATCATAGCTCGCTATTATTTGGACCTATGGGAAGTCAGAGCCCAGAAAAAGTCTAAAAAGTAGCTTGTAATCTTTTCTCACTCTACCATTCAAGCAATTTTAGGCAAAGGCAGACTCCCTAAGGGCATACGAAACAAGCAACCTGTTCTTTAATAACATCTTTCCAGCAATCATTTATGTAACTGAAGTTCCCAGCAATAGAAAGTCTTTCACAAGAAGCAAACTAGTGACGTCGTACAAGGTATTTTACGAGTATTTGTTTGAACAAGATTAGATTTAATTGTTTTTTTATTTTCCTTTCTGTTTATTTAAGGAAGATCATAGTACATTTATGTTGTGCACACTGTGATTTTTACTTTCTCTTTACGTACTAAGTACATAGTTTATAGAGAAGGATTGTTTTCCACGCAAAAATTCGATACCGAGATTTTACCGGAAACACATGTTTAAAGACACCCTGAATAAAAAAACTGTCTGTGTTATACTCCCATGACTTTCTTTAGATATTCTGCAAACAAACTTCTTACAAAAGATAATTCTTCCTTCAATACCAAGCTAATCGAGATAAACATAATAGAATTTTATTACTTAGTTCCTTATAAGTAGAATGGATCTAAAGGAATGCACTAAAGTTATAGTCAAATGTTTTAAAAGCTGTCGTTATTCGATTGTCATTGCAAATCACTTCTTTGCTTGGCCAGGAGTAGAACAAAAGAAAAACGGACGCTTCCTGTCCGAGACAAGTTTTAGTACTCTACAATTGAAATCAATAACAAGGAATATCTTGGAAACGGTTACCTCCACAACAAAAATTTAAAGGATATAAATTGTTTGTTTTACATTTTTTGTGCAGTAAATTTTTGCATCTCTCTTACGATTTAGCAGTTAAGCAAAATTCAGCAAGGTTCATCCAGAATAAAGAAAATTTAAGATATATATTTTATTTTCGACGTAAATAGGTTTAATATACATTTTAATCAAATCGTTAGAGCCATTTTTAAGAAAATAAAAAATTTCGAAAATTGTTCCATGTAAAGGGTAGTTTGTGGGGGGGGGGGGATATTTTCTTGAAACTCTTCGTATTGTATCCTTGAAAGATACTAAAATTAAATACATCAAATTTTTGGGTGGAATACAATACTTATATATCCCTATGTACATTGTACATACGAGGTTAGAGAAAGTAAAAAGTCCTTTTAAGAAAAAAAAAATCTTTGTGTATGTGTGTGTCTGTGGACAGCATTGTTCAAAAACGAAAAGTCCGTTTAGTACCAAACTTGGTTTTTACGTTTAATACCTCCCAAGGATGCAACACGAACATTTTCAAGAATTCCCCTCCTAAAATACTCTTTACAGGGGAAAAATTGTCATACATTGTGTTTTCTCAAAATTGCCTATAGGGATTTTTATTTAAATATCGTATATTAAAGATATTTACATGACAAATAAAATGAATTCTATAATGACCTCTTTATTCTGGATGATTTTGCTGAATGTTGCATAACTGGTAAACCTAAGAGATAGACAAAATCTTACTACACGAAAAGTGTAGATCTCTTTAAAACACATAATGTATGTCATATACGTTTTTTGTAGCGCTGACCGTTTCTGATACATTCCTTGTTATTGGTGTCAGCTTTAAAAGGCTTACACTTTTCTCATACGGGAATTTGTCAACTCCTGGCCCTACAAACAAAGGAACCTGAGTCACATAGCAATCAGTTTTTAAAATATTTGACTGCCGCTTTAGTCTATGATACTCCCTTAATCCCCTTCTACTTTACAAGGAACCAAGTAATAAGACCATTTATGTTAATTTCATCTCGTTTAGCATGAAGTATATAGATTAAGCTTTTTAACAATAATTTGTTGCAGAGATGTAGAGAGAGTCACGTGAATGAAACACATCCGATTTGTTTAAGATCTTGGCTGAGGAAAAGAGTCAAAACAGGGAGTCGTACAAAATCTTTTCTTCTTCTTTCAGATTTTACAGATTTTCAGTTCATTCCGGCTCCAATTATTATAACTGCTGTATCCATATCTTCCGTGGAACGTCCCTAGTTTCTTTTTCCGCTTCTCGGTCGATACTTCAAACTTTCCAAAGCATTTCATTGGTATTTATTCTACGGAGAAGTTCATTATTTCTTGTATTCTTCTATTTAATCTTCTAGACCAAATATTTTTAATTCGTTGCGAATATCTTCACTCCGTTGTTTATCCATTAAAGCATAAATAGCCACGAATTGTAGATATTTCATTTCTGTAGTTTCTATTATTTTAATTGTTTTTCTTAGAGTCCATACTTTAGGGTCATACAATGTTGCAGATACAGCCAATACTTCATAAAATTCTAGAAGTGTTTCCTTCCTTACTTTGTTTTCCAATGTTCTTTCCAGGGTACTCCCCCCCCACGCACACACAAATATAATAATTTAGAGTTTATATATTTTTTCCTACTACTTCTTAAAGAAATCCTAGATAATCAAAACATTTTACCTTTCTAATTTCCTTTCATTCAGCACAATTTTGCTCTCTTATTTCTTTACCTCAATGGGCCATATAACTTTCATTTTTGTTGAGGAAACAATTTAGAATTGCCAACATTACATTGTTATCCTTAATTCTATTCTTCAGAGTTTTTGAGACAGGGAGAGAAAAGTAGAAACCAGTCCCTGGTGCTCATGTTGGTTACCTGTGTCGGCACTTTGTGGTAACTGCCAGTGCAGCCACGTGACCACTTTATCTCCCTTCCACTGCCTGAAAGGGCTCTGATCAGAGAATAATGTTTGTATTTTATCAACATTTTTACTGCATGGAATTCGTTTATAATTTGTTTTACTCCGTCTTGACTTCAGCCCGTTATTACGAAACGTTGTTATTGTTATCGTTATTATTTCAATAACCAAATAAAATAACACCACACCTTCCATTGATATCTTAAAGTAACGACACTTTATTGGGGTGTTCGCATTCAGACATGGCTGTTACAATCCAGGTGTAAAGTCTCTCAGTGCAATGTAAAGATAAACTGTAGACAACAGCGACCTATGCAGTGGCTAACACCACTCAAGAGGACAGGATGAGGTGAAGGAATTATTGGAGGCCGCAGGCCACAGAGGCGCGCGGAAGTCCCTTATATTTCTAAACTCGTTGGGCCGTCCCACTGCTGGGTCGACAAAGAGAGCGAACAAGCGATCTGGCAACACCTAGTGTCCACGGGCATGCATTCACACCATTAACCTGCGCTGCCATACATCACAAACTCGGAAGCACACCTGATAGATGAGAGAGGAATGGTTCAAAGGTGAAACGATGGAAAGCAAATCGTGCTAGATGAGGCGCCACACCAGCGACATATACCTGCAACTCTGGGGAAACAACGTAAACCCCCATGGTTCATAGTGGACATTCGCAGGGGATCAAACTCGGTACCTCTTAAATGTGAGCCACCTCGTTTGGTAATTTATAGATTTCGAACACGGTTGCGTCATGAAATGATATTAGAATAAAATTCCGATGGTGTAATTAAATACTTAGACGTAAAACATATTTTTATTTATAGCTTTGAAGGATATTGGTTTATTTAACTTAAAGTCTTAGTATAATAAAGATTAATATACTAATAAAATTAAGGTATAGAACTAATGTTCCTGGTAGTAAACTGTATACTGAGAGTATAATTGGTTTTGGATAATTATTTTTGGATGAATTAAAATAGTCCAAATATTCCTGAGTTTGTGTGTGTTGTTGTTGTTGTTTTTTTCGCCTTTTGACTGGAAAATAGATACTTACACACAGGGTTTCACTGGGACCTCCCTTTCCCCAAGTAGTATCGAACATTTACTCTAACAGCGATAGGTATGTACAGCCTGTTCTGAAGGTACGAAGTTCAACAGAAAACGTTTTGCCTATGATACATTTAGAAGATGTATTGTAATCCAGTACAATAGTTGTCCAGGCATGTAAATTACGCATGAAAATGATTACTTCATCTGCCATAGTACACATTTATACTTTTTTCATGTTATTTATACTTTTTAATTAAAACTTATGTTTACTGCAAAACTGTATACTTCTGTGCCCTCCTATATCTGTAACACAAACTCAGTACGTACGAGACTTCTGTCTCTCCCCTCTCTGCTCGCTAGTAAACAACATACCAGGATACTAGAAGTTAACTTAAAGTAACGTCCAAAGACAGTAATCCAGTGCCAGTATAAGGAGTATAAGGTGGTGCTTACCCAGTTTGTCAGTAATCCAGTTTGCTCCTTGTCGAAGCATTTGTTCTCATTTTAATATATTCTACTGTATATATTCATTACATCCACCCTTTTAATCCAGCTGAACTCTGAACTGTTACGCGAGTCACGTGTCTGCTATGTTGAGGTCTGTATGACGAAGAAAGTAATCAAGCGTCAATTCCGCGATTCTCGGTTGGTCACGACACAGCCATTACTCATGTCTGTCCTAGATTTTTGTGTTCTGAGCAACAATATTACCACAAAAGCGTTCTCTCTGGCGAAATGTTAGATGAAAGAGCCAACAACTGTAAAACTGCTTAATATCAGAATAGACGTGATATGCAATATCATTTCAAGGGCTATCAGCCGACTAGTATCTTCGGAGACTTCCAAACTTTTGGCTAATAATGACCTTGAGGCGTTCCTCAGAAGTCGGTTTTTGTATGTTCCTTTTATACAAATGTTTTACTTTCATTTCAATAAAACAAAGGCTACATATATTGCATTTATTTCTATGGCATGTAGAATGCAACGTACTATGAAATAATCCATACTATAACACTAGAATATAATCCTCTTTAAGTTGATTCGTAAGGTGTGCAGAATAATCACCCATGTCCTGAAACTGCTCGTACAGTTAAAGAAAGCGGCGTTAAATCAATATGCAGCCTTTTCAAATGTATATCTGCCAAAGGTAAATAAGACATATGCTACAGTCAGTTAAGTCGTTGAGTCCTTCAGTTTTTGCATTCCTTATAGTGTTTAATAACGTTTTTCCTTGCTTAATGAATAAGGCTTGTGAAATTTATGATAAATGAATTAGTATTGTTAAGAAGATAATGGAAATAATATTTATGGTACCTGGGTTTACTATCTTCAAAAAATAGGTCGGGATTTTGGATTTAGTGTAGATTACAGATATGTACATCCTGAAACTATACCGGATGGAGGGGAACTTACTACATAACTTTCAATATGCGTTTCATAGAAACATTACAAAGAAAATATCCAATAATTCAAAATCTTCTCGGGCTTCTAGCCAGGTAAAAACTTGGCTTGACACCAACTTTTCGAAGAAGTGCATCTTCCTCGTCTTCAGGGTGAAAACCATCAGTTCACCCTGAAGACGAGGAAGATGCACTTCTTCGAAACGTTGGTGTCAAGCCAAGTTTTTACCTGGCTAGAAGCCCGAGAAGATTTTGAATTAACACGTCACCAGGAAAGCTTCAGTTCTTATTTTAAAATATCCAATAGTATTTTATTCTTTGATCAAACGATTTCGAAAAAAATAAATGGTTTCTATTCCAAATTGGATTCGTAATTACACAAGGATGTACTATAATAGTGGTTGGTTATTTGTAGGATACGCAGAGTAACGTATTTCTGATATTAGTTTCGATATGAATTATGGGACATCACACAGGATTTCGAAATAATTACTTACTTAAAAGAATTAAAGGAATATTCTCAGCCGCTTTCTCAGACTGAAGTAACTCGGCAATGTTGCTTTGAGGTTGGTCAGAGATCTGAACCGACTTCTGCATGTAAACGCGTCAGTTGCTTGCAAAGACGACGCAGGGTTGGGGATAACGAGTGCAACTGGCTTTCTGATTGGCCAACACACGCACAGTAAAAACGAAAGGAATACCTTCAACGTACTAGTGAAGCGTGTTACTGATCTAGTGTAAGTGACAACCACACAACCTGCACCGTTGCTAGCTTGTGTATCTCTTGTTTTCGAAAAAACTAAATTATCTCCGTAGGAAATGGTCAGAGACACAAATGTAATATACAAAATGTGTTCTAAATACCGAGATCTTCACTGGTGTAAATTAATGTGATGACTGCCCTTCTACCTGGTAGATGTCAGAATTTAAAATGGAAAAATATTACTAATACTGCTACTACTAGTAATTTCTAGTAGTATTGCTACCCCTTATACTACTACTTCTACTACTATTATTACAACATTCCATGGTCCCTTTGACCACCTAAAAGTGTACAGTGCACTTCAGAAATTCTGGAGCTCATCATATGGTCTTCTCTATTGGCAAACCAAAAGCCAAATGTCAAATGTTAGAAATATTTAGAGAGTTAAATTAAATAAATAATATTCCATGAATTAAATATGCTTGCCCTTTTTGTCTTTATAGATCCTTTCTCTTCTCCGAACTGTAGTGAAGATCTGATTTCGGATTTATTTCCTCCCATTCTTATTAAATATTCATACCTATTCCATGTTTAAGGTTTATTTAGTCTTTTAATTATTCTGAGTTTAGTTCTTTTGCTATATCTTCATTTATTATTCATTCTAATTTTTTGCAATCTTTAACCCATCTAAAGAAGTCAGGTACATTAATGAAGTAAAGAAAAATGTGTCGCGAAATATGAACTGTTATTTCATAGGCCTCATTCTTTGCTCATTAATATGACTGTGAATTAATTAGGAGAAAATAAGAGCTCTAAATTTTGTAGCACAGCCTGAAGCCAGCAGGTACTCGCTTCTCCAGAGCGTCTAGGACAAGATAAGCACATTACCAGCATTTTCATTATAAGCTATGGAAACTATTATATTCATGCTAGAAAGCAGCTCATTCCCTTAAATAAAACTGATGATAGAGCTTATTATGAACAACTAAATTCTTAAGGTATCCTTTTTACCCAATCTCATACTCCAGGAGAAAGAAAATAAGCAACTATACGGACACTCATGATAATGCTAATGAGTAGAGCTCGGATTTCATGGTCTTTTCATTGCCTCGAGCATCGATACATGTATGTACGCGATCTTCATTCTGTGTATGACGTCATGTCCGTCTCTCCAGTTAGATATACGGCATGGATCAGACACTCCTTATCAACACTTACAGAAATCTGTCATTCATTTTTACAGAGTACAAAATTGCAGTAATCACGCTTGAATATGTAGAGGAGTTTGGACGTGGGTATTTCATTATAACGGAAGAAATATATTTTGCAACGGTTCTAACGGCCAGAAAAACATCCCCATCCAGAATCACTGACATTTTAAGCAACATGTATAGAAATGCTTTGGCAAAAATTTATGTGAAGTTAAACAATCTATGAATTCAAATGCATTCACTTTTGACACCACAAAATAATGTTATTTTCTCTATACATACTATGCACATTGTAGGTAGAGAAAGTATTTATTCCACCCAAAAAGTTGATGTCGAGATTTCACTGCAAATTATGTTTTGAAGTGCCCAGATTAAAAAAAAAAAAAAGGCATTTTAGAGAAATATCTGTGTGTAGTGATGGGGGGGGGGGGTAGTGGACAATATCTTGAGGTCAGAAACGAAAATACCGTTAAATATCAAACTTGGTATTTAAGTTTAGTATCTAGAGGACACGAAGATTTTCAAGAAAATTTCCCATTCCAAACTACCGTTTACGGCAAAAATTTTCGAAAATTTTGTTTTCTCAAAAATGGTTCTCACAGTTTTGATTAAAATAGCGCTTATTAAAGATACTACATGGCAAATAAAACGTATATCTTGAATTTTCTGGGAATAGCTTTTGAAGACCTTTATTCTGGATGAATTTTGCATAACTGCTAAATCATAAGAGATAAACAAAAACTTGGAACATCTACACAAAATGTAGATATTAAATTACACAATTTATGTCATTGATTTATGATTATTTTTTTTGTAGAGTTGACCGTTTTCGAGATATTCCTTGTTATGGGTCTTAATTTTAAATTACGTAGCTTTTCCCATCAGGAAGTCACCTTACTTTTGTTTTGCTGCTGACCATGAAAAGCAAGCCGAACTTTAATTGTTCACATAGCGACCAGATTTTAAAAGATTTAGTTATCTTTTTAGCCTAGTGTACTCTCCTATGTATATTCTGCTCAGAAGGAAGCAAGTACATATTTTCTGCTATTATTTATGTCGATTAACATCGCATAGATAAAAGAATAATCTTTTACAATAAAAGTTTGTTTTCAGAACGGGTAGAATGAAATAAATACGATTTTTATTGTATTAGAACTGTCAAAATAATATATAAAGGAGTTAAAAAATCTGTTTTGTACCATTCACATGACTTTCTCTACATCTCTGCAACAAATTATTCTTAAAAAGCTTATACTCTTATTTACTTCATGCTAATAAGAAAGCCTTAGCAGAAATAGTCTTATTACTTGCTTCCTTGTAAGTAGAAGCGAAATAAGGTAAAGTGATGATCAAAAGCTAGTTGCTATGTCACTGAAGTTCCTTTGTTAGTATGTTAGCAGTTGACAATTTCCTGTATGAGAAAAGTATAATTTTTTCAAAGCAGAAACCAAAAACAGGGAATGTCTCAAAAACGAACACGAACTCCACGAACAATTGTATATAACATAAATTGTGTGTTTTAACGTGCTCTACATTTTTCATACAGTAAGTTTTTTTTCCATCTCTTACGGTTTAGTAGTTATTCAAAATTCCGTAAAATTCATCCAGAATAAAGTACTCTTCAGAGGCAATTCCCAAAAAATTCAAGATATACTTTTTATTTGTCAGGTAAATAGCTTTAATACAATATTTTAATCAAAATTGTTAGAGCCATTTTTGAGAAAATCAACATTTTCGAAAAAATTTCCATGTAAAGGGTAGTTTGGGGTGGGGGGATTTTTCTCAAAATCTTTGTCTCACCCCTGGAAGATACTAAACTTAAATACCAGGTTTAGTATTTTATTGACTTTTCGTTTTTGAGTTATCGTGTTCACAGACTCGCGGATACACACACACACACACACACAAACACAAACACGGACCTTTTTTCCGAAAATGCTTTTTTTAGATAAAGGGGATCCTAAAACATATATTTCCGGTGAAATCTCGGTATCGAATTTTTGGGTGGAGTGCAATACCTTCTCTATACACTATGTGCATAGTATGTATAGAGAAAGTAAAAGGAAACGGTTTTATTGTTTGTATTCTATTATAGTATTCTTTAATGTTATTGTGTCAGAAAATGGAAGAATGAAATTATAGTAAAACATGCAAATCAAATATCAACGATGTCCTTCATCTACTTATACAATGTAAACAGATTGAAAGAGTAATTATCTCCCGCTCCTCCAAAACGGTCTGGGCATTTACGAGGTGTATTCCAAACCTAAGCTCCGTTTGGCCTTAATAAAAACATCGCTCGCGAGACAAGGTTTTTATTGACAGTAATGTGTGACTAAATATATAATTCACCTTTTCACATAATCCCGTTCGCATCTATGCACTTTCTGTAACGCTGCACCAGCTTCTTTAATCCCTCGGCATATAAGTCTGCCTGAACCAGTTGGTAAAGCTCGCCTTGAGTTCATCGTCGGTTTGAATTCGTTGTCCACCAAGCCACCGTTTCAAATAGTCGTTTGGTGCACGATCGGGACTGTACGGAAGATGGTCAAAAATGCCGGTCTCCCTGGACGCGCTCGCTAAAGTGTCTCGCTTTGGCGCTTCGTGGCGCACGGGATCATGGGTTCGAGTCCCGCCTTGGGCATGAATGTTACTGTGTTTGTAAACGTGTATATGTCTGCGTATGTATATGTAAAAGGAAAGCATTAAACATTAGTAGGTCAACTAAGGAAATATAGAAAACTGGAATAAAGAGGAAAGGAATACAGCGCCGGAGTCTTGACAAGCCTCCGGAACTGTATGCGGGCGAGCGTTTTCGTGCAGGAGGATGATGCCAGACGACAGTTTCCCATAGCGTCGATTTTGGAAAAATATTATTTTGAGATGTTCTGGAGTATGAAGTTGCAGTGAAGATCTTTAGATAGCTCTAGAGTAAATATTTGGACCATTTTAATTGACATCGCCCCTTGAGAATTTTTGTCAGATAATGAGATTTATCTACCACATCAAGTGAAAGGGGCCTTGCTCTGCGACCATAAATAAACTCAGTGGTTTATATAACATCTGTGAAGGCAAATTATTTTATTTATCTTAAAACATAAACTGAAATTTAGACCACCCATTTTTCCTTAAATGATTTTAATGTATATGTATTACATTGCACTTAATTAAACTGTTCGGACTAAATTAGTGCAGACGTCTACTCTTGTTATTACTTCCTCTACTTCAAACATAGTAAACAGATAGAGAAGGTATTGCATTCCACCCAAAACTTTCACTTGGGTCCCTGAATTCAAACGAGCCTTTTTAGAAAGAGGTCCTATGCGTGCGCTTGTGTGGGTCTATTTGTCTATGATCACGGTAACGAAAAATAGATTAAATATCAAACTTGAAATTTAAGCTCAGCATTTTCTGCAACATAAAAATTTTGGGTAAATATTCCCACCCCAGACTACATTTTATATGGAAAAATTTCGAAAATATGATTTTCTTAAATATGGCTCTAAAGATTTTTATTAAAATGTCTTGTATTAAAGATTTTTACTAGACAAATAAAATGTATATCTTTGAATTTTCTGTGAATAGCCTCTAAAGATATTTTAATATTGATGACTTTTGCATACCTGGTAAACCGTAAGAGCGAGACAAAAACTTCCTACACAAAAAATGTAAATCTCGTCAAAACACACTATTTATGTCGTTTACATTTTTCTTGTGGGATTAATCATTGTCGAAGTATTCCCAGTTATGATTTGAATTTTAGAATACTTACACTTCTTTCAATCGGTAATTTATCACTTCTGTTTTTATTACTTCTGGTCATCTAAAGAGAAACTAATTTCAACCACATAGCAACCAGCATTTAAAATATTTGGCTATCGTTTTAGCCTAGTATACTCCATTATTTCTCTTCTATTTATAAAAATTAAGTAGTAGGATAATTTCTACTAATATTTATTTCAATTATTATGAAATACATAGACGAATATGCTATTTTAATGAAATATTACATAATATAATTGTAATAATATTATTTTACAGAATAATGTATTACAGAGAAAGTTGAAGGGAATGAATCAAATAAGTTTTTTTGTTTTATTTTATTGTTTTTATTTACAAGCTCGAGCGTATCTACCCTACTGTCTTACACACAAATTTGCTGAGCTAAAATAAAAACCTGTTAAATTGAACAGGTTCTTCAGTAGTTCTGTATGACTCACTGGTTTGCAGAGAAGGATACTTACTTGTTGTGATACTTCATTTCATTACGTAAGCACCCAATTGAATAATAACTGTTAGCTGCAGTTTTAATGGTCACTAGCAAGAAATGATAGGCTCAACGTTTAGGCTTCGCAAATACTGTCATAGCGCTAAAGGGTACAAATATGTTTCCTGACTTTGTGTTACATTGTTTGTGTTTTCATCTAATGTAAATCATCAGAATTGTTCATTGTAATTAATTAGCTGCCGAACACATTTGTATAAAATTACTTGATTATTCTCTCAGAAGTATCCTAACCCCCTACAAGATAATCCGGGTAATTAATTAGCTGTCGAACACATTTGTATAAAATTACTTGATTATTCACTCAGAAGTATTCTAACCCCCTACAAGAGATTGTGAAATCACTGTTCTTCGTGAAGGAATAAGTCAAATTGAAGTTGGAATTAATATGAGTCAATAAAAGTTTTTATTGACTTAAAGCAAACCTGCATAAATAGGCTAAGTAGGTATATTTTACTTTCTCTAGCACGTATGCACAATTCAGAGTAGGTAGAGAAGATATTGTATCCAACCAAAAATTCAATACCGAGATTTCACCGGAAGTACATGTATTGCTAGCCTCTGTATCCAAAAAAGCTTTTTTAGAAAAAAAAGCCAGTATGTTTTTTCAGAAAAATCTCCCGAACAACTACCCTTTACATGGAACATTTTTATAAATTTTAGACTTTTCTAAAAATGGATCTTAGCGATTTTGATTAAAATTCCGTGAATTAAATATAAACTTAAGAGTAAAATAAAATGTACATCCTTAATTTCTTGGGAATAGCCCCTGAATTCCGCTTCACTCTAAATGAATTTTGCATAACTGATAAACTTACTGCACAAAAATATAGATCTCGTTAAAACACACAATTTATGCCTTATACATTTTGTTTAGATATATTCCTTATAATTCGTTTCAGTTTTAAAATACTTAACACTTTTCGCAAGCGAGAAGCCCTCCTCCGATTCAAACCTCTTTTGTTTCATCTTGGCCATGGAAAGAGAGCCGGATTTCAATGGCATTCGCATAGCGACAGCTTTGAGAATATTTGACTGGTTTTAACCTAGTGTATTTCCTTATTTCCCTTTTACTCATAAGGAACTAGCTATAAGACAGTTACTGATAATGGTTATCTTGATTAGCATTATGTTGATAAAAATAAGCATTTCTAAGAAAAGTTTGTTTGCAGAACAGGTAGAGAAACTCAGGTGAATGGAACACCACAATTTTTTATTTAACTATTCACATTAAACAGAACTGTGACATTTAAAAGTGTAAAGCAAAAATGCAATGAAAAAAAAAACGCAAAGGGTTTCTTCCTATTAAGTAACGTATCACAGAGTTCTCATATCTCTGATAAGTAACAATTTCAGCAAACAGCGCAGGGGTGGTGGTTCGGAGGTTAAAACTCCTCATAGCCGCTCAGAAAATGTGCTATTATATTTTTTGAGCAGTTTTAATAATCTTTTATTTTATTATTTTATAGTGTTGTATCACTGGTGTGCGTCTAAGGTTTCTGGTAGCAGAGGAGAAGACTAGCTTAGTATTAATGAATTAAGTCTTGAAAGATGTCACCACACCCCCCCCCGCCCCACCGGATCCAAGAGAAGAAATGGAGTTTTATTTATGGACGCTCTTTAACCACCTACTGTGGTTCTCAGCGTCCTCTTCTATATAAGATGTGAAATGCCACGTAATTTTGCTCAGATGCCTCTTTACCGGGTTCCTTTACGTGCCATAAATCTATAACACAGAGACCAACGGCTTTACTTACCTTCCGAAAGAAGCCATGCTAAGGATTTTTACACCAGAAAAAATCCACCTCCTACGCTGGGTTTGAACCCGCGGCCTTGCACTAGATCCAACTCTCGGCTGTGCTATGTTAGTAACATGGTAAGTTTTTTTTAAGTTGGTGGTTTTCTGGAGAAAGTTTTGATATTTTGGTGTTTCTGGCAGTTTCTACAGTCAAAGTGGTGGTTTTTAAATGTAACTCCTTGGAAACCCTGGTTGTAATATGATATTAAGGTTTAGACTTCTTCTTCTTCTTCATTTACGATACAGTTTCCCGTCATTTCTTCGGGCGCATTTCAGAACTTAAGGCTGGTTCACAATAATCGGGTAAGGGAGTCAGGAAAGAGCATATTTGTTATACCATATGAGAGTTCACAATAAAGCGGAAGCTTACCGGAGCTTGGAAACGGAAACTTGTTCAAGATTCAAATATTCCGCCACGGTCTTTTTCATGTTATTAATAGGTGGCTTCGTGTTCAGTGACGGCTCATGCTAAAGGGCCTGTGGCCTTCCTTCAATTTTAATATCGTAAATATCTTGAAATAATTTATGCATACTAGGGTCGGTTGATAGGTCCCGGGCCTCTCAATGGAAACAGCATTTAAAAACATTTATTTTGCTTTATTTCTCAACATAATCTCCAGAAAGGCTAATACATTTGTCATGTCGATCTTCTACTTTAATTAAACCATCTCTGTAGTGCGACTTATCAAGGTCCTCAAAATAGCTGTTTACCGCATCAATGTCCTCCTCGTTGCTGTGAAATCTTCGTCCTCCAAGAAATTTTTTGAGGTTTGGGAACAGGTGGTAGTCACTGGGTGCTAGATCTGGCGAATAGGGTGGATGTTCAAGCAATTCGAACTTTAACTCGCATATTTTTACAATTGCAATTACTGAACAATGGGCCGGAGCATTGTCATGATGAAACATGATTTTTTTTTTGCCTAATAAGGTATTTTTCTTTTCACCTCATCACTCAAACGTTGCAGTAAGCTTGCGTAGTAGTCACCAGTGATACTTTTACCCTTTTCCAAGTAACCAATAAAAGTAAGTCCCTGTGCATCCCTGAAAACACTTGCCATTACCTTGTTAGCTGACAAAATTGACTTTGCCTTTTTTGAAGTTGGTTCACCTGGCGTAATCCACTGTATTGACTGTGATTTACTTTATGGAGTATAGTGATGTATCTAAGTTTATCCATAGTAATAAGTCGTCTCAAAAATTCACTGGAATTTTTACGGTAGAGCTCCACATTCTTAACAGAAACAGTTTTTCTTTGCAACTTTTGATCAGGTGTCAACAAACGCGGCAACCATCTTGCACAGAACTTGCGATAGCCCAAAACATTACTTAACATATTACCTGCACAATCTTTTGATATGTTTACAACCTCAGTTATCTCAAACAAATTTAATCTGTGGCCTTCCAGTACTAAACGATGAATTTTGTCAATGAATTCTGGAGTTGTCACTTCCACAGGGCGTCCAGAGCGAGGCTCATCACTAGTGCTCGTACATTCCATTTTAAACTCAGCAACGCACCTTTAATTATTGAAACTGAAGGGGCAGAGTCTTTCAATGTATTTTCCATTTCCTCCTCGATTTCTTTAAGCATTAAGCCTTTCAAATGGAAGTATTTAATCACTGCTCTTTTTTCCAAATCCTCCTCCATTTTCGTGAAAACTCTAAAGTTGTCTTGTTTAAAATTCTGTCATTAGAAAACTAAACATGCCATTGACCTGTAACTATGGATAGAGTTAAATTATATGATGCTACCGTCTAACTGGCCTATTGGCGCCATATCTGTGTGAGGCCCGGCACTTATCAGTCGACCTAGTAATTGGCCACTCAAAAATACTTTAGAATTTTAGATCATCATGATCCTAATGATTAACAGAGTACGGTTTATGCATATAGGCCCTTTCCAGTTCCCTCCGAGCTACTGGTTCCAACGTAGACTAGGACAACTAACATGTTTCTCTCTTAGGGAATAGTCGAAAGCTCTTTATGGGAACCGGGGGTCGTCCATTCTTTCCAGATGATCCATCCAATTCTTCACGCGAATTTGAATTTTTTCGTTATATTTTATATGAAGTTAGTTCTTACATTCTTCGTCGATTTTATATCTATCACATCTTAAAAACTTCATTCCTGAAACTCCCAATTTTTTTATATTTCTGTGTTAAGGTGCATGTTTCTGCAAAAAAAAAAAAAAAGTCATGTAATTGCTGCAAATTTATTTTTTCCCTTTTCTATTAAAGATATTCTTATAGTTACATATGCATATTGATATTCATGAAGCTTCTGTTCTTTATCCATTTGGCTATGATAAAATATTTTACATCCCAAGTACTTAGAGTTGGTCACCTATTTAGTGTCTTGAGTGTAGATTGCCTTTTCTGTAATATGTTGCGATTTTTCCTAAGACTACTGTCAACTCTGTCTTTGATCTTGAAAATGTAAATTGTGTTCTTCAAATTTATTATAGAACAGATATCTGAAATCTATTTTCTGCAAAACCTTTGTTAATACTGGATTGTAGTACCATATATAATAAAATCACACAGTTTGAGTTGCTTTTCAAGCCACTGTAGACATCTTGGTGTGTTCCTGTGTGAAAAGAATGGACCAGAGCACATTTTCGTCTCGAGGCTTAAAGCAGAATGCTTTGGTTTACAAGGAATTGATATGACAAGTAGTTTGCAGAAAGGATTTACGAAGGGCACAGGTTTTTTTAAACTTAACCTTGCACATGCGCAATGAGCTTGTTCTCCTAAGAGCTTCTTCGTGAAGTCAAAGCTAGCTATTACTGCCAATAAAATCAATCGCACCAATGACCGTTGAGGAGTCTAAACTGTAATAAACATTCGATTATAAAGGCAAATCATTTGACGTATCCGCAAGTATTACTATAAGTTAAACGGCTAGTGAGATAAAGACTGCAGAATTGGTTTACTCTATAGAGAAGTAGTGTACATTTTAATGTTCTTTTTAATACACTTTAAACACCTCCATAAAAACAGAGACGTCACAGATAGTAATGCCATTTAAATATGCTGTTACATCTTAAGTATTTGTGTTTATTGCTTATATTAATTCTTGTCCGTAATTTCCGAAGAAGAATGCGTAGTCAAATTGCTAAAGATCTTAAATGCATGATGAACCTACTTAAGTGAATGTGAATTTTAAAACAAAATTGTATAGTATTGTGAATATTTTCGTCAAATAAAAATTGAATACTGGCAAATTATATTACTTTTTATCATATTTCTTATAAAATATTCTTATTCTAAATTTGAATCCTTCATTACCTACTCCATTGATGAAGTGCTTTAGATCCTTCTAAAGTTTAAAAATTCCAGATTTCAGGAAGTTCACTTACATATTTTACAATTAACCAGAAAATTAATTAGAAAAAACTCACCTTGACTATTTTATAATTTACATTGCGACTCTATAAATGTTTTTGTACACGTAAGTTTGATGACACATAAAATTCACAGGATTTGTTCAAGGCTTCTCCTGAAAGTATTGAAAGATAATCTGGACCACCCTGCAGGACAGAATCGTAGAAAAAGCTGATGTGTTCCATTCACATGACTTTCTCCACCTGTTCTGCAAACAAAATATTTTCTTATTCCTTTATCTGCATCATGCTACTTGAGATGAATATTAGCATAAATGGTCGTGTTTGCTTCCTTGTAAAGAAGGAAAAAAACTAGTCTAGAACGATAATCAAATCTTTAAAAAACTATTGCTATGCGACTGACATTGAAATTCGGTTCTTATTGTATGATCAGAAATAAAACACTAGAGAGATGAAATGAATGACGACTTCCCGTTTGAGAAACGGTTTAAGTATCTTAAAATAAAAAACAATAACAGAGAGCACTCGAAAATGGGAAAAATGCCAATGACTTAAATTATGTGTTTTAATGAGATCTATATTTTTTGTGCTGTAAGTTTTTGTTTATCTCTTACGGTTTAGCAATTATACAAAAGTCGCTCAGATTGCAGAGGCTCTTCCCAGAAAATTCAAGATATATATTACATTTTTCATGAAAATAACTTAAACATATGGTATTTTAATCAAAATCGTTAGTCATTTTGAGAAAAACATTTTGAAAAATGTTTCCATGAAAGGGTAGTTTGGGTTGGCGGGATTTTCGTTTCGCATGCTTAACTTTAATTCTTTTGGTTTTTGAGCTATGCTGTCCACTCACACACACACACACACACACACACACACACATATATATATATATATATATATATATATATATATATATATATATATATATATATGTACGCACGCATGCGATTTTTTTTCTAAAAATTCAAAGGATCTAAAAACATATATTTCCGGTGAAATTTCAATGTCGAATTTTTCAGTGGAATACACTACCCTCTCTACCTACTTAAGTTTTATGGCATATAAATTCACAACATTTTGTCCATTGATTCCCTGAAAGATGGCATTAAGAGATACTATGGACCCTCGTGCGGGAATGAACCGTAGAAAAGTCTGATGTGTTCCATTCACATGACTTTCTCTACATCGCTGTAACAAATTATTATTAAAAAGCATATTTCTCTATCTACTTTATGATAATTGTGATAAACATTAGCAGAAATTATCTTAATTATCCTTCCTTATAAGTATAAGGAAAATAAGGGAATACACTAGGCTAAAACGATAATCAAATATTTTAAAAGCTGGTTGCCGTTTCTATGCAAGGCCAGGAGTTGACAACTTTCCGTGTGAGAAAAGTTTGAAACAAATAGCAAAAAGTATCTAAAAATGGTCATGACGTATATGACATGTATTGTGTGTTTTAACGTGATCTTTTGTGTAGTAAGTTTCTGTCTATCTCTTACGGTTTACCAGTTACGCAAAATTCAGCAAAATTCATTCAGAATAAAGAGGTTTTCAGAGGCTATTCCCAGAATATTTGCCATATAAATACAATTAATATACGGTATTTTAATCAAAATCGTTAGGCCCATTTTTAAGAAAATCAAAATGTTTGAAATGTCTTCCATCTAAAGGGTAGTTTGGGAGTGGGGGGATTTTTTTTTCAAAATCTTCCTGTCGCATTCCTGGATGATACTAAACTTAAATACCAAGTTTGATATTTTACCGACTTTCGATTTTGAATTATTGTGTTCACAGACACACGGACACATAAATACGCACACACCCCTTGGACCTTTTCTTGAAAATACTTTTTTGGATACAGGGGACCCTAAAACATATATTTCCTGTGAAATCTCGGTTTGGAATTTTAGGCTGGAGTGCAACACCTTCTCTATACACTATGTACATAGTACGTTTATAGAAAGAAAAATGTGTTTATAACTCCGGATTTTGTAAAAGAATTAACTCCTTGTTATATGGACCCGTAGAACCAAGGTATGAATCTTTTACTCCATTCACAAAGGACAACATGAATAAGTCGCAGTAAGAGAGTGGTTTGCGAGTGCGAAGCGGCTATTGGTCACCAAGAGTCTCGTTTGGATGAGTGTAGAAGAAAAATCCCCATCGAACCCAGTTCCTTAATAATTACAGCTTTTATAATTTTTGATATTCCTGCAATATAATATGTAATGAGATTATAATTAAATTCACTGCATGAGCAATTCTTGCTGATAGAACTGTAAATTCGATGCCGTGATTTCACCGGAAATATATGTTTTGAGGTCCCCCCGAGTAAAAAAAAATATTTTTTTCAAAAAGGTCCGTTGTGAACCTGTGAGCAACATAACTCAAAAACGAAAATTTGATTAAATGCCTAACTTGATAATATAGTTCAAAATCTTTCAAGAATGCAGCACAAGATTTTAAAGACACATGCTTCACATGCAAATATATTCCAAAAGTTTGATTTTATCAAAAATGGCTCTACGATTTTGACTAAATACCGATGATAAAGACAAATAATATGTATATGTTGAATTTTTTGGGAATACCCTGTGAAGTCTTCTTCTTTCTGGATGATTTTTGCGTAACTGATAAATCGTAACATATGGTGAAAAAATTACTTCAAAAAGAGTAAACCTCGTTAAAACACGCCATTTATGTCATATATATACTCACACATATACATGTGGAGTTAACTATTTTAGAAATATTCCTTTTTATTAGTTTTATTTTAAAATATTTTCTCAAATGGATTATGACATTTTGGTTTTTTATGTTTTGCACCTGGATGTGCAAAGAGCACCAAATTTTAATCTCATAGCAACCAGATTTTAAAAAAGTTGACAATTTCTTTAGCTTAGTGGATTCCCTTATTTCCTTTCCCTTTTAAGGAACTAAGTAATAAGACCATTTCTGAAAATATTTATCTTGATTAGCATGAAGTAGAAAGAACAATAAACTTTGTCAGAATATTTTGTTGCAGAATAAGTAGTATGTCATATGAATGGAATACATCAGATTTTTAGAAAAACGTTGTGTGTATATGTGTGTATGTGTGTGTGCGCGCCTGCCCATATGTGTGTCTGTGAACAGCATATCTTAAAAACGTGAAACATGAAACATGAAATAACAAACTTGACATTTAAGTTAAGCATCTTTCAAAGTGCGACTTCTGGGGGAATGACCTCTAAGCACCTCTTCTTTCTGGGCTTTTGCAAAGCCGTTAAACTGTAAGAGATAGACAAAATTGCTTATAACGAGATCTAAATTTTTTGTGTCTCAAGTTTTTGTCTTATCTCTTACGGTATACCAGTTACACAAAATTCATCCAAAATAAAGAAGTCTATTCCCAGAAATTTCAAGATATACTTTTTGTTTGTCATGAAAATGTCTTAAACATTTGACATTTTAATCAAAATCGTTAGAGCCATATTTGGGAAAAGCACATTTTTTGAAAAATATTCCTTGTATAGGATAGTTGGGGGTGGGAGAATATTATTGAAAATCTTTGTGTCGCATCCTTCGAAGATACCAAGTTTGGTATTTAACCGACTTTTCATGTTTGAGGTATGCTGCCCCCCCCCTCCCACACACACCCTGACACTCACATATAGTACAATTTTTACTGGAGTCTACCTCCAAAAAAAAATTATAAATAATATTAAAAAATATACCAATGAATATAAAGTTTCCTAAAAAGAAAGAAACAAGGACATGTTTTTAAAAATGCGTTTTTTTTTTTTGGATTCAGGGGGTCTTAAAATATGTATTTCCGGTGAAATCTCGGTATCGAATTTTTTGTTGCAATACAATACGTTCTCTATCCACTATGTCATTTATGCATATGGGCTAGAGAAAATAAATAAGTAATCTCCTTAAGATATACAATTTATGTGATACAGTTTTTGTGAAGACCATTTCCGAGCTATTCCTTATTATCGATGTCAATTTTAAGATATCTACTTATTTTTTTTCAGTAGTCCTCGTTTCAAATCTCTTTTACTTCTGGTCATGAAATGAGAACCTGATTTCAATTGCAGTACATAGCGACCAGTTTTTAATCGATTTTACTATCGTTTTAATCTAGTGTATTCCCTTATTTTCCTTTTACCTACAAGAAAGCAATAATAAAACAATTTCTCTTAATGTTTATGATTATTGTGTAGATAAAAGAATAATATTTTATAAGAATAGTTTGTAAAACAGACCATGTGAATGAAATATATATATATATTGGAATGCTTTTCAGGGTAGTATTATTAGAGAGGTTAAACTGAAGATAACTTTCCATGTCACTTTGCTCTTATGTATACGCAGTCGTTTTGTAACAAATGTTTGTTCCTTGCACAAGCATTGTTAAAGTTGCATCGTGGAGTTGCTCAGGATAAAATGTTTGTATCTCAGTGCAAATATTTAACAGTCCTAACTTTCCAAAAGGGCGCCACGGTTTGTTTGCTAATATGAAGGCTAGAGGCGATCCCTTAGCCCCTCCAAGTGTTTGCTTTAAAACTATTTCCTAAGTTCATCACAAATACAGTTTTTTATTTTCCTTCGTAAATAATAATATTTTACAATGTTTTATGCTATAAATATTAAAGGTAGGTAAAAATATCAGTATATTTTCTAAAGCTAGTGGAACCTACATTGGCTTAACCAACTCTTAGAGTCTGCTAAAAAATTCAAAGCTGACTTAAATAAATTCTTGCTTTCTAAACAATTTTACTCAATATTGTGTACCTAATCAATATGATGTACCTACAAATAAGTAGCTGAAAGCAACAGAACACTTAAAATAGAAATAAATGCCGAGTTCCATTTTTCAATATACTCAATGGCAAAATTATGTTTTTAATCAGTTAATAAATTCTTTGAAATTGTTTAGTTAAGTAGTTCATTACGAATATGTTATGTGTTATGTTTACTATTTTACTTTTGCTTAATAAAAACTTTTGTTTTGCATAAATAACATAATAAATTTAGGCTTACTAGGTATTCTTATGACATATGCAAATATTTTCCATTAATGTTATTAATGTTACTGTATATATATATATATATATATATATATATATATGCTTCAAAGGATGAATAAATAAACAAATAAATTATGAAATTTTGCGAGTGGCCTTCCTACCTGCTACATACGTTGGGTTTAAAGTTCTTTAACTGCCGGCCTGGTAGCCGTGGTCATTTTCGCATTTAGCATAGACATTCTGCCACGAAAAGTACGTGGGACCGAATTCCGCTAGAGGCACGGATGTTTAGTGTTGTGTTTCTGTGTTTGTGTATTAAGTCATTATATCCTTCTGATAGCCAAGTAAACTATGCCTAAGGACAATGTATGTGTAAAGTTCTTTAACCGGGTAGATTATTCAAGCGATGAATTAATGAATTGAGTGGGTGATCTAAGACCGGGGTGCATAGAACTTATTTATTCGATATTCGTAACTGTACTGTTTTACCTTAAAATAAGGTACGTGTGTGTGTCTGTAGACAGCATAGCTCAAAAACGAAAACACCGTTAAAAACCAAACTTAGTATTTATGTTAACTATCTTTCAAGAATGCTGCTCGAAGATTTTCAAAAGGTCCCCCCATCACAAACTATCCTTTACATGGACATTTTTTGAAATGTTTGTTTTTCTCAAAAATGGCTCTAACAATTTTGATTAAAATATCGTATATTACGGATATTTTATGAGAAATGAAATGTATATCTTCAATTTTCTGGCAATAGCCTCTGAAGTCCTTTGCATAACTGGTACCACACTAACCGTAGGTGATCGACAAAACCATACTAGATAAAAATAGTAGATCTTGCTAAAACACACAAGTATTAATGCTAAACACATAATCAATAGCCATTTCTGAGATGTTCTTAATTATTGGTTTTAATTTTAAAATACTTATACCTTCCTCAAATGTGGAGTCCTTCTCGTTTTTTTCTTTTTCTTTCTCTCTTGGCCGTGTAAAGAGGACGAATTTCAAAGCCAGCATATAAATATCCAGTTTTAAACGTTTTGACCATCAATTAGAGCCTGTAGTATTACCCTAATTCCGTTGTACCTACAACAAATCATGCAACAAAACAATTTCTTAAATGTTTATCTCGATTAATATCAAGTAGTGAGAAGAATAAGTTTCAACAAGAGTGAGTAGAGAAAGTCATGTAAATCCAATAAGTCTAATTCTCCTCCTCTCTCTCTCTTTCTCTCTCTCTCTCACTCACACACACACTCACAGATATATACATGTTATGTAAACATTTTCTTTTGTAACTCAGTATAAACGTTAAATATCAATTACTCATACAACGTCGAGGAAGATTAGCAGAAACGTTTTTGTTGCACTTGCATATTATATTATCATATATCCACGATGTGATATGCAATATGTGAAAAAAATTATATAAGTAATTGATTTCATAATGTTAGTATTTTAGTGGGTTGTTCTTGCTGGAGGAATAAAAATCGGATCTGATTTAATTGCAATTATTAGACAGGCTAATGTTCGAATTTCTACTTTCACAAATTGCGCTACCGGAGATAATGATAACACCCAGAACATTACATTAGTCGTGGCGCAGCTGTCGTAACTCAATTCTATCGACTGTAACAGTGAATTGGTTTCTCAATGGTGATGAAGTCATCTTTCACTATGTAGTATTCATTTTGAAAGTGTCTCGGGTCTGACATTTATGGACCTTAATTAACAGGAAACTGGACAGTTATTAGCGTTACAAATGAAATGTTTCAACTTTTCATTCGTTTTTGCTTTCTGTATACGCACTATGTTAAGTGCATAGTAGGGAGAGAAGGTATTGCATTCCAACCAAAATTCGATCATCAAATTTCTCCGGAAATATACGTTTTGTGGTTCTCTGGGTAAAACAAAAGCATTTTTTTGAAAAAAGGCCCATGTATATGTGTGTGTCTGTGGCTGTCATAACTAAAACATCTAATGTGTTCCATCCACAAGACTTTCTCTACATCTCTGTAACAAATTATTGTTAGAAATATTATTCTTCTACTTCATGCTAATCGAGATAAACATTAGCAGAAATGCTTTCTTGTAAGTAGAAGAGAAATAATGGAATATACTAGGCTAAAACGATAGTCAAATCTTTTGAAAACTCGTTGCCATGTGGATGAAGTCTGTTTATTTGCATTGCCAGGAGTTGACAAATTCCCGTGTGAAAAGCCGTTAACCGTATCCAAGATATTCGTTGTTATTTGCTTCAATTTTAGAATACTTAAACTTACTCAAACAGGAAGTAATTAATTATTTCATCTCTCGTTTGTTTTGCTCCTGACAAGCAAAGCGAACCGAATGCCAATTGTTTAACATAGCGTTCAGCTTTTAAAAAAATGTGACTATTGCTTTAGTCTAGGTATTTCCTTGTTTCCCTTCAACTTACAAGAAGTGAGTAATAACAATTCTGCTAATGATTAACTCGATTAGCATGATGTAGATAAAAGAATAATATTTTGTAAGAAAAGTTTGTGCAACAAATAGAAAAAGTTATGAATGAAACACACCGATTCTCTTCTTAATTTCCTTCTTAAAAATGTGTGCTACCAGTAGAATTGCGACCTTTATTCGTAAGTGCTGAAAAGAGTAGGGAAAAAAATCTTATGTTTTAAATTCACATGCTTTCCTCTACCTATTCTACAATTAAATTTTTACTAAAGCTTATTCTTCTGTCTATTTCATGTTAACTTTCATACTAAATGCTAAAAATAAACATTTGCAGAAATGACTTGACTACACACTTATTATTATATGCGAGGTTGCAGTTATTTTTTTAATCCAAATAAATTAATTTCATTAACTCCCTCGTTCCTCATACTTTCATTGCACTATGCTCTAGAGGGTTGTAGAGTGAATTCTCCCGTTTACCCTTTATAATTGGGACGTTTTGCAGTCTGGGGTATTTCAAATAACGGATTAAAATCCACCAATATTCATGCAAAAGCATGTGAGACTTGACGGAGCATGTGACCTTAGCCTCCTGCCGACATACTTCAAAGCCAGGAAATGCTGCATAGCGCATAAGTAACCTTTGAGGATGGAAGAATTCTCGGTTGGAATGGTTGATTCATTTTTACTTTCTCTACTATGTACCTACATACAGTGCACATAGTAGATATGATTATATTGTGTTCTACCAAAACGTTGATATCTAAATTTCACAGTATTACGTATTTTGAGGTCCCCTGATCCCCAAAAAATAATTTTTAGAGTAAGGTGCGTGTTTATATGTGTCTGTTAACAGCTTTGCTAAAAATACGCTTTTATATTAGTTAGCATTTTCCAAGGATGCGACAAAAAGATTTTTATGAAAATCCGCGCACCCCAAACTACCTACCCTTTACATAGGTATTGTGAATTTCAAAAACACTCTACGATTGAAATGAAATCCTGTTCATTTTGGATAACTTTAGCATAACTGGTAAACCATAAGAGACGAAGAAAGTCTTACTACATAAAAATGTGGATCTCATTAAAACATATAATTCAAGTCATACATTTCTCTTCTTTTCCCTTATTTTTTGTGGAATTAACCGTTTCGGGATATTTGCAGTTATTGGTTTCAATTTTAGCATAACATTTATTTAGCAGAAAATCGTTATTCTTTTTTACTTTCCCTATGCGTACTATGTACATAGTGTATAGAGAAGGTATTGCACTCCACCAAAAAATTCGATACCGAGATTTCACCGGAAAGATATGTTTTAGGGTCCCCTGTATCCAAAAAAAGTATTTTCAGGAAAAGGTCCGTGTGTGTGTGTGTGTGTGTGTGTGTGTGTGTGTCCGTGTGTCTGTGAACACGATAACTCAAAAACGAAAAGTCAGTAAAATACCAAACTTGGTATTTAAGTTAAGTATCTTCCAGGGATGCGACACGAAGATTTTGAGAAAAATCCTCCCACTCCAAACTACCCTTTACATGGAACTTTTTTTGAAAATGGCTCTAACGATTTTGATTAAAATATCATATATTAAAGATATTTACCTGACAAATAAAATGTATATTTTGAATTTTCTGGGAATAGCCTCTGAAGACTACTTTATTCTGGATGAATTTTTCATAACTACTAAACCGTAAGAGATGGACAAAAAATTAACACACAAAAAATGTAGAGCACGTTAAAACACACAATTTGTGTTATATACATTTTTTTCGTGGCGTTGATCGTTTTTGAGATATTCCTTTTTCTTGGTTTCAGCTTTGAAAGACATACTTTCCTCATACAGGAATTTGTCAACTCCTGTCCATACAAACAAAGGAACATCAGTCACATAGCAACCAGCTTTTGGCTTTCACTTTAACCTATGGTACTCCCTTATTTCGTTTCTACTTACAATAAAGCAAGAAATAAGACTATTTCTGCTAATGTTTCTCGGTTACCATGAAATAAATAAAAGATTAGCTTATTAACAATAATGTGTTACAGATATAAAGAAAGTCATGTGAATGGAACATATCAGATTTTTCTCCTATCAAACAGAGTGGAATGTTAATGCATCAGGCTTGAACTCGCTTTAGCCTAACGTATTTCCTTACAAGGAAGTGTATAATAAAAGTACTTTTGCAAATGTTTATCTCGATATACGTGAAGTCTGAACTCATGATAATACATTTAAAATAAGAGGCGTTTTTATGTACTTCAGTCAAGCTGCAGATAATCATGTAAGGTTTAAGAAGATAGATTAAGATTTTAATATCCCTCATGAGATCGAGCTCCGGTATCGAATGACAAACCATTACATTGCATAAAAAATGTTTGAATTGAGACTCTTTTTACGTTAACAGCGCTTCACTCACTGCACTGTATACATTATGTTATATTCCGCTTCTAATGAGAATAATAAATTAAATAAAAGTAAGCATATAGTATTAATTTCTTACCTGAGATTTTGAAGTCAATTAAATATATATTTCGTTATACTTCATAGCCTTTAGCCAGGGTGGTTTAAGCAACCACACTTTACTTTAACTTCAAATTTGTACCGGTTTCAACCAAAGTTAAAACCAGACTGAAAAAGTCAATGCCATAGCCGGGATTTGAACCACGGATCTCCCGATCTCTACTCAGTTGTTCTGCCACTGAACTACCATGGCAACATACCGGCATAGCATTGAATTTCTCAACTGATTCGCATGTTTCACGGTAAACCATAAAGTGTTCTCAAATTATTTTGAGATGACAACCTCAATGCCGACTTACAATGTTGTAAGTCCCGGGATTCATAGTATACTAACTATTATGGTAGCCCAGGGGCAGAGCAACCGGCTAGAGATCGGTAGATCCGTGGTTCAAATCCCGGCTATAGCATTGCATTTTTCAGTTTGGCTCTACCTATCCAACTCCTGTCCTACACGGCTTGTGTGAAAACAAAATAATTATTCAAATACCAAAGTTAAAATGTTTCTATGTGATTTTCAAACTCTGGTGTATAAGATGCCACCTCCGTAAGTGCAGTGGTTTACTTAGAGAATGAAAATTAATTTTTTCTTAGATTTGTACTGATTCAAGCACACTTGAAATTCATTAATACATAAAATTTATTGTTTTGACTTTATTATTTTATGTTATTATTTCATTATGATTTCAAGATATCAGCTTATTCATTAAGTTTATAACTTAAATATATTTAGTATTGAAACATTTACTCTAGTGTAACAATTCCAATTCGAACCCATCTGGGTAGTGAGGTGGTAGCCTATCTACTTCACATTCAAAAGCCCGTGTGTTCGAATCTCGCTTAGGGTGAGTTGCCCGGATAAGGTTTCTTTCTGGGTTTCCCTTATCCTGAGAAGACGAATATCGAGTAACTTTAAGCTCCATGGACCCAGAGATCATTTGAGCATCATTTCACCAGTTTCATTCATCGTTCGATATGACCAACCAGGTTAAAGGACGTTAAACTAAAAAAAAATTCAATTTCATATGTGCAGTGGTTCGCACGGTATATATCTGGAGTTAAGAGTAATGTATGCAAATGAAATCACACGTTTTAAGATTTGACTACAAACTAACACTCAATCTGTTTACTTTTACACAGAAAGAGTTCAAAACACCCTGGTGGCCCTATTATAACAATGCGACTGTCTTCATATGTACAACAAACCTTTTGAGGCGTACTTTCCGTGCCACGAGTATCAACGCTTTTTTTTTTTTTTTTTTAGTAGACTTGTTTAACTGTGGTTCTCAGCGTTCCATTCTATATTAGGCGCGAAACACCACTTAATTTTGCCCAGTAGCCTCTTTATTACTCTTGAGATTCTTCACATACCGTAAATCTACGACAGGGGACTACCGCTTTACTTCCCTTCCGAAGTAAGCCATGCTAAGAATTTTTAAGCCTGAAAAAATCCAACATCCGCCACCAAATTTGAACCCACGATCTTGGAACCATGGCTAGTATGTTGCCTCTAGACCACGGAGGTCAGTGTTAACTTCGCTATGTGTATTTGGTAGTGCGCTGTATTATAAGGCAGGTATAACTATTGCCATGAATGTCATATTGAGGAACTCCTATGATCAAGTGTTCAGATCTCAGATATGTATTTTAGGACAAATATTTACTGTGTATTTTATCTTATTTTGATGGACATTATCATTTCCTAAAACACTGGATATTTTAACACACAAAATACGAATATGCTTTGAAAGAAAGGCATTTAATATACAAGTTTTCTATAGAAAAATCAAGAAAAAATCTGATGTGTTCCATTCACGTGAATTTCTCTACATCTCTGCAACAAATTATTGTTAAAAAGCTTATGCTTCTATTTACTCCATGCTAATCGAGAAAAAATTAGCAGGATTAGTCTTATTACTTGCTTCCTTGTAAGTAGAAGCGAAATAAGGGAGTACCATAGGTTAAAGTGATAGGTTGCAATGTGACTAAATTTCCTTTGTTTGTATGGACAGGAGTGGCAAATTCCTGTATGAAAAAAGTTTTTCATAGCTGAAACGAAAACAAGGAATATCTCAAAAATGATCAACTCCACGAAAAATCTCAAAAACGATCAACTCCACAAAAAAAAAAAGGTATATAATATAAATGGCGTGTTTTAACGTGCCCTACATTTTCTGAGTGGTAGAGTTTTTGTTTAGCTCTTATAGTTTAGCAGTTATGCAAAATTTCGTAAAATTCATCCAGAATAAAGTAGTCTTCAGAGGCTATTCCCAGAAAATTCAAGATATAAATTTTATCAGTCAGGTAAATATCCTTAATATATTATATTTTAATCAAAATCGTTAGTCATTTTTGAGAAAATCAAAATTTTCGAAAAAAGTTCCATGTAAAGGGTAGTTGGGGTGGGAGGATTTTCTTGTAAATCTTCATGTTGCATCCTTGAAAGATACAAAACTTAAATACCAAGTTTGGTATTTAACGGTCTTTTCGTTTTTGAGATATGCTGTCTAATACACACATGCACACACGGACCTTTTTCCAAAAATATCTCAAATAAAAGAAAACTGTTTGCACTGAAGAAGTGTTTCGTTGATTTATCTATGAGCTGCGTTTATTGCTATTGTGTACAGATAACACTTATTTCAAATTATGAGTATACTCTGTTTTAGAAAACATGAAATGAATGGTGGATGTTCAGAATTAAATAAAGAAAGACAACCGAAAGATTGACTGAATAGCCCAAAGACAATCCTAATACCTCAATAAGCGAGTTACAGATGACGCTTATTCGTTTTATTATTATTGTGATTATGTGTTTAAAATTTGTAAAGTTTTGGAGAAATCCCGAAATGAGTTTATGTATGCAATATGAGTAAAACTCAGGTGAACTTTAATTAAAAAGTATGTTTATAATTAATTTCGGATTTATGGTAGAAAATATCACTTAGGGGTCTTAGCAAAATATTCCCATTATGTTAGAATGTTTTCCACCAAGTTGACGTAATAATAGAGATACAAGTTCTTAGGAAACATGTTATTTGTAACATCAGATCGTTTCTTTACAATGCTTTGATTGCAGTGTTAAGCGACCTTACACGTTTCTTAATTGAATACTGATAGTCTGTCATTAGGATTCTGGGAATAATAAAAGTCAAGAAGTGGAGGGGAAATTAAGACTTATGAAAACATTTGTGGTATAACTACTTCCAAGAATTTCTCCTTATTTTAATATTTCGTTCCACCTCCGTATTTGTAAGTGGATGTAATTAACTGGATTGAAAGCCCCCTATAGTAAAGCAGAAACAACTATGTCTCTATTTATTAATAATTAATTACACAAGATGCAAGCATATTGCATTTGCCGCACACCAAGCAAGAAAGTCAGGTGTTCCATTCATGTGACTTTCTCTACCAGTTCTGCAAACAAAGTACTGACACAAAAGATCATTCTTCTATCTACTTCGTGCTAATCAAGATAAGCATTAGCAGAAATGGTCTTATTACTTAGTTCTTTGTAAATAGAAGGCAAATAGGGAAATGCGACTGAAATTCGGTTCTCTTTGCATGATTAGGAGTAAAACAAAAGAAAAAGGAAAATTTCCGTTTCAGGAAGCTTTTAGGTATTTTAAGATGTAAAACAATAACAAAGGAATATCTCGGAAATGCTGAACATGCTCCACAAAAATGCTGATATGAATTGTGTGTGGTTTTTTTTTTTTTTTTTTTTTTTTTTTTTGTAGCAAGTCCTTGTCTATATCTTACAGTTACGGTTTAGTAATCACGCAAAATTCTCCCAGAATTAAGAAGTGTTCAGAGCTTATTTCCAGTAAATTCAAGATATGCATTTTATTTGTCGTGTAAATGTCTTTGATATGCGGTATTTTAACCAAAATCGTTTGAACCATTTTTAAGAAAATAAACTTTTTTGAAACTTTTTCCACGAAAAGGGTAGTTTAGTGTGGGAGGGATTTTCCTAAAAATCCTTGGAAAATAAGTATTAAATATTAAGTTTGGTGTTTAATCTACTTTTCTTTTTGAGTTATCCTGGTCTGAGACACACGGACATACACACACACACCCGATTGTTGTCCCCTGTATCCAAAATGCTGTTTAGGATATAGGGGACCCTAAAACGTGTATTTCCTGTGAAACCTTGGTTTCGAATTTTTGGGTGGAATGTGATACTTTCTCTACTTGCGTACTAATTACAAAGTAGAGAAAGTAAAACATTTATACTTATTAATGTTGAATTAATTAATAGAATCTTTTGAAACGTAATTAAACTTTTAAGCTATTAAGTTTTATGTAAACATGCTTACATAAAGCTTACCGCTTACTATGAAAATGTTTACCGTGATCCTTTACCTCTTCAAACGGAAGGTTAATGGCATGTTGGACGCTGCTGGTAGGCATGAAAGATGTGAAGGGGATAAGTAAATCCCCACTTAGTGGGTCTTCTAAGTGTTTATATCGAAAAAGATGATTGTGACATCGATAAGTGACAGTAGAGATAGTAGGGAAGATATAAGCAGAACTAAATACACCGAGAGGATGTTCGTTCTTTATCTTTACTTTCTCTAACAATGATAGTAGGTAAAGAAATCATTGCATTCCACCCAAAAATCTGATTGCAGGATTTCACTGAAAAATTTTGTTGCAAGACTCCGTGAATTATAAATTTTTTTAAAATTAGAAAAAAGCTAGAAAACAAAGAGCTTACGCGTCTGTGTGTGTGTGTGTGTGTGTGTGTGTGTGTGTGTGTGTGTGTGTGAACATATTCAAAATAATGATTATAATATTGTAGGGATTTTAAGTTGACAGGAAGATTACAATTCTGTAACATTTTTCTTAATCTCCCCAAGCCGTTACTGAAGCAGTATTGACAAACTCGGTGAAGGCCAAACAACCTTCCCGTTATAATGGTAGCAGCTGTGAGACAGAATGCCAACTTAGAACTCTACACCCTGTCGTAGCTGACAGGCAGTAACATAGAGTTGTTGATTTCTTATTGTTTTACTTTGTCAACTAGCCTAACTGTGGAAAAGATCGAATTATTTTCTTAATGCAGCAGCCAGGAGCATCGAGTGAATGAAATATGACGTTTATAGCTTAAATTCTGATGTATTTCTGCGCCAGATTATGTTAGGGCTATAGGAACGTGCTTAATAGTAGAGGAAAAAAATCTAGATGACTGAATGTAAATGGCTATATCACTACTTTCCAATTTAATAATTCTAAATTAGCTCGAAGTTTAAAACGTCCTAATAGCGAGGTTAACGAATATGATGGGAGTTTTTCTAGATACGTGTTTGCACTCCATAATCTCCAGCTACTTTAGATTGGCACAACTTTCAGTTTATTAAAACAATATGATAATCTTCGACTGTGTTCTTAGTTGTTTATACACCGGTCACTACTGGAGGGCACATAGTTTAACACGTCTCCCTGTTTTGTTCTTGGATTTCCCTACCGTCCAAGGAATTTTTATTCTATTTAGTATTGTGTCCCGTAAATTTCGACCACTCCCAATGTTGGAGGGAGAAAGGAGGAGAATACAACCTAGTAGCACAAAACGTCATATTGAAAGGTTGGGCATCGTAACGGTCAGTCTATTTGTAGTCAAAGAGTATGAGAGACAGGTTTCCTAATCCTTTCTCTCGCGCTCTAAACCTACGCTTTTGCCAGACTTTTCTTGACATGCTCAGCATTCATAACTGGTTCCGCAATTCGTGATTTCATCTTATAGTGGCATCTAGGGACGGTAAGTTGATCCCTCGTCACCATGTGAACTTAGTGACGAACTCGCGGACTAGACATTTCCTGATCAGAAACCGCTGTAATAGTGGCCCAATGTACATTAACTTGGCATGGTGAAACACAATTATATCTTGCAAAGCAAAAAATTTGTTTACTTTCTGTACTAAGTAAGTAAGGGAAGTATTACCAAACGAGGTGGCACCGTATGCGTCTCGTATGGGAGGTCGTAGGTTCGATTCCCAAGAACGGTCTACCTGACCTATGGATTTTTGACGGTTTCTCCGATTCACATTCCCTTAATTAATTTCCCCGTTCATCATTTCCTTATCATTTGTTTGAGGCTTGAAGCACCAGTCAACGGTGTTCGGCAAGTTGAGGCTGGATGGTGGCTTACACATTGTAAAGGGTTGTTTATCCTGGCGTCGTCGTCGGTACCGCTCGATCTGGACCCGCTTTAAGGTTTTCGGGGTCGGACCATCTCAGAAAGCCACCGGAGGCTGGCATCTTGAGTTGAACCGAGCAGTGCCAGAAGCATCCTATCTATATCCGTTAGGGACCCCGTCCACTCCATGCTTGCGTCGTCATTCGGATCTGGTCGTCCTTCGAGTATCTCCCCTCATCCTTTCCTCCCTGACGCAAAGGGCTCTGTCTCATGGGGTGGAGGACCCATCCGTGCGTAATCCTACTCTTTAAGGGAAGTACTGTACCCCATCCAAAAATTCGATGTTGGAAATTACGTTTTGAGGCGCCTGAATTCAAAACAAAGCATTTTTAGAAATGTGTGTCAGTCTGAACAGCATAATAAAATTATGACTTTCTGAAACCAATTCTGACAATTTTGATTAAAATACCATACACTTGAGATATTTTCATAGCAGCTGAAATGGCATGAAATTAACTTAATTTTACAGGGAAATGCCTTGAGAAGTCCTTTTTATTCTGAGTGATTTTCCCATAATTTGTAAATTGTAAGAGATAAGATAAAATCTTACCACACAAAAAATGTAGGTCAGGTTAAAGCATTCATTTTATGTTAAATACTACCTTTTGTGCAGTTACCATTTTCGAAACAGTCCTTGTTATTGGTTTTCATTTTAAAATAATTTTCTTGAATGGGAGGTGCTATTTATTAGCCATGCAAAGTGAATGATATTTCAAAGCGACCTGATCTTAAAATATTTGGTTATAGCTTAAAACCTACTGTAGTGTTAATCTCGATTAACACGCAGCAGATAAAAGAATATCCTTTTGTAAGTATACTTTGTTGCAGAATGGATAGACAATAACACATATGAATGTAATACATAAAGAATGTTACAACTTTATAATCGCCATTGACTTCTATAGTCATATTGGGGTTTTGATTTAGAAATAATGATGGAATTGGTTGTTGAACTTTGGATTTCTTAATCACATTCGCATTTAATTCCACACTCACATTTCCACTCTGCGGAGAATAAGTAATGATTTGGTTAAATAAAAACTTCGCAACCAGCTACAAATCGAACCTGAGACGTGTGAGTATAGCAGAAAGCTGACCACACAACCCGGAGGCTGTCCAAAAGAATTTTAAATTCCATTTTTTTCTCCACGTATCCTTTTGATTTCATAACAAGTGTTTTTAAAGCTAGTTTTACCGAAAATTATTGGTTAATTTGATCTCGATTTTGTCTGACGAAACAGGTTTTAGCTTATATAAGTTGCCTTGACATTTTTTTTTTCTTTCCCAATCTGCAAACGCTTTGAGGATCTCCAGCTGTGATTGTTTTTTCTTGATTTCTTTTCATTGTTCCTTAGGTTCAATGGCGTTTGTTGGGAAGTTAAAGAAACTTTCTTGCTCAATCCGGAAATGCGCCAACCGTTTTATGTCAAAGTACTTCTTCGAATTCTGTTCTCTCTAGTTGTCAGCCGTATGTAATTTTAATATGCAAGGAGACATCGACGCGTGAGTAGACTTTCAGTAGAGAGACCGCGACACAAACCGAGGATGCGTGCTTTGTGTTAGATGAGGTCATGAGATGGGAGCAGTAGCGAGCCAAAAACAACGATCGAACACAACTTTCCCTACCGACTACACTGCGATTAGGTCATCCTTATCGTGTTTCCGCTCATGTGCAGCCAGGAATGCACACCACTGCTGCTAATGCCCAATTTTCACTTTCGCTTGTCAGAAGAAGTGCACAAATAATGGGATCTATTTTCTTCTTTCTGTTTTATGGCCTAATTTGCATGTAATAGGGTTGTCCAAAATTACGTGCATACTCGCTTATACAGGGTGACTCAAAAGAATGGGAACTTTTGAAAACTGTTGTGACAACGCTGAGCAATAAACATACAGAGGGCTCGTCACACGGTGAGATTGTAGATTCTAGTTCAGTTTTAGACTAAGGCTCTTTCCTGAGCCTTTCCTATTTGTTACGGAGACAATATGGCTACGTAACAGGTGAATGACAGGTTTCGAGATTTCGTCGAGGTTAGGCTACTTTGGTTAGGTTAGGTGTATGTAAATGAACTGGATCGAAATAAGGGGTAAAGAATGGACTTTCTGAAAAACGGTTCTGCTTTCCAATGCGATATGCACAGTCTTCCGTTCTTTCTGTCTGCTTGAGCATGGGCAGCCATGTTGGTCAATCGACCAATGGCAGAGTCAAATCTAAAACTGAACTAGAATCTGCAATGTCGCGCTCACACGGCCTTACTGTGTAGTAAACATGGATCAATGGAACGGTGTACAGCGTATCTTTGTAGTAAAAGCCTATTACAAGAATGGAAGCCCATAAGCGCATGAGCTGCTCCATTTTCCTGCCAACTGTTAGTTTCAGCAAGTCGGAGCAACAGCAAGCACATACAGCACGGATATCGATGCGAGCTGTCCGACGATTGTTTGGTAACTGTGTCATTTCAAGATACGGTGACATCCCATAGCCCCCAAGATCACCCAACCTGACAGCTTGTGATTTTTTTCTTGTGAGGCCACTTTAAGAGCACTCGACCTGCTACCACCGAAAAACTTAAAACAAGGACAAGAGCGGAAATTTCCAGGATTCCTGTTGAAATGTTAAGGGAGCCATGCATAAAGTTCCTATCAGGCTTCAGGAATGTGTGAGCCGAGAGGAAGCTCATCCATTGGATGTGATATTTAAGAAATAAACATGACTGTGATATTCAATAATGGTATGCTCTGTACTATGTATTGACATTACTAAATATGTGTAAAATAATTTTGCTCGTCCATTAATCTCCATTCCAAAATGTCCCATTCTTTTGAGTCACCTTTTACTTATTTCTGAGTTTGGAGATATTTTCATCCAAGGCTTGTTATGAGATTTGAAAGCAATCTAATAGGACACCCCACGGATTGCTAGCCCAAAGGTTTCCATATGTGTAATGTATAAAATTGTTCTGGAACATGCTCGCTATTTTATATACAGCTAATAGAATATCTGTACGAGTCATTTAAACTAATCCATCATTGAAACTTGACCAAACATTACGAAAAATTAAAAACATTGTTTCTTAATAAATAGATGGCGGCACTGTGGTCGAGTGGTTAGACCGCTCGCCTCGCACCTAGGCGGCCCGAGTTCAATCCCAAGCACCCGCATGTGGAATTTGTAGTGGACGTTACGGCGTCTAGGCGGGTTTTCTCCGGGTTCTCCGGTTTCCCCCGCCACTCATTCCACAAATTGCTCCATTATCACCTTTCCTATCACCCATTTCGCTTGAATTTCACATCACCCACTTCCTCGTGCTCTTGCCTGGCTACGAGCACTCGTTCCAGATTCTCCATTCTGTGGTTACGTGTCGTTGGCTCCTCGACAGGCTTCAGACCTCTAGGCATTCGCTTGTAAGTCCTAGGGAGGTGTCAGTCCTAAATACGGGGACTACGAAAAATAAAATGATATGCAATCTAAACTTTAAGAAAATATATCGGATTTCCCACTTGGTGAAATTTAACTACCAAGGAACTGAAGCTACAGATGGGAAGTTCCATGCTTATTAATAGCCACTTCCAACTTTAAAGCTTATTTTCTCGCAAACTTTTCTCCTAACACTTTTCCATAGTGAAAATGTCCCATACGAAAAATGTTTCACTATTTTTTTCAAAATGCTTATACTGCCCCTCAAAAGCACATTACTTTTTCGTAATAATGTTCCACTTTTGATAAATAAATCATTAAATTTTAAAAAATCGGGTGTTTTGGAGAATACGAGAGGTAATGATATGTCTTCATTAATTAGAAATAATATAACAAATATAACACAAAAGGTCTATTTGTTACTTCATTTCTGTAAAACTGGACCTTATTAAGTGAACATTTTTTAAAAATGCATCATAGGCCATTTTAAGTAGAATAATGAATTTTGAGAGAAGAGATGGAAAGAAATTCTCTGCTTTATGATATCGAAACAGCCCATATGACCTAACGATTGTTTGGATGATGATGATAAAACTAACTTTACTTTCAAACTTTTCATCAGAACCCAGTGGGTGTTGACAGAAGTATACTCGAAAAAGTGGCAACTCAGTAAACAGGTGAATCCAAAGAACTGTTTTAAGGGGAGATTAAAGGTTCTGTCCTGCCAATATTAAATCTGCTAAATTAATGTATCGTTTCTCAGAAATATTTAAGATATCATACTCAAATATTTACGGAATTTAGATACACACCACTGAACTACTTTTATTCATTTTTTTTAGTTTAACACCCTTTAATCTGGTTGGTCATATCGAACGATGAATGAAATCGGGGTCCTGGAGCTTAAAGTACTCGACATTTGTCTTCTCTGGATAAGGGAAAACTCTGAAAAAACCGTATACTTACTCTAAGCGAGATTCGAGCTCGCGACCTCTTGAATATGAGGTAGACACACTACCCCCACACTATCGAAGTAGGTTTATCCAATCTGTTTCTTTATTAAGGAAGAGAGCATTATTTTCTTAATTATACCACCTTTTGATTAGCATGAATCATTAATTCTGTTTAACAATCAACAATATGATTATTAGAGTAGACCAACAGAAGAACTTACAGGTTATCGTTATTACTCTAAGATTTAATTTAGCTATCTTAAATAGTTTCTACGAAAAGGCTAATTTATAGCAGAAAATGCCAGTCGCAGAAAATGTAGTTCAAAGTGGAGAAAACAAACTCCCATTACATGTTTGCAAAGGAAGAAACCTCGTGGCTTGATCACACAGAAGCTATTATACCTAATAATACGTAGTACCAATTTTATTTGTAGAACAAAAGTTTCCCTAAAATATGGGCTAAAGTTTACCTCTGTACTCCAAAATTTTAGGGGTTGTGTGTGTGTGTGTTTCTTTTCTCACTGAAGTGTCGCAGAATTCACAGTACTAAACGTCAGGTGCACCACCATTTTAAAAGCATATTAGTATTTTGGCTGCAATTATAAATAAATATATGAAATTAAAGAGAAAAATACAATTATTGTACTCCACAAAAAAATAGCCACTTCATTATTTTCAACAGTTTGCACCGTTTGGTGTCCTCTTAACCGCATTGAACAGAGCAAGTCTCGTCAAAAATGAGCAGGTCGGAAACGGGGAGTTCAAATTCCCTGAAATTAGCACACGATTGCTATACACATTGGTTCTCAGGCAGGTTATTTCGGAGTGTTTTTAAGTTCGCGTGGCTATTAAAATTACAAACTATAATTGAAAAGTTGAATCAAAGATACATAAGCATCAAGCAATATTTGTCTTTTCTCTGAATTGTGCTATTCATATTTCCAAATTTTATTCAACTTTTCAGCCCCGCCAGTATGAAACAACAAATAAAAAATAATTATGAAATAAAACTCAGTAATGAAGTCCTTCTAATTGAATGTTTACACAAACAATACATTATGCTTCGTATAAAATAGAGCTTTTAAAGCTTTTAAAATAAAAAATAATTTTAAAATAAATACTCAGTAATGGAATCCATCTAATTGCATGTTTACACAAATAATACATTATACTTCGTATAAATTAGAGCTTTTAAAGCTTTACTTATATACACAAACTATTCGTTTCGTATTGGCTTACCCTCCCTATATTTGTAGAACTGACGCCTCCATGGAACTATAAGCTAATGCCTAGGGGTTAGAAGTCTGTCGGGGAGCCAACGGCACGAAACCACAGAATGGTGAACCTATGACGGGCCGTAGCCAGGCATGGACACGAGGAAGTAGATGATATGAAATGGAAGCGAAATTGATTATTGGAAAGGTGATGATGCAGCAATTGGTGGAATGAGTAGGGGGAGAAACCGGAGGACTCTGAGAAAACCCGCCCAGTCGCCGCTTCGTCCACAACGAATCCCACACTCAAAAATATACTTGATATAAATGTATCTCTTGATGAAAATTGTAGACGAGATTTAGCATTTATGAAGATTATGTATTTTGATGAAATGCAGCTCCCCTTAGTATAGTCCGAAATGGCAGCCATTGCTCACCTAAGTGTGCCTAAAACTATAGCCAGGTGTTGATTAGCTCAACAAAACTACAACCACTTTAAAACTGCAAAATGGCCTTGTAAAATGAGTTAATTAGCTACTGTGTTAACAAAACCGGAATATTTATTCCTCGTATACAGAACATCAGAAGTATTTACCTATTTCGATTTTAAACTCTACAAATGATACAGGCTTGTTGGTGTCATTAATGGCCGGAGGAAGAACGTGATCTCACTCGGCAATTGAATGAATTCGAAAATATGTAAAACAGATGGTATTAAATTATTAACTATGAAAATTACTATTATTGTTGTTTTATACAAATGTTTCAATCTCCAGGATAGTTAAAGTAATCATTAGACGGAGAGCCAAAGGAATCTGAAATACCTGTGTCTTCAGAGAGTTATTCGTATCCACTTTGAAAAATATAGCATATAAGTTAACGATGAGAAAAGCTTCAATATGTTTTTTATATTCGTAGATATTGAAAGTTTTATAAGATCGCGCTAATTTTTCAATGTATTGTCTGTGATAAGTTTAAAATTATTTTAGATGCATTTAATAAAGATAATTTGTGGTGTTATCAGACACTGAGATAAAAATCGGTTTTGATCTGTCGGAGAAATTATCAAAATTTTGCGACTTAACAAATTAATAGAATTAAAACATTGGAAAAGGGTCATTGTTTGGTGTTTCTGTACATTGAAAATGTGATGTATTGGTTTCTTATGATTCTTTCTCTTTCGTTCTAAAACTAATCTTATAAAATCTTATTCTTCTACTTACTTCTATTAATATTCTATTAATTCTATTAATAGAGATTAATTTTCAGTACGTTTATACATTTCCTTGTATGTTTAAGAAGAATACAGTGAGCTAAAACATTAGTTAGCTTTCTAAAAAGCTGATCGCTATGTAATGGCTTTGAAATGTCATGTTAGTTGCATGACCATGGTAAGAAAAAAATAATCTTACCTCTTGAGAAAATATATTTAAAATTTGGAACTAATAGTACAGAAATGTGTCAAAAATGGTTAACACCACAACATTATTTTACATAAATTGTATTTTAACTGGATTTACATAAAATTTGTCTCTTATCGTTTATCAATTATACAACATTTATTTAAAAAAGAGGACTTCGAAAGCTATTCCCATAAAATATAAAATGTGTATTTTATTTGTCATAAAATTTCTTAATATGTGGAATTTTAATAAAAATCGCTAGTTATTTTTGGGAAAAAGACAAACATGGAAATATTTTCCATGTAAATGGTAGCTTAAGGTGGGAGGATTGTTTCCAAATCTTTATATATAGCATCCTTGGAAGCTGTTGAATTTAAATATCAAGAATGATACTTAACCGACTTTTCCTTTACACACACACACACACACACACACTCACTCACTCACTCACTCACTCAAAGTTTTTTAAATTATTTTTCTATATACATTAAACCTCAAAACTTGTATTTCCAGTGGGTGGAGTGAAGTAATTCGGCTAGTCACTATAGATAAATAGAAGAGAGTAATAATGAGAATATTTTTGTTCAATTTGACTGCTAGAAGTTTTTAAAGAACTTTTCAATATATTTTATGGAGTCATCGTAGGTAGCCACGTGCCCTCTGGAGTAAATGTAGTACATGAAATTTGTCCAGCACGGGATCGAATGCTTGTCCTGCCTATTAGAATAAAGTCTGCATCACTTACGGCGTAGCTGTGGAACAAATATACGTTCAGAACATCTTCTGTTGCTCAGAGTCTGGATCTTCCCGACGACAGCCCCATGACTTCACCTTGTTTTCATTGTTTCTTTCAAGCACTTTCCTCTGCTCCCTACTGGAAGAAAGCTCAGTTCAGAGGAAGAACCTCACACCGCATTCAAGCGATTTTAGAAGCGAACTTACTCAACTGAAAAGCAGGCTGCTCATTTCACAAAGGATTAGCGTTAATACCTTTAAAAGCGAAACGATTTTGATGACGTACTTTGAAGAGTAGCTCAGGAGTATTGCGTCATCGGCATCATTAGCATTGTCACTCATTATCGTCCTTTCACCCCCAGATATGAACCAGCATTTCCTAAACCTCTTACGCTGTAGAAGGCGAGTATGAATTTGACATATCTACAGCATGTTGCCGTTTTAACAAACTGAATGACTCGTTGGAATGTATATCCTTTGTTCGCGGAAGCAGATGCATGCAATAGGAACAGTTTCTTAAACGTGTTTTCTGTCTCCAAAAGATGCTCACAAACCTGGTGAAAATATTTTATTATTTTTTTTTTCATTATAGCGCTCGCATAGCGATTTCAAAGAGTGTACAGAGACGTAACACGCATGACTACGGAAGATGACAAATACCAAAGTGATAAGCTCTTATTTTTCATTATTTTTGTTTGTTCTATTTATACCCCGCTTTTAAATTCATTGATCATATCGGTGGTTATTTCCCTTTGGAACATATTGCCTATTTTCTTTTTTTTATTTTATTTATTTATTGTAACCTAACGTCATTTAACCCGGTTAGTCATATCTGCAATAAATGAAATTGGAGAAACGATGCTCAAATGCTCTCGGAGTCAATGGAGCTTAAAGTTACTCGACATTCGTCTTTTCAGGGTAAGGGAAAACCCCGAAAAAACCTTACCCTTCGAACTCGCAACCTCCTGTTGAATATGAGGCAGACACACTATCACCACACTACTCAGGTGGGCAAATTGCCGATTGGCAATTGGTGTTAACTCCTTAACATTATTGGGTTTAATTTTATTCATTAGATTACACACACACACACACACACACACACACACACACACAATTACACTCTCATTCATACTTCCAAACTCTGGGGAAGATAGTAAATAATCTTGGCTAGAGAAAAATGTCCAACCACAGCCAATACTTGAACACGAACCCGGGATCCCTAGAATTTATCGTTTTAATACCTTTCTCTGTAGAATTTGGCCGAATATAAATATTTCTGTCTCTCCAACCATCCATCCATCCATCCATCCATCCATCCATCCATATGTCTATCCGTCTATCTATATGACCTTATAAGTAGAAGGGAACTAAAGGAATGCACTATGCTAAAGTGGTAGTCAAATGTTTTAAAAGCTGTCGTTATGCGATTGTCATTGCAAATCGCTTCTTTGCTTGGCCAGGAGTAGAACAAAAGAAAAACGGACACTCCCTGTCTGAGAAAAGTATAAGTACTTTGCAACTGAAACTAATTACAAGGAATATCTAAAAAAAAACGGTATACTCCACGAAAAAAAAATGATATGATATAAATTGTGTATTTTAACGAGATGTACATTTTTTGTGTAGTAAGTTTTTGCTTATCTCTAAATTCAGCAAAATTCATCCATAATATGCAGATCTTCAGAAGCTATTCCCATAAAATTCAAAATATACATTTTATTTGTGATGGAAATGGCTTTAATGTGTGGCATTTTAATAAAAATCGTTAGCCATTTCTAAGAAAATAACATTTTCGAAAATCTTTCCTTGTAAAGCGTAGTTAGGAATGAGGAATTTTCTTGAAAATCTTCGTGTCGCATCCTTAGAAGATATCAAACTTAAATAACAAGTTTGGTATTTAACCGTCTTTTCGGTTTTGAGCTATGCTGTCCACACACAGCGCACACACATACACGCGGACCTTTTTCTGAATATTTTGTTCTATATATATATATATATATATATTCAGGGGGTCCTAAAACACGTATGTTCGGTGAAATCTCGGTATCGAATTTTTGGGTGGAATACAATAGTGCATTGTACGTACGGGGCTAGAGAAAGTAAAAAAAAAAAAAAAAAAAAAAAAAAAAAAAAAAAAAAAAAAAACATTGCGTAAAGTTTTCAGAAGAACGTAGTCATGAATGGTATATACTGAAGATTGGATTTGTCACCCATAAAATATCAAATTCATGAATGGAGTAAAAACGAGCAGAAAAAGGAGTGGAAGAACAAAAAGAAGAAATAGAAGGCTCAGCGATACCGCACCTAAACCGCAGGCTATGTCCGCAAGAATTTAATTTAATGCTACAAACATTTTCGTTGTAAGGCTGTCATTCGGTTTTATGAGGCGCTAAATAGCTAACATCCATTATGCACGCATATGCGTGGAGCATGTTCAATTACGTTAGAAAATAGGAGTGTCCTAATGGAAAAACAGGCAATGTGGTAACACGAATACAGTGTGTCCATAATTGCATTTGTTTGTAGATAGCGTCATAGGCTATATGATGCAACTCTACATATATACTCTTCACGCAGCACCTTTGCTCTGTAAGCAATATTCTGTACAAATCACATTTTTACAGCGAGAAAAACAGAAAAAATGCAAAGAGAACCTTTGTACTCCGTAATACATCGATTTAGCTCCTACAGACATTATAAAGTTCAAATTCCCTAAGCGAAGTCTCTTGTTACGGTTTCTTGAAAGTTGAAAATATTGAGGAGTTTTTATATTAAACAAATCTGGTGTGTTACACTAACATTTCTTTCTCTAGCTACCCTACAGACTTCCTTCAACACCATGCTAATCGAGATAAACAGAATGTTATTACTTAGTTCCTTATAAATAGAAAAGAACTAAGGGAATGCACTAGGCTAATGTGATTAAAAAAAAATCTGCTTAACTATTATCCTGGCATCTAGAAGCTATACCAGGACAGAGTTGAATCAATTTTATTTTTCCTTCTAACTTTATTTAATTGTTCAATAATTATATATAATTTTGCAGATACAAAATTTATAACTAATGCTACTGTAGACCAGTAGCTTACAAAAATTACTACTACAATTCCAGAAAACATTCTAAAATCTACTATTTCTACCACTACTCTACACAAATCATACATTTTAATTACAAATCAAATCTCTAACTACTTCTATAACTACTTTACATAAAATTCATGAATTTATTACAATATTTGTTCCTACACTACTCTACTCTAACAATACAATAACAATTTTATTTATTAAATAAAGTCTCAAATGGGTTAATTGTCTTATTAGGTATATCCAACTGGAATCCTTCCTCCTCTCAACTGGAACTGCAGTGGTGTCACCGCCGTCAGGAAAAGAGATAGGTTCATCAGCTGCTTGGTATCAAATCCGTGGTTGTTTCATTAGCTTGTCTCCTCTTCTTGTTGTATTCGTCTTCTTCTTCTTCTTCCTGCTTCTATTCATCCAGTAGAAATCCAGAAGTTCCTACGTCTATTTATTCTTTGTATTCCTTCTTGGAGGTTGTCCTCATGTATAATATTTCTTTCTTCCAATTGTTGTTCCATTGGCTCCTGTTCTTACCCTGGCACGAAGTCTTGTTATCCTATATTCTGTATCCTCCCTTATATCCCTTCTTGCTCTATAATTTTGATTTCCCATTTGCCGTAATTGATTATATTCTTCCATTACTTTGTCAGATATTTTTAATGCCATTTGTTGCAAAATGTTAAAATCGTCTCCATGTCTTATGATATAAAATATTCTTTTTCCTTGCAGTCGTCTTCGATCTTCAAACAAAATCTCGTCGTATTTTTTGCACTCAAACATTGCATGTTCAGGCGTATCTTGTTCTCCACATTGATCACACTTATCCTCTTCTTTTCTCTTTATTCGTTTAAAGTAAACATTATAAGGTCCATGTCCCGTAATATATTGAATTCCTCCTCTGGTCGGTTGTATTTGTTTTAAATTTATCTTTCCTGTATATTAGGAAATAGGTCATATGTTCTTCTTCCTTCCTCTATTTCATCCCATTCTTTTTGCCAAATAGTTATTAATTGTTTTTTCACTTGTCCTCTTGTATTACAAATTGTACCTACTATTTCTTCCGTCTTTTGATTTCGTCCTTTTCTAATCCAAAAATATGCCGCGCAGGCTAAAGTGATAGTCAAATGTTTTAAAAGCTGTCGTTATGCGATTGTCACTGCAAATCGCTTCTTTGCTTGGCCAGGAGTAGAACAAAAGAAAAACGGCCACTTCCGTCTGAGAAAAGTATAAGTATTTCATAATTGAAACTAATAACAAGGAGTAGCTCAAAAACGGTAAGCTCCACGAAAAAAATGTATATGACATAACTTGTATATTTTAATACGATCTGCATTTTTTGTAGAGTAAGTTTTTGTCTATTTCTTACGGTTTACTAGTTGTAGGAAATTAAGTAAAATTCATCCAGAACAAACAGGTCTTTAGAAGCTAATCCCAGAAAATTCAAGATATACATTTTGTTTGCAATAGATATGGCTTAATATGTGGTATTTTAATCAAAATCGTCAGAGCCATTTTAAGAAAAACAACATTTTCAAAGTTTTTTCCATGTAAAGGGTAGTTATGGATAGGGGGATTTTCTTGAAAAGCTTCGTATCACATCCTTGGAAGATACCAAACTTAAATACCAAGTTTGGTATTTAACCGTCTTTTCTTTTTTCAGCTATGATGTCCACAGACACATACACACAGACAGACACACACACGCGCGCGCACCTGTTTCTCAAAATGCTATTTTTAGATTCAGGGGGTCCTAAAACATGTACTTCCGGTGAAATCTCGAAATCGAATCCCTATGTACATTGTACATACGGGGCTAGAGAAAGTAAAAATAAACACAAGCTTTCCAAGAGCCCTAAACAAGTCTGTAATAAAGTCCTTTAGTATTGATGGAGATCATGATCAATTTTAATGTAGATCAAATAACCTAAAGAGCAACAGGAAAATTAGGTCTGAGAAATGTTGCTCATAAAATTGTTTTACAATCAAAACGTCATCTGATACTTTGACTATCTCTAACCTCTATCCCTTATTAGTGGGTATACAAATTATTCTTAGTTAGTTTACCCATCTGCATTGTTTCAATAAATTGCTTTGGGTATTGCTTAAATCTCTAGAAATGCTTGCAAGATCTTAAAATTATAAGTTGAGCAAGAAGAAACAAATCAACTTAGTTTAATCAAACTGAAGAGATTTAAATCGCGGATCTTCCGGTTTGCATCGAATTCTCTTAGTAACTGCGCAACTTTAGCGACATGCCAGGAAGACATTAAGTCTTCCATTCTCACTCGCATTTTCCCCCATAAACCACACGGATATCTCAAATTTATTTGAGATGATATATCCCAACGGCGACATACAATGTTGTAGATACTTTAAATCCGGGGCTTCATAGTTTAACCAACTTTTATGTCAATGCTGCCATGGTAACTAATTGGTTAGAGCAACCGAGCGGAAACCGGAAGATCCGTAGTTTAAATCTCGGCTGATTCTGTCTTTCCAACCTCTTCCTTAACTCGACTTTTCTGGAAGAACAATTAATTAATTGATTGAAAAGTTGGTTAAACTATAAATCCTGGAACTTAAAAGTGCTAGTGGCATGTAAGTCACCATTGGCGTTATTTTAGTACCACCACTACCGCCACCACCACCACCACCACCATCAATAATAATAATAATACAAATAAAAGTGTTTTTAGAAAAATGTCCGTGTGTGTCTGTGGGCAGTATAGCTCTAAAAGGAAATGCTACTACTACTGCTGCTACTACTGCTGCCTGCTGCTGCTGCTGCCACCAGCACCACCACCACCACCACCATTAATAATAAAAGCGTTTTTAGAAAAATGTCCGTGTGTGTCTGTGGGCAAGACGGTTAAATACCAAACTTGGTATTTAAGTTCAGTGTCTACCAAGGATATGGCACGAAAATTTGCAAGAAAATCTCCACTGTCCAACTACCCTTTACATGGAATATTTTTGGAAAAGTTTGATTTTCTCAAAAATGTTTTGTCTTGAATTTTCTAGGTATATATTCTCAAGACCTCTTCATTCTGGATGGATTTTGTATAACAGGCAAACCATAAGAGATAGTCAAAACAAATAAAAAAAACAAAAATACAAAACAAAAAAAACCTGAATAATACTAACTACACAAATAATATAAATCTCATTAAAGCACACAATATGTCATACATTTTTTAACCGTTTCCAAGATATTCCTTGTTGGTGGTTTCAATTTTAAACTACTTAAACATTTCTCAAGCGGAAAGTGAGCTTTCGTTTCATCTCACGGGAATGCAAAAGAAAAAAAAAAAAAAAGATAGAATGTCAATTATTTTACTCAGAGACTATATTTTAAAAGATTTGAATATCGCTTTAGCCTAGTGAATTCCCTTATTTCCCTTCTACTTACCAGAAAGCAAGTAACAACACCATTTCTGTTAATGTTTATCTCGATTAGCACGAAGCAGGTGAATGAATAATCCTTTTGTACGAATATTTGTCTGTAGAACAGCTAATGACACATCAGATTTTAATGTTTTATCTAATTGAGTTATTGTTACCATTGTTGTTACTACTACTACTACTACTACTACTACTACTACTACTACTACTACTACTACTACTACTACTACTACTACTACTACTACTACTACTACTACTACTACCTCTAACTACTACTAACCACAACAGAATTGGAAATGGAAGCTATCATGCTCTATATTCATCATTATCAAGAAAATTGGTTACAGCATATGCTCAGAAGTAGGATCCCCGAGTAATCTTGAAATACAGATCATCAGGGAAATTTGCCCTGTCAAGAGATGGTAGGTGAATTTTTATATAGGCCGAAACATTCTTTCTAGGACTTTCACCTGTTTGGAAGATGATTATAGAGCGCAGACGGAGTAAAATTTGAAGCTTTGTAAGGTAATAGCGCTTGATAACGTCAGAGACAGGGGCAGAGCGATACACTCACTGTCCGCTTACGACTAGTGAAGAGATGCGGGAGAATTTTATATTGACCGAAATAGTCTTTCTAGTGCCTTCGTCTGTTAGGAGGACGACTATATAGTGCAGACAGAGTAACATTTGAAAGTTTGTAAGTTAACAGCGCTTGCTCATGTCAGAGACAGGGGCGGAATTGGTACTAACAGTCCGCTTACGACTAGTGAAGAAACAGCGGGAGTATTTTATATTGACCGAAACATCTTTCTAGGACTTCACCTGTTAGGAAGATGATTGTATAGCGCAGCCAGAATAACATTTGAAGGTTTGTGAGTTAATAGCGCTTATGTTAGAGACAGGGGCGGAGCGGTACACTCACTTTCCGCTTAGGACTAGTTAAGATATGGTGGAAGAAGTTTATGTAGACCGAAACAGTCCTTCCAGGACTTTCGCCTGTTAGGAAGATGATTATAGCTCAGACGGAGTCACATTTGAAGGTTTGTAAGTTAGTAACGCTTTCTCATGTCAGAAACAGGGACGAAGTCGGTATACTCGCTGAACGCTTGCAACTAGTGAGGCTACCACTTCCGCCTCCTGTGTTTAGTGTCCTCTCACCAAAATCCGGTTCGGAGAGCATGTGCTGCATACATCTACAGGTAAATATGCAGTGACCTTCATCCTTTGCTTACCCTAAATGCGCTCCCTAATTATGATTAGATATGATATATTACTTTTAACTTATAAGAACTAGAATACTGTTTAACACTTTATACTTTTAATAAAATATGTTGTCAATAGCAATAAAATTCGCATTTTGGAAGTGGTTCCAAAAAATACAGCATTTTAATTTTACCAAGTTGACCAATTTTGGCCTAGAACGAAAGAATAGTTTATGAGGAGCCTATTATAATAATGATTTCAGAACATAATTATATGCGTCACAAATACCAGCGTTTTATTTTATACAATATTAGAAGGAAATTGAATTTTATTTTAGAGAGATTGTTTATTTGCTGTTATGAATTACAGTATATAAGTAAGCATATCATGTTATAATATTTTGAATAATAAATAGCAAAATTATTTTCAGACGGGAATCTGTATTTCTATTCCTCCGTTTATTAGCTGACACTTTTGCTACGTGTTTTTTATTGACGTCTGTCTGTCTTTTTTTTTTGTTTTTATTTTTTTTATAGTGTTTAACGCCCGCTTTTACTACTTTGGTATATTTTGACATTGAGGATAGATGGAATGAAGATGGAGTACCGGTGGAATGTAATGGCACGGGAAACCGGAGAACCAGGAGAAAACCCGCCCTGCGCCGCTTTATCCACAATTCTCACATACGGTCACTTGAGATCGAACCCAGGCCGTCTAGGTGAGAGGCGAGTGGTCTAACCACTCGGCCACGGCGCGGCCCACGTGTGTCTTGTATCTCCTGCTAGTGATACTATGATCAAAGCGAGTTGGTTCTACATTTCGTAAGTCCCAGGTTCGAGTCCTCGGTCGCCCACTCTGAGCTTGAATTTTTCGTGGTTTCACGATTTGCCATTAAGGCCGGATTTGTACATTGATATCCATTTCTTACAGGACTATCCCTTAATCCTAACTGATTAAAAACTCAATTTTTTAAATGTTTGTAAGAGTTAACTTAACATTTTTCCCTCAACATTTTCTAGGTTTCTGATCTACTATAATTTATTTTCCATAATTTCCTTCTTTTCCGTTTGTTTTTCATCTTTCCGGTGAGCTTCAAGGTTTCGTGGCGTATGGTCGGAAAATGGCGCGGATGCTTGCTCAAAGAAAACAGTTCTCCCCTTAGGCACTATAGGGTTGTTTGGTCGTCGGCTCTTTCTCGCTTATTTTAGAAGCTCTAACTATTCTTCGATCCGGTCTTCTAGTATGGAACTATTACGTACTTCTGCGCATCTCAGTGCTCTGTCTGCATATGGCCTTTAGCCTCCTTTGGTTCCTTCACCTCGTTTTTTTTCTCCTGGCGGTATAAGTCACAATATATACATGTTGATTGCATTGGGCGGGGTGTCCCCCTCTGTTGAACAACCCATACCTATAACGTGATATCTTCCCTTCTGGAGTTGTCCACCGTGTTTAGGTGTAACGTACTAGCTTTTGGTTCTCAAGGTCGCGGGTTCAAGGCGGAGGGCGATGGTTTTTTTTTAACGTAAAAATCTTTAACATACATTTTTTCAGAAGGGAAGTAAAGTCGTGGCCCCGTGTGTAGGTTTATAACATGTAAAAGAACCTCAAGCCTCATAAAGAATCCTCTAAGAAAATTTAAGCGGTCTTTCACGCCCAAAAATAGTGTGGGACGCTAATAACCGTAGCAGTTAAAGAGCTCCCATTTATAAAACTCAATTCAATTTTTCCTTTCCGGAGTCATGTAAGATTTGATCGCTGCTTCAGCTCTATAGGTGGGTTGGGTATTTAAACCATATTTTTACAGGTGCCAATTAGAAATTACAAACACAGCCAGCTTTTTTTACTCACGTAATGAAATTTAAGTTTATATTCTTACTTGTAACTATACAGAACTGTGGTGCAATGTTCGAACTTAAGAGGAAAATCAAGATGGTGCAAGGTGAGCCATATATACTTATATTTAATACACCCCCACATATATGTTAAAAAGTGTAGGTGCCATTGGGCAGCACTGTCTTACACCTACATTTATTAATAATTTGATAGTTTGCACCGTAATTATTTTTGAGTTCATAACTAGTGATTATTTGTCATAAACTAATTTATTAATTTATAAATTTGTTTATATAAATATATATTTAGCACGAAATGTGTACCTTATACATATATGACAACTTAATAATTTGTATTCATTGCCCGTACACAGGAGCAATAAAGTCCGTTATGCACCAAAAATATGCGCGGCAGCACATGAGATTAATTACCTATTTCTGCGGCTGTACAGAGCTTCTACCTTGACTGAGTTGTATAAAGGAGGGGGAGAGACAGAACATTTGGTGAACAGATGACAAAGTTGAATGAACGTTCCTGATCTAAGTTATCAAACTCGGTAGCAATGACATTTGACAAACACTTAACGAACACAGAGTACGTTTTGCATGAGACTACTTAACAGTCATGTCTAGTGAAGTTGTTTGTTAACTTGGAGCTTTATAAAAGGGGGTCACAGGAAAGCAATTAGCAATACTGCACATGATACGCAGGTATGCTTGCCACGAGAGAAAACGAAATGATGAGACATGCAGGTGATATCGTTAGTGCTATTCAAGTGTCGTAATACCAGTCACGAAGAAGCTGATTGAGTTAAGCAATTATGTATCGGCCCAAATACTTGGAAAAGAAAAGAAAGAAAAGTATCTTGTTTTAGCTTCACAAGCCTTTACTTCTTATGGTTTATTTTTATATGTCCTCCATAATTTATTTTACGAATTTTTTTTTTTATATCTATCATGTTAATCGAGATTAACCATTAACAAACTGTATAAATTATTTCTATAAAGGTTTAAGATGGACAGAGAAATCTTATTCGATGGTCAGATATTTAAATGTTATATGCTGGCTTGAAATATTCCATATTATTCCCATGACATTGCCAAAAAGATGCTTGCATACCTTCATACATACCTACATACATACCTACATACATACATACATACATACATACATACATACATACATACATACATACATACATACATACATACATACATACATACATACATACATACATACATACATACATACGTACGTACGTACGTACGCACGCACGCACGCACATACATACATACATACATACATACATGCGTGCACACATACACATACATACATACATACATACATGCACACATACACATACATACACATACATACATACATACATACATACATACATACATACATACATACATACATACATACATACATAAATACATACATAATAAATCTACACAAGGTGATCACAAATTATTTTGAGATGATATATCTCAATGGACACTTACAATGTCGTAAGTACTTTATCTGTGGTTTACCGGTCATTTGTGGAATTTAATGCCATGTCGCTATTTTCTCTGGTAACTCAGTGGTTAAAACAACCGGTTAGAGGCGCGAGATCCATGATTATAATTTCGACTACGGCATTGAATTTTTCAGTCTGACTCTACTCATTTTAAGAATTAATGCATCTAAAATACGCGTACTTTATTTTAACAACAAATATATATATATATATATATATATATATATATATCTGTCCCATAATATATTTGATAATATATGATAATATAATATATTTGATTCATGCGGCTATGAAAATCTGACAATTATCTTCGGATATATTATCGTAGTCATGTTCATATTCCACGACAAAAGCTAATAAGAGGTGATTAATCACGCGACGGTTAAGAGATACGGGCTAACTATTGTGGAACATGCCTAGGTACAGGCATTAGGTTTTTTTAAAAAGAAATAAAACATTAGAACAATGGTGTAATAGATTTAATGTATAATGTTGCATTTAAATAGTATTTACATAGCTAAATTGGCACAAATACAATTAAAGATTAATTTAATCGCCTTTAGAGTTTTCTGTCTTGCAATGCATAACAGTAGAGGCTTTTAAGAATCATACGAGGGTCGGCTGATAAGTTCCGGGCCTCACACAGATATGGCGCCACTAGGCCAGTTAGATGGTAGCATCGTATAGTTTGACTCTAGACTAGTTTGTATTCATACATACAGGTCAATAGCTTGTTTAGTTTTCGAATTACAGCATTTTAAACAAGACAACTTTAGAGTTTTCACGAAAATAGAGGACGATTTGGAAAAATAAGCAGCGATTAAATACTTCAATTTGAAAGGCTTAACGTTTAAATAAGTCAAAGAGGAAATGGAAAGTATATTGAAAGACTCTGCCCCTTCATATTCAATGATTGAAAGGTGGGTTGCAGAGCTTAGATTGGGACGTAGGAACACTAGTGATGAGCCTCGCTCTGGACGCCCTGTAGAAGTGACAACTCCAGAGATCATTGAAAAAAAATCATCGTTTATTACTGTAAGACCGCAGATTAAAGCTTTTTTGAGATAGCAGAGGCTATAAACATATCAAAAGAACGTGCAGGTAATATTTTAAGTAATGTTTTAGGCTTTCACAAGGTCTGTGCAAGATGGGTGCTGCGTTTGTTGACACCTGATCAAAAATTACAAAGAAAAAATATTCCTGTTAAGAATGTGGAGCTTTACCGTAAACTTCCCGGTGAAATTTTGAGACGGATTATTATCATGGATGAAACTTGGATACATCACTACACTCCAGAAAGTAAATCACAGTCAAAACAGTGGATTGCGTCAGGTGAACCAACTCCAAAAAAGGCAAAGTCAATTTTGTCAGCTAACAAGGTTATGGTGAGTGTTTTCTGGAATGCACAGAGAATTGTTTTTATTGATTACTTGGAAAAGGGTGAAAGTATCACTGGTCTACTATGCAAGCTTATTGCAACGTTTGAGTGATGAGGTGAAAAGAAGAATTCTTCATTTTAATCCTGCCTCCAGGTAGACGAAAGCATATACCTCTGCCATGACGGATTGTTTATATCGCTTTTATTACCTAGCCTTGCTCTGCATAGGGTTTGCATATTGGCATTCAAAGTTGTACTTAAACAATCAGGTTAAAGGGCAAGGAAATTGTGTGCTGAAGGTATTACATATTAGCGTGGAAAACTTATCAGAAAAAAGTATTAGTTAAACCTACCTATTTTTAATTTTATAAGGTAAATATAGTTAGTATTCCTATTTTAAGCACCTGCAATATTATATTTTAGTGCCTAAACCTCCGCTCTCTAATTAATGGTTTACCAGTTACCTATATAAAACTCCATCCAAATGAAGAGGTCTTCACGGGCTTATATCAGAAATTTCAAAATATACATTTTCTCCTGAAAATATCTTAAATATATAGTATCTTAATCAAAATCGTTAGAGCCATTTTTGAAAAAATAAGACATTTCTAAAAATTCTATGTAAAGATTGATTTGGGGCAGAGCTGACCTGGAGAGTTTGCTCTCGTCGCAGCGCAAACATTGTCACCCCTTCGTGACTCACTCCACTGTGTCTACTTAGCTGTGTACATGTCGAATAACAACAGTCGGCGACATTTCACTTAGGTTGGCACACGAGAATGCTAGATAGATACAAATTTCGCGTAGAAGGGGAAATTGGTTATTTCTGTGTTCAGAATGGCAAAAATGGTAAATGTTTATTGATACCTAACGATGTGCTACGTGAGCAATTAATTTTAGTCCGGCACATGGTCAATCAGGAGGAAAAGCGAAAATTTCAGGTATGATTATTAAAACATAAGCTATTTTAAGAGTGATACACGCTCCAGTTTAAATGATGATTCCCTTCTGTCAATACTACGTTTTATTGTGTCTACCATTAAACCTAAAATTGATAAATTAGTGTTGAGAAAAGAAGTCAGCGTTCTACTATACTTCTGAAAAAGTTTGTAAAGTCTCATTTCAGGAAAAAAAGACTGCAAGATATATCTTAGTGCTGGGCCAGATGCTTTTCAAATTGACAATACCTCACATGCCGAATGATGATATTTCAGGTGCAATGGGGAGACGTCACACTTCCCCTCCGTTTACCAGCTCCCCAGTGCTAGGGTAGGGGATTTTCTTCAAATTCTCTGTGTCGCATCTTTGAAAGATGCTAAACCTAAATTCGAAGTTTTAAAACTTATCAAACCGTTCGTTTATGAGTGATGTTGTCTGTCTGTCTCTCTCTCTCTCTCTCTCTCTCTCTCTCTCTCTCTCTCTCTGTCACACGCATGGTTCTTTTTCAGCAGAAATCTGAATATCGAAGTTTCTCTTCCTGTCATAAACGTGGTAGAGCAAGTGACAAGTACTCGTTTCGGGTGTGATATGTAATCTACGTATATAAGTGATATTGCAATAAATGCACAGCATGTTCTGTGTTTTACAAGACTTTGGTCTTCACTCTTATCACTCTATTTTTGGTCAAGGACTCGGACAGCAAGTTGAACAATCTTGTCCACAGGCTCTCAAGATTAAAACGGCGACGTCGTCGCTTACCCCCACTTCTTAAACCTAAGGGGCGGAGGTGTTTTCGTCCTAATAGAAAGTCAGTGATTCTCGTATTATCTCCAAATTAATGGAAGGGTTAAATCCATTATCTCCTCTTCTGTTGTGTAGACCTGCTTGAAGTAAACTGTTAGATTGCAAATGGGACGGAAACAGTGTAACCCTGCAGTAGGTCAGCAACAAGGTCAAAGTGTGGCAAGTCCTCGGTAAGCAAGTCCTTATAGAAATGCAATATGTTTACACAATACTTTGGTTCAATGCTCTGTGGGTGACCACATTATAGTCCTCAGCTTTGCTTTCCAAGGCGACTCTAACCGAGGAGCCTTCCTGATCTTCCGGAACTGTAAACAGACTTGTGGGATATATGATTGCATCCAATTAAAAAAAATTCCATTCATATGACTTTCTCTACATCTCTGCTAAATTATTCTTAAAAGCTTATTCTTCTATCTACTTCATGCTAATCAAATAAACATTAGCAGAAATTGTCTTATTACTTAGTTGCTTATGCGTAGAAGAGAATTAGGGAACACTAGGTTAAGCGATTGTTGTTTTTTTTTAAAGCTCGTTGCTATGTGATTGAAATTCGTTCTATATGCACGACAAAAATATGAAATATTCCTGTATGCGAAAAGTTTTATGTATTTTAAAATGAAACCAATAACAAGGAACATCTCAGAACTGGTTAACTCAAAAAAAAAAAAATTATATTATATTATATGATATAAATTGTGTGCTTTAACGAACTCAACAGTATTTGTGTGGTAACCTTTGTCTATCTCTTGAGGTTTATCAGTTATGCGAAAGTCATTCAGTATAAAGAGGATTTCAGAGGCGTGTAAGTATTTTAATATACGGAACGTTAGTCATTTTTGATAAAATAATTTTTTTCCGTGTAGAGGTAAGTTTGGGGTGGGAGATTTTTTGAAAATCTTTGTGACATAACCTTGGAAGATGCCGAACTTAAATAGGTACCGAGTATGGTATTTTGTTTTTGTGTTGTCGTGTTTACGTACGTACACACACACACACATACACACACGCGCGCGCGGACCGTTTTGTAAATTTTTTTATATAATTTCTTATACATTACATTCACATGGATTTCTCTACTCTTCTTTAACAAACTATTCTTATAAAGGCTTGTTTTTCTATCTAATTCATGTTTTTATATATATATATATATATATTAGAAGTTGTTTTATTGTAGAATTTCTTGTGGATATATTGGGAATAGAGGAACACAATAGGCTTAATCATTAGTTAAATATGTTAAGAGTTGGTCTATATGTCATACATTTTAATTCTGTACTTCCTATTTGACAACTACAAGTATTAGAAATTTAAACCAATAACAAGGAATATCTCGGAAGCTGTTAACTGCACAAAAATGCAATTCATATAATTGCATACTTTAAAAATATCTACAGTTTTGTATACTAAGATTTTGTCTATCTGTTACGATTTATCATTTGTGCAAAAGTTATTAAAATGAACAGCACTCCGAAGGTTATTCCCATAAAATTCAAGGTATTTATTTCATTTGTCATGAAAATATCTTAAACATACGGTATTTTAACCAAAATATTTTTAAAACAAAAATTCCTGTAAAGGGATATTTTGGTGTGGGGCTGTTCTTGAAAATGCTTGTCTCGCATCCTTGGAAGATGCTAAAATTAATACCAAGTTTGCTATTTAAATGACTTGTTACTATGTTCACACACACACACACACACTCACACTACCTTTTCCATTTTTTCGGGGGGGGGGGAGTTCAGAAGGCCTCAAAACCTGTATTTCCGGTGAAATCCATCAACGTTTTGGGGAAATACAATACTTCCACTACCGCTATACGTAGTGGGTATAGTGTAGGGAACCTAGAAAGCTTTGATGCTTGAATCGCAGTTATGGGTAGGGGTAATTTTAAATATTCATGAGGTAAAATTATGGAAAGTACCACAAACATTAAAATACTTTATCACTTTATTTTTAAAACCCATCTTTATAGTGATTTTGAATTATATTTTGGGATTAATATTTTTTTTAAATGGAATACAAATATCAGACTATACACTGTGGAAGGGAACTTGTGGTGGTAGTATTTATTACGTGCGTTGTATCACACTAATTGCGTCCTACATTCGCATGGGTCAGGAGACCATACATGCTCTCTAAAAATACTTGGATTGAAAATATTACCTACTCCTAATTTTATATTCACAACACTGTAAGCGCACACCCATACACACACGCCACAACAAAACAAAGAAAGAACACCCTGATATCACGCGCACATATTCGCACTCACACCTACACCCAGTATTCACACTTATAGGTGCTCATACACCAAATACGTTTATATCTTATTTACACAAACCCTTATTTCTTAGTGCACGTACTTCTATAAGTATGGTACCAGGATTGGCCAGTTTTGGCTGTATAGAATCAAGCCCCAGCATGCTGTCCTTCGTCTGTTTGAAGCTAAAAGTAACTTCAGTAATAATGTTTTCCTAATATCCTCACGCAATCTACCAAAGTATACCTACACTCTTCCTCTTTCCCGTATAAGGGAAAATCCTCCTACCAGGATCATCATCTTAGAGCTTTCCACCCTCCCAACCTAAGCCACGCTATTCTCGTCCTGTGTTTTATACCCAATTCTAAAATAACTTATTACATTGATTCTAATATATCTTAGTAGACATATTACAATAACAAAAAAGTTTAACTCTAGTATTTTACTCTGTGATAGCATATGTTTTAATGTGTTTCTAAATTATATGATTTATTCCAAGAGAATGTATGGAGGCAATAATTTGTTACGTATGCGAGACACAGCAAGCGAAATTAAACCAGTTTACGTGCTGACATGCTTCTGGTTTTGAAAGGTAGATTGAAACCACCTCCTAGCCGCTTGCCGCTGCAACATTGGCAGCACGTGCGTTAGATGTTTTCGAGAAACCTAAAATATCTCCAATGAAAATGGCCACAGAAAAAAAAATGAAAAACAAAAATTATTTTCCAAATAATTAGATTTTTATCTAGTTTAAACTAATGTAATAACTTCCTCTCCTTTTCGTCTAAATGTTAATTATCTATTAAGAGTAGAAACAGTAGTATATTGCGTTACAAGAGCGGTAAGTGCATCATTGGAAAACGAAGAAGCGTTTTAAAATACGAGAAGTCAAGAATTTTCACGGTAAAGAATAATAAAAACAGCACTTCCGCGAGAGTGTAATTAATTACTACCAGCTGTTGAACCTTGATTCCAGTAGCAAGTTCTCAACATTTTAGCAATGGTAGTGAATTGACAATCGATTATCCACACCGGGTTTTTAACCTTAAAAATATCATTAACTTCCAGTTCATATCTGCAGCATGAATTAAATGGTAAGTAAATATTAACTAAGAAAAAGTATACATCCAAATAATTCCATAACTCCATGAAATAGAAGCGTCTCAAAAACACTACGCCGAAAATAATTATTTATGATACATGCGTTAAAAGTAGGGTTTTATTTTACAAGTAAGAATGTTTGGAAACGGCTAAGTGCAGCAATTCTATGAGCAAAATATTATCACTTTTAAAACTGTGGCATATACTATTTTAGATAGCCCTGAATTTATAATAATAAATAAGGATGATAATAATAATAATAATAATAATAATAATAATAATAATATGAAGAGGAAGAAGAAAAATCCAAGTCTATATACAGCTAAGATAAATGGCGCTTGAAGCCAGATCAACAGACGCATGCAACGAGAATCTATGTTTTATTGCTTCATTTTACACCAATCAATAAAGGATTATATGCTACATCAGACTGTTTTCTGGATTTAGAGGGGTAGTAATTCAATGTTCTCTTTCTGCAGCTTCCGGAATTTCGTCTGGATCATGGATTTCAATGTTGTCCATATTCATACCTGGCGCCATGTTATCGATTATGCAGGTCAACAAATAAATGAGAAGCGATTCAGATCAAACAAGGCTGCCAACACAAGGAGCAGATTAACTAGCAACGCATTGCGATAAATTTAAGTAATCGTGTAAGAAGATGTAATGAAATATAAAAGCTATTGAAGTCAAGTACAAATATAAGTCGTAATTGCCATGTCATTGGAAAAAACGAAAAGACCATTAAATGCCAAACTTGGTATTTAAGTTTGGTGTCTTCCAAGGATGCGACACGAAGATTTTCAAGAAAATCCCCCCCAACTACCCTTTACATGGAACTTTTTTCGAACATTTTGATTTTATCAAAAATGGCTCTAACGATTTTCATTAAAATATTGTATATTAAAGATATTTACCTTTCAAATAAAATGTATATTTTATACTGGATCAATTTTATGGAATTTTGCATAACTGCTAAACCGTAATAGATGAACGAAAACGTACCACACAAAAATGTAGAGGACGTTAAAACACACACTTTATGTTATATACATGTTTTTCGTGGAGTTGATAGTTTTTTTTTTTTTTTTAGATATTCCGTGTTTTTGGTTTCAGCTTTGAAAAACTGATACTTTTCTCATACAGGAATTTGTCAACTCCTGTCCATACAAACAAAGGAACTTCAATCACATAGCAACCACCTTTTGACTATCACTTTAACCTATGTTGCTCCCTTATTTCGCTTCCATTTGCAAGGAAGCAAATAATAAGACTATTTCTGCTAATTTTTTCTCGATTAGCATGAAGTAAATAGAAGCATAAGTTTTTTAACAATAATTTGTTACAGAAATGTAGAGAAACTCATGTGAATGGAAAAAATCATGTTTTTTCATTTGTATAGGCCCCCTTTAACTTCTATGGTCATATCGGGGGCTTTGACTTGTGTAACAACTCGTATGATTACAGTAGGTTATTGTCATTAGGTTTATCATTTTATATCATTAAACACACTCACGTTCACTATCACATGCATACTTTCAGACTCTGGGGGGGTAGGGAATAATTCTAGTTAAAGAAAAATTCCCCGCTCCAAAATAGCCCTTTTGTACATGAATTGTTTATATGTAACTGCAAATACACAAGCAAGCCTTTCAACTGACTTCAATAAGAACTGCAACCGTGAGATATCCACCATAAAATAAGTCTTAGAGCCGCAATTTACCTTATCTCATACATTCATGTGAAATTTCACATGTTCACTTTCTTCAGTAGAATAGGTTTATGAAATGTTACACTGATGTAGACATAGGTATAGTTACTCAACATGACTTAAAACATCCACTCAACGCATGCAGTTATAGAGGATATATATTATGTCATCTCCATCTACGAGTGTCTGGTTATCCATCTGTTTACGCTGCCAAGAGAGCAATGCAACTTAACAAAATGTCAAACACCTGCTATATACAGAGCTATCACAGCATCTTCGTGCATTGTTTTTCTGCAGCGAAAGTGTTCGTATTGTGACACTGCCGTCCATGTGTGACCGTGCTTAAGTTCACTTGGCATGTGAGTCATCGCAGTTGGATGCGTAAACAACAGGAAGAGTGACGCGACGGTAACAGGAAGCTTCAGAACGCGAGATTCTTCTCGAGCTTTGAGATTCGTTTAGAAGAGTCCAGTATCTTCAAAGTTTTCAGAAATGTATATGACGTAATTTTCTAGCTATAAAAGAGGAAGGATTGCAGTGTTGTGTTTTGTTGTGAACTGTACCGACTCGCAAGTGGCTGGAGTATTTAAGTGCAGTGGTGCGTGAGACATGGATGGCGTGCAGCCGTGAACTATACACATCGAAACGTAGAGTGAATTATTTGCAGCAAAGAATATAAGACTTTATTTATAAACAATTTTGAGTCAATAAAGATATTTGTTACAATATTCTCTTTTATATTTCAGTTCAGATTTCAAACAGGTATATTTAATAGTTCTTTCTTTCGATGCATCTACATTAGGTTGCAAAATATAAGTTTCTGCCTCTAAATTTCCTTCATGTATACCAAGATGGCTCCGCGGTAACGTACGAATCTCGCATTCCTGAGTCGGCCACTCTAACCATAATCGTTTCGTAGTTTTCCCTATTTGTTGAAATTCCTACTACGAATTTCCTTTCCCCCATTTCCTGTCCGCAATTCCCCTCATATCCTATCGCTTCGCCTTTCATGGTAAGCTTAGGAGCTGTGTAGTGTTGGTATGTGTCAGACAGATGGCGCAGCTCCTTGCTCGCTGGAGAGTATTATCGGCCCTGCAGGATGGCAGCCTTTCTGAGTCGCCTCAGGTAGGTCGAATCTCTCCGGTTCCGTCAGAGGCAAGCCTTCTTTAAGCAGTCTGCTGGTGCGACCGAGTCTAAAGCTTGGAATCGCTAGGGACCTCTGTGCGTCTGATATCCGCCAAGATTGTGGTTCCTTCGTGTCATTTGTTCCTCCTGGGATGGCAAGCACAAGATATCCGCGTTATGTAGAGGGGTGACATGTCCCCACCGTTTCCTGGTCATATCCTCTCACTCTCTCTAGACTAGGAGCATGGCGGATGATTAAAAATAACTGATGAAAATGGTATGAGAATCTGTCTCATTTGCGTGGAAGAAGAGTCATGGGTGCGAGATATAGCGGTACGGAGCAATACAGGTAAAAGTACTCACCGCGATTTTTTGCCATCTCGAATGGAGAGTTAAGAGCATGTTGGACGCTACTGGCAGACATGGAGGGATAGCTAAATTACTGCTTAAGGCTAGACAGCTGAGGTCTGAGAAGGCTGATATTGGGGAAGAGGGTTTGTGATGCAAATTTAATGTGCTATATTTTAATATGTTTGTTTAATTTCTCTACTTAGTATATAGTACATACGTAGAGAAGGTATTACATTCCACTCAAAAATTGGATACCGAGATTTTACCGGTTTTTTTTTTTTTTTTTTTTTTTTTTTTTTTTTTAAGTTGTGCAAGTTTTTGTCTCACCCTTAGGGAGTACCAGTTATGCAAAAGCCTTCCAGAATGAAGTGTTCTTCGAAGGCTATAGGTGTAAAACTCAATATATTCATTTTATTTTTCATGTAAGTATTTTAATCAAAATTGTTAGTCATTTTATTGAGAAAATTGAACATTTCAAAATACCTTTCATATAAAGGGTAGTTTGGTGTGAGAGAATTTTTATGAAAGTCACATCCTTTGAAGATACTGAAGTTAAATACCAAGTTTGGTTTTAACCAACTTTCGATTTTGAGCTGTGCTGTTCAAACACCCACACACGCGGACTGTTTTTTAATTTTTTTGGATTCAGAGGTCCTCAAATCATGTATTTCTGGAAATGCTGATATCTAATTTTTGGATGGATTACAATACCTTCTCTACCTACTATGTACATTGTACATACGTACTAGAGAAAGAAAAAAAAGATACAATTTTCATGTACAGGATAGTCTGGAATGGGGTGTGCGGGATTTTCTTGAAAATCTTTGTGTTGTTTGTTAAAATACCAAGCTTGGTATTTTTTCAGTCATGTTGTTTACTGTAATACATAAAGGCAAGTTTTCTGTTTTTCTGTTTATTTATTTATTCAGGTGCCTCAGAAATATACTTCCGGAAAAATCTTTATATAGAACTTTAAGGTGAAATGCAAAACGCCCACTACTTATTATAGGTAAAATGGAGTGAACATAAGAATACTGTGTACAATAATATACTATAAAATACGATAATGTGCTTAATTACAAAGGCTAAAGTGTTATACATGTTTAAATTCCTGTTTCACTTGTTCTCAGCACGTAAGTAAAAGCTTATGTTCAGCCCTTGTAATGTAAACAATGTTGAACATCTTGGCTCTAGCACTTGTGGTTATAGCGGAGTTGAAACAGATGAAAAGAGGCAAGAGAAACAAAGCTTATGTGGTAACCTACCTGTTGCATGTTGCAGGGGCAGAGGTGGCACTGTCACGTAGGATTACGGCCTTCCTCCCGCCCTTCGCCCCCTCGTCTTCCAGCCACGTCACGAATCCTGAGTGTATACGAGACAGCCAGCTCTTCCTTAGGGAACTGGATAACCTCTCGCTGTGGGCGCTCAAGAGTAAGTACTGTAGCTAATAGGTAAATCAGGTAATGTTGAGTTTAGTTTACTTTTGCTATATATAATTGACAAGTACCACAAAATGTACCTATAAATGTTTACTTTCTCTATGCGTACTGTGTACATAGTGAATAGACCAGGTGTTGTAATGCACCCAAAAATTCGATACCAAGATTTCACCGGAAATACATGGTTTGGGTCCCCCTGAATCCAAAAAAATCTGATGTGTTCCATTCACATGACTTTCTCTACGTCTCTGCAACAAATTATTGTTAAAAAGCTTATACTTCTACTTACTTCATTCTAATGGGGGGGGGGGAATAACACAAATGGTCTTATTACTTGCTTCCCTGTAAGTAGAAGCGAAATAAGGAAGTATCATATGTTAAAGTGATAGTCAAAAGCCGGTTGCTATGAGAATAGAGTTTCTTTGTTTCTATGGACAGGATTTGATAAATTCCTGTACGAGAAAAGTATAAGTTTTTCAAAGCTGAAACCAAAAACAAGAAATATCTCAAAAAACGATCAATTCCACGAAAAACATGTATATAACATAAATTGTGTGTTTTGACGTGCTCTACGTTTTTTGTATGCTCTACTTTTTTTTTCAAAAATAATTTTTTTTTGGATATAGGGGGACCCAAAGCATGTATTTCCCGTGAAATTTCGGTATCGAATTTTTGGATGTAATGCAACATCTTCTCTATACACTATGTACATAGTACGTGTAGAGAAAGTAAAAAGCATTTTTGGAAAAAGGTCCGTGTGTGTGGGTGTGTCTGTGGACAGCATAGCTCAAAAACGAAAAGTCCGTTAAATACCAAACTTGGTATTCAAGTTCAGTATTTTCCAAGGATTCGACACGAAGATTTTCAAGAAAATTCCCCCCATGCCCATCTACCCTTTACATGGAAACATTTTAGAAAATTTTGATTTTCTCTAAAATGGCTCTAACGATTTTGATTAAAATATCGTATATTAAAGATATTTACCTGACAAATAAAACGTATATCTTGAATTTTCTAGGAATGGCCTCTGAAGACTACTTCATTCTAGATGAATTTTAAGAAATTTTGTATAACTGGCAAACCATAAGAAATAGACAAAAATTTACTTAACAGAAAATATAGAGCTCATTAAAACATTAATTTTATGTAATATACATTTTTTTCGTGGAGTGGATTGTTTTTTTTTTAGATATTCCTTATTTGTTTCAGCTTTAAAAAACTTATACTTTTCTCAGACGGAAATTTGTCAACTCAGTTCATACAAATAAAGGAACTTCAGTCACATAGCAACCAGCTTTTGATTAATACTTTTATCCTATGCTACTCCCTTATTTCCCTTCTACTTGCATCGAGACAAGTAATAAGACTATTTCTGCTAATTTTTTCTCGATTAGCATGAACAATAATTTGTTGCAGAGATGTAGACAAAGTCATGTGAATGGGACATATCAGATTCATTTTTACTTTCTCTACACGTACTATGTACATAGTGTATAGAGAAGGTATTGCACTTCACCAAAAATTTTGATACCGAGATTTCACCGGAAATATATGTTTAAGGGTCCCCTGTATGCAAAAAAAGTATTTTCAGAAAAAGGTCCGTGTGTGTGTGTTTGTGTGTCCGTGAGTCTGTGAACACGATAACTCAAACTCGAAAAGTCGGTAAAATACCAAACTTGGTATTTAAGTTTAGTATCTTCCAGGGATGCGACACGAAGATTTTGAGAAAAATTCCCCCACCCCAAACTACCCTTTACATGGAACTTTTTTCAAAAAGTTTGATTTTCTAAAAAATGGCTCTAACATTTTGATTAAAATATCGTATATTAAAGATATTTACCTGACAAATAAAATGTATATTTGGAATTTTCTGGGAATAGACTCTGAAGACTACTTTATTCTGAGTGAATTTTGCATTACTGCTAAACGGTAAGAGATAGACAAAAACTTACCACACAAAAAATGTACAGTACATTAAAACACAGAATTCATGTTGTATACATTTTTTTCGTGGAGTTGATCGTTTTGGAGATATTCCTTGTTACTTTCTCTATACGCACTATGTACATAGTGTATAGAGAAGGTATTGCACTCCACCAAAAAATTCGATACCCAGATTTCACCGGAAATATATGTTTTAGAGTCCCCTGTATCCAAAAAAAAGTATTTTCAGAAAAAGGTCCATGTGTGTGTGTGTGTGTGTGTGTGTGTGTGTGTGTGTGTGTGTGTCCGTGTGTCTGTGAACACGATAACTCAAAAACGAAAAGTAGCTAAAATACCAAACTTGGTATTTAAGTATAGTATCTTCCAGGGATGCGACATGAAGATTTTGAGAAAAATCCCCCCACCCCCAACTACCCTTTACATGGAACTTTTTTCGAAAATTTTGATTTTCTCAAAAATGGATCTAACGATTTTGATTAAAATTTCGTATATTAAAGCTGTTTACCTGGCAAATAAAATGTATATCTTGAATTTTCTGGGAATAGCCTCTGAAGAGTAGTTTATTCTGGATGAATTTTACTTAATTTTGAATAACTGCTAAACAGTAAGAGATGGACAAAAACTTACTACACAAAAAATGTAGAGCACGTTAAAACACACTATTATGTTCTATACATTTTTTTCGTGGAGTTCGTCATTTTTGAGACATTCCTTATTTTTGGTTTCTGCTATGAAAAACGTACTTTTCTCATACAGGAACGTGTCAACTTATCCATATAAACAGAGGAACCTAATTGACATAGCAACCAGCTTTTGACTATCACTTTAACCTATGGTAGTCCCTTATTTCGCTTCTACTTACAAGGAAGCAAGTAATAAGACTATTTCTGCTAATTTTTTTCTGATTAGTATAAAGTAAATAGAAGTATAAGCTTTTTAAGAATAATTTATTGCAGGAATATAGAGAAAGTCATGTGAATGGTACACATCAGATTTTTATTGTTTTCAGGTTCAGAAAAATTAACTTTTCTCATATAAGAGTTTGTCAACTCCTGTCCATACAAACAAAGGAACTTCAGTCACATAGCAACCAGACTATCACTTTAATCTATGGTAGTGGTTTATTTCGCTTCTACTTACAAGATAGCAAGTAATAAGACTATTTCTGCTAATGTTTTGTCGATTAGCATGAAATAAATAGAAACATAAGCTTTTTAACAATAATTTGTTGCCGAGATATAGAGAAAGTCATATGAATGGAACACATAAGATTTTTACTTTCTCTACGCGTACTATGTACATAGTGTATAGAGGAAATATTGTATTCCACCCAAAATTTCGACACCGAGATTTCACCGGAAATATATGTTTTGGGGTCCCCTGAGTCCGAAAAAAGCATTTTTAAAAAAAGGTCCATGTGTGTGTGTCTGTCTGTCTGTGTCTGTGGACAGCATAGCCCCAAAACAAAAAGACCGTTAAATACCAAACTTGGTATTTAGGTTTAGTATTTTCCAAGGATGCAACACGAAGATTTTAAAAAAAAAAAAAAAAATCCCCCCACCACAAACTACCCTTTACATGGAAAAAATTTCGATAATTTCGATTTTCTTAAAAATGGCTCTAACGATTTTGATTAAAATCCCATACAATAAAGCTATTTATGTCCAAAATAAAATGTATATCTCTAATTTTTTTGGGAATAGCCTCTGAATACCTCTTTATTCTGGATGAATTTTGCCGAATTTTGCATAACTGCTAAACCGTAAGAGATAGGAAAAAACTCACTACACAAGAAATGTACATCACGACAAAACACACAATTTATGTCCTTTACGTTTTTCTTGTGGAGGTAACCGTTTCCGAGATATTCCTTGTTATTGATTTCAATTGTGAAGTACTTAAACTTTTCTCAGACAGGAAGTGTCCGTTTTTCTTTTGTTCTACTCCTGGCCAAGCAAAGAAGTGATTTGCAATGACAATCGCATAACGATAGCTTTTAAAACATTTGACAATCACTTTAGCATAGCGAATTCCCTTATTCCCTTCCACTTATAAGAACTAAGTAATAAGAACATTCTAACATTTATCTCGATTAGCATTGTGTACAAAGAAGAATAATCTTTTGTAGGAGGTTTGTATAGCAGCTAGAGAAAGTCATGTGAGTGTAACACATCAGATTTTTTTTTTCTAAACTTCCCGCATTATACTTGCTCATAAGTGATAGTAACACGTACTATAATGAAAATTAACCTTGTTAAAAGTGATGTCGATCTGCACTGGTATATTTTTGGCATTCCTCGTCATCAACAGGTTGTAATTCATGAGTCACTGTAGAATGGAATTTTAATTTAAAACGTTTAGCAGCTCTATGAAAGGAGGATTTTGGAACACCCACTTGCTGTGCAATACATCTTGGGCACTTCTTTGATGGATAAATTAATTTTGTCAACCTTTCTTCTGTTAGAATCTTTCTTTTCTGCTGCTTCAGGCACCTTCAACTGAGTGCCGTCTCATGCGTAAGTAAATGCCCGGCAGTTCTGATGCGGGTAAGGTAATCAACTGCTACAGTGGTGGAGCCAGAATTTTTATGTCAACTTACATACTCGTACTTGATATGGATGTAATTTTTTATTGAATTACAGTTTGATGTACAGCACAACTAGCTAATAAAAACACATTTCTTACACATCAGGAAATCGCCGCGATTTTGAAATTTTCTATACCAACATTTCAGCACGTGGAAGTATTGTTTGTGTACCACCCAATTGCAAAATGCTTTCAAGTGAAATTGAATTCTGTGACGTGAGTTCGTAAGTTCATTAAGAAAAATAGTATCTCACATACATAAGTTGTCCCGAACATGCACACAATTCTTGCAGTGAGATTGCAGAGTTAGGATTTATTATTATTATAATTATTATTATTATTTTATTATTATTGTTGTTTCATTTATATAGCCCTCTTTAACATCTAAGGTCATATCGGGGGCTTTGCATTTGAAACAACTCGTTTTGTTTTACTCAAACACGTACACATACATACCTCCAGACTCTGTGGGAAATAGGGAATAGTTCTGGTAAAAAAAAAATTCTCCGCCCCAGCCGGGAATCGAACCCGGGTCCTCCGGGCTAGGAAATCTTTCTTGTGTAAATATCCTGTTTAATATGATCCCTTAGTTCGATAATGGTTTTTAAAAAACTATTTCTAGCAGTAGTTAAAAAAGAATGCCGAAGATATGGCAGCCACCACAAATACGAAGCAATACGATTGAGTTCTTAATTCGGTTAAAATCTTTAAAATTCTTAAAGATGTTCCTAGTATTCCTGCTCATGCACCAAAAATAAAATATAATGTTCCGATGTCTTTATGTTTGGTTGAAAATAATCACCGTTGCAAGGTAAAATCACTAAGTTAATAGGTGATAGATTGTAAATCTATTAAGGAGATTTCATTGATAGACTGGAATGTATAACCGTGTTGCCCGCAGTGAGGGCTGGAAACAGACCTGTACATCCTCAAACGATTTGACTCAACTTAGGAGAGCCTGGCCTATAGAAATCTCGTTGTTCTAAACAATTCTCTACCTGGAACTGGAATACCAGAAATTGTACCTAGCACTGCACTTGTCTACATATTCGGTTGCTGCGTACCTATCGAGCATAAAAATTCTTTGTTCAAACCTGATTTTTTCGATAGGCTAATAAACTCAGTTGACTAATAAACATAATATGTTGTAATTCGCATGTGTTGGTAAAAAGTTTCACTTTTGAGATGCACATTAAACAAAATCTAAGTCTTTACAGCTCGAACTGAAGGCAGCAACTGACACAGTATAACATACATGATAAACGTAACCTTAAACAGGTAATTCATGGTTGATGCACTGCGAAAAAATTACTGGCGTTTCTGCAATGAAAGCGAACTAAGACAACTTCGCAAAATATTCTGTTTACAGGTGTGGCTTGCACTAAAGGGCACAAGGGCACGTATCCTACCTTTAATTTTGAATCTTTACATGCATCTATTGTTGATGTGGATAGGGTGTAGTTGTTCAGGGTTTGTACAAGCAACAAGAGATCTGAACACATTGCAAAATTGATGAGCACTTGAGGGTATTTCTCAGCGCACATGCTGAAAAAAAAAACAACCTATTCATCAATACTTCAATTACGGTTGCGTATGCAGATATATTACTTTCTCTACATGCACTATGCACAAAGTGCATAGAGAAGGTATTGTATTGCACCCAAATATTGGATACCGAGATTTCACCGGAAATATATGTTTTGAGATCCGCAGAATAAAAAAAATGTATTTTTACTTTCCCTATGTACATAGTGTATTGAAAAGGTATTGCATTCCACCCAAAAATTCGGTATCGAGATTTCACCGGAAATACTCGTTTTATGGTCCCCTGTTTCCAAAAAAAAATGTTTAGAACAATGTCAGGTTGTGTGTGAACATAACTCAAAAACGAAAAGTCTGTAAAATACCACACTTCGTATTTGAGTTTAATATATCCCAATGATGCGACACGAAGATTTTGAGGAAAATTCCCCAGCCAAACTACCCTTTACATGGAAAATGTTTCGAAAATTTTGATTTTCTCAGAATTGGCTGCAACGATTTTAATTAAAATACTGTATATTAAAGATATTTATATGACAAATAGCATGTATACCTTGGATTTTCTTGGAACTGCCTAGAAGACATGTTTATTCTGGGTGAATTTTGCTGAATTTGCGTAACTGGTATACCGTAAGCGATACACAAAAACTTACTACACAAAAATGTAGATCTCGTTAAAACACACAATTTATTCCATATACATTTTTTCGTGGAGTTGATATTTTTGAGATATTTCTTGCTATTGGTTTCAGTTTTAAAATACTTAAATTTTTCACATATGGAAATTTGTAAACTCTGGCAATGCAAAGAAACGGATCTCATCCACATTGCAACCAGCATTTTAAAATATTTGACTATTGCTTTAGCCGAGCTTACTCCCTTATTTCCCCTTTACTTACAAGAAGGCAAGTAATAAGACAAATTTTCCTAATATGTATTTGGATTAGCACGAACTAAATAGAAGAATACATTTTTTAACAGAAATGTGCTACCGAGACATAGAGAAAGTCAAGTGAAGGGAACACATCAGATTTTTAGAAAAATGTGTGTACGTGACTGTGTGTGTTCTATGAGCAGCATAGCTCAAAAACGAAAAGTCCGTTAAATACTAAACTTGGTATTTTAAGTTCAGTATCTTCCAAGGATGTGACACGAAAGACTTTCAAGAAAATCTCTTCACCCCCAACTATGCTTTACATGGATAAATTTTCCAACATTTTGATTTCATCAAAAGTAGCTCTAACGATTTTGGTTAAAATATCGTATATTCACATGATAAATAAAGTGTATATCTTAAAATTTTCTGGAAATAGCCTCTGAAGACATCCTTATTCTGGATAAATTTTGAGAACTGTTTATAACTGGTAAATCATAAGAGATAGGCAAGTACTTACTGCACAAAAAATGTAGATCTCGTTAAAAACACACAATTTATGTTATATACTTTTCTTTCGTGGAGTTGGCCGTTTTTGAGATATTCCATGTTTTTGGTTTCAATTTTAAAATATTTAGCCAATGGTGCTCCTTTATTGCCCTTCTACTTACAAGGAAGCAAGTAATAAGACTGTTTCTGCTAATTTTTTCTCGATTAGCATAAAGTAAATAGAAGAATCAACTTGTTGTAGAGATGTAAAGAAAGTTAAATACATCCATTCCTGTATGTCACATGTAAGTGCACCGTGAAAGCTGTGTTTTCAAAACATGCGCAATAATTTTTCTGAATAGGGAAGTGCGTAATGGTATGCTTTATTACAAAATCTCTCGCAGCGAAGGCATTGTCCTCTTCGCACCGATGGTATACTTACATAACCTCACAACCGCCAAGACGTCTGCTTGCCAAGTTCAGCACGCTGTGATTAAGGATCATATTGGAGTCACGCGGAAATCAAAGGATTGATGTTGAAATAACTACAATGCCTGAGGTGGGCTGCATTTCCATGTGTGGCAGGCGTCCAGCACTGTTTCCAAACGCTACAAGTGTTTCACTTGTTGTGACTCTAATTGGTCATATAGACTTCAATGCATTACTTTTCTTGACTTAGATGTTTGCAGGAGAGTAGTATTTATCGCGTGGAGTTTATTGTCATTTGCAGGCATGTTCATCCTGCTTGAATTACTACTCCACATTTAAGCTTTTGTATCCGCTTTTGTAAGCTAATAAACGTGATTCTTTAAGACGGACCTACAATAATTACTAATAGAAATTATTTAACGTACATGCATAAATCTTTTAACATCAGTAAAATTTTATCAAAATTGTGAAAAATTAAAATATATACATATATATTTCATAATAAAATAACATGAATTCTAAACTTTAAGAAAATCACTTTGCGCAGTTTATCTACCTATTAACTGATGCTATAAGGGTCTGGCACATACTTATTAATAGACACTACCAACTTTAAAATTTTCTATGTTCAAAATACTACACAAGATGCAATTTTTACTGATTTCTTTCAATATTGCCTCTCAAAAGCCTATTAAAGAAAATAGTCATAGTTTTTCGAAGTAATGCTCCAAATTTGTTAATAAATTATTAAATTTTGAAAGCTCGAGAGTTTTGAAGAGCACCAAAAATAAAACTTTTTATACCACAAATAGGATCAATATTAGAAATATATGGCAGATCCATTTGTAACTTTAATACAGTAAAACTTGAATTTTTATGGGAATAGATTTTAAAATGCATTACGTGCCCCATTTTTATTAGAGCAATGAGTTTAGACAGTAAAAAGTATTATTTAAATATCCATGAAAACTAACATTTTGATAAATGTAAAAAATATCACTATTGCGCATAATTTAATAACTGTATGCATTTTAAATTATAATTTTAATTTCACAGATGCATCACCTCAAGTCATCTTCTCCCTTCAGGGATTAGATGATATTACCTATTCCGGTCTCTATCATCCAATAACTTCTTGCGAGGGCTGCCTAAATTTATCTTCTCTATAGGTTGGTAATTTACTATCTTTTTGGTAATCATCTACCTACCATTCTGTGGGCATGAAATTCTTGTTTGTTTTAATTGGATTAATCTTGCTGTTAACTCAAAAAATAATAAAAAAATGAGCTTGAGAAATAATTGTTTCTTCTACAGTAGCCGTGTGTAGGACAGGTGTTGGAAAGGTAAAGTCAGATTGAAAAACACAATGCCACAGCCGGGAATTGAACCACGGATCTCCTGGTCTCTATCCAGATGTTCTAACCACTAAGCTACCACGGCAATATGCCGATATAGTATTGAATTCCACAACTGAGTGTGGCGAAACCAATTATTTCACAATTTATTTTTAATTTTTTTAAATGCTTTAAATGCTGCGGTTTTCAGCGTCTCATCTCTACTGGGCGTGAAAGACTGTTTAATTCTCCTCAGATACCTCTTTATCAGGCTTGAGGTTCTTTTCCGTGCCCCAAATCAACGACACGGGATCAGCGGCTTTGCTTCCCTTCCAAAGGAAGCAATGCAGAGGATTTTTACGCCTGGGGAAAAAATCCACTATCCTCCATCTGGTTTGAAATCGCGACCTTGGGAACCGGAAGCCAGCATGTTAACTCTAGTCCATGGAGAGCTACTTATTTCAATCTAATAATTGATTGAAAATTACGAAGATCAGGGCTAAAAGATTTATGACGTGTAGGTCGCCATTGGGGCAAGTATTCTAAAAATAGCTTGAAATCTCCTTGTGCGGTTTACTGGGAAAAACGCGAGTCAATTGAAGAATTACATGCTCAATCGGCATGTTGCCGCGGTACCTCAGTGATTGGAGAAGCTGGAAGAGACTAGGAGATCCGTGGTTAAAATCCCAGCTATGATATTTAATTTTTCAGTTTGACTACCTTTCCAAAATCTGAGCATATTTTATTTCTTATATTGTCAGCTTTAATGCACCCTTAAAATATGGAACATTTAAATGCATAGCTCACATTAAAATTTACCAGGTTGGTAGGCTGGGCCGTAAGATTTTATTTTCTTCTGCTGCTGACTTTTCTGTTTTTTTCTTCTTGCATCGCTGTTTCTCTTCTGCATAACTTCGTTTTTACTTTGCATGATTCGAATAAGGTCTAATCGAACTGAAGTTTTTCTTGCGAGTCCAGTACAGTTTCACTTCTGTAGCGATGCTGTAGCTCCAGATATTCCATTTAAAAATGGTGCCTGGTGGCCAATTATACCTTTTTATATTCAGAAATGTTTAAATTGTTTTATGAAATTAAAATAAAACGGTTGATTTTTGTGATTTTTTATGAAATTTCAGTCGTACATACCCTTAAACTATCCATTTGTATTTTATATTACCATATTTTCAAAGTATAATAATTAAAAGTACTGATGATAATTTTCCAAATTAATACAACAATAATCATATTATTTAGCATATCAGGAGAATCTACATTTTCTGAATCTCAAATTGACCACAGTGTGCTATTGAAATAATTTAGTACATTTTACACTAGTAGCTCTTAAAAATAGCCTACATACTACATGGTTTTAATGAAAAAATCTGGTGTGCTCCATTCACATGATTTTTCTCTACACACTGTAAAAAATATTTTTAAAAACCCCTTTTCTTCTATCTGCGTTATATGAATTGAGATAAACATTAGCATACATTGTCTTATAACTTGCTTCTTTGTAAGTAGAAGGGCAATAAGGGAATACACTAGACTAAAGTAATGGTCAAATATTTTTAAAGCTAGTTGCTATGTGGTTGAAAGCCGTTTCTTTGCATGGCCAGAATTTTACAAGTTTAAGTATTTTAAGAAGCTATTCCCAGAAAGTTCAAATTACCTAACCATTTTATGTCATGTAAATGTATTTAATACACGGTGTGTTAATCAAAATCATTAGAGCCATTTTTAAGAAAATCGAAATTTTCGAACTTTTTCACACATAAAGGGTAGTTTGGGGTGGGGTATTTTCCTCAAAAATCTTCGTGCCGCATCCTTGGAAGATACTAAACTTAAATACCAGGTTTGGTATTTTACCGACTTTTCGTTATTGAGTTATCGTGTTCACGGGCACACATTTACACACACTGACCTTTTTCTAATAATGTTTTTCTGGGGGGAATGCAGGGGGCCCTAAAACTGTGTTTCCAGTGATACATTGATATCAAATTTTTGGGTGGAATGTAATACCTTTTCTGCTATGTATCATGTACTATGTAGAGAAAGTAAATATGTTCTTAAAAAATAAAACGGAAAATATATCTTTTGGTATCTCAATTTTAAGATCATTGAAAGCTTTTATCGTATATTTCTTTTTCTAAAAATAAGTGTTCAATTTTAATCCATACTGAATGCTGTGATTAAACATATTATTGACCAGAATTTCAATATACAGTATTTGAATTATGTTATGCTTAAGGAAAACGTGTAATTTCAGTAAGTGTATAACAATTCTATTTTTTTCTCACTTTCTTAGTATACTTAAATCTAAATTGTAACTTTTGCTGAGTGACATATTGAATAAAATGTTAGCTTCACGCAAAATACACTCCTGAAACAATTTATCAAAGAATTTCCATATGAAAACTACTGTAATCGTTTTATTAATTATAAACTCGCAAATGAATTGTGGTACATGTACAAGTAATGTTTTATTTCTAACAGCTGACATATCAAAGGTTAAGCACGAAGGGGCAAATCCGGTCCGATGCGGTTAACCAGAAAGTGCGTAACACTGTGCACTTTCACCAGCAAACAAAAGAAGGGTGTGGAGTCCAGACTAATTCCTACTTAAGTCACCAGTGCAGTTAGCAGTGAATGAAATGATAAATAATATTTCAGCATGCCATATTTTCATATACATAAATGCTTCTTTCCATTCTTAGATTCTCCAAGAATGCGTAATAGTCATTCTTGTCATGAACTCTGAAGTGAAATAGGTCTTCTACACGTCCAAAGGTGGCTAGCATTTGTGGAAATGTCTCAGAAAAGCTTTGCAATTCAAAATATGGCATACATACTTCTTTATTTTGGTATTGGTGTGTATTTATTTGTTATATGCCATACCATATGTAAACAGACTGCTGTGTCATTGTTCTTTTTTTGCAGTATTTGTTTTCTGTTTATTTCCCTCAGAAAGAAACAACACTGTCCTTAACACTAATTATCCAACGGAGTGCAAGAGTTAATTTCTATCTAAGCACAGGGCGTTTTTGGAGGGGTCTCTGCACAGATCCTGAGTATTGTACTTACGCCCTCGAATGGGCGCCCCCGGGAGGGGGGAATGAGTGTGAAGAGACACTTGACGGTGGAACCAGGAGTGATGGCACAGCAATGACAGGATCCCTACAATTTCCAAGTTCAGATGCCCGGGCAGTCGATCAGCAGCCGGGGATCTCTGCTCCACCCAGAGGGTCCTGTCCTATCTGTCCCCACGAAGGGCACTTTTTTCTTTAAATACACCCTTCAGTTCAGTTCAGTTCGCTTACCTTCTACGAATTGTGTTAGAATTAATTTCTTCTTACCCACTCTCCTCAGAACCTCTTCAGTTCTTACCATGTCCGTCCAATTTATATCTACTATCCGTCTCCAGCACATCTCAATATTTCTTCTTCATTTTCCTCGAAGCCCACGATTCCTATCTAAACAGAGAGATGCCCCGAATGTAACGTTTTACCAGACTTTTACGTAGATTTAAGTTCAAATTGATGGCCAGCAATATTCTCTTCTTTGTGAAGGCTATCTGGTTATGACAATGCATGATCTAATCTCCATGGTGCAGTAGGCATTCTTCGTCAGTAAATTTCCAAGAATTGGAACTAAATCTCATTTTCTAATTCTTGATTTCCAATGACAATGTGGATAGACTCTTATGTATTTGTATATTTTGGGTTTCAAAGCTCACGCAGTTACGAACACACAGAGCAGTAGGCGGTATAAAGAGAGGATAGTGGGGAGGGGTTTGTAGTGCAATATGCACACGTTGAGGTACAATCTGTTCCAAACATGTATTGACATTATATGCATCGTTCTAATTCATAAAGTAACACAGTGAAACAATTATTTCATAGTACAATTGGTAAATAAAAACGCCTTGTATTTTTACAAATAAAAGAATGAAACTTAATACAAAAATTAGGGATAATAGTAAAAGACAATGAACATAAATCAATCAAACTCATTCAGAACTCATTGCAGTGAATTACAAAATACATATGTATTGCATAGAAAGAAAAGACTCTCTTCCAGTCACTCAAAATATGTTTGAATTACCCACAAATTTGTTCAGTGTCGAACGCCTACCCTTTCGAATTTTCGTCATTTTTTAATCTGCACTCTCTTTCAGTGTTCACTGGTTTAGCTAAAAGCAGGAACTGAATGAGACAAGGCAGTGAGCAATGCTAGATAGTGCAACTCTTTGACATGGGCCTTAGAGACCGCACCTACCCTGTCACGTCAAGGTTATACTCTGTGTGCACCGAACCTCAATCCGGCAATTTCGTGAGCCCCGGACCGAACTCTAATCATCACTCTTGATTTGTCTATGTTGACTTCCATTCCATACTTTCTCCCTCTTTCCACCAGCCTGTCGATAATTCCTTGCAGTTATCCTTGTTATTTTTCCAGAAGTACCACGTCATCTGCATATTTGATGGTGTTAATTGTATTCCCGCCAATCACAAACGCTATCAAACTCTAAAGCTTATTTTTCTAACCAATCTCCGTAAAGGTTGAACAAGAGAACATCCTTGACGCACACCTCTTCTAATTTCTGTATAATTGGTCACCCTTGCTATTTCTACTTACTTCCTACTTATTAAAATAAACCTTTGCAGAAATAGTTTTAGTGTTTATTTCTTTGTAGGCATAAGAGGTATAGAGCAAGTGAATCCATAGTCAGATGTTTAAAAGCGGGCCACTATATGCTGAGCTTGAAATTCCATGCTTTCTCCATGACATCACGAGAAACTGAATAGCTATAGCGTATGAAAAATTAAAATCAATTATAATGATTTTTTTGGAAATAAATTGTGTTGGACCTACATTTTGTGTATTATAGTTTTGCCTCTCTCTCTCTCTCTCTTTCTCTGCCTCTTTCTCTTATAATTTACTTGCCATACAAAATTATATAAAATTCCTTAAGAATGAAAAGGACTTGACAGACTATTCCCAGAAAATTTAAGAGATATATTTTATTTTTCATTTAGATATATTAAATATGTGGTATTTTAATCAAAATCGTTAGCGTCGTTTTTAAGAACACAGAAAAAATCTAAATATTCCGAGTAAAGTGTGGGGCGGGGGATTTTATTGAAAATACTTAACGAAAGATTCTGAACGTAAATGCTAAGGTTGGTATTTATCGAACATTTCGTTTTGAGTTATGTTGTTTACAGACACGCGCAGTCGAACATTTTCTAAAAAGCCATTTTATTCGGAGGGGGGGCAAAATATGTATTTTCGGTGAAATTTGGATATTGGAATTAGGAATACAATACCTTCTGGGCCCGCCGCTGTGGTGGCCTGCCTAATATTGAAGAGTTTCTGAGTTCGAATCCCGCTTAGGGTGAGTATGGGTTTTTCGGGGCTTTCCCCTATTCTAAGAAGACGAATGTAGAGTAACTTTAATCGCCATGGACCTCAAAACCATTTGAACATCATTTCGCCGATTTTATTCATCATCCGATATGACCAACCGGTTTAAAGGATTATAAATTACAAAATAAATAAAATAAAATAAAAAATGTCTATACCTACAAGGTACTGCTAAAATAATCTGATGTGTTCCTTTCACACAACTTTCTATAGCTGTTCCATATAAAACTGTTCTTACAAAAGATTACTCTTGTATCCACATCATGCTAATCGAAATAAGCATTAGTAGAATTAGTATTATTACTTGCTTCCTTGTAAGTAGAAGGGAAATAAGTGAATACATAGGCTAAAGCGATATTCAAATCTTTTAAAAGCTGGTCGCTATGTAAAACATTTGAGGTTCGGTTCGACATAAATTATGTACCTATATGACATACATTTTGTGTTTTAACAAGATCTAGATTTTTTTGTGTAGTATGTTTTTGTCTATCTCTTACGGTTTAACCGTTATGCATAATTCTGCAAAACTCATCCGGAATAAAGAGGTCTTCAGAGGCTTTCTCAGGAAATTCAAAATATACATTTTATTTGTGATGTAAATATGTTTAATATATGGCATTTTAATCGAAATCCTTAAAGCCATTTTTGAGAAAAACATTTAAAAAAAAGTAGTTTGTGGTGGGGGATTTTTTTTAAAAACTTTGCGTCACATCCTTGGAAGATACTAAACATAAATACCAATTTTGGTATTTAACGGCCCTTTTGTTTTTGGGATGTACTGTCCACAGACACACAAACGGCTTTTTTTTTTTTTTCCCCCTAAAAATGCTTTCTTATTCCTCTGTTGGTTTCCCCCACCCTAGTTTCCTTTGTTTACCGTTTTTCGACACACATACTTGTTCGTATTGACAAACATACAAACACCTATGCCCAAGGTGGTAATTGAACTCACGATCCCCTGCGCCATGAAGCACCAAAGCGAAGCGCTTTAGCGAGCGCGGCTACGGTAACCGGCTCTTCGGACTCCGGGGGATCTCAAAAACATATTTTTCTGGCGAAATCTCGACATCGAATTTTTGGTGGAAAACAATACCTTCTCTAGCTACTATGTACATTGTATGTGCATACGTGCTAGAGACAGTGAAAACAGCGTTTTTGCTTTTAGCTCAATAGGTGTGCGCCAGTATCATGTTATACAGCGCAAAAATATTTTGACGCACGTTTCAGCTAAAGTAACTCTTGATATATTCCCAGTTCAGGTTTGTTCTGACTCTGTTCGTAATCTAGGTTACGCAATTGACATTTGAAACTTGTTCCTTGAGAGTAAATCCTCAGCTGTAAAACAGGTAGCCGTCTCTAGGGCAAGGTCGGTTGAATATTGTATAAGGTCCGAAAGTTCCGAACTACTGTTGTCTGGCATTGGATTTAATGAAACAGCTCTTTGTGATTACAAATTGCAATATCTCTTCACTGTAATTGAAATTTAGTCTTGTGGTTACAAAGATGGGATATACAAAGTAAAAATGACCATTGGTAAATCAACCTCCAAAGAACTGAAGAGGACAACTTAAGCAAGTAGCTTTATTTACCCGGAGAACGGATGTTTGCGGTGGGAGTTTCTGGCTGTTTCCAAAAGACCAAATTGTGACATGGCCAAACATACTGAACACTTTGCTCTAGCGCCTTCGGATCATGTCGAATGAGCTGACAGTGTATCAACAACAATGTGAACCCAAACTCAGAGGGCCGCGCCGCGGCCGAGTGGTTAGACCACTCGCTTCTCACCTAGACGGCTGGGGTTCGATCCCAAGCGACCGCATGTGAGGTTTGTGGTGGACAAAGCGGCGCTGGGGCGGGTTTTCTCCTGATACTCCGGTTTCCCCCGCCATCACATTCCACCGGTGCTCCATCATCATTCATGTATCATCAGTGTCACCGCTTGCGGTGCCATACGTAGTTAAAGCATAGTTAAAAAAATACCCAAACTCAGAATAAATTAAACAAAAAAAAAATCTATTTCATTCACATGACTTTCTCATGACTTATTTTTAATCTATTTTATTTTACGTCGTTATGTCGCGACGGTGAAATACCTAGTTGGTGGTCAACCTTTTAGGTTTCATTCCTCTACCATATCACTTATTGCTTCGCGCTAAGATGGCATTAGGGTAGCAGTCAGTCTATTTGCTTTCACATGTGGTAGATGGTAGCGCAATTGCCATTACCCCTGATTTCATGTTTGCTATTGTTTTAGACTTGTGCTTTTAAATATCTAATGTTTTATTTTACTTGACTATGAAAGAACACCAGTCAGATGTGTCGTCCCACGGGAATTGAACCTAGTATCTCCCGAATACAAATTACTCTCCCATCTGCTTCCTTATTAATCGAGGAAAACCTAAATTGCGCATTTCGTTGTCCGTATAAGAAGACACAGCTGGCTAAAGCGACAGAATGATCCCTATGTGATGGCTTTGAAATTTAAGACTCTTTGCATGACTAATAAAAACAAAAGGAATATCGACAACAGTTCAAAGACGAATAGGTATTTAAAAATTCCAATACATAGCAATCTTGAAAATGCTTAAGGCCACAAAAATGTTATTTAACATATATTAGCTGGTTTATTAAGATCTAAAGTTTTAATGTACACCTTACGGTTTACCAACAACCTACGAAATGCGCTCAGAATGAAGAAGTCCCCATATGCTATTCCAAGGAAATTAAATACATATGTACCTTTTATCATGGTAATGGCTTAAGTATTTGGTATTATAATCTAATCCTTAGAGCTATTGTTAAGAAAATAAAAAATAAGGAAACGTTTTCCTTGTAAAAGTAATTGTATCTGGAGAGGTTTTCTTAAAAGTTGCTTCCTCACGGACACACACAGACACATATACACACATATGAACCGTTTCTTAAAATGCTCTTTCTTTCTATTAAGGAGAATCAAAACTTGTATTTCCACGAAATATTTTAGGTGAGTAGTAGAGAAAGTAATAAATTGTAGTCATAGCGATGCGTTAATATTTTGCAAATGCAGTCCAATGTAAAGAAAACAAATATTTTACTCAAATTTTGAATTTTTTGTACGAGGCTAGGTTAACTGTGTCATTAGCGATGTTATTGATGCAAAGCAGTTAAATGAGAAAAATTTTGAGAAGGGTCAACGGATATAGTTATGTTTTAAATGGAACATAGTCACCCTTGAATAAGGGAGCGTTATGAGACTCAAAATTGTATTTATAAATTCTAAGGCAAAATTAGCTCTGCTTCACACTGTAGCTTGTTATTGACTCTCTGCTCTAAAAAGTTCTGTACATAGATTTTCTACATAGTTCTTATGTTCAAGACCCGAATGAAAAAAAGCAACACATACAATACAACAATATATATTTTATAAGCAGAACTAGACTTTCAAGACCTATATACTGCCTAAAAGGAGCTTTATAAATACATAAAATATCCAAAAAGGAAACCTAAAACTGTAAAGGGGACATAAAAAGGTTAATGATTTCAGTCTCAATTGCATATTTAATGAACTTGTTTCAAAAATACAACATTCTACTGGTATACAACATTCAGTATGAAAAAAGAAGTTAAATATCTTTAAAATTGTCAGTTAAATATATGATAAATATATTGATAATATCTGATATTATTAAAATTAATTTTAACGGAATCCAGTTGTAATCACAAATTATCAAAAATTTCTTCCACAAACTGTGAAACTATAGTCAGACAAAACCGAGCCAGGTGGCTCAGGTGTTCGTCTGGGACTGACTTTCGGCAGGTCGTAAAATCGGTTCCCTGCAGCCGATCTCTCGGACCCAGGGTCATTAGCAGAATGCCGGAGAGGATTCTTCATTCCCGAATTTCCTTCCCCTTCATTTCATTCTCATTTCTTTTCAACCGGTATCTTTCAGGGTTGTAAGTGTCGATGAGGACTGTGGCAGAGGCGCCATTTCGTGGTGAAACTGCGCTCTAGAAATACAGCTCTCGACGGCGGGATCGCGCTGGAATTTGTCTGCGGACTCGGGTGGTTTAGTTGGACCTGAGTGGCGGGATCCTGGCGATCCCCGCGTTGAGATGAACTGTTAGGGAACCCCGTCCTCATACCCGCGTAGCCCTCAACAAGTACGAATGTCGACCGCTGTGTGAAATTACACTCATCTCATCCTTCCTCCAGGGGTCTGACGTACAATAAGCCCATGGCTGCAGTGTGGAATACCACACACACAAAATAAGATGAATACAGCCCACCCACTCCTATCCTCTCGTCTAGGCCATTATCACGATGCTGGTAAAAATAATGGTATATTTAGAGAAGGTTCTAATTTTTCACGTGACTCTCCGTTCTGATGGTGCTGACGACGTGAGTACTGTAGAAAGTTATCCATTGAGGTCAGTCTTAGTAGTGCATATTAGTTGAAATAAACTGGAATTGGAGATTAGACTCTGCTAAACAGGTAAAAGTTAGTCAAAACAAAATAAAGTCACAAAACAAAAAATCTGATCTGTTCCATTCACATGTCTTTCTCTACATATCTGCTAAAAATTATTGTTAAAAAGCTTATGGTTCTTTTTTACTTCATGCTTATTGAGAAAATATTAGAGAAATAGTCTTATTACTTGCTTCCTTGTAAGTACAAGCGAAATAAGGGAAAACCATACGTTAAAGTGATAGTCAAAAGCTGGTTGCTATGTGACTGAAGTTCCTTTGTTTATATGGACAGGAGTTGATAAATTCCTGTATGGGAAAAGTATAAGTTTTTAAAGCTGAAACCAAAAACTGGGAATAACAAAACCGATCAACTCCACGAAAAAAATGTATATAACATAAATTGCGTGTTTTAACGTACTCTAGTTTTTTGTGTGGTAAGTCTTTGCCCATCTCTTACGGTTTAGCAGTATGCAAAATTCCGTAAAATTCGTCCAGAATAAAGTAGCCTTCAGAGGCTATTCCCAGAAAATTCAAGAAATACAGTTTATTTTTCAAGTAAATATCTTTAATATACAATATTTTCATCAAAATCATTTAAGCCATTTTTGAGAAAATCAAAATTTTCGAAAAAATTCCATTTAAACGGTGGTTGGGGGGGGAGATTTTCTTTAAAATCTTCGTGTCACAGCCTCGGAAGATACCAAACTTAAATGCCAAGTTTGTTATTAACGGTCTTTTCAGTTTTGAGCTCTGTTGTTCGACACACAAATGCACACACGGACCTTTTTCCAAAAAAGAAATTTTTTTTGGATTCAGGGGAACACAAGAACATGTATTTCCGGTAAAATCTCGGTATCAAATTTTTGGGTGCATTACAATACCTTCTCTATACACTATGTACATAGTACATGTAGAGAAAGTAAAAAGGGTTAAATGAAACTAAAAGGCTAAAAAATGTTATGTGTTCCATTCACACGACTTTCTTACATCACTGTGACAAATTATTGTTAAAAAGCTTATTCTTCCATCTACATCATGCTAGCAGAAATTGTTCTTATTATTTGTTTCCTTATTAGTAGAAGGGAAAAAATCTAAAATGTTCCATTCACCTGATGCCCTCTAGCTGTTCGGCAAACATACCTTTTATTCAAAGATTATTCTTTTATTTCTATCATGCTAATCAAGATTGAAGTCTCTTGACAATCTAGCAGAATTAGTCTTAAGTAGAAGGGAAATAAGAAAATACACAGGCTAAAACGATGGTTTCGTCCTTTAAAAGCCGGTCAGTATGTGAAAAAATTGAAATTCCAATCTTCTTGCCTGCCAGGACTAAACAAACGAGAAACGACAAGAAAGATGTCTTCCCGTTTGAGAAAAGTTTAAGTGGCTTAAAATTGAAACCAACAATCCGTATTTGACGGAAACGGTTAACTCTCCAAAAAAAAACGTAAATAACATAAATTGTGCTTTTTAATGAGATCTAAATTTTTGTGTGCTAAGTTTTTGTATATCTCTTACGGTTTGCCAGTTATATAAAAGTCATCCAGAATGAAGAGGTCTTCAGAGGCTATTCCTAGAAAATTCAAAACTTTAATCAGTTAGTTTCTTATAAAATATCTTAAATATAAGGTGTTTTAATCGAAATCGTTAGAGCCATTTTTGAGAAAATAAAAATTTTCGAAAGGATTTTGTAAAGGATAGCTGGGGTGGGGGGATTTACTTGAAAATCTTCGTGTCGTATCCTTGGAGGGTACTCAACTTAAGTACCAATTTGGTATTTAGCTGACTTTTCTTATTTGGGTAGTGCTGCCCACAGGCACACACACGGATCTTTGTCCAATATTTTTTTTTTTTTTTGAACTCAGGGGACCTGAAAACATATATTTCCGGTGAAATCTTGGTATAGAATTTTTGGGTGCAATACAATACCTTCTCTATCCACTATGTACATGGACGTGTAGAGAAAGTTGAAAGGGCCTTTAAATCACAAAAAGTACAAAAAGGCAAAAAAGGACAAATAAAATGCACAATTTTAGCCTATAATGGACCTAATGAACATATATTATGTTGGGCCTCTTCTTCAGACACTAGTAGTTTTAATTGTGTCGGTTTTGCTAACTAAAAGCCATGTGAGAACAGACAAAACATTTATTGTTTCATATCTTAAAACAAGTATCATCATTGCTGCACATGAGAGGATGAAGTAAGTTACATAGAAGACTCCAGAACACTATTGAAAGTGCTGTTGATTATGTAAGAGTCACCCAAACCTTTGCCTTCTTGCTGCCATTTGCATTCCCTGCAGAGCCGGAAGTTGAAGCTCATAGTGTGAATAGAAAACAATAGAACTGCGGCTCCGCTCTGATTCTTCCAAGTGGGTTGCCGCGTCGCGTCGTCACGTAGTAGCATCAGGACTTTGGCAATCAATTCGGCTCAGATGCATAAAACTGCTCGTAACAAGCACGTGGTGCATACCAAACCGGTTTTCATTGACTCAGACAGAAAAGAAAGTGAAGGTTAAAGGCGTGATACCACAGCCCTACAAACCTACAGAAGAGGTGGGATGAAGTGGAACACGTGTGGTCTTTCTCGGTTTATGACCGCTCTTACGTCATCAGTTTTGTAACAACATTCCTCGTCATCCTTCTTCGCCTATTTCCGAACATTTAAGGTAAACCCATACTGAAATTTTGGTCGACATTTAAACATTTTGCATGTTTCATTGCTATTTTCTCTTCTATGTAAATAGAGGATGTACCGAGAGAGGAAGCAACGTGGTAATGTATTCGGGAAGTCCCGAGTTCGATCCGCGGCTACCGCCCATTCTGAACCATGGTTTTCGTGGTTTCCACGAATCTGCAGGTGAACATTGGAATGATTCCCTCTACTACGACTTTTCTGTCCCTCTTTTTGTTTGTTGTTTTGTTTTGTTTTTTCATTGTCATCAGTTTTAGAGAATAGAGAATGGGCTGTCCTGCTGTCATTGTGGAACTACTCAACTTGGATCCGCCTGAACCCCACAAGTTAACTGCAGAGAGGTGTTTTTTTTTCTTTCTTTCCGGCGCTGTATCCCCGTTTACATTCCCCTCCCCCTACGTTTACTGTATGATTACTGGTTTTACTGTTCCTTGACACAAACATATACACATTGCACAAACATATAACACCCATGCCCAAGGCGGGACTCGAACCCACGAAGCACCAAAGCGAGACGCCTTAGCGAGCGTGGCCATGTGGACCGGCGAGAGAGTTAAGGGTTTGTGGATAGACCCAGGGGCGTCGGATACGTTCGAGCTGGAAAAAAAATTTAGAAGTGTGTGTGTGTGTGTGTGTGGTGCACGTGTCTGTGAGCAACAAAATCCGAAAATGAAATGTTCGATAAATACCAAACTTAGTAATTAGTTCAGTACCTTAAAAAGATGCGACACGAAAATTTTCAAGATGGAAAAACTTCCAAGAATTTCGATGTTCTCAAAAATACTAAGAATTTTTATAATTTAATTGTTTTTCACACAAGCCGTATGTAGGACAGGAGTTCAGAAAGGTAGAGTCAGACTGAAAAATTTAATGCCATAGCCGGGATTTGAACCACGGATCTCACTATCTCTTCTGCCACTGAGCTACCAGCTAGTGCGTCAAATCCTGGCTATGACATTGAATTTTTTAGTCTGACTTCCTATCCAACTCCTGTCCTATACACAGCTTGTGAGAAAAAACAATTAAATTATCACTATTTGACCATAACAGTAGGCTATACTATGAATTCTGGGTCTTAATGTACTAACGACATTGTAAATTGTCTTTGGGGTTTGTTATCTCGGAGTAATTTGAGACCAACTTGTGGTTTACCGCGAAACATGCGAGTCAGTTTTGAGAATTTTAATGGCATACATGAAGTACCATGGTAGCTCAATGGCAAAACAACCGGCTAGAGACCGGGAGAGCGGTTCAAATCCTGGCTATGACGTTGAATTTTTCCGTCTGACTGTGCCTGTCCAACTAAGGATTTTGATTAAAATGCTGTGACGCAATTAGTGACCTCAGTTATCAATAGAACTAACAAACATGGACGATTTTTGTCTCTTCACTTTTTCTATCCCGTTTTTCCTTGGAGGCACCCATTTTTTGGCAATAAGGAAGCCTAACTGCAGCCGATTTTTCCTATATGAAATCTTGGTTGTAGAGTTCATATGCCTTCCAATCTGACATTTTGGTTGTGGTTGTTCCCTTGGCACAAGGACAATCCCTCCGCCTTACCGAACAAGTGAATTTCTGCCACCTCATATATATATATATATACACGGGAAACTACAGTATCTGTGACCCTGCCAGATGCCTCATTTGAACCGTTATTAGCTCAACAGTTCGGCAAAAATTACTAAAAGACTTGAAATTCTTACTTTTGTAGTTTAAACTGCATATAAACACAAAATAAATATCAGGGCAATCAAGATACATAGAGGAATATCTCACATACGTTTTCAGCGGGCGGTGTTTATTGTACAGTTGGGTATCCTGTTTTCATTAGTTTTCATCATCCCCGTCCAACTCCATTGACCGAATTGGACTCGTAGATGTTTCCGCTGGCTGCCGTGTGAGAACACTTGGAGTCTCGTCGATCGCCGGAAGTGGAATGCGAATCCAATTTTTTAACATTGAGTTAACCATCTATTCGTTTCTAGTTTCTTGGTTTTCATTCAGCTGTTATAAAAATATGTGAAATACCTCGAAAAATTAACCTCTACGTTTCTATGCGTTTGTTTTGCGAGAGTTAAGTATGAAGTCGAGGTTATCAAAAGAGCTTTTAAGAAAATCTTTCTGTCGTATTCTGGGGAGATTTGGAGCTTAAATATCAAGTTATATCAGGCTTTTCTTTTTGAGTTAATGCTGTTAGCGCACGCATGAGCGCACCCTCACGAACATTTCTCTAAAAATTCTTTATTTGGATATAGATGTCCTCAAAACATATACTTCCGCTGAATTCTCGATATAGAATTTTGGGTGAAATGCAGTACTTCATTTATTTACTGAAGGTAGATGTAGTAGAGAAAGTAATATAAATATTTCGCAGGCTATGATCTGAAAAATTATGTATTTAAATTATTTTATAGCTTCAATGCGTGGAAAATTTGTCATGGGATAGAATTCATATACTTTGAAAGCTAAAAATATAGTATGAAATTATGTGTGCCATTCACATGTCTTTCTCTACCTGTTCTGCAAACAACTATTTTTACAAAAGACTATTCTTTTATCTACATCAGCTAATCGAGATAAACATTAGCAGAAATGCTTTCATGTAAGTAGAAGGAAGATATTGGAATACACTAAAACAATAGTAAACTTTTTTTAAACGCCGGTTATCATGTGGTTGAAATCCGTTTCTGTACAGGACCTGGAGTTTAAAGTTTCCCTATGAGAAAAAATTAAGGATTTTAAATCTAAAACAAATAACAAGGAAAATCTTAGAAATGGTCACTTCAACGAAAAAATGTATATGACATTATGTGTTTCAACGAGATCTACATATTTGGTATAGTAAGATTTTGTCTACCTCTTACGGTTTACTAGTTATGCAAAATCCAGCAAAATTCATCCAGAATAAAGAGGTTTTCGGAGGCTATTCCCAGAAAATTCAAGATATACATTCTATTTTTCGTGTAAATATCTTTAATATACGGTATTTTAATCAAAATCATTAGTCATTTTTTGGAAAATTATAAATATCTGTTTTTCCATGTAAAAGGTAGTTTGGGGAGGGGGGATTTCCTCAAAATCCTCATGTCACACATCCTTGGAATATACTAAACTAATATACCAAGTTTGGTATTTTACCGGCTTTTCGTTTTTGAATTATTGTGTTCACAGACACAAGGATACACTGACACACACGGACCTTTTTCTAAAACTCTGATGTGTTCCATTCACATGACGTTCTCTATATCTCTGTAATAAAGTATTGTTAAAAAACTTATGCTTCTATCTAGTTCATGCTAATCGAGATAAAATTAGGAGAAATAGTTTTATTACCTGCTTCCATGTAAGTAGAAGGCAAATAAGGGAGTAACATAGTTTAAGTGATAGTCAAAAGCTGGTTGCTATGTGATTGAAGTTGCTTTGTTTGTATGAACAAGAGTTGACAAATTTCTGTATGGGAAAAGTATAAGTTTTTTAAAGCTGAAACCTATAATACGGAATATCTAAAAAAACGACCAACTCCACGAAAAAATGTATATAATATAAATTGTGTGTTTTAATGTGCTCTACATTTTTTGTGGTACGTTTTGTCCATCTCTTATGGTTAAATAGTTATGCAAAATTCCGTAAAATTCATCCAGAATAAAGTAGTCTTCAGAGGCTATTCCCAGAAGATTCAAAATGTACATTTTATTTGTCAGATAAATATCTTTAATATATTATATTTTAATCAAAATCGTTAGATTCAGTTTTGAGGAAATCAACATTTTCAAAAAAAGTTCCATGTAAAGGGTAGTTTGGGATGGGGGATTTTTCTCAAAGTCTTCGTGTCGCATCCAAGTTTGGTATTTTACCGACTTTTCGTTTTTTAGTTATCGTGTTCACAGACACACGGACACACTACCATACTGACACACAGACCTTTTTCTGAAAATGCTGTTTTTTTTTTTTTACACAGGGGACCCTAAAACATATATTTCAGATGAAATTACGGTATCAAAATTTTGGATGGAGTGCAATACCTTCTGAATACACTATGTACATAGTACGCGTAGAGAAAGTAAAAATGCTTTTTTTGGGTACAGGGGACCCTAAAACGTCTATTTCCAGGGAAATCTCGGTATCGAATTTTTGGGTGGAATGTAATGCCTTCTCTATACACTATGTAGGTACATAGTACGAGTAGAGAAAGTAAAACTGTATGTGACGTAATATTTGTGCTTTAATGAAATCTATATTTTTTGTATGTAAGCTCTTTTGCCTGTATTTTGACGTGTGCAGATATCCCTTGGTGCGTTAAGAGTTGCAGGACTCAAGGGGCTGCTTTCAAGCTCTAAAACCTGCCTATGGAGAACTGGGCGAAAGCGACTCTGTTTTATCTCTCACAAAGATCACTGATAGCAAGACTAAAGAGCGGTCACTTTCGCCAGTACTCCACTGGCATGTTTTAACTTGAAATAGGCTCGTTTTTATTCTGCAACCCTTTTAAAGCACCAAGGAGTATCTGCTCATGCCACCTGGTAGATATACATTTTATTTATCATGTTAATGTCTTTAAAATACGCATTTTAATCAAAATCGTTATAGCCATTTTTGAAAAAAAAAATTGAACATTTCGAAAAATCTTCCACATAAAGGGCTGTTTTGGATGGGGGATTTTTCTGAAAATCTCGTGTCGCATCCTTGGCAGATACTACTTAAATACAACGTTTGGTATTTTACCGACTTTTCGTTTTGAGTTATGTTGTCCACAGACATACACTCATGCGTGTGTGGACCTTTATCTAGCAATTCAGAGGTCTAAAAATATGTATTCCGGCGAAAGCTCGGTATCTAGCCTTCTATATACTTGTAAATATGTGTTCGAGAGAGTAAAAATGAATTTTACATAAGACATATTTAAGATCACATTTTCGGTCAAATTAATTGAAAGATTTAGGTGCAATGCTGCATCCCCTTAAGGAACTCTCAGAGCTTTCTAACCGGCCTGGTCACTGAGCCAAAAAGAACTATGCTGCAGCACCCACGCCATTTCAATCCAGCTTTTACCTCACTCTTAACGAGCTTAACTCAAGCTCTAGATATATCCAGTGAGTTTCAGTATTCAGATAATAGCTCAGTCCCTTGAAAACCCTAGAAAAGTCACAATAAGTTTCCAAAAGTAAAGTCGCTAATATTTGCCCAATATTTCCATATTGCCTATGTTGTTTGTGTGATGTGAGAGAGAGAGAGAGAGAGAGAGAGAGAGAGAGAGAGTTGAGGGCATTTTCTTGAAAATCGTGTTGCAACTTTGAAAAAACTGAACATAAATAAAAAGTTGGTTATTTAATTTGCTTTTGAGTTATGCTGTTCTCTCTCTCTCTCTCTCTCTCTCTCTCTCTCTCTCTCTCTCTCTCTCACACACACACACACACACACACACACAAACACAAACTTACGCGCGCGCGCGACTTTTCTCTAAAATGCTTTTCTAGATGCCGCAGTCCTAAAAAAACATATTTTTCCGGTTAAATCTCGGTATCAATTTTTGGGTGGAATACAATATATTTTCTACCTATAATGTACGTTCATAATACTCGGTAGAGAATATGAAAATAAAGTTATGGGCCGCCATAATTAAATTCGGTAGTTAAGAATCAAATTGGTCAATAAATTCAATAATATATATATATATATATATTATTTCAAAGCTAAAGATTTCTATTTTTATCACATAAAATGAAAATATAATGTTTTAAGCAGCACGACCTCCCCTGCCCTTAACACAATTAACACGAAGTAGATATAAAATGAAGCATTGTTAAAAATGTTTTGTAAAAGTTGTAAATATACCTATATATATAATCTGATGTTCTATTCCATGACTTTCTCTACCTATTCCGCAGAAGTCTATTCTTACAAAAGCTCATATCTGCCTCTTTAATTCATGCTAATCAAGATACGTCTTAACTGAAATGATCATGTTACTTGTAAGTAGAGGCAAATAAGTCAGCTTTTTAAGATTTGGTCACTATGTGACGCTATTAAAATTCGGCTTTCCTTTGCATATCCAGAAGTGTTGCATTCTTTGCATTCTTGGAAGACACTGAACTTAAATATCAAGTTTGGTATTTAACCTACTTTTCGTTTCTGAGAACCTTTTCCTAAAAATGCCTTTTACTTTGGATTCAAGGGGATCCTAAAGCTTGTATTTCCGGTGAAATCTCGGTATCGAAGTTTTGGATGGAAAATAATATGTTCTCTAACTATTATGTAAGTATATTGTAAGTTCATACGAGCTATAAAGAAGGTGTGCCTTTTTGGGTTCAGGGGTTCTCAAAACATGTATTACCTACCTGTGAACTCTACCTATTATGCACTCACACAATGTACATCGTAGAGAAAGCAATAAACAATAGTGAGAATGAATCTCACGTGAATGTAACTCATTTGTTTATGAGTTTATTGTTTTTAAGGAGGTGCATTAGTCAGTCGGATGTATATGTTCAATTGTCCTTCACTTGCACCTTCATTTGTCACAGCAAATAGTTACGCTGCTGTTGCTAATGTAATTTATGGTTGCATGATAATGGCTTCTCGATGCTAGGAGAGAAACAAGTAGGTAGTAAAACTATTTTTCTCCGCGTATCCTTTTAGCCTTGTATTACATAAACATACTCCTGTCAACTTAAAGGGTTTAATGGCGTAATAAAAAGTGCATAGTCATCAACTTGTTAACACTTACGTCAACTCTCAGAGCATTGAGCTCGCTTTTTCCTGCCTGTTTAGAGCTGTCATCTAGAACTTCCTGTCTTGTAGAGTATTACTGCACCACTAAAAGTGAGTGCACGTTAGATTGTATATATATATATATATATATATATATATATATATATATATATACAATATAATTAAAAATATCTGATGTGTTCCATTCACATCACTTTCTCTACATCTCTGCAACAAATTATTGTTAAAAAGCTTATGCTTCTATTTACTTCATGCTAATCGAGAAAATATTAGCAGAAATGGTGTTATTACTTGCTTACTTGTAAGTAGAAGGGAAATAAGGGAGACCATAGGCTAAAGGGATAGTCAAAAGCTGATTGCTATATGGCTGAAGTTCCTTTGTTTGTATGGACAGGAGTTGACAAATTCCTGTATGAGAAAGTAAGGGTTTTAAAGCTGAAACCAATAACAAGCAATATCTCAAAAACGATCAACTCCACGAAAAAAATGCATATAATATAAATTGTGTGTTTTAACGAGCTACATTTTCTGTTAAGCTAGTTTTTTTTTATCTCTTACGGTTTACCAGTTATGCAAAATTCCGTAAAATTTATTCAGAATAAATTAGTCTACAGGGTATATGCCCAGAAAATTCAAAATATACATTTTATTTGCCAGGTCTTTAATATATGATATTTTAATCAAAATCTTTAGAGCTATTTTTGAGAAAATCAAAATTTTCGAAAAAAGTTCCATGGAGAGGGTAGTTGGGGGTGGGGGAATTTGTTGAAAATCTTCGCGTCGCATTCTGGGAGCACATTGGACTTAAATACCAAGTGTTATGATTGAATTTTTTGGGAATAACCTCCGGAGACATATTTATTCTAGGTGAATTTTGCAGAACTTGCATAACTGGTAAACCTTAAGAGATAGACAAAAAGTACTACACAAAAATTTAGATATCGTTAAAAAACATAGTTTATTTCATATACATTTTTCTTGTAGAGTTGACTGTTTTCGAGATATTCCTTGTTATTGGCTTCAATTTTAAACTACGTTAATTCTTCTCAAACAGTAAGTCTCTCTTCGTTTTGTTCTCTAGTTTTACTGCTGGCCATGCAAAGCGACCCGAACTTTTATTGTTTAACATAGGGAGAAACTTTTAAAAGACTTGTCTATCGTTTTAGTCTGGTGTTATTTCCTTATATCCCTTCTATTTACAAAGAAGCAAGTATTTAGACTAGTTCTGGTAATGTTAGTCTCGATTAGTATGGTATAGATAAAAGAATAATCTTTTGTAAGAATAATTTACATGTGAAACAGCTAGAGAAAGTCATGTGAATGCAACACACTAGATTTTGTTTATAATATTTAACAAATAACCACGATTTGTATAAGAAGTTTATATTTTGTAAATTCGAATACCTTTGACTTCGAACCTGAGCTGAAAGTCAAGTATATTCACTCACATGTATTAGTCTAGGAAAAATAACTAAATACGTAAAATGCAAATATATCTTTACACAGCATCAATTAAAATATTATTCTTCATTTACATAAAAAGCTGAAGGACGTCTCCAGTGGTTCCCAACCAATTGAATGTCGATGTTATGGCTGCATTATTTGTCTTCTCGTATATAGGTAGTTGGTTACTTGTATGAGGTAACCAGTGTAAGAGATTCTCCTGCCTATGATAAGGATGACTAACGAGAAACTTTCTAAACATATTTTTTTTCTTGCTTTCCTAGCTCAACACAATCAGGAGTTGGCATACGTCAGGAGGGTGCATGACCAGAATTCGACCTCAATCAGACCCCTCTACTGCGTCGTTGTTATATAATTCATAGTAGTGCATCGACAAGGTGTTTCAAAATAATCCTTCTGTAGTGTACTTGCCTTTCATAAGTGCAGGATGATTTTATTATTTTATCTACTACTTATGGATTCCAGCCAATTTTTTATGTCGAGATTGCACCGTAAATATATGTTTTTAAGCCACCTGAATTCAGATAAAGCATTTATAGAAAACGGTTTGGGTGTGTATGTGCGTGTGTCTGTATATGTGTTATAGCGTTTAACGCTCGCTTTTACTACATATGGCACCGCAGGTGGTAAAACACTCCTCATACGTGAAATGAAGATGGAGCACCCGTGAAATGTGATGGCGGGGAAAACTGGAGAACCCAGAGAAAACCCGGCCCTGTGTCGCTTTGTTCATCACAAATCCCACATGCGGTCGCCTGGGATTAAACCCGGGCCAACTGGGTGGCGAGTGCTCCAACCACTCGGCCATGCGAGGCCATGTGTGTATGTGTGTGTGTGTGTGTGTGTGTCTGTCTGTCTGTGAACAGCATCTCAAAAATGAAAAGTCTGTTAAACACCAAACTTGATGCTTAGATTAAGCATCTTCCAAGGCTGCGTCACGAAGATTTGCAAAAAAAGAAAAAAAATCCCCCACCCCAAACTACCTTTTACCTTTTTTCGAAAATGTTGCTCCTACGATTTAGATTAAAAGTTCACATGTTTAATATATTTTATGAAAATGAAATGTGTATCTTGACTTTTCTAGAATAGCCTCTGAAGTCTGTTCATTCTGGATGACTTTTGCATAACCATAAAAAATAAGAACAAAATCTTACAATGCAAATCTTGTTAAAGCACACAATTTGTCATGTATAGATATATTTTTTGCGCAGTTAACCATTTCCGGAATATTCCTTTATTGGTTTAAATTTTCTAACACTTAAGCCTTTTTTGAAAGGAACGTTGTCATTGTTTCCGCTTTGCTTTACTCCTGGCCTGGCAAAGAGAAACGAATTTCAATGTCATTACAGACGAAAAACTTTTAAAGATATGACCATCACTATAGTCCCTAATATATTCCTTATTTCCCATCTACTTACAAGAAACTAAGTAATAAGACCCTCTCTGCTACTGTTTATCTGGATTGGCATGAAGTAAATAAAGGAATAAGCTTGTTTAGAATAGTTTGTTACAGAATAGGCAGAGAAAGTCATGTGAATGGAACACATACTTTTACTAGTTGATTCAAAATTTGTGTGCTGCCTATCATAAGTACTTAAAGAAAATGCCGCAAATACTTCTTTTTGAAATAATGTTCCTGTTTTTAGAAATTATTAAATTATGAAAAATCAAGAGCTTTATAAATTACAAACAACTATTTTTCTACAATAATTAAGGATCAATTTTTAAAACCTAGTAATATTTGTAACTCACTGCACAAATTGTATTTTTTTTCTGGTATTTTAACGTCCTTTAACCTGGTTGGTCATATCGGACGATGAATGGAATTTGTGAAATGATGCTCAAATGATCTCGGAGTCCACGGAGCTTAAAGTTACTCGACATTCGTATTCTCAGGATAAGGAAAAACTCCGAAAAAAACCTTATCCAGGTAACTCACGCCAAGCGAGATTCGAACTCACGGCCTTTTGAATGTAAGCAGACACGCTGCCGCCACACTACCCAGGCGAGCTAAATTGTATTTTTATGTACATATTTTTAAATGCATCATTTTGGTTGTTTAAATAGCTATGCAAGCTAGAATTTTGAGATATTACAAACATATTAGTTATTGTGCTTAATAACATTTAAATGGCATTACGATATCTCACAAACTTTGGATTTTCCAATGCGTTAACTTAAGCCAACAATTAGTTTGTAAAAACCAGGTTACCTGACTGGTTGCTTTTTATATTCTAATGACATTTTGATGGTTCGCTTCTTATGAATTTATTGTACAATGACCTAGAACAAGCTGTTGCACCTTGGGTGTGCCAAAGAGCAGCGAGTAACTCGTGACTCACAGAGATCTACCTGAATATGCAATACAGCGCAGTATTTAGAGGAAGCTATCGTCACGACTGAATTAACTGTTGAAAATGAAGTGGTAGGATACAAGTATTGTGATATGACCTTCGATTAAAATTATATTGGCTACCACGCACCCCCTCCAGCTCTGCTCCCAGTTTTGGTTTGGGTTCAGTACTCACAAGCACTCTTACTCAGACGAGTTGATTTGGATCGGTCTGAACTATAAGACTTTTATGATTAATACTCCCATTACCATGTTTACTGGTAATATTGTGATTCCAAATTAAATGTCTTCTATTATTCATACAAAAGGATGTGAAACTCGGCCCACCCCCCTCGACAGTCATCTAACTTCTAGAAATGCTGAACAGCCTATACCATCTATAGCCTTTTAATCACAGCATGTGACATTTTAAATATCTGTAGCTTCGCGTTGGTCCTGTAGATATTTACGGAAAGGATCAGCATATATTTCATATAATATGTACATAGACTCTTGACATAATGAAATAGAGGAGATCTGATGAATATGAAGGTTATCCACCCCCAGGCCACCAAGTTAACCGCTATGGAAAACACAGTCTTCGACCATCCTCTTCTGAGTTGTTGATTATAAGATTAAATTAACTGATTTCCCATTTAGATGGACACAATTTTCCCTTTCTATACAATTCTTTAGCTTAATTGACTGACTGCCTTCACCTTGAACGTACAATATGGACAACTGTTAGACCCATCCAAGGCAAACATGTTGGATGTTTGCAGAAAGTAAAAGTGACTGCTATGCATTGATTACAAACAAATCTCACTACCGACTGTTTCTAAACAGCTATTTCATAACAGCTAGGGCTCACAGAAACTTCTCTCAAAGTTTACGCGAAATAAATACATTTTTCTCAAATCGGCTAACAAAACTGCTAATATATATATATATATCATAAGTTAGCACATTCACTTGATTTTCTCTACCCGTTCTTCAGCAAACTTATCTTAAAAAAATTATTCCTCTGTCTACTTCACGCTAATCATCCAAACATCTGCAGAAATAGTTTTATCACTTATTTCCTTGTAGATATATGGGAATTGGGGGAATACAGTAGGCTTAAGAGAATGTCAAATCTTTAAAGAGTTGGTCGCTATGTGAAGGATTTGAAATTCCGTTCTCTTTGCTTGACCAGCAGAAAGACAATTCAATAATAGGAAATATCTCTGAAATGGTTAAATTCAGAAAAAAAAGAGAAAAAAAAAAGAAAGTAATGTGTGCATAAACTGTGTTCAACGAGATTCACATTAGTAAGCTTTTGTCTATCTCTTGTGGTTTACCAGTTTTGCAAAAGTCATCCACAGTAAGGACTTCAGAGGCTTTCCCAGAAATTTTAAGATAAATTGGTATAAAATGTGGTATTTCAATCAAAATCATTTGAACTATTTTGAGGACAGCAACATTTGGTAAAATGATCCAAGTGGGGGGATTTTCCTGAAACTCTTTTTCGTGTCGCATGCTTTTGAACATACTAAACTTAAATACGAAGTTTAGTGCTTGGGAAACATTTCGTTTTTGAAGTACATGCATACACTCACACACATACATGGATCCCTTTTCTAAAAATTCGATGTTTTTATTCAGGACGTCTCCGCAGAAATCCGGTATTGAATTTTTGGATGGAATGCAATACTTCCTCTTCTTGCTTAGCAGAGAATATAAATAATCCGATATGCTCCATCCATTCACATGAATTTCTCCCTACCTGTTCTGTAAACAAACTATTCCTGCAAAAGATTATTCTTCTACCTACAAGATGCTACTCCAGATAAACATTAGCATAATTGGTCTCATTACTTGCTTCCTTGTAAGTAGAAGGGAAATAATTCAATACTCTAGCTAAAGTCAAATATTTTAAAAGTTGGTCACTATGTAATCAATTAGAATTCGGTTCTCTTTGCATATCCAAGAGTAAAACAAAAGAGAGATGAAACGAATGAAGAATTCCACTTTGAGAAAAGTTTAAGTATTTTTAAGTTGAAATCAATAACAAGGAATATCTCGGAAATGGTTGACTTTACAAAACACAGCCTTTTACATAAATTATATTCGAGGTCTGCATTTTTGTGTGGTGAGTTTTTGTCTGTCTTTTACAGTTTATCAGTTATACGAAAGTCATCTAAAATGAAGGGGTCTCCAAAGGCTATCCCAGAAAGTTCAAGATACACATTTTATCTATCGTGAAAATGTCTTAACATATGCTATTTTAATCAAAATTATTAGCCATTTTTGAGATAAAAATGTATAAAAAACCTTCTATGTAAAGGGTAATTTAGGGAGGAAGATTTTTTTTTTAAAACCTTCTTGTCGCAACCTTGAAAAATGCTGAACTCAAATATCAAGTTTGATTTTTAACCAGCCGGTTTTTCGTTTTTGTGCTTTTCATAGACACATACACAGACCTGTTTCTATTTTTTTTATATATATTCAGAGACCTCAAAACATACATTTGCGGTGAAATATTAGTATTGAATTCTTTGTTAGAATACATATTACACAGTAGTTCCGTTTAAGGACAAACTTTAATATAATTAAAGTTCAGATCAACTAGCAATCTACGTATTCTTTCTTTCTCATACTGTCTTGGTACTTAATTTCAACTTCATTTATCAACATAGCTTAAGCAATATAATTTTCGCCCCGGATATTTTATTTCTGCAACTTGCAACAAAGCATAGTGTTGACCAAAAAGGGATGTGAGAGGTTTTTAAGAAGCATGTGAGAAAGTCACAACGTTACAGGTGTTTATGTCAAATTAAATTCAACATTAAGGCGTCCATTTGCCTAAAGTGACACAATATCAAATTTATTCGGAATTCCCGTTCCAGCACGAATGCCTGACCAGTGGATATGATGCCTTGAAGAGTGGGTGCTACAATGAACGTCTTCTTAAGCGTAGTCTAGCGAGTGATAATAGTACGACTAGTGGGTCATATAGTTACTCGTTATTCAACAGTTTTGCTTTCTCTAGCGCGTGTGTACAATGTACATAGTAGGCAGCGAAGGTATTGTATTCCACCCAAAAATTCGATACCGAGGTTTCACCGGAAATATACGTTTTTAGACCCCGTGAATCCAATAAACTATCAGCGTGTGTATGTATCTGGGGATATAACGTGGAAAATGTTTTGAAAATTTCGATTTTCTAAAAAACAGCTATTATTATTGATTAAAATACCGTATATTACATGACAAACAAAATGCATATCTTGAATTTTCTGGCAATAGCCTCCGAAGTCTTCTTCATTCTGAATGGATTTTGCATGACTGATAAACCATAAGAAATAGACAAAAACTTGTTGCACAAAAAATGTAGATCTCGTTAAAACACAAAATTTATGTCCTTTACATTTTTTGTTGTGGAGATAACCGTTTCCAAGATATGCCTTGTTATTGAATTTAAATTCTAAAATACTTACACTTTTCTCAGACATGAAGTCGCCCGTGTTTCTTTTGTTTTACTCCTGGCCAAGCAATGACAATCGCACAGCGATAGTTTTTAAAGCATTGGACTATCGCTTTAGCATAGTGCAATCCTTTAGTTTCCTTCTATTTCTAAGAAATTAAGTAATAAGAACATTCAGCTAATGTTTATCTCTTTTTAATGAACAGCAAACTTGTGTTTGAAATGAGGGACCGAGCGGATTGTAAGGTAGAATTGTGGTCGTTGTCCAAAGCGCAAACGTTTTTGGTAACTATCTTGTAATGATACGCATAATATGCAGCCAGGTGCCCCATCGAGTTATAACAGGTTGAGAGGGTAAAGGAATGTTAGGTGACATTTATTTAAATTTTCGTTTTCTCCTTGGGGGTTTCAAAATATATTTTTAACGTTTGCTATGAAACTATTTATCTGCATCACTGGAATTGCCTTGGCTGCGATGGGCACATAATATGCCAAACAGGTTAAATGTAGCATGTTAGGATACATGTTCTGAAGCTCCTTACTTGCTTTTATGACATTATTTGCTACATCGGTGATAAAAGGAATACATTATCTGTATTTATTCCTCCTGGGTAACATAGAGTCATGCTTTTGGAAATACGTCTGCAATTGTTACTTAGTCCACCTTTGTAATAACTTCCCAGGTAAACAAAGATGTTTCGCCGTGTTTGTCTGGCAAATGTGTTCCCATTATGACGACTTACAACATCATCTTCGGTTTCATTAATAGTATACATTTTATTTTCGCTCATTCTTTATCGTATTTGAGAGAAGACCGCATTATAACATTAAGGTAACTGGCGCTTAAGTAACATTGTTTGGGAAGGAGAATCTAGTGCTGTGTACTTTTGATGAACTGTTTAAGATGTGTATTTTCCTCATAAATATGGTATAATTGCACATACCATACCGTCATTTTACAGAAGTTGAAAGAACTCGGACAGAAGGGGAGGTTAAATATCAGCCTCCTTGTCATTCGCCCACAGTTCTTTTTACAATCCTTGCTTTACGCTTTTCAGTGTTACAGTGCTGTCTCAACCATTTACGTTTAGTACCTTGATTTCTGCATGGCATACCTTGCATTGAAGATTTTCTCCGTTCTGTGTGAAAATATCTCCTCTTGCTCCTCATAAAATGTGATTTTGCCTGCTTCGAACAGCCTTCGCTTCCTGTGAAATACTGCCTCTACACAACGCCAACCTGCCACCAATGGCAGAGACTAGTAATTTGCACGGCTCTGAGTGTCTTGTTGAGGCATGACGCAGTAGTATTAGGTCGCGTCGCAGCAAACTGATATCTCTCGTAGCTCTGATCTTGATGGACTGTGTATATCGCTTGATAAAGGATGGCACTGGAAAGGTTTTGTATTTCGCTTTTCAAAGATGTTCCTAGCCAATCAAGGGAAAACGGAATGGAATTGTACGCTGGAGCTTATATGGTTAAATATCGTCGGAGCAAGCTTATAAGAAACAAGGATTAGTATCCTTGTTGCGGTAACTTAATTGCTGATTGTGATATTCTTCCAAATTCTCTTGAAATGGTATTTTGCCTGAGTTTTATTGTTGTTACAGTGCACGATGCAAACGCTAAGCTGCCAGCGGGACTTCTGAATGGGAATGTGAACCAGTACGGCGATTTTGATCAATGCCTAGCCGTGCGAGCAGAAGGAGGAAGGTTGAAGGGCCGCTATTGCCTTGCGACCTTGCGCCTTGGCCTCGGCAATCCTGAAAGACCTCAACTTCGCAGGTTGTACAACATGCTGCAGTCCCACTTTATGTTTCGCAGTCAACTTGAAGATGTAAGTAATTAACACTTGTAAACCACTTCCATCTACAGCTTGCGAGTTCTTGATTTGCCACACTATGCTCTGTCGGGACGTCTGGCAGGACTAGGTCACTTCTTCGAGATCTTGAATCAATTTAACCTTGGAAAGGTTAATTATGACTATGTACATATGTGGGCGTGAGGTCGGCATTCGGCTTGTTAGGCATAGGCACGCGGGCTGTAGCGCCATGGGATTTTATTAGAATCCCTGCTTATTACAAAAGATTATTTTATTTACATAATGTTAATCGAGATAAACAACAGACAAAACCAAAACAAATTAAACAACTATTTGATAAAATCAAAGAAGAGCAAGAAAATTCTCTTATTGCATGCTTCCTTCTAAGGCCATAACGCTAGGCCTAAGCGATATCCATCCATACCTTTTAAAAGCTGGTCGCTCTGTGAGCAGTTGGAGTACGGTTCCCTTTGCGCGGCCAGCAGAGAAACAAAAGAGAGATGAAACGAAAGGTGACTCCCGTTTGAGAAAAGTTACCAGAAAATATATAATCAATATTAATATAATTATAATGTTAATTGCTACATATCTATTTTTAACCCTCGGATTATATTAAAATGAATTATAAATGTTGTTTTATCTCGAATTTAAAAGATTTAATTTGGTGTTTTAATTGAATGAATAAATAATCTTCCTCCTGCCGAATATACTTACAATGAATTAACTATTAAAAATAAATATATATTATAAAACTTAAATCATAACAAAGAATAGGTATCTCGGTAACGGTCAACTATACCAAAACGTCGCCCTCCCTGGCGTAATGGTTACCATGCTGACTTCATATACCCAAGGTCGCGGGTTCAAACCCGGCGGAGGACGATGGATTTTTTCGGGTGTAAAAATCCTTAGCATGGCTTCCTTCGGAAGGGAAGTAAAGCCGTTGGTCCCGTGTCGTAGATTTACGGCACGTAAAAGAACCTCAAGCCTGATAGAGAGGCCTCTGAGCAAAATTAAGCGGCCTTTCACGCCCAATACAGAATGGGACGCTGAGAACTATAGCAGTCAAAGAGCGTCCATAAATAACACGGCATTTATTTTATACAAAAAAAAAAGTATTTTGCATAAATTGTGTATTTTAACGAGATTTATATTTTTATGTGGTAAATTTTTGTCTATCTCTTACCAGTTATAAAAATTCATCTAGAATAAGAGGGCCTTTAGAAATACTCCAAGAAAATTCAATATATGCATCTTATTTGTGACATAAACACCTTTAATATCGGCACTTTAATAAAAATCATTAGAACCATTTTTGAGAAAACATTTTAAAATGTAAAGGATAGTTTGATGTGAGGGATTTTCTTGAAAATTTTCGTGTCGCTCCTTGGAACACACTAAACTTAAATACCAATTTTGGTATTAATGATCTTTTCATTTTTAGGCAATGCTGTCCACACACACACATTTTTTTCTAAAACTGCTTGGGGGGGGGGGGCTCAGGGGACCTCAAAACATACACTTCCGGTGGAATCTCGGTATCGAATTTTTAGTGGAATACAATACCTTCTCTATACATTACATATACATTCTCTACACAGTACGTGTAGAGAAGTAAAAATGTGTATAATATAGAAGGGACAGAGTCAGGGTAATACAGAAGAACTTTATTAGTGTAATGTAAAATAGTATTAATGTTAATGCAAAATTGTGTGTGTTCTCTGTCCTTAGGATTAGCTACCCTAATATTTTTTTTGAGCTACCCTGTCAACAGATATGAGGCCTAAGCTCTTAAGACATGAAATATAGTAATAAATAAATAAACAGATGCTAGCTCTAAGTTTTAGTATCAGTTACAATTTTAACGTCAAGTATTACCTCAAATGCCATTTATTTGTTTTTGCATTCAACATTTTACTATCATATTCTTGACACAGCCTTTTTAGGAAAGTGCAGAATGCTTTAAATTGAATTCATGTTTACTTTCTCTACTACATATAGTAAGAAGAGGAAGTATTGCATTCCACCCAAAAATCTGATACATCAAAAATACATTCATTCATTCATTTATTATCTGCTTAAAAGAATTCAAGCATATTCAAAGCATCGTTAGGTTAAACATGTATAATAACATATACAATCTAATGTATACAAAAACAGCTTTTAAAGTAACATTTTACAAGTCATAATTACTTACTGTATTAAATAAATACTATTTGTCAGTATTAGTTAAGATATTCGTCAATTGAATAATAACATCCTTCAATAAATTTTTTTTTTAAATCTTTCTTGAATATCTTAAAGTCATTAACATTTTTCAGATAAACAGGGAGTTTATTATACAGTTCATGAGCTGCAGCAGTAGGTTTGGTTTTATACTTTTCTAATCTATGTGGTTTATCTTGTCTGTTGAACAATTGTACTATTACTTCATAAATGTATAGTGAATATACTGTTAAAATGTTTAGGTCTCTGAAGCTTTGCCTACATGAATGTTTGTTTCATCCTCAAATTGGAATACTTGGTTAGTGTATTTTTTAGCACAACATCCCCACACAGCTATTTTAAAAAGAAGAAACACTATTTCAGAAGCACAGCATAACTAAAAGTTAATGAAAAAAAAATCTGTATTTAAGTTTAGTAGCATCCAAAGATGTGACATGAAATTTTCACAAAAGTTCCCCCTTCACATTCTCTTCTGTTTATATGGAAGATTTTTCACAATTTTCAACTTTCCCAAATGACCAACAATTTTTATTAAAATAACATATATTAAAGATAGTTTCATGGTGAATGAAATGTAAATCTTGAATTATCTGGGAATAATGTCATTTGTTCTCTTCACTCTGGATGACTTTTGCATAATTGGTAAACTCCAACAGATACGCAACACAAAAAATGTAGATTTCATTGAAGCAAACAATTTACATCAGATAGGTATTTTTTTTTTAATTTAACCATAATGGAGATATTCCTTGTTATTAGTTTTAAATTTTCCAATATTTATATTTTTTTGTTCATCCAGGTCATATAAGAGAAACAGAATTTTAAATTAAGTTACATAGTGGCCTACTCTTAAAAGATTTTACTATTGCTTGAGCCTGGAATATTATTCTATTCCCATTGTATCTATAAACAATATGTAATAAGACTGTTTTATTAGTAAAATATAACTTTTTTTTTATGTGTAGGTCATGGTCAAACAATAAAATCATTGAAACTTGAGGTTTCATCCATAACTGAAGATAAAATGTCAAGTTTCAATAAATCTATTGTTCAACAATGGCCATCAAGCCCATCGGACAAGAAAGTCTACTGTATATTTCTACTTTTTTTAAACTAGATTAGGAAGTACTAAGCACTAAGCACTTGTAAGAGTGGTCTGTTGGAGAATAGGTAGAGAAAAATCATGTGTGTGTTAGTAATAAGATTTTAGTAAATAAACATGTTAAAATACCCAACTAAATAATTCCATAGGAATCAAAGATTTTCATTTTTAATAATGTAATTTGCAAATGAATTAAAAAATAAGTGAGATATGACACCATGTATTATTCATTTGTTTATTTAAATTGATTCATTCATAAATGTACATGTATTAATCACAATTCGCAGTTGCAATGTGTTTAATAGTTGTTTTACTTTCTCTGGTGTGTATGTACAAAGAGCATAGTAGATAGAGAATGTATTGTATTCCACCCAAAAATTTAAGAGTTCACTGAAAATACATGCTTTAGGCCTCTGTGAATGGAAATAAAAAAAAAAAAAATGAGAAAAAGCTTCATGTGCATATGGGGACAGCATAACTAAAAAGCAAAAAGTTGATTAAATACCAAACTTGCTATTTAAGTTCAGTATCTTCCAAGGATGCAACAGGAAGTTATTTTGGAAAATAACTCCACCCCAACTACCCTTTACTTGGAATATTTTTCGAATTTTTTTTATTTTCTCAAATATAGCTCTAATGATTTTGATTAAAATACTGTATGTTTAAGACATTTTAATTACAAACAAAATTTATATCCTGAATTTTCTATGAATAGCTTCTGAAAACCTCTTCATTCTGGATGACTTTTGTATAATTGTTAAGCTGTAACAAATAAGACAAAAACTTACTACACAAAAATTGTAGATCTCGTTAAAACACACAATATGTGTTCTTTTATAGGGTTAACCATTTCCGAGATATTTCGTGTTATTGGTTTCAGTTTTAAGTCACTTAAACTTTTCTCAAATTGGAGATCATCTTTCTTTTTGTCTCTCTTTTCTTTTCTCCTGGCAAGCAAAAATGGAATTTCTATTATTTCACATAGCAACTGGCTTTTAAACGATTTGACTATCACTTTAATTTAGCATATACCCTTATTTCCCCTCTGGTAAAATAAGCAAGTAATAAGACCAATTATGATAATATTTATCTCAATTAATATGATGCAGATAAAAGAATAATCTTTTGTAATAACAATTTGTTTGCGGAACAGCTTGAAAAAGTCAAGTGAATGAAAATTTTTTTTTTTATTGTTATCCTTGAGTTTCTCTAATCATCATAATGAATAACAAAGTAGTCAAGTTTATTAATAATATTGTAAGGGAAATTCATGTAGGATCAACCAGGCAGATTTAGCACCCTGCTTTCTGATATGTATCTTACACATTAATATATTTTCTAAATTTTCATATAGGTTTTTAGAATAATTTATATTAATATAATAAATTTAGTGTATACCTCAGTTTTCACTCTCTTTCTTTATATATTAACATTATACCTTTCTAAGCATTTATTCTGAGAATAAAATTAAAAAAAAGTGTAAAAATAAAGAAAATAAAAATATAAAGTAGGTATTAAATGAGAAAAGAAGCATGAACAGTAAATGGTTTTCCATAATTTAACTTGTATTAAAATAAGATGGATATATACCTACATTTTATAAATACACATTCATAAGTTTAGTTTAAAGGAATTGGGAAGAATCAGCATTAATTAGAGAGTATTATGCACCACTTCCACCAAGAACTAGGAATATGCCTCAAAGGTCATTCACCTTTTCAACCAGTATATTCTATCCTCCTTTTAAAAATAAGATTATTGCTTTATCTCTTTGTACTTGTAACAAAATCAATTGTGTAAAATGTTTATCATAATTAATATTAAATAAATAGAAACATGAGCTTTTGCAATAAAAGTTTGTAAAAACTATATAAAAACCCGACCTATTACATTCAATGACAATTTCTTCATTTTCTGCAACAAAATATTCTTAAAAACATCTTTTTTCCATTTACTTCCATATATTGATATAAACATTGAAAAAATAGTTTTATTATATATTTTCTTTAGATATATAGGCATAAGAAATATACTAGGCTGAAGCGATAGTCAAATGTTTTAAGAGCTGGTTGGTTTGTGTTTCATTCACATTCCATTCTCTTAGCTTCATCAGAAGATGGGAAAATGAATAGGTAACAATTTTCTATGAAATGTGTAAGTATTTTAAAATTGAAACCAATAGCTACAAATATCTCAGGAATGATTAACTCCACAAATAAAATGTATTTGACATAAATTGTGTATTTTAACGAGATCTACATTTTTGTGTGGTATAATTTTCACTGTCCCTTATGATTTCCAGTTATGCAAAAGTCATCCAGAAGGTATAGGACTCCCTGTTTATTTTATCCAAGATGTACATTTAATTTGGCTTAAAAATATACTAAACATGATATTTCAATCAAAATTATTAGTCATTTTTTAAGAAAATCAAAAATTTCAAAAAACTGTTCCATGTTTGAGAAACTTTCTGTTGTATTCTTGGATGATGTTGAAGTTAAATATTAAGTTTGATATTAAACCAACTTTTCATTTTTGAGCTATGCTGATCTCTCTCCCCCCTCCTCTCTTTCTCTCTCATGCACATCCACACACAAACTTTTCTAAAAATATTATGTTTAGATCCAGGGGACCTCATAACGCATTTTGGGGGAAATCTTGATATTAAATATTGGCTGTAATACAATAACTTCTATACATTGTACATTGTAGAGAAAGTAATAATTTACAATGCCTAGAGAAAATCATGTAAATATAATTAATCAAATTTAAAGTTAGTTATACAGTATAATATATTCACATAATATTTTATTTCCCAGCCAGGACACAGAGTACCCCGGTTTTCTTCAATTCACTGGGGAGTGTGTGTACCAGCCTCTTGTTCTTCTGTTGATGTTGAGGTTGCTCTAAATGATACATTGCAGCAATACGTCAATGACACAGGATTCACTGTGCATGTAAAAGTCTTTCCAGAAATGTGCCAAGTACAGCAGGATGACAAGCGACTTCCACTGTCTACCTCTATAGTAATGTAAGTCATAAACCTTAAGTAATGTTGCAAAACACACATATATTTTTTCAGTGTACATTTGAGTTGAAAGTAATACATTTCTCTCATTTGGGGGTATATTTCTTTGAAAGTTAAATCCTGGTTGCTTTTAGCCTTAAAGTACATTCTGTTTTTGCTGTACTTCTTTTGGAGAATTACTTAATTCTTATGCCATTTAATGCCCTGAAGTGCAAAATGTCATTGAACATAAAACTTCAATTGTTATCTTTACAGTAGTGCCATGGCTGAGAGGTTAGACTTAGGAGTGGTTAGGTTCTCATTTAGACAGTCCTGGTTTGATCCCAAGGGACTGTATGTGGGATTTGTGGTGAACAAAGTGACATGTGGGCAGGTTCTCTGGATTACCCCGTCATTCATTCCATCAATTGCTCCATAATTATTCATCTTTACATCATCCATTTCACTGTCATATTATATTATACACTTTCATACCAGACATCTAGCTGATCTCCCATTCTGACTGCTCTCTGATCCAGAATCTGTTTGCTCCTCCTTTTAGGAGTTTTCTCTTTCATTGAAGGAGAAAAAAAGAATGAAAATGAAAATAAATTCAATATTTCTCAACTCCACAAACACAAAAGGTTTTGTAAAATTTATACACAGATTTATAATTAAGTATATTTACTAGACATATTCCTTATTATCTGTCTGAATTATATTCTAAGAAGTTTAACCAATACCAAAATTTAAACTGAATATTTGTATGTATGTAAAAATAATATGTGGATATAACACATTTACATTGAATGCCATGAAGAACTGTTAAATAGAAACCAAAGCCTAATTATCTCCAATGTCAGTATAATTGTTTAGCAGCTCTTCCAAAAAGCATATAGTAGGTTATTTATGGTGGGAACATTGAGGGCTATTTAGTGAAGCTAATCAGGTTCCACTTCACTTATTTTTAGTTTATTAAAAATAAATATATGTCAATGTTTTATATTGTGTATGCCCAAGTAATAATAAGCAGTTGGGAATATATCTGTGTAGGGAAAAGGAAGGAGTAGGAGCTACCTGCCTTTTGACGTTAAAAAGAGGCAAAAGGAACGGAGAGGATAACCAAAGCTCTGAGGGTTTGCAGCTATTTTTTGTCAATGGATATGCAACTGTATATTTATACCTAGTTGTTATAATAACAAAACAAAACTTAAGGTTCCATGTGTTACCAAAAAGATCTGTTTAGAGGCTAAGGTGCAGCTACAGGAATTTAGCGAACAATACACAGCCCTAACCCATCAGTTTATTGGCCTAATGGAAGAAAGACAGCTTTGGAAAGTCATCCCCTTCTCTAGGGAGTTTCTGGCATTGCCAAAAAGTTACATGAAAAGTTTAAAAATATTTGGATAGGTAGAATCAGAATGAAAAGTTCAATGCTATAGCCAGGATTTGAACCACAGATCTCCTGGTTTCTAATAGGTTGCTCTGACTACTGAGGTATCAGCGCAACATATCAACATAGCATTGAACTCCTCAGTATACTTTCCCAGTAAAACACAAGGTGATCTCAAATGTTTTTGAAATGACATACCACAATTGCAACTTAAGATGTCATAAATACTGTAAGTCCCAGGCTTCATAGTTTAACCAACTAGTATGCGAAAAACAGTTAAGTCTAAAAATATTGTCTGTGTGAAATGGTTATGCATTTGAATAGTCTAGTTGCCTATTGTGTTCTTTTATTACGTTAGCTCTACTGTAATTTTATTTTCATCTATTATTTTATTCAGCTAAAGTTAGCGGAAAGATGAATCTGCAAAATTATATAGTGTGTACCATACTACATGCACCATTTTCATGGTGGACTGATTGGATAAAAGGGATATGATATTAATGAGAACCTATTCTTAACTTTTTAGCATAAAAATGAAACAAAAGGGTGCAAAATATTGCAAAATGCACTATACATTTGTGGTACAGTGAATACGAGTGGCCATGTGATAGTTATTAAATGAAAAAATTATTTTGTTGGCCTTGCAGCCTTTACAGGACAACAAAACTGAGATATATGCCACCAGATAAAACAGAAGAATTAACTTAATATATAAAATAGGGTATGTTGTATGACATGCTACAAAGAGGTTTCACAATTGAAGATTCCAATACGCTGGATTTAAGTTTGATGCATATTGTAAACTAAAAAGCTTATGTGACCTCTGATTCTAGCCTTAAATGCTTACTTTGGTATTGTTTTTCTACACTACAATTTTTTGCACACTGTTCTTCCATATTCTGTATATTATGCAACTATCTCATCCATGCATTCAGAGGCTTAAATAGGTGCTTAAGTATACTCAATGACCATTAGCGAAACATTATCAAGAACAAAAAATTCATCATTAGCTAACAAATGATGAGCAGGTAACTTTAGACAACTAAAAATTCATCTCACAGCAAGGAGTCTTGTCATTCATATGAGATTCTAATCAGATAAGATTTTTATCTAGGACCAAAACAAATTTTGCCGAATGAACCAACAGTCCAAGCTCTGTGTTGATAAATGTCATTAGTGTGCTACGTAAGTTGTGTTTGCTTTCTGGTTCTTAGACTGCTTTCAAAATAATGCTTAAGAGGAAAGGTGTATAACAGCAAGAAGCAGTCATGTTTTCATAGAATGAAGGTTGTGTGGGATGTAGCTGAATCAACAGTAAAAGCTACCAAATACAGTATTTATTGGGAAGGAAGAAAGAGGTGCTTAGTGCTAACATCAGTTGTATGACTCTTCTGCTAAATCTGAATCATTTGACAGGCCAGTTTTATAATTCAGTTAATTGGTAAAATTACCATGGCATTTTAAAGCAAGGGATTGGTTAAATTTTCATCTTCATAATTAAACATTTTTTAAATTTCTAGCATGTTCTCAAATCCAGTATTATTGGATTGGATATGATTATAATGAATCTTGAAAGCAATCCATACAAATACTCCAAATGGGTTGCTAGTCCAGAGGTGTGAGAAAATATCTTGAAATAGCATTTCTTATACTTTTGATGATAAGGTTATACCACCAATATTCAGTCCCCAGAACCTCATTTGTAAAAGCAGCTTCCACTGCAAGCAGTGTTTTAGAGTTCATATATCAGAACAATGATATGCAATAATATGTCAACATATGCCTTGAACAGCATCCCTAAAACCCCGCTGAAACTACCATCCACAAGGGAACAGAAGTCTGTGAAGTCCAAGAAAGAGATGGAGAGAAAATTTGTCATTGAGACCTTAATAGGCCATGGGGCCTAATACCATCCAGAAGACTGTAAAATAATAGTAAGGAGTATGATGACAATTCATTATTATTTATGAGTTTTGCTGCATTCATTTCCAAATTATTAGCCATTATATCAATTCTGACATTCTGCCTGCAGCAGTTTTAATGGTACTACTAAATTATTTATCATATTTAATTAACTTAAACATTGCTATAATGACCAAAACTTCCTAAAATATGCATCTAAAAACTGATATGTGATCTTAAATTCCAGTTTGTCATTTCACAGAAAAAATTGCAAGCCATAAAGTTGCATTGCAATTTAAATTTTTCTACTAAGACTTGTTTCTTATCTTCCATATATGATAGATAGATAGATTTATTATCAGTCAGAATAAATACAGATTCTATGGGATCGTCAAAATATAAATAAATTTTGTTGCATTTGAGTTTAAATATATACAGAATTAGTAAGAAGAAAAATCCAGAATGGTTTTCTGCCAGCACCAGGCTCCTTCCTACTGCTGCATTCATTATCTGCACAACAGAAATATAGTTGCAAAGATTATAACAACAACAACAACAATAATAATAATAATAATAATAATAATTTATAAATTAAAATAAATTTGAATTGTCTTTCCTTAATGATGAAAGTTCAAATTACAATGGATGATAAAATATTTTCACCTAAATTAATTGATAAACAAAAATTCTATTAGTAATCCTCTACATTCTCTCTATCTAAATATGCAGCACCTATTATCTCAGTTATATGTTTTCAAAAGGAGACAACTAAATAAGCTGTTATTCATAATTCAAGCTAAGGAGAGAGAGAGAGAGAGAGAGAGAGAGAGAGAGAGAGAAACAAAAGAAAAAAAGATCCAGAGTATTCAAGGTTTGTGATGACTGTCACTGTTATGTAATTTCTACGCACATGTACATGCACAATGTGCATAAATTGCCTCATGCACACTTTCTTATTTAGGCCTATTGCTTCATCATAATATCATCAATCGTCAGATACAACCTGAGAAAGAATGCTTTTAACTGACATACTGTTAACATGTGCACAGCAATGATGCATTCTGAAATGGTGCCTCTCCCAACATGCCTACTGTTCTGTGCTGTGACAGCAAGGATTTTAGTATACTTGTTCCTATTGTGCTTATATTAAATAATTGGAATATGTAAAAGCACATTGTCTGAAAGAAATTAATGATGCAGGTTGATTTCTTGAAGCAAAGTTTGTTATACTGTTTTAATAAGAAAGTGAAAAAGTCTTTTTTTTTTTATTTGACATACCATTACTCTGGGTGCATTTTCAACGCGATCACTTTAATACCCAAAAATGATTATTGCTCACTGAACAGCATTTGATATTCTGGAGTTGATAACACTAAAGACAGAAAGTAAAGACAAATATATAAAATATTCCTCTCCTTTTCTGAAAACCTGGATATTTAAAATTCTGAGAAAAGTGTGCTTGAGATCAAGATTGCCCTTGTCAAAATTGGGAAACTCCAAAGCAATTCAAGGTGATTTAGTAAAAGGTGGAAGTAAAAATAGAAATAGTAGAATACATGACAGAGTAAATATAACTACATGGAGAAAACATAGTCATGAAATGTCGCTCTACCACAGATTCCATTAGCTATATTTAACAGTATTATGTTTGAGTCATTTCAACAGAAGAAGGTAAATCATGGTCACCATGCTAACTTTCATATTAAGCCTTTTATGATATTAAGAACATGTTCTATCATTTTGTTGTTTTTCTAGGGGGATTTTCATTGCAGTCATTGCTTTTGCTTTGTTTTCTACTTTGCTGGACCCAGAATGGAAACAATCAAGTCATAGCTTGAGTAAGTTCCTTCACTTTCTTTTCTTTTTGGTTTAATAATAATCAGTCTTAAGCTAGAGAAGTACTACTCAAGATATGTATTTCTTATGACATATATAGCATTGTTTACTTGTGGCCAACACAGCAACTACTCCTGTTGTATATAATGAGTACTACTTGTCTGGCGAAAGAATGCAGTTGTTTGGGAAGGTTGCTGGTGTAGCATGGCATGGTGTAAAGCGGCCAGAGAAGGCTAGAGTACAGTGCAGTACAGTCTGACCATCAAAACATCAGCACAGTATACGGTAAAGAGGAATAAACTAAACGATCCACAACAGGTTAAACTTGCTGTTTTCTTTATTACTAATGAATATTACTAATGAATATTATTACTTTGTGAGCATATGACTATGCACAGCAGTGTTTGCATTTTAACTTGATTCGAACCCATCCACTTAAAGAGACTCAACTGCTGCATTCCAGTATTACATAATTGTATAGGGCATGCACCGGGAGTGATGATGTAATACTGCTTATCTGTTTGTGTTTGTGCAAGCTTCCACTCATGGCTGTGTGCATTCTTCAGACAGGTAATACATGCTGCATTAATGTAAACACAAACAGTGCCACCAAGCCAAGACTATTGCTAAATGTCCTGAGTAGGTAATACAAAAGCATTTGTATTGAAAATAGATAACATAATCTATTCAAAATGGCTTTTTGCTGTTGTATCTTTGTTCCTGTTCATGATATATAAATTAAATACATGTGCTGATATTTTTTTTTACCCAGAATGGAAACAGTTAGGTCATAGCTTGAGTAAGTTCCTTCATTTTCTTTTCTTTTTGTTTTAAGATAGAGAAGTCTTAAGCTAGAAAAGTACTACTCAGGATATATACCTCTAGCATTGTTTACTTGTGACCAATACAACAACTATTCCTGTAGTGTGTAGTGAGTACAGCTTCTTGAATGTAAACACAGATAACAGTGCCGCCAAGCCAACACTATTGCTAAATGTCCTGAGTAATACAAAAGCATTTGTATTGAAAATAGATACTGTAGAGATAATCTATTTAAAATAGTTCTTTGCTGTTTTAACTCTTTTCAAGACATGTAAATTAAATGCATATGCTGATTATTTTTTTTTTAACTCATTTTATGAAAATAATTTATATAATGTATTTTGAGAGTAATATATACCTATTAACAAACAATTCTTCAACAAATTGTCCTTTTGTTTCATGTTATAAATTTTCTTATTTGAAACAATGCTTTCCTTCCAGGTTCAAAAATGAAACTGGTGCAGGCATTTTCTCTGAGAAAGAATGTATTAGCACTATTCAGTACGACCCGCTCTTCAGATGACATAGAAAGTGTGCATGGAATTAGGGCTATCAATGCTCTTATGCTACTCCTTGCACATAAATCAATGGCTCTGTTTTTTCTTCCTTACACCGACAGAACAATAATGGCAGAAGTAAGTAACCTACAGTAACAATCTTCCTTGTCCAAGGCAATCAATAGAGCAATTATAACTCTTAGGTTAGAGAAAAATGTTCCAATTTTATTGATTCATAGCCAAATGAAATTTATTTGCAAATCGGATAGTGGAGCAGAATGCATGTGGAAACTTACTTTTATGTTAAAGGCTTCTCAACTTCCTATTTTTGTCTTATAATTCCTACCTCCAATGGCAATGGTTTTCCCATGAACCCTTAAGCAGTCCTCTGGATCTCACCGTTTCCATTATGCCTCCTCTCCAGGTAAATCAAGGACATACAAGATATGGCAATAAAGAAACTAATTCATGCTCTAACTCTTTACTGAAAAAACTTACACAACTGAAATGTTTTCCCCTTCAATGCAGTCTCCTCCCTGATCCCTGCACTACTCCATGCAAATTTTCCTCTGTTGGAAGCAGTGCTGCAAGTCTTTTCTGTTATGCTGTTGAGGAGTCTCATTGCTTTTTCCTTTACTGCATCCATGGACTTGAACCTGGTTCCTTTGAGCACAAACTTCACTTTTGGGAAGAGAAAAAAGTTACATGGTGCTAGGCCAGGTGAATATGGTGGATATTCCATCTTGGAATGTTGTTTTTTGCCTAAAGCCTTTTCACAGACATCGTGTTATGGATTGGCGCATTATCCTAATGAAGAATCCAAGAGCAATTCTGCCACAGATCTGGTCTCCTTTATCGCAGCACACATTCATGGAGGGTCTGAACAGCTGTATAATAAACTTGAATTACAGTCTGACCTTCAGGCACCCAATCAAAATAGATAACCACTCAGATATCAAAAAAAAATCATTATTGCTTTGAATTCTGATTTGTTCATGCACACTTTCTTCTTCCTAGGATATTGAGGGTTTTTCCAATGCATGAATTGTCACTTAGTCTCTGGATTGTATTGAAATATCTATGTTTCATCACACTTGATTACTTTGAGGAGATAATCAGGGTCATTATGAATGTTTTCAAAAATGTCGGCACAGCAGTCCACTCAATGTTGCTTTTGTTCATTTGTGAGGATTTTTGGCACCAATTTAACACAAACCTTTGTCTTACCCAGATCACCATGCAAAATCTGTCTGACGGTTTCCTTATTGATGCAGGCAAGTTCTGAAATTGCTCAAATGCTCAGGCGGGGGTCATCTCAAACAATTCTACCGACTTTCCCCTCATTCTCCTCAGTTTTCGAAGTGGAAGGATGGCCCTATTTCGAATCATCTACAACATCTTCCCCAACACCCTTGAACCTTTTAACCCACTTGAATACTTGCGTGCAAGAATACATTTATCAGCATAAACTTGTTTCAACAAATCGTAAGTTTCTGTGGTGGGTTTTCAAAGTTTTATGAGGAATTTGATGTTAACTCATTAACTACTTTGTTAGAATGTGGCACAATTCCAACAGAGCTCATACAACCCATTTCTAGGAAGGCTCACAGCAGACTAACCCCCACAGCAGTGTGAAATGTTGTGCACGTATCAGGGAGAGTCCCAAGGCCAATTCTATGTCATCAATGAAGCCAGAAATGAGCACAACAATCAGTCTGGTTTCTTTATTGCCACACCTTGTACATTCAGGAGAGGACAAATTAATCACTTTCCTCTCCTGTGACATAAGCTGTATATGTTCAAACCACTGTAGACGGTTACTCTCTAACTGAATATTATTAATTTATTAAATATTAAGTTTTCCAAAATTATGTTATTCTTATTTTTTCAATATGCAAAATGTGTAAATTTCCCCATAATCCATCCATCAAGATCTGACTTTTCTATCTCTCAGCATCCAAGTTTCTGTTCCATAGAATAAATCCTTTCAACAATCACTTTAAAAACCATCTGTTTTATTTCTTATCAAATGTCTCAACTCTACAAAGCCCCATTTAATTGTTTAAGTGCTGAGCTGGATTATTATCCACTGCTACTAGAATTGTGGATGACTGATCCCAGTTGCTTAAATGGGTCAACTGCTATTATTATACCACCGGAAGATATAAATCTTGGTTTTTCTGTTTCTCCCAGCAAATATTCTAAAGTTGAACTTGAGACCTCTCATAGTATATACATCTAATACTTTTCTCGTCATAAGTTGAGCATCATTTCTATCTTGATATAGTTGCCCTCCGTGGTGTAATGGTTACCATGCTAACCTTATATACCCAAGGTCGCAGTTTCAAACCTGGCGGAGGATGGATTTTTTCAGGTATAAAAATTCTTAGCATGGCTTCCTTCAGAAGGGAAGTAAAGCCATGGGTCCCGTGTCTTAGATTTATGGCTTGTAAAAGAACCTCAAGCCTGATAGAGAGGCCTCTGAGCAAAATTAAGTGGTCTTTCACACCCAGTTTAGAATGGGACGCTGAGAACCACAGCAGTTAAAGAGCATCCATAAATAACATGCCATTTACATTTACATTTATCTTGACATATTATTATTTGGTCATCAGCGAATAGCAGTAAATGAATGGCAATTTATTTTATTTTAATTCTCATTAGTGCACACCTCACATTCCAGGTTTCTAAAGCTGTGTTAAGGTAAATCATGAATAGATTAAGATGCATTCTACATTCCTATCTCAGGCCATTAGATCTGCAAACTAATTTGATAAATGCTTTGCAGGCTTAATTATTGTTCTGAATTTTGCACATATTCTTTGATCAAATATACAAGAAGTGATAAAACATTAAAATCTTCTGGGCTAGAAGACCATGTTTAAGAGTAAAACGATTAACACTCAAAATTTTATTCAAGTTTCAGAAGATTTTAATGTTTTTAAGCTAATCAGACTGTGAAAGCCTTTGTGCATACAAAAAGTGGTCCACTCATATTCATGACCATGAAGAGTGTGTAAATAGGAACTGAATCATAAGGTGTTTTTGAGATCTGCAAAGATAAAATGACTATGTTGACCCTTGGCTATTCATTTTTCTGCCATAAGGTAAATGCATTATCCAAATATGATTTGCCTGTAGTGAAACCATCTTGATCTTCAGACATATGCATGGAAATAATTCTCTCCAATCTTACAGTGATGATTTTACTTGATCTTCTCATGGAAGCCATCTCATTAATACCTCAGTAATTGTAGGGATAATTTTTATTACCCTTCTTGAAAATGGGATTTATGTAAGATATCTGTCAGTCTTTTAGGATTCCATCTCTTTCAAAATCTCATTTAGCATTGTCGTTATAATCCTGCTTAATTCTCCTCCTCAGTATTTCCACAATCCTATGAGTGCACCTCCTGCACCTGGTACTTTTCCATTTGGATATTAATGAATCATAATCATCTCATCTTCAAGAACTGGTTTTATCATACACTTACTTGAAGGGCCATTGTATTTGAATTGCAGTAGTGGCGGCATATGTGTCTACTGGTTCATTTAGGAAAACGTGGGACATTTTGGCAAAGAAGTTTCCTGGCATTCCATACCAGCAAAGAGCAGTATGATCATTATTATGATATGATGAAAACTGAGGGTCTCTCATAAGGCCTCACACAAAGACTCCTAGAGCCTTTTGTGCCTCATAAACTAGGCTTCAGTCAAATTCAATGGTACCAATAAATCGCAACATGTCCTTGATATCTGCCTCTCTTATATTCCTGAGTTCCAAAAAGAAAGGACCCAGGCTTACACATCTATGAAAATTGAATGCCTCACATATAAAATGTGTTGGGAGGTTTCAAAATCCATCCTGCATTTCCTACACATGGGGGTCCTCAATTAGCCCCATTATGCATAAGTGTCATCTCCAAGTATTATGCCTAATAACAACAACAACAACAACAATAATAATAATAATAATAATAATAACGACGACAACAACAACAACAATAATAATAATAATAATAATAATACATTTATTGTCAATAGACTGCAGAGCAATTTCTGATATTGTCAGTTCAATTACATTGATTTACATATATACAGCTTACATTTACATCACTCAATATTTATAAATTACACATACAATAATACCTTAGAAAGGTAGCCAACAACTACTCTGAGCCTGGTTCTAGTCAGGTTCAAAAGAGCCTAACTTAATCTGCCGCCTGGCCCAGGAATAAAATCATGAGCCTGTCTGACAATATTTTGCTTTTTCCAAATCTCAAGATGAGTCCTAGCTGCTAACTGGATTATCTCATACTTGATGCTACTGGGGGACATGCCACAAATGGGCTCATGCCCTACCTGCTCTCCCTCTTTAGCCAGCCTCTCTGTTAGATCATTACCTCTGATGCCTGTATGACCTGGAACCCAGACAAGGGTAACCTGTACAAGGGTGCAACATCTGTCCAACATTCTTTGGCACTCCCACACCGATCTGGATGTTGTTTTAATTGCTGTAAGGGTTTTCAAAGCTGCCTGACTATCTGAGTAGATATGAATATCCTCTCATCTGACTGGCATGTTTAAAATATACATGACACATGGCATATATCTCAGCCTAAAACACGCTGAGTAGCAAGCCTTCCAAGGGAAATTGCAAAACTGGTCCCAGGCCCCAGTCCCCATCTTGCCCCTAAAGCGGGAACTGTCAGTGTACCACGTCTGGCTCCCACCCTTCAGGAGAAACCCAGTCTCTGGGTTCCATTCCTTCTTCTTCTTTTTCTTCTTCTTCCTCTTCTTCTTCTTCCAATAGCACATGGGGATTCAGTAGTAGTTATACAAGATTAAAATTATATATCCAACTTTCTGATTTTAAATATTATAATTTAATTGCATATACAATTTAGAATTTAAAATATCCAAATAAGATTAATTTAAGTACTTTATTAGAAAAATAAAAATCAACATAATTGGACTTCTGAAGTTAGTTACAGCATTCCTGCATTGGAAAACTTATGACTAACCTTTTGCCTTACTGAATAATCTTGATTCGTCTTTTCTTTAAACTTTTCAATGAAGAAACTTGATTCAAGTAAATTCAACAAAATTAATGTTTTTGCAATTTTGTAATAATATTAACTTTCTCAGTTGCATGAATATTGTGGTGTGTGTGTGTATGTGTACATATGAGGAGAGAGAGAGAGAGAAAGAGAGAGAGAGAGAGAGAGAGAGATTGTTAACGTCTCTCCAAATAAAGTAAAATAAAAATAAGAAGAAAAAATTGCTATCTTATTGTTTTCAGGCTCTTGGAAAGCAATGGACAGTGTTTGCAAGAGGTGCTTGCTTGTACACTGATCCTTTCATAATGATGAGCGGCCTTCTCACTTCTTATGCCTTTCTCAAACAGTTGGAACAGCACAAACGTCTTCAAGTATTACGAGAATATATTTCCAGATTAATGAGGTACATGTTTGAATACTATTTTTTTCTGTGAATGGTAACATTAAAGGTGACCATTTCTATAGCACTAATGGCTGGTGTTTGAGGGGACCTTGTTCAATTCTCATTACTGGCAAAGATATTTTTCCTCTGCCTGGAAGGTCAGGTACAGCATACACTCAAACTTGTTAGGGCTTTGGGGACCAATTGAGGAATTTTGTGATGAATAAATAGTAGGTCCTAGTCTTATAAACTATATTTTAGCAGCTATGGAGATTTGACACACTGATCACATGTCAAACCCTTTAGTACACTTTGCTAACAATATCCTCTGTGGATTAAGACAGAGGTTGCAGTGATGCAGCAACCATGCAGTAGCCAAGATATTAATTGCAAAAGTGATGATAAGAACCTAAATTATATATGAGGGGCATACTGAAAGTCATGAGCAACACTGTTTTACAATCTTAATATTTATTTTTAAGCCAAACCAAATACATCGTCATAATCTACAGACTTTCTTTCACTTTTCGACATAGTCTCCATTGTTTTGCACACATTTTTCCCATCGTTCTACAAGTTTGAAAATGCCCTTGTGATAGAACTCTGTTCCAGCTGCCCACAGACCCTGACGCACTGCTTTCCGAATATCCTCCAGCGTCTCGTAGCGTTGGCCACGCATCTGCTCCTTCACAGAACCAAAAAGATGGTAGTCGGAGGGTGCCAAGTCGGGACTGTAGGGAGGATGTGGAAGAGTTTCCCACCCTAATGCCCAGATCTTCTCCATAGTGGCACGGGCAGTATGCGAAAGCACATTATCCTGTTGAAGGATGATCCTCTTTCCAGGGCGTTTATCACGCAAAGCCCGACGGAGCTTCAGAAGTGTCTTGATGTAGCGGGCAGAATTTATGGTTTGTCCAGGTTCAAGAAAGTCAACCAGAATGCAACCTTGTGCATCCCAAAAGACACTTCCCATAACTTTTCCCACAGACTGCACTGTCTTCGCTTTCTTCTTCGATGGTGAGTTCAAGTGGTGCCATTCCATACTCTGACGTTTCATTTCTGGCTCATAGTGATGGAACCAGCTCTCATCTCCAGTCACAATACACGTCAAACATTCATCACCTTCATTATGAAATCTCTGAAGAAGGTTTTGTGCAATGGTTCTTCTCTGAAGTTTGTGGTCTTCAGTCAATAAATGGGGGACCCAATGGGCACAGACCTTCCGATAACCCAAGCTGTGGATCATTTCTTGCACTGCACTATGTCCTATTCCAAGTTTCGCAGCAATTTCATTCACAGTGAAACGCCTATCTCCTGTAATGAGCTCATCAACTCTTTCCTTGTTGCGTTCTGTAGAGGCAGTTCGAGGACACCCACTACAAGGCGCATTTTGCAGACTCGTGTTTCCATCTTTGAAATGTTTCACCCATCTTCTAACACTGCTGGCACCCATGCAGACACCTCCATACGCATGTTGAAGTCTGAGATGAATTTCAGGAGCAGATTTTTCTTCTTTCACAAGGAATTCAATGACAGCACACTGTCGAAACGAAACATCAATGTCAGCTATTTTTCAAACACCGGCTGTGGTCACATAATAGGAGCTAATGACGTCACAATATGTCAACATGTGGCTTAAAGTCTGTAGATTACGATCCTGCAATTTGTTTCGTTACATTGTTGAAATTTAAATTTTTACAATGGGTTGCTTGTGACTTTCAGTATGCCCCTCGTAGCATGATTAAACACTGCAACTGCATCTTTGCTGCATACTCTTTGAAGAAAACAAACAATATAATAATGCAGCAGCCAAATTTGATGTGTGAGTGAAGGTGTCCTTCAGTCCAACCGACTGGCCAGTAGAAGAGATGGTGGAACACCCTCCCCCAAAGTAAACACTGAAAACACTATTGAGAGATAATCATATGTTTCCAGAAGTTTCTCCCCTTTGCCTGTCACTAACTTTGCGGAAACTCTCACACTGTACATAAATGAGAATGTTCCCAAGTGAGTCAATGATTCAGTTAGTGTATTTCTGCTGTGACATGAAGTGCTGGTAACTCAGTACAGTATGTGAGAGAGGTTATGATATACTGCAAGTGATTAGAGAGGTCTTGTGTTTGATGCCTCAGCAAGTGAAACGGAAATAAGAAGAGGCTACTTTGCAACTTTTTCATTGTGCACTACATTGTGAATAAAAGTGAAGTGACGTGAATGTTCACTTAAATCATATTAATGCAGTGACAGTGAAAACTAAACTAAGTCATGCTAGTGAAGTGTCAGAGAAAGTTGAACAAAATCACATTACTGAAGTGACAGTGAAAACTGAACTAAATCACATTAGTGAAGTGGCAGTGTAAACTGAACTAAATTATATTAATGAATGATTGAAAACTAAACAGTTTATGAAAAGTAACAGCATGTCATATCTCACTTCTTTGTCTAATTATGTCCATTATACCACCTATATGTATATTGCTATGCATTAATTTCATTCAATAGTTTTGATTACATTTTAGCTTGCAATAAACATATTGCTCATTTTTTCTGCATGATGTTAAAAGATTTTAATTTTTACTATTTTAGACTTGTGCCAAACTTAGTTGCTCTGATGCTTTTCTGCACATTCATTTTGCCCTGGATGAACACAGGACCAATGTGGAACCAGGTTGTCCGACACCATTCTGATATCTGCAAAATTACTTGGTGGCGAAACTTAATGTTCATACATAATTATTTTGGATTTGAGAAAATGGTAAATACAGCTTTCTATCATAGTTATAAATTATATTGATTAGAAATGTAATGTAATACTAAAGCTTTCATTAAGAATTATTATTATTATTATTTAAAATATTGTTTTAAATGATGTATCAAATAAGGATGCTAGTAATAACACACACCTGCCAGGTTATTCTTAGAGTTTTAGTCATCAATTAATAATGCTATCTAAGCAACCATTTCCCACCTAATGCCTTTGTTTACAATTTACATTGTTCTAAAATAATAATGAGACAGGTGCAGCTGTAATATTGAGAAGAAATTCAATTGCCATATTTTTACTCTCTCTACCTTATACCTAGATAAGTGCTGCACTCCACCCTAAACTTCATACTCTAAAGCCCCTTAAAAAATTCCTCTCCAAATTCCATTAATATGAACCTTTTATATTTTATCAGAAAGGGCTCAAAAATGTTTAGGACATTTACATGGCAAAATGTATACATTGAATTTTCTGGGAATAGCCTGTGAAGTTCCCTTCATTCAGTAAAAGTTTTGTATAATGTTGTGTAACTGTTATATAATAAAAATTAAATTACAGATTTGTACCTATTGTACTTAATCCATTTCAGATAATGATTTTATTAACTGATTGCCAATAGGGTCTTCTTGTCCGTCAATAACTATTAGGTGTTTTTAATTAAAATCTATATTAAATTAATATGAGTATAAAACAGAAATCACCTCATTCCACCATTCATACATACTATTAAAACAAAAAATGTAGAGCTCTCTAAAGCGCACAATGTTTTGAAAATATTAATTGTGTGTGTGTGTGTGTGTGTGTGTGTGTGTGTGTGTGCATGCGCATGCGTGTATGGCATAAAGTCATTATTTAGGTTTCACACACATGCACACGTGCGCGCGCATGCAGGCACGCACACACACCTTTTTCTGAAGAGGCTTTTTTTTTGGATTCAGTGGACCTCAAAGCATACATTTCAGATGAAACCTCAACATTGAATTTTTGGATGGAATACAATACCTTTTCTGCTATTATGTACATTGTATGTACATAATGCTAGAGAAAGTAATAAATTATAGTGGGCAGAGAAATTCATGTTGAATGCTTTTTGTTTTGGTTTTTCTTTGGAGTGGGGGACTAAGGTAAAATTTAGGAATATCAGTATTTTAAATTGGCTTCTTCACATGCTTAACCTTTCCTCTGATGCTCTACATAAAGATTTGCCCATTATATATTCTTCCTGTATTAGGTAAGACTTGAAATCTGCAATTCATTATCACATATGGGTTTTCTGGTTTGTTAAGTTTTCTTTTCTTACATTTTCCTTCATTTCTTGACACCTGCTTATTATTAAAACTATGAACACACATTATTCATCAAGGCAACAAATCTAACAATATTTGTTTTATATTTCCTAGCAGAAGGTTAGTAACAATTTACTTCTGCTGACATTGGTAATTTTGATTAACTGAGAAATTTGACCAAGTATCTCTTACAGTTGACGCATTGTTTAAGCATTCTCTTCTTTTTACTTTCTCTAGCGTGAAGTACAATGTACATAGTGGACAGAGAATGCATTGTATTCCACCCAAAATTTGATGTCAAGATTTCACCAGAAATATAAGTTTTGAGGTTCTCTGAGTCTGGAAAAAACAGTTTTAGAAAAAGGTCCATGTGTGTGTGTCTGAGAAAATCCCCCCTCACCACAAACTCCCATTACAGAGAAAAATATTTCAAAATGTTTTTCTCAAAAATGGCTCAAACAATTTTTATTAAAATACTATATATTAAAGATATTTACAACACAAATAAAATGTAGGTATATTTTGAATTTTCTGGGAATAGCCTCTGAAGACCTCTGTGGTCTGGATGAGTTTTGCAGAATTTTGCATAACATTTAAACTGTAAGAGACAAACGCTTACTACACAAAAGATATAGATCTGTTAAAATGCGTAATTTATGTCATATACATTTTTTTTATGTAAAGCTGACTGTTTTTGAGATATTCCTTGTTATTGGTTTCAATTTTGAACTACTTAAACTTTTCTCAGATAGAAAGTGATGCTTAATTTCATCTCTCTTGTTTCACTGCAGACCATGCAAAGCAAACCAAACTTCAATTGTTTCACTATGAGCTTTTAAAAGATTTGACTATCGATTTAGCATAGTGTATTCCTTTTTGTCCCTTCTACTTACACGGAAGCAAGTAATATGACTATTTCTGCTAATGCTTGTCTTAATTAGCATGTGTAGATAAAAGAATAACTTTTTATAATGAAAATTGTTTGTGTAATAGCTAGAGGAAGTCATTGAATGGAACACATCAGATTTTTTTGATTAAATCTTTAGGTTTGACTTAATTAAATTTTCCTTTTTGTTCCTAGTGCTTAACACACACACACCATCTTGGCATAGACACTCAGCTGTTTGCACTATCACCATTACTAGTGTACATCATTTGGAAGTGGCCACGATGTGGTTTGGGAGCTCTGAGCGCCATTGCAGCTGTCTCTACAGCACTGCGCTACAATGTCACTTATACTAAACAGCTCAGTCACTTTGTCATATTTGGCAGCTCGTAAGTACCGCAAATGTCATTATTTTAATGAAATAAATAAAAATTTAATTAATCTCATGGCATCTTTGCTGGTGAAAAGAAATGAAGAGCCTTAAAAAAAGAAATATGATATATTTAGTATATGCTCAATTATCTGGGGTATTGTAGGGGAGAAGAAGCATGAATAATAAAAAAAACATGAACAATCAAGAAACTAAGAAACTTGTAATTTAATGGTTTAAAGGTGCAGCACACATATATAAATAGGAAATATGTTCAAAAGCTTTTTTTAACATGTATTCTTTGTTGAAAAGTTTATTCTATTTCTGTGCATAGTTTTGTTTTTCTATAGGAAATAGCAATAAAGAAACCTACCACGTGACAATAAGTGCCATTTCCATTGTTTAAATTTTCACCTTGTGACAACAGAGTACTGTCTCTATTGTTATCGGCATATATGTTCCATGTAAATTAAAAATAAAATTTAGTTTCTCTGATGTTAATTAGCATGTAAGTGTCAAAGAAGCAAGCTAAAAGAATTTTGTAAGAGAGATGGCAGAGAAACGGAAAAAAAAAAAAAAAAAAAAAAAAAAAAAAAAAAAAAAAAAAAAAAAAAAAAAAAAAAAAACCTGTGTTGGCATTAAAACAAAATATATGGGGGATGGAGGATGCACGGATAATCTGCACATAAATAATTGGGAATATACTGTAGTTTTATCTCTGAAACTATTCTTTTTAATACTAATTTGAGTAATTGTATTTTCCAGTGATAGTTTTATTAATATGCTACTAGTGTCAAAGAAGCAAGTTAAAAGAAATTTGTAAAAGAGATGGCAGAGAAACGAAAAAAAACGTGTGTTGACATTAAAACAAAATATATGGGGGGTGGGGGATATATGGATAATCTGCAAACCGGATAATCTGTACATAAATAATCAGGAGTATACCGTAGTTTTATCTCTGAAACTATTCTTTTCAATACTAATTTGAGTAATTATATTTTCCAGTGATAATTTTATTAATATGCTACTCGTGTAGCAATAAGGTTTGAAGAAGAAAATTATTGACCTAAGGTATTGTATACGTACAATCAGTGTCCTCATCATGATCATGATAATCATTATCATTTATGCACATGAAAGTTTGGTTATTTAACTTTTTGTGTTAAAATATTATTATTTTCAGAATAACACAAATGTTCAAGACCGCTGACCTCTCATATACATTGCCATCACATAGAGCTACAGTATATGTAATGGGAATTGCTTTGGGACTAGCTCTGCGTTACTATGGCAGAAACTTCAGACTCAAAAAGGTAGAGTTTTCACGCTACTAGCTTGTGAATAGTGTGAACAAACTAATTTGTTATTGGTTAGATTGGCATCAATTTTATTATCTTTTATTTTATTTATTAGAAATTATTGATTACTTGATTTTTTATTATCAAATAACTTTATTATATTCAACTAGAATGATATTTTTTATTTGCTTATGCTATTCTATTAGAACCAGCTGAAAATTCAATGCCACAGCTGGGATTTGAACACAGTTCTCCTGCTCTCTGTGCGGTTGCTCTAATGATTAAGCAGTGTGTCAACATGCCAGTATGACATTCAATCTTCCAACTGGCTATGTGTTTTTTTACCCGGTCAATCGATTGTTATATCTCCCTTCAGAGAACATAAAACAAATTTATGCCCTCCTTAAGATAAAGTAAAGATTTATTAAATCTTCATTCCTAGTAAATAGTTATTGTTCTATTTTGTATTAGCATGTTCTAATTGTTGCTAAAATTTATTTTTATTACAGAGATATCTTACTTTGGGATGGACAGCAGCAATGATATGTTTTTACCTCGCACTAATCAGTCCATCTTACATGGCACATCAGAATTATGCATATAATCCTTTGGATGCTGCCAGATTTGCTGCATTTGGACCAATCTTTTGGTGCCTATTTTTTGGATGGATTATTTTCATATCTTACATTGGCTATGGAGGCAAGTCTTGTGATTTGCATCTTAGTTATAGAATATGGTTGGTGTCTAATGTCTGGCATTATAGAACATAAATAAAAGTATACTTATTAACAAAACATATCTTCTCTAAACCTAACCATTACACTGGCTTTTGTAGAAGTGGAAGGCACTAATTTACAATAATTTTTTACTACTGTCAACAGGATAAAATTATCTCTCTATATTTAAAATTACTTATGCATAAAGTATTACATAAATTTTATTTATTTATTGAACAAATTAGTTATCTATCCTAACATTTCTGAGAAACTAATTTGTTTCACATGTCAATAAATATGAAAACCTTAACTTTAAGTCTAACCTGATTTTTTTCTAGGTGCTTCTTCTAATACACCATCTTTAAGATTCATTTACATGCTATGAAAGGAAAGATTTAAGAAACTTTGAGGTGTAATGTAATTTTATTCTTCCAGGTTTTGTGGGCCAGATATTATCATGGCGAGGTTTCTTAGTGACCACAAGACTTTCCTATGCAGTGTACCTGACACAGTTTCCAATATTTTTCTACCGTGTTGGCACAAATCGAATTAACTTGAGATACAATGTCTTGTTGTTGGTAATTATTTTAATTCAAGTTTTTAGTATAATTCAATTCATTAGAATGCTAAGTATTTACAAAGCTATGCCTCAGTTTTATCCCTAGCTGTTAGGTTGTTTATTGATAAAGCAGTATAAAAATCTATCTTTGTTTTATTTACCTATTTCTCTACTTAGCAATAGTAAGTAGAGGAAGTAATGTATTCTAACTAAACATTTAATATAAAGATTTTACCAGAAATACATATGAGGTTCCTAAATTAAAAAAAAAATATATATATATATATATATATATATTTTTTTTTTGAAATACAATTATGCATGCATGTGTGTGTATTTTCCTCCCCCCCCCCAAGAATGCAACACAAAGATTTTCTAGAAAATCCCCCTCACTCAAACTACTCTTCACATGGAAAAGTTATTTGCTCAGAACTGCCTCTAATAATTTCTAATAAAATGTCATATGAGGAGCATATTTTTAAATTGTATTATGTGTTCCAAAAATCAAAATTGAGTTATATATGTTTTCAGCAATTTAGAGCCTTCTCTATTATACTATATAGTGAGATCATTTCATTCTGCCCCCCCCCCCTTTTTATAATGTGTTGATATACTTGTTACAGATCAAATTGTTTTAAGTGCTGAAAATTGATAGGTTTAAAGCGTGTTTAAATCCTGCTTGACTTACTTAAGATATGCAGACGTTTTATAGATACTCAAATCCCATCTCTTCAAAGGTGAACTATAGCATTCAATAGTGGGAGTTCATAGTGTACAGTCTGGTGCACAGAAATGTGCCGATGCTGTTAGTGTCTTTACCGATGAACAAAGGGCATGGCCAAGGTGAGTAGTGCAAAGGGCAGGGTAAGGAAACAATTAACAAATTGTCAACACCACCTCATGGCAGAATGTATGCTGTTATAAGGAACAGGGGTTCATGGATTAATTATTGGAGCTTTAGCTTTCTTATTTTGTAATGAAATGGAATGATTTTAAATGAATATCTGTAATATGGAGTTTAAGTTAATACACATATAAAAATCAGATACATTTTCTTCATCTCTCATCTCCTTCTCCTTTTATTATTCGAAAAGGATTGGCAATCTGGCTTTTGCTCCTTTCCTCAAAAACCGGTGATAATATAATCAAGTTAAGATAAGACACATTCTGAATTAGGTTTATGTTTCAATGCATTTAAAACTGTCAGGGCTTTTGGTTCACCTCCACCAAAATGAAACAAAGGGCAAAACTGTAACTGTATATTACTAATCATATCTTGCTATAGCTAACCACAGGTGTTTGAATGGGCACATAGCAGAGAAATGGTGTCATACACTTACCAACCTAAACAGCTTTCCTCATATCAGCATGTTTCCATGCATCAGAATGTACATACCTAAAATTAATAGGAAGGTCTGTGCAAATTAGTTCAAGATCAATTGGAGCAAGAAAAAAGATGTTTGTAAAAATAAAACTAGAAGGAAATAAGGCCAGCAAAGATCTTGTTTCTTGCTATTATCACAGAGCGCCAATGTTATTATGACTGATTAATACAATGTAGACATATCACACATACATATCTTATTCATAATTATGCTAATAAAGATCCGATCTTATGAATTTTGTGGCTACCTGTAATCACAAAGGAAAATGTAAATGTGGATATTCCTCCTTATTTTGTTTTCATCCAGGCAAATCTACTGGAGAATTATACTATAACTGGTAGATTTCTATCTATGCACTGCATGTAACCTACATTGATATCAAATTATCTGAATTCTATACCTGGATTGAAGCACAAGCTGGTAAAAGAGCCAATGAAGTAGCGTCTCTTGTAACTTTTCTCTCTTGGGGGATACAAATTTGATAAACCTGTTTTCACAGTTAGACTTATTTTGGATGGGTAAGGGGTGGGGCAGTACAAGAACACTCACGTTAATGTGATTGCATGTTGGTTACTATGGAAAGCTCACCTCTCCCATATTTCTGTCTTGCCTAATCTTTTCTGTGAGAAGATTCTCTTTTCTGCCAGTGGATTAATAGAAAAGGTGCTCTGCAGACAAATATTATTATGCCTGAGAAGTATAGGCAATGGAAACTAAAATTTCTGGGAAAGAGCCAGAGTATCATAAACTACCAACAGTTGTCACCAGCTTTCAAGAAAGTTTGTGGTGTAAAAGAAATGGAGGGAGTTTTTATTAAGAGGGTAAAGAAAATCTGGCAACATTGAGCAATTAATACTGAAATGGAGCAAACCTTTAGATGTGATAACCCTTCAAAAGTTTGCATTGCAAAATGTGAAGCCCATTTTGATAACTTAATTGCATTTGTATTTTTAAATTCTAACTGCTGAGAAAATAACATATATTAAGCATCTTTTGACCACTAGATTTGGTGAAAATTGGAAAGAAGCAGACGATCTTGATTTCTTTGTTTCTGCTTTGTATATGCCTCCAATCAAGCTATAGTCAACAGGAAAAAGGAAGACAGTGACTATCTCCTGAAGAAACTAGTTTAGAAAAACTTTAACATATAGTTATTAAATTTATATGAACCCAGTTTGTGTTGTCTTTTGTATAATTGGTAAACCATAAGCAGTAAAGAAATATTTACTGCATAAAAAGTGTGGATCTCATTAAAAGACGCAATTTATGCCAAATACAGTTTTTAGTGGAGTTAACTATATCCAAGATATTCTTAGTTATTGGTTTCATTTTTAAAATGCTTACACATTTCTCAAATGGAAAATCATTATTCAGTTTTGCATTTCCCGGTGAAGCAAAGAGAATAGAATATGAATGTAACACATAGTGACCAGCTTTTGAATGATTTGAGTATCTTTTTAGCCAAGTGTATTCCCTTTTTCCCACATATCCATAAGGAAGTATGTAATATAAGTATTTCTGCAATTGTTTATACGATATATGTGAAGTAGATAGAAAAATAAGCTTTACTATAATAGCTTGTTTCAAAATAGATTCGGAAAATCACATGAATGTAGCATAGATCTTTTAACTACTGGCCAAGCAAAGAGAACTGAATTTCAATATCATCACATAGCAACAGTTGTTAAAATATTTGACATTTGCTTTACCTAGCATATTCTCTTATTTTGCTTGTACCTCAAGAAAATGTGTAATAAGACCATTTCTGCTAATGGTTTATCTAAATTAGCAGGAAGTAGGTAGAAGAATAAGTTTTACTAAGAATAGTTTGTTGTAAAATAGGTATAGAGTCATATGAGTGTAGCATAATAGATTTCTTTAGTTTTATTTTTTCTAAAAGTACTTCTTGTGTTCAAGGTGCCTCAAAACATATATATAATTCTTATGTAATAATACTATTGAGAGGTAAAATTTTGTGCAAGCCTTAGAATTATTCTGATTTATATTAATTGACATTAACTCTTGATTTTCTTCAATGCAGATTGATCCTCTTGAATTTGCCATGGTAATTGCAGCATCCATCGCTATGACCCTGCTGTTTGATTTGCCATTCCAAAACTTAAGAAGTGTTTTGCTCAAGAAACCAAAGAATACATGAAAGAAATGAAGCAATGTCTGCTGTTCTTAGAAGAACTCTGTGCCAAGTACAAAATGTCTGAAATGGAAGTGCTGTGATATAAAGATGAACACTCCTAGGAGACCGCTTTCAGCACTGTGCAATGAAAGAATATAATGAAGGCCAATTTTTCATTTTAAAAACTTGTAATATTTCAATATTCTTGAAGAACAATTTTATGACTATGTGAATGCATATGATAAAATGCTAATGATAATACGTGACTGGAAACACTGTATGAGTGTACATAATGTAACTTTACTTTCTTAAGAGGAATGTGTCAAGAGATTCATTCATAGGTACTGAATTGTTTATATGTTTTAACAAAATATAATAAAAGGTAATTATTTGTTCTCCTTAACTCTTAGAGCTCTTTTCTCTCATTTTTTATGGAATGCATTGAGAGTAAAGCCTGGTTCACAAAATAGGAAGTGATAACCTATTCTAGGAACAAAAAATTAAGATTTATATACGTTACATTGTTATCTGTCCAGAGCCCAAGACATAATCAGTTACAGCTCTACCATTCTTGTTCCCAGTCACAGCATAGTATATACTATTTTTGGGCATAGTTCTTCAATGTGATGTTAATGCAAGGTTTTACGACTCTCTCTAGTTACAAGTTTCAAAAATTAATTTTTTGATTTCCATTTCCGTTCTACCATTTAGCTTAAGATTCACAGATGGCAATGACATCATTTTCAAAAAGATATTTAATCTATAAAAATTTTCTAAGATTGTAAAAATTTGTTTTCCAATATAAAATCTTTTCTACTATAGTCACAGTGAATGCATTTGCATTCTTGGTTTATTTGAACCAAAAGTCTTAAACTCCACTGCCATGTATTCTTTATGGTTCCTGTTTCTGCTTTATTGTGGACCAACCTTAACTCTCCATGCTGGATACACATAATTATGTAATAGATATATCTCTGAGTACCCCTCATATCTGCAATTTTATTTCTTAAATACACATAACCTTTTACATTCCTACCTTTTTTTAAATGACAATTTCTGCATTGTTAAAATACATTTTAAAACATATATTAAAGAAAGAAAGGTGAGAGAGAGGAAAAGTGAATCTTAATCACATTTCATTTCATCTCCTTTTATTTCATCCCTTAAGTTTACATACAAAGAATACATCATTTCATAAAAAAATAAAATATTAATATTAAATTGCTTAGAAATCTAATATATATATACCACATACATTTGAATATTCATTACAAAAAGCTTGCTGTGATAGATATCTTTTTATGACCTTAATGTTACATTGTTTTATTTCTTAGTCAACCTATTGTACATATCCAATACTTTCTATTACTCTGTTATTTAGAGTTCCCCTAAGTGTGGTCCAAAAATAACCTGCTTTATTTCTTACATTACATGAATGCATATTTATATATGTCCCCTTCTATTACATATTCTATACCTATAACATTATTATTTAAAAGAAAATGTTCTGAAAGCATGGTTCTATCACTGGTATAACTATAAATGGATGAAGTAACCTTAAAGTGCCTCCCTCTTCCTCAAATTCTGGTATACTACATAAATTATTTGTTTCTTATGTTACTAATGCAATGATTGAATTACATAGATATGTAGTAGGTAGCAATTAAAGTAAATTAAGCTTGATTCCTCTACAGAGGGGTAAGTTCAGTAAGTTCTAAAGTTATTTATGAGGATGCATCTGTGAAATTTATAAAATCCACAGTATATAAGATATCTTATTGAAATTTATACTAATTATTGCACACAATAATAGCAATATTTTATGCCATGCATAAAATTCTAGCTTGCATGGTTATTTAATAATGTTTTATTGTCTAAATTGATTGTTCTAATAAAAATAAGCCACATGATGCATTTTAAAAAATATTTACAGAAAATGAGTTTACAAATAGATATGTCATATTGTATTTCTTTTATATTAGCCCTCTAATTTATTAGAAAAGCTAGTACTTTTTACACTCTCCAAAACTCGGATTTTCAACATTTAATAATTACCTCTCAAAATTGGAGCATTATTTCGAAAAAGTAAGATGATCATTTTCTTTAGTGTGCTATTGAGAGGCAGCATAAACATTTTGAAACAAATTAGTGAAACATTGCAACACATGGAACATTTTCAGTATGGAAAAATGTTATAAAACATTTTGCAAGAAAATAAGGTTTGAATTTGGGAGTACCAACTAATAAGCGTGCACCTACCCATTTAATGCTTCAGTTAATTGGTTAAAATTTAGAATTTACATCACTTTATTATGAAAAAAGAAGAATTATTCACAATTTGTTACCAAATTTCACAGATGTATCACCTTAAGTGATGTGGGACTTTTAATTAACCTGTGTAATTCTTACATTGTTATTATTAAGATAAGATTCTCTTAAACCCACAGGTTCCATATGTTTTGTCAGAAATGAATCAAACAAACACAAAGTATACAATGTCTGATATTGGCTAAAAATATAATTTATGTCCCTTCATCTTTCGTATTCCTAAGGATATCTGATGAACTTGCCTCATGCACAAGGTGTATACCTAACTGGTAAAAAATACATAGTACTATTTTAAGTATACTGTCAGCCAAAATTAATTGAATTGTACTTAAATGTCATAGGTTAGAATCGGCATAAAATAGTACCACTCTTCTAGTGTATTAATATCTAAATCAAACTGGAGAAAAGCTGCCTGCATTTGTCAAGGCTTCACTGTATTGAAGAACTATTATGCATTCCTGCAGTGTTTTAAAAATAAGCATGCTGTGGCTTGATGTCTGTGTATAGTTTATAAAAGAGCTTGTCTCAAGTTAAATTAATTATGCCTCATCATCCACATTTTTAATTTCTTCTATGAAATTTGCATTGTAGGCAAATTTTGATTATTTCTGGCTTACCTTACGTTTCTAATAGCTGTACAGGCTACACTATTGACAATGTGAATATACATAATAAATTTGCTTTCCTTTAATATACATATGCCATTGTCTGTCACAAAGTTATTTGTAATGCAAGTTGCATTGCATGTATCCTGCAAAGTAGATCTCCAGTACTGCTTGAATCCATTGGTATGATTGGTGTAGTTTCAGTAAACATCATTTTCTTCCTCTTTATTAAAATAAATTATGTGAAGTATTTCAGTTATAAGCAAATCAGTGTGTGCATTCAGGAGAAAGAACTGAAGCACTGCTATTTTTCTATGTTTAATGCTCGCTTTTTCTACATATGATATCACAGGTAATGACACTGATGATGCATGGAATGAAGATGGAGCACCAGTCAAATGCAATGGTGGGGGGGAAACCGGAGAACCTGGAGAAAACTTGTCCATGTGCTGCTTTGTCCACCACAAATCCCACATGCAGTCACCTGGCATCAAACCCAGGCCACCTGATGAGAGGAAGTGACCTAACTGAAGCACTGCTTCAGTAATAACAACTACAACAAGTATGAGCATTAAACCCAGAACTGTTGTCTGAAGGCTAGCACATTAACATGGCTGAACATCATAGAGATCATATTCAGATTTATTAATAATATAGGTCATGATAATTTAATTATTCAATAATATCTAGATAAATTGTCATGCTTCTTTCAAAGACAGTTCTAATACCTTATATTACTCATAGTGATTGTGAACCCTTGTACAATTTCCCTACAGCATCAACTGAGCAGTGAGAGGGACTTGCATGCACACCTCTGAAGGTCATGGGCCATATGTGTGTTTCACTGCTCTAACTTTAGAGAGAAATTAACAGTAATAGTGAGAGGAGCATGTGCATCAGTCTAAGTAATATTTGAAAAATTTACTGATTACAGTCAAACATGGACTGTCTGTTAATCATCTAAGATTATCATAGCAATATCTGCTTTTAGGGGAAGTAGAATAGAAATTGCACTTTTTGATCAGGTAAAAATGAAGTATCTTTACACAAGCAAAAAAGTGGAACAGGATTACCCTTAAAAAGGCTGGGAAAACAAGAATTGGCCTTTCGAGGACTTGATGCAGGCACTAAATTCTATTAATCAAGATAATTATATGAAACTGTTGAAGTACACTGCAGAGTATGCTCTTTAATATAGCACTTAGTAACATCTATTGTGTAAAAAGGAATTTATGATCAAATTCAAAATGATATAATATAAGCCATAGTTTTGATTGCTTAGTCAACTATAAAGCATGCAATTGTGGATATTCTGTTTGTCCAACTCAATGGAATTATTTGTCAACAGTGGTAAACAATGTGTACAAGAACATAACTAAATCTCTCTATTCTGAAATGTTTAATATAATTCATAACTGTTTGGACGTACGATTTTAAGATTAATCTAAGTTAAAATTTTTAAATTTATTGTCATATGAAAAGTATGCACCAGTTCCACAAAAAACTAGTTCCAAAGTCTCTTATACACATATGGAAAGTTCTTTGATGCCATTCGATTGGAAAAAGAGCTGACTGTAGTGTATAGTACAAGAGTTTAGAAATAAAACCATAAGTAAACTTGCACTACTGAGCACTGTTTCAATGTTAAAGCAATGCTATTTGCAGTTTCAACTTTTAGTGCCATTCTATATGAAATTCCTGTGAATACTTAGTATAAAAGTATAATTTTTAGTGCTGGTGAGAATCAAAATACCTGAAAAGAGAGATTTTACACTTTGGAATTATTTTAAGGGAAGCTTATGTGCTAAAAGAACTCGGAGAAATGACAATTCAAAAGGAACAAAAAATTACTAAATTTGCTTCCCAGGAGAGCATGGTGAAAATTCAGTTCCTTGACCTTACAGAAGTGGCCTACTGTGAATTTAAGTTCAGAACCTAGTTATTTTCTATTAAATTTTACTTAAAGTAACTTTATTAAACACAGTATTTCAATAACTATACTTTTAGTTTAAACCATTATCAACTGTGATTTTATCTTTAATATTTATTCCTTTAATTTAATTAAACTACTGTTAACTGTGCTTTTATCTATAATATTTATTCCTTTGATTTTCGCTATTACAGGCTGTGATTTCAAACAAGGTAAATGTGTTTCTTGATTAACTATTGCTTACTTAAAACCTATAATGTTCATTGCTTAAGCTATCTGAATGGTCATCTCAGGCCAGTAGTGTAAAGTGAAAGCAGGAAATATATAAACAAGATTCATGGTTCCTTTCAAGTCATACCTCAGTGTAGACCAAAATTAAGATTTATAGACAATAATAAAATGTATAATTTGATTTTTCTGGGAATAATGAAGCCCTCTTCATTCAGAAGAAATTACTAGTGAATCACCTGTGATGGACAACATTTTTCTATATCTTACTTACAAAAAAAGTGTGTTTCTTTATAATACAGTTTATTTCCATTAACATTTATGTGACATCAGTTATTTCAGACATCCACTGTCATTGGTTTAAATTCATTTTTGACGTATCTGAGTTGTTTCTTGTGATCTCTTGAAATAGTATGCAATTTCAAAGGCAGTATAGTGACCAGTTTTAAAATTTACCTTGTACCTAAAATAACATTTATTCAATGTTTTACTCAATTAGCTTGAAACAGATAGAAGAATAAGCTTTTTCAAAAATTGTGTGTAGAATCTATATAAAAATAAATAATTGTGTGAATGTAACATACTGCATTGTTTTTTCTACATTAATATAGATATTTATGATGCACAAATTCAATAGGTATATCAATTCCTCAAATTTAAGAAGGTAAATATCAGTTTTGAATTTTAATGCTTCTCTTTTGGGAAATCACAGGGAAGGTTTTTTTGTTTTTTTTTTTGCTTCGTTTGTATAGCCCCCATTAACATCAATGGTCTTATCGGGGGCTTTCACTTGTGAAACTGTAGGTTCAGAACATTAGGTTAAATTTTATATTACTAAACACACGCACATTCACTCTCACATTCATACTTCCAGACTCTATGGGGGATAGGGAATAATTCCGGTTAAAGAAAAATTCCCTGCCCCAGCCGGGAATCGAACCCGGGACCTCCGAGTGAGAAGTCAGCTCGCTGACCATACATTCTGAGTGCTGAATAGATGTTTAATAACCAAACATTCCATTTGGATGGGTAGCTTATTTGTAGTTCTCAGCTCCCTTCAAATTTTAACCCTTCAACTATGAAAGAAATGGCTGAACTTTGGATAGCAAAAATTCTACCAAATCTCTTTGATTTGCTTATAGTGATATAGTCCATTTCAAGCTATTGATCACAGCAATAGTCATTGAATATCATTCAGGTGATTTAAAATAAAAAAGCCTTCAGGTCACTTTTCTATTACTAAATGCTTAAAGAAACAATTTCTATAAAGCATTTTAATAAAAATAGTTACATTCCTTTTTGAGAAAATCAAATGTCAAACAGATTTTCCACATAAGGAGTAGCTTTGGGTGGAGGAATTTTCTTGCAAGTCTTTGTGTACATCCTAGAAAAACACTGCACTTGAATATTAAGTATGGTATTTATTCAATGTTTCATTCTTGATTATGCTATTGCCTATATTTGCCATGCACATACAGGCCTTTATAGGATTCACTGAAAACGTGCATCTTTGCTGAAATTTAAATATCAAATTTCTGGATGGAATGCAATATTTCCTGTGTCTACTAAGTGCATGATAGAGGAATAAAATATCTGTATTACATTCATATAGCTTTCTCAGCCCCTATTGTTTATTTTATATGGCTTCTACACATTATTCTTAAGAAAACTTATTTGTATGTATAAAAAAGCTTAACTGATAGTATATAAATGATTAGGAATATTTGTAAACAGTGGAGCATCATTATAATGGAATCATTTAAAAAAACGGAGTCAAAACTTTAAACACTTTAAAATGTCTATTCATTTTTGTTAACGATTCCATTAAGCATAACTGAGAGAAAATTTTGCAGAAAAGTTTCATTATACATTATGTTATAGGGGCAAGAGGGATACGTAAAACTGAATTAAAAGATACGTAAGAGCCAAGCAGCTATATGTTGGCTTTGCAATTCAATACTCTTTTGATGATATGCAAAAAATGACTGAATAGCAATGGCACTTTTAAATAATTATAAAATATTGAAAAATTAAAAAATCAATAATAATGGATGTCTTGGAAATGCCTGCTACAGAAAATGACAATAGTATATTAAATTAATAGTGCATTTTAGAGATCTGCATTTAAAGGCAGTGAGTTTTTGATTATCAGCTATGTTTATACGTTCTACACAATTGTAAAAAAAAAAAAAAATATATGTCAATGAAGAGGCCTTCACATGTTTTCCAAGAAAATTTAAAGTAGGAACAAATCTTATTTGCCCACCTGGGTAGCGTGGTGGTAGCATATCTGCCTCACGTTCAAAAGGTCGTGAGTTCGAATCTCGCTTAGGGTGAGTTACCCGGGTAAGGTTTTTTTCAGGGTTTTCCCTTATCCTGAGAAGACGAATGTCGAGTAACTTTAAGCTCCATGGACCCCGAGATCATTTGAGCATCATATCATCAATTGCATTCATTGTCCGATATGACCAAACTAGGTTAAAGGACGTTAAAAACTACAAAAAAAAAAAAAAAAAAAAAAAAAAAAAAAAAAAAAAAAAAAAAAAAAAAAAAAAAAAAAAAAAAAAAAATATCTTATTTATTGTAAACATCTTAAATATGTGTAATTTCAATCACATTTGTTAGACATTTTTGAGAAAATCAAAAAATTGAAAAATTTACCATGTAAAGGATAGTTTGGGATGGAGGAAAGTTTTTGAAAATCATTGTAATACTGAACCAAATACCAAGTTTGTCATTTAACCGTGTTTTCATTTTTGAGTCATACTACACACTAACATACATAAATACAGCTTTTTTTTTTTATAATTTTTCATATTCAGAGGGCCTGGAAACATGCATCTCAGTAAAATATCACATAATTTTTGGGTTAGATGCAATTCTGGCTCTGCACACTTGGTACAGATAAAGAAAGTAAAAATTGTTAAATGCTTATACATATCACATGATAATACTGTGATAGTGCTATCTTATGCTATGGTTCTCATGTTCACCATGATATGTGAGTCTCGCATTTGGGATGCATAAACAACAAGGAAGATTGGTGCCACGTAACAGGATCCTTGGAACGCAAGATTCATGAGTGATTGGAGTGTTAGCGTGCAGTGGTGCATGACCCATGGATGGCATGCGCCAAAAACTGTCTACACATCAAATCATTGAGTGAATTATTTTTAGCAGTGAATCAAAGATGGTATTTGTAACCCATTTTTGAGTCAATAAAAGCACTTGTTACAATATTACTTAAAATACATTTTTAGTTGATAGAACTGATTAATTTGCCCTTAAACCTAGAAATGGGAAATATATCTCAAACTTGTTACGGCAGAACATTATCTATGGATTGAGAGTATTATCTATCTGGTCCAGTGACATCATGAAACCACATTATATTAATGAATTCAACCAGTGTGTCATCATAGCAGTGCTAAACTTTAATGGTCATGCAGCTTTAAATCAAATTGCTTATTTGCTAACAATACAATTAATTGCCAGGATCATATCAGCGTTGTTGGTGTGCCACAATTTCATTCTTCATGAGCTCTTTTAAATCTTTTGACATGAGGCTGTTGCTTTTAAGCACACTTAAAAACTAATAGTCTTGGCTAGGTTTGACCCACAACCATGGGATCCAAAGTTCAACCAGCTGAGTCACCCAGACTGATCATTCAGTTATATAGAGATACATTTCAAGTAAGGAGAAATTCATGGATTATGTAATAAATACTTCCAACCTGTATACATGTGATAGGCATGTGATACCCATAAATATAAAAAGTATCTCTTTACTTTTAAGACTGTAAACTTCATTTTCTCCCCTCCTTCAAGGTGTTATGACTTTTATATATCCTATATACAATATATCATGATACCTGTGTCAATTTTTATAAACAATTTAATGCCTTACCACAGCTTGAGTTTATAAAGATGATGAATAAACGGTGATGATTGTGATGCCTAAATAATATCAGGATCCAAAGAGCTCACAAGTTAACTTTGCCTTGCAAAACTGCAGGAAAAAAATGCACAAAAAATGCATGTGAACCCAACTCTTCAGATATACACTTAATGACACATTATTACAAATGCTTGCAGGAAATATCCAATAGCAGTAATTTAAGCTATGGAATTTCACTTTACAATAAATAAATACATAATGGTATAAATGATTTTCACTCAGAAAGACTAATGGTCTTGAAAATTCGGTGACAATAGGAAATAGCATAGCCATAAAATTTTTAAGGGGGGCAGGGCTACGCACAGGGATCCATTTTTAAAGAATTTGTTTAAAATCAAATAATACATTTGAATTAATCCCAAGTTTAAATATTATTAACATTGATTTTATATTCATAGATTAAGGTGCAGCAATTGGAATTAAACTTATTTTTGCTATTTATGCATTTGCTTTAGTAAGGGTGGGGAGGAGGATTCCAACCCCCAAAATTTGCCTTGACTATGCTTCTGATATGAACAGTAGCACCCACTAGCAATCTTTCAACTAATTAAATTTAATGCAATAGTTACTTTTTATTTATAATATAATAATTACATTTTTATATTTATAAAATTATATTTTTATATTTATTAATTTTTTAATTTATTAATATACATAATAAAATACAAGCATTTTCGTTCAAAACATTTTTACTCATCTTTAACTAAAACAAACACACAAGGAAGATGAAGATGAATATTATTTTTTAAGCAAGTAAGCAATTATAATAGTGTGCAGATACACGTTTTAAACGTATGTTATAGTTGAAATTAGGGGTAAGCTTCTAATATTACAATTAGCTTAGAAGGCTGGCCAACTTGGACACTTGTTGCTGAGTAATTACAAGAGACAGAAAAAATTGAGTTGCCACAGCATCTACAACAAGGGATAGACTCATATTTAGATAATAATTGTCAGATCGAAGCACAGGGTGTAAGTGATCGTAAAACATTTTCATTAGTGAAACAGCAGAAGCAGCAAGTGTGACAATAGCTGCTAACAAGTAAGTAGAATGTTGAGGGTACCTAAAGTTTCTGGAGTCAGTTTTACGGCATAACTACTTATATATTTAAATTATTAATTTAGCCATTCGATGTCACGGACCTTTTAGCCACACATACATTTTCATGCACGTATACATATTCCCATACTTCCATACATTTAAGGGAGATGGGGAATAATCCTAGTTAAAGACTAATTAGAAGTTTAAATTCTTCATGAAGTTAATTAATAATTAAGTTTAATAGGATTATCCTCGAGCTGAAAAAAAACTGGGACCTTTGAATATGGAAACTAGCATGTTAATCACCAGACCACAGAGGCAGACCATAGGCATTCTAAAATTACAAAGCTACAAGCAAAGTTATAATGTTAACAACTGGGCTACCCATATGAAGCAGTACAAAAAGGTTTCTCAAATAAATGCACATTATTATGATTTTAAAATATTTAATACACAAATGAATAAAACAAAAATACACCACTGTGAACTTATTTACATTGATGTGTCAACTTTTAGAGACTAAACATGATTAATTCATAAAGTGATAAGCTATTTTTCATTCCTTTTTCATATCAGGACAGAGGCATATAGTTATTTTTTCATACAAGCCATATGTAGCACAGGCGTTGGATAGGAAGTCATACTGAAAAATTCAATGCTGTAGCCAGGATTTAAATCATGGATCTCCCAGTCTCTAGCCAGTTGCTTTATCACTGATCTACCAGGGCAACATGAATTTTTCAGTCTGACTACCTATCCAACTCCTGTCCTACACACAACCTGTGTGAGAAACAAATTAATACTAATTGACCATAATAGTTGGCTAAACTATGAAGCCCAAAACTTGAAGTAGGTACTTTACAATATTGCAAATCACTATGGGGGGTGTATGGGAGACCATTACCGGGAAACATGTGAGTTAATTGAGGAATTTAGTACATGCTGGCATGTTGCCATGTTAGCTTAGTGGTGGAGCAACTGGGTAGAGACTAGGAGATGTGTGGTTCAAATCCTGGCTATGGTATTGAATTTTTCAGTCTAACTCTCTACCTATCCATTTTATGGAATGCCTGACCACTGCAGTAAAGCCTCAAACTTTTCAGGCTATCTATTATGGATCAGCTGTACAAAGCTGGTACATAACAAGAGATCAATGAGATCACAGAACTAAGCTGACATGTGAGTGCAGAAAGAGGAGAGAACTATGCTGCTATCATAAGTGTAAAAGCAGTTTTTTTCTGCATATAAAGGTTACAAAAACATAGGTTAAATTTACTTATATATTGGCTGCATTATAAAAGATAACATAAATAGTTTAGGTTTTCATAACAATGATTCAGCTGCTATAGAGAAACATTGTGCTTTATGAAATATTGCAGACTTATTGCCTATTTAAAATAAAAATAAAACTATACTAGCTTAAAATTTATACCTAAGTATAATCTTTATTTATATGAAGACTACAACCAAATTTTGTTTCCTGCTTAGAAGGGTAAGGCTTACTGCAGTAAGAGATGTCAAGGTACTATAATGTACCTAAAATAATTCAATATTTCATATAATATAGCATAGTACAAACAATTGGAGTACCAGAATTAGTATTTATAAAGCATATTCCTCCTAAATTTCATAATAGTATAAGACAATAACTGCTATTTTATATACAAATTAAACTGGAATATTAAGTCACACTGTTACCACCTACTAAGACATGTGATTTGGCAGGAAGAGGAAAGAAGTTCAAATAAGTCAGTCATAGGCATTTATATATGTGATTAAAAGAGGGAGAGGAGAATGGCAGGTTCAATATTTCCCAAATTCATTAAATTTGATAATGGGGAAAAGAGTGATGTATTACATGAGAGAGAAAAAATTAATCCATCCCAGTAGGATAAACATCCATTGTTTTGATATTTAAAAACATAAGAACAAAAGATTAGACCCTTCCCTGTCCCCTAAAAATCCAGTCCCCTACAGGTCCCCCTCTCACTGCATTTTTCTATTTCTTTTTTAGCTTTCAGTTTTGAGACTAAATTAAACATATCTACTCTAAATTCATTAAATATTAATACTAAAATTGTTTCACTACATTCTTTAATACATACTAGTGGCTGGAGACAATTTCAAAAAATAAATAAATACAAAAAATGAAGAGGAAGAATACTTTGAAAAATATTATAATTTATAAGAGGCAAAAATATACAGCATGTAATTTCAAATGAACACTCTCAGAGTTAAGTTTCGCCAAAGCGACATTATTTTTTCAATTCTAAATGACTTTTTGACAGTTCGCTGTCATTCACTGCCCCGATGACCCCGATCACGAAAGCTGTTCTGCAAGTTTATTTGTGATGCTACAGATCATGCAGGTAGGTGTAACACAGTGGTCGTGATATGTTAACAAAATACAGTGTTTGTTGATGTACATGGACTAATAGAAACAAATACACATTGATGCAGCTGCTCAGAAAAATGACTCTGGACTTCAGCAGGATTTGTCGCCTATGTCTGGCACCAACGGATTCTTTTCTACCTCTTTTTGGCGAAGATGAGAATTTACCGGCACGAATAATGACGTTTGCACCGGTGATTAAGGTTAGGGGTAGATGTTTATATTTTGCAAATATAATTTAGTTAGTCTAAAATTAGATGTTTAATTTTAATGTCCGCTTCTTATCGAAATAATGGAATTTAATTTTAGTATCGTGAAGCAGTTTTAAATTATAGAATTGGTGCCTTCTGTATTTGGGGGTTAGGATATTGCGATTATTGTACTGTAGATTGGTAGCCAACGGGGGGACAGAACTGCATTTTCAATTACAATAAATTAAAGCAAGTTATTCCGATCAGGTTTTTAAAGTATTAATAACAATCTTTTAAAGAAAGAGAAACTCTTGTTCTACAAACAATACTATTATAGAAGTTTATTTCATGTATGTCTTTTAAAGCAACTTTCGATAAATTGCACAAGCTATCACATTCTACGAGAAGTTAAGATAGCCTTTTTGATTTAATAAAATTGTAGTAATAATGGTATTGTCAACTTAGTATTGTACATTTGTAGATATTAAATCACAATTATCCTGTCTTCTTGGCAGTGCATAATCAACAGATATAAAATGCCTTGCAGGTATATTTTTACAAACGCTGTAAAGTGCAAACTTTTACAATATTTAAAAATTAGTTAATTGGCAAGTTGTAAAGGTTTTGTGTGTAGGGTGAACTAAGTGTTGGCAATTGCATGCCAAGTTAGGAAAACAATGTACAATGTAATCTTTGCTAACCTTTTTCTTTATAAAATAGGAAAGCTGGCAGTACATAAAATCTGTGATGAGGTTACCTATGTGCATCTGATACAGTGCGATCTAGGTTAAAGCATCAGTCTGTGTTAAAATGTACAGGCAAATTGCTCATATAACAAGTGGCCACATTCCATTTGTACACAAACTAGTATGAATATAATTATGCTAGAAAATTGGAAATGAGGGTAGCTTTGTTGCCTAAAGAGAACTTAGAAATATTTAATAACACAGAGCTGGATGTTTTCTGTAGGTTTGGAAGAGCAGTTCATACTCTAAAACTGACTTTGAGTTATAGGCATATAGGTAAATTCTATATATTCTGTCTCCATTCTGTTCTTAAACAGAAATTCAAAACATTCAGGTAACATTTTCACAAGCAAACTGGATTTGAAAGTACTAGATTTTAAAAATACTAACATGTCCAGATTTGAAATCCACTAGAATGCAGAGATTTTGACTTTTTGTTGGGGTCATTGGGGTTTTAACTTCACAGATCCCTCGGTTATACCCTGTCATTGCTCCACACTACTTACATACAACATCCTTCTGCTACACTTTGCGATTTAAGCCCTCCACCATGGACTACACTTTGCAGCTTAGGGTACTAAAAGTTTGCAACTCACCAGTAAGTAACTAATTACAAGGCAGCTGTAATGGCAGAGTAACAAACACACCAAATCTAGTTCACATAAGGAACTAAGTGAAAAATTTAAATTATGTCAACAGAATGGGAACATGATAAAATGTTGTGAGCAAATAGCTATCGATTTTCTTGTCGGTCATTTCACTGGTTTCTCCCATTTTATTTTGCAGTTATCTGTCACCATTAAGAATATCTCATCAGTTAAGGAAATAAAATTTATTAGGTGTTGAAAATGATATCAGGACAAAATGAGGTACAGGAAAAGGATTCCTGAAAAATAAAACCAGAGTGCATATCATAATCTTGTTTCTATTCCGTGTGTTATATGCACCTAAGACAAATAGCAAAACTATATTTTGTGTATAATAAGATTGCATGCCATTTTCTGGTAATTTTTGAGTAATTAATACTAATTTTTAAATTATTTTATTTCTGTAGCTCTGTTTAACTTCTTTGGACATAGTGGACTTGAGATATAGCTGATGCTATAATTGCTTGCTGTAGGGTTTCTTAAAATTGGTTTTATCAGTTTTTAAATATTAAACACACTTGCATACGCTACCACATTCATAATTTCAGGCTCTGTGGGGGATAGGGAATGTTTCTGGTTAAAGAAAAATTTCCAGCCCCAGCCTGGAATCAAACCTGGGTCTCTGCATGCCTTCTTGATGAATGAAATTGAACAAACAATGTATAGGTAAACCGCGAACAAAATGTAGTTGGAGGTGTGACTTACCAAAACTGAAGCCTTCTCCCTACTCTCCTTGTAAGATACCTCTCCTCCTCAGCTTCTTCAACTTGACTCAGCTGTGTCACTCGCTTTCACCTTCACTGTTGCAATCAGTCTCTGCATCTCCTTCCGAATCACTGCTTTCTTCCTCTGGGTGTAAAGAAATTATAATTCTGTACATTTCCTGATCGATGGTAAGGTAATGCCCGAGGTAATTGCTTTCTGTTAACTTTACTTTGTCACAACACTTATCCCATTGTTCAACAGAGTGTTCTAAAAACAGTTTTCAGTACAGTTCTTCTTTGTCCTTCAAAGTCCTTTGTTGGTGCGCAACTTTTCCCTTAATGTCACCCTATACCATTTCGATGGGGTTTAAGTCCGGGTGATAAGGTGGAAGATGCAATGGAATGTGGTCATGTTCATAAATAATGTTGTCAGTGGCAAACTTCTTCTCATGAGGCCTGCTGTTATTAATTTCTAATAGTTTCACTTTGGGCATAGCTGAATCAAATTCAAAACTGTGATTCTCCATCCAACGTGTCACTTCAGATTTCAGAGTAGCCATATTTGGCTTCTTGTCCCTCTCACTGTTGTGGTACTTAGCACTACCCATAACAATTACATTAGGATGGGCAAAAGCTGGAAGAAGTTGCATCTCCAACCATTTTTTAAAGTTTTCAAAATTCATGGATTTATGATAATCACCTCATGTTTATCCTCCTTCCTCACCTCCTCCATGAACAATAATTAATTTCTGCCCCATTTCAATGTTGATTGTTACCCCAAGTTCTTCTTCTGATTGCCAGCACTTGCTTACTGAGTGACATTGTTGGATGTAAGTCTCATCAATGTATACAATATTCCAACCCTCTGCTCTGTAATTTCTAATGGCATTTAAATATTGTGTTCGCCAAACAGACATATCGGGACGTTCAACCAAAAGCTTTCTTTTGGACTGGCAACAATTCCATTTGAAAACCAGATTCATGATATTTTGTGCCAAAATATCATGGTTCTGCTATGCATGTGCTAGACACGTGGACTGTAGAGCAAGAGCGGAAAGAAGTACTCACGTGATACCTGGGTGGTGTGGAAGGAGAAGGCTCTACTCGCGCATGCGAGACTTTGCTCACAGTCTACCTATAGATGGCTTACCTTAGGTCTTGCCTATAAAACAGGCTATTATGGCATCTTATTTGTCTGTTCTAAAAGAGGTGGAGTTTTAATTAGGCACAAAACTGAAATATGTTGCTTATAATTTTGTTTAAAAAACATGTTAGCATAATGCTTACCTATGATAAGTTTGTGAAATAAAACATTTTGAGTTGAGTATTTTTCATTACTATTGTTTATGTACATAAACTGCTTGCATTAAGAAAGGGCACAGATCTAATTGCTTTGCAAGCATAAGGAATGATTACAAATACATTCTTAAACATTTTACTTTTTAAGGTTTATTAACACTCTAGTCTTGTTGCCATTATTCAAAACATTACAAGTAATGGGTGGTGAAGAGAGAGAGGGGGGGGGGGGAAGGAATGGAAGATAGAGAGCAAAGAAAGCATAATAGAGAAAGAAGGAGGGAGAGGGAGAAAGAGTGATAGAGGGAAAGAAAGCGAGAGAGGAAGCAACACATCTTATTAATCTAAAAACCCAGAGGTACAGTTTCTATTACTAGTTGACAAATAACGAATAGAAGCAAACTAAAGTCATAAACAAGTCAGAGTCAAATAAAGTCTATGTCATGTGAAATTTCAAACAAACTTAGGTAGCCCAAAATGTTAGGAATGTACATTAGCTTAACATTCTACTTTTGGCTTTCTCTAATTTACTTGCCAAATGTAGAGGAAGTGTTACATTTAACCCAAAGAACTGATACTGAAATTTTGTTGGAAATATGTTTTAACTGAAATCACAGCTAAAAAGAGTTTGTATGTATTTGTGAACAGAAAAAATTAAAATCAAAAGTCAGATAAATATAACATGTTATAATAAAGTTAGGGTCATGCACAAAAGTGCATTCTTTTCAGTGAGTTTATTTCTCGTTGCTGTATTCTGTCAAGGACTTTGAATGGTTCCACTCAACTGAAATGGCATCTTAGACACTGTCATATACAACTTGCACGCATAATAATTAAATGATTCATGGTAATTCAATTTCACACAGAGTTTGAAATGGAAACCATGCATTGCTACCTATTATTGTACTGTTTTGTTAGCTTTTTGATCCTATCCAACTTCTATTTACCATTGCCAAGGAGCCTGTTCAATTCCTCTTCTTTTTTCTTGTCTTCCTTTGGTTTCTTGTTTTGTAAATGGCAGTAAGACTGGTACACAAGTCTTCTTACAGAAATGTTTATCATCCAAACTCATATGCCATTCTAGAGCGGACAAATTTTGGAATTCCCAGTGTTGCCTTTAGGAGTCTTACCTGCACGTTTTCTATGGTCTCTAGGTTGTTGGATGGTGAGTATTAGATGAAGAACAGATTCACTGCTATATCAAATTTTGTGCTCATCAGATTTTTCATGGGAGGTGGCGAGGTAAAGGCTAAAATCCCTTCATGCAGACAAAATTTTATCATTATGTATTTTCAGAAAATGTAAAATAATGTTGATTAAAATATAAGTTTGAGTTCCTGGCATGATAGTAACAAGATTTTTAAATTATTTGAAAACAGCCAGTGAATACTCATTTTTATTGAATGCTGGAATACCAAAACTTATTAAGCAGAAATGTGAAGTCTTTAAAATATATAGTTGATATATATTTATGTTTTGCCAGATTTAAAACTGCTTCTGAACACTCAATAAGCATTGAAATTAAGCAATTCTGGTTTTTCACATAAGCTCGTGCTACAAACAAAGCAACTTATTTCTCTGCATCTAGCTTTAATTAGTTTGAAAACATTTCTAGATATGCTTGGGCTGGTAGAAGAATTAATTTTTATATGAGTAACATATAATATGTAGAACATCTAAAATTTTGATGAGACAAATGATATTCCCCCTTGTGCCCAATTTTGGCACACACACTTCATGATGTTTGACACTTATGCTATCTACTACAGCAGGGTTTAAAATTTTGTTTGTTTATTAACAATGCTGTCAGTTGCTAGAATCATACTAGTGCTGCTGCTGTGCTGGAATTTTGTCCTGCCGGAGTTCTTAAACATGGCAGTAAATCTACTGACATGGGGCTGCCACTTTTAAGCACTCCTAAAACCCATCGGTCTGGACCGATTTGTAATCTACAACCTTGAGTTCAGAAGGCCAGGGCTTAACTAACTGAGTTACCCAGATCGACTGGAGTAAGGTTGCCAACATATGACTAACAAATAACAAATACTGTGGGGCAATGGTGCTGCCAACATAGCAGGCCTCAAGCTACAAAGCGAAGCCAGAGATGTTTTTTAGAAGGAGTGGAGTGACTGCAACTGCAGAGCATGAGTGAGACTGCAGTGCAAGTAAAACCCCAATCGTCCAGAACATAGCTAAGGGACCTCGCCAATCTAGCAGATTTCTATCCTTTTATTTGGCAATGAAACCTTAATAGGCAATTTGGCAATGTGTTCATTGTTTCTCATAGTCATTTTCTCTATAAAAGGAAGTATGCTCTTTAGGGTGGGTAACAGGCTCCTGGATTGTCAACTACTCCTGGCTCAAATACAAAGGTGATTTAATCATTATTATTGCATTTCCTTAACAAGTATCATGAAAGTATGTGTTCTGAAATTATGGACAAGTATGGGAGAATGCTGTAAACAAGTAGTTTATATGCAGTAGAGAATTATGAATTATATGTTGTTGTTTTTTTTTTTTTTTTTTTTATATTCTCCATTTCTAACACAAGGATATTGCATGCTGTTTATGTCGTTATAACCAAAGATGCCAATACATTTTTGAAAAGACTAGTAATGTTGACTGTCTTCTTATTAAGATATTTCTAAAGTGTGAACATGGAAAATGTGCTGTATCCCAAACTAGGTCTCACACTCTGCATGAAGTAGTCTATGGTATTATAAAGGATATTAATTTATCAGAGCTCTGTGTTGATATTAACATCTTGACTAACTATTTTTAAAATTATATACATATATTCAGCTAAAGTAGAGGTTTATACGCTTTTAATAATAATTGCAGATTTATGCTGGTGATAGCCTTCCTGCTCAGATCTGTCATCAATGTGCCCAGCAGGTGAATACTTCATACAACTTTAAATTACAATGTGAAAGTTCAGACATGGCTCTGCATCAGTACCTTAGAAATTTACAACCCCAAAATGATGTACTGCAGGTAGGTTTGCTTATATATTTTACAGTTGTCTGTTGTTTCTTCATTTGAGTACTTTTAACAAAAGAGTTTGTTTGCATACTGAACAACAAATAAAAGTTGTTTGTTTCCTTCTCAAGACTAGTCAACGTCAACCAAAAAGGCATCAGGGAACCAGAATATGTCTGAACATTACAATTGTCTCATGGTTGCAAGATAAGCAGGGTATCCATAAACTTGTGCATTAACTGTTGCCAGATTAAAATTCGGTGGAGAATTTGAGGACCAAAATGTTCAGAAATTGTTTTCTAAACATAATTCTCATGTTAGAACCATATGTTCAGATGTTAAATAGCAAGTTGGTGTATGGCTGTTCAAGCAGCAGGCTAGGCAATTCCTGCTGGAAGAGTGCACCTTCTAATTTAAAATTTTATAGCCAGTAAATAATTACTCTTGGCTTGTATTACAATCTCCAATTAATAGTTATGATTTGCGAACTTGTGGTTGTTAACTTTTGGTTATAGAAGGTGCACTATTATGAATGCAAATAGATTAGTTAACCTGGAATTGATTAATAATTTGGTTTGTTAAGTAGCATTTTATGTGATTTCAAGTCAACTAGATCTTCTTAATAGCACTCTTCTTTATAACAGCATCTTTAATAGATCTTCTTTATAACAGCAAATAAAAACTGTTATCTGTTAATAATCTAATGGAATTTGAAACACAAAACATCTCTTTTACTATAGCGGGCGCAAAACTTCTGGAATCATGACCCTGACCGCCAACCCAGCTGCCGAGCCTACTTACTTGGAGTTTGCTACATGATAACTTTGTTTACTTACAGTCACAGCAAGCAAAACATTGAGCTGCTTATCTGGTAACAACATATACGACTCGCTTCCTAGCTCCCATTAAGAGTTTCACATGTCCAGATCTGTTGCGCCAGTTATACAACAAACTTGAACACATGTTTTATATTAATGTGTAGTCAGTTGTAACACTATGTTACATACACCTTAATTATGAGGAATTAGTTTCAACAGCCTTTGCTCCCATGTTCAATCTCAAGGGCTAAAGTTCATTAAATGATCCTTCTGTTTTAAGATGTACATTTTATCCCATGTATTGAACTTGATTGAGTGTCTGGCAGCTTTTAATAGTGTTTTGTTGAGTGTAATTTCATGATTTAAGTCCAGAAATCATAAGCAACAGCAAATTTTATTTACAATTATTTATATGTACCAGATCTTGTGCTTACATACATACTGTCATGTATGTTAAAGGAAAACAAAATAACTGATCCACAAATGATACCCAAGAGTAATGTTGCAAACATTACACAGCAAATTATAATTGAAGTAAAGCAACTAGTATGCCTCTAAAAAATCCGTAATCATTTTCTAAATTCCTCCTCATCCCAGCCCTAGAAATCGTCCTCACAAAATCTAATTAATTTGACTCACTTTATCTTATACAAATATTGGATCAACATTTTGTCAATTATTAACACTATTACTGTCAACTATTAACAACAAACAAACATTTTTGTGTGGTTAAGTATTAACCAGAGATCATAATACAAACTTTTGAATCTAACTCACAGCAGCTAGCAAAATCTTAACTGGAGATTATAATACAGAACCTTAGAAGTTAATATCCTTAATTAATTATTATTAATTTAAATAATTGGAGATAATTTTTATCTTCAATTTGGCTGAGTGTTTGCTTCTGAAGAATAGTACATGGATTCATGAAATTCTCTGTATATGTATGCATACATATGAGTATGTCGCCCTCCTTGGTGTAATGGTTGCCATGCTAACTTCATATACCTAAGGTCGCAGGTTCAAACCTGGCAGAGGACAATCTGAGCAAAATTAAGCAGTCTTTCACACTCAGTACAGAATGGAACGCTGAGAACCACAGCAGTTAAATAGTGTCCATAAATAAAACTCCATTTCATTTCAAGTATGAAACTTACCTATATACTGTAATCTGTTCACTGGGGCTTTTATTCTAATTTACAGTAATCTTTAATTTGAGGTAATCATTTTTCACCAATTGAGTCTGAAAAGTGGATACTGATTAAGCCTCAAACACTGAAAAACTGTGTCAAATCTTAAATTTGTTATTGCCTAAAAACTTACATTTCTAGTAAATATGAACTTAATTTTAATTAAATTGTAAATACGAAAACAAATTGAAATAGAATTGTACATAAGAAAAAAATTGGAGTATAATTGATAATAAATTAAAAATATAAGAACAGATTTTTTATCAGACTTTAATGAGCAGGCTGGGACTCTTTTTTGTCATCAAGTTTTTTAATGTTGAGAGAGTAGGTGGTGGCTGCCATTTGAATACGGTTGTCAAATTGTTCATAGCAGTCTGTTTCTATACTTGTCTTTTTATAAATTTTGTAGTCCTGTAAATGTTATGAAGGGCATTCAATAAGTCATTAGAAAAAGAAAAAAAAAATACTTTTGGTATAGTTTTTTTTTTTTTTTTTTTCAACATAATCTTTTTTTTTAGCTCAATACACTTTTTCCAGCATTTTTCCAACATTTTAAATCTTCCAAAAAATAGAATTTCAGAAGGACCTCAAAATAGACATCTGTTTGGAAGATGACCTCTTCGTTAGATGAGAATCATTTTCTGCCAAGCCACTTTTTCAAGTTTGGAAATAAAAAAAATCTGACTGGGGGCCAAATCTGGTGAATACGGTGGATGTTATAGTAATTCAAACCTTAATTCTACAATTTTTGCCATTGAAACTGCACAGGTGAGCACCCTTGCAGTGTCTTGATGGAAGAGAATCTTTTTCTTTGCCAGATGAGGACACTTTTTCTTGATTTCTGCATGCAACCAGTCAATAACAATGCATAATATTCTCCATTTATTCTACAAGTAATCAATTTAGATGATTCTGTATGCATCCCAAAAAACCGAGGCCATCACCTTGTCTGCACATTTAACCACCTTTGCCTTCTTCGGTGCTGATTCACCTTTAAAAACCCACTGTATCGACTGTATTTTTGTCTTTGGAGTGTAGAGTGTATCATGTTTCATATAATTATATATCAACACAGAAACTTGTCAGGAAGAAAAGTGCCAAAGTAGCTTCCAAATTGATCACATGATTGCATTTGTTCTTCATTGAGAGCAAACGCGGCACCCATCTTGCTGAAACCTTTGTCAGACCTAATTTTTGGTGCAAAATTGAGAGCACTGTTCCTTGTGATATGCCTGTGGCCTCTACTATTTTGCAAACTTTGATTTGTTGATCACTAAAAACTATATGCTGGAATTTGTAAATCATTTTGTAGGAAATCACTTCTACTGGACAGCTGGAACTGGGTTCATCATTTGTGGATGTACGGCCACGTTTAAATTCATGTATCTAATTGTAAATTGTTGCCTTTCAAATAGAAGTGTTTAATTCCGCTTGAAACTTGTTTTTTTTTTTTTTCTACCTACAAAAGAAGCACAAGATTATTGATTCAATTGCCTATGGTAAAGAAACCACTTGATGGATATAGCTGGAACTTAACTGGCATTTAGTAAGAGATGACGGTTACTCAATACAAACTTTTTTTAATGCTATGAGAGTAGTTTCTTGAATTTTCTAAGGACTTATTTAACATCCCTCATATAATCATTACCAGCTCTTGTCATATTTTGAAATCTTCAAAAGCCATTCTTGCAAAAACGGCAACTAAACTGTATCAACTGCACCAGTCGATACATCAAATTGAAGGGAAAAATAGCAGTAGTGATCAAAGTCAGTTTAAGTTGTGTAGGATTACCAGATGACAAGTCTTCATAAAGGAGGACATTTCTGGATTCAAACAAAAATTTGCAAAAGTTACTTGATGCTAAAGCAAATGACATTAAGATAAATTATAACTTTTACAACTAAATCATGAAAATATTTGTATTATATGTATTACACTGTTTGATTTGCATCTGAAACATATATAATAGGTAGTATTTCCAATGTCGTAATATAGCCTTTATGCAGAAATAGCTGCAAAATAATAAGCTTTACCTTTATTAACAACTGAAACGAATATACCAGGCGGATAAATAAGACATTTTTCCTTGGAGTCGATTCTTTCCATCCTGAAGTCAGGAAATTATTTTTGTAATTCATCACTAAAGATCATTTTGGTATAATTTTGATTAAACAGCTCAGCTCAGGTATTGTTACATATGTAAAGCTTTTAACTTGCTTTGCAGCTTGTATTTCACAATAATTGCATGCCAGTTATTTAAATTGCTCTGGAATCGTAACTTGAGCTCATTGTGGGGGCAACATTGAAAAGAGAAAAGCATAGAAAAAAATATCACATTGTTGGGAAAGGGTTAAATTCTTTAGAGTATGTGATTGTGAAAGATTAGAAAGTTGTATTTTTCGTACTTTCAATTGAAGCAGATCTATAACTCAAAAAAAGAGGGTGTTTCACCATGTTCTTAAAAACCTGGGTGGACCACTTTTATGCTCCAAAAAAAAAGGATGTGTCCATGTAAAAGAAGACGTCTGGTAACAATAAGTTGTGAAGTAATGTCAAAACTTATTACCTCAAGTTCAGATTTAATAGCTGACATTATCTTAGTTTTATTTTTGAAACTATCAAATAATGATGCATTTTTATTAATTTATTGTCTTTGTATGCTTTCTTGTTCTGTATGATAATTTTTCAAACTCAAAATAAAGCCTCAGTTGCTGATTTGAATAGTGGTTTTAAAAAGTGATTGTTGAGCATTAAGTTTGGATTTTAGCTGCATTTGTTTCCTTATAGTAGAATCCAATGGGAAGTCATTTTCAATCCCTGAGTGAACAGTTTTGCTGTGACATTCAATGTTCTCTTTCTACTCAACTGATACATTTGCATAGCGCAATAACTTGCACATTTGTCCTTTACTCAATAAAGAGCATGGTTCCCCATTCCAAATGAAAGTGATACTTTTTTTGCTTTTTGCTTGAGCATGTTTATTATTAGAAAAAATTTATCAGTGCATAAATCAAACTATCCATGTTAGCAAATGTCTGATATTCACAGAAAAACATAATGTGCACAACCTCATGCATATACAATGAACTATGAGGCTGAGAATGTAGTATTCTTGACTGACAGTCATCTCTCCTTAGATTCACTTCACTAACATCATTTTCTACCCTCCAATATAATACCTACAGAAAATGCACCATATTCAACACTAAAAATCTACTCCAGATAACATTTTTCTAGTATAACTTACATAACTACTACACTTTGCCCATAGTACTTGGATAAACTAATTCCCATCATAGCCCCAACATCATTTCAAAATTCCAAATGTTATCCTCACTATATTGACCAATTATCTTTGTTTTCTTCCCCCAACCCTGCCTCTGCACATATAGCTCAGTTAAATCTAGCTTTCCAATTCTTCTATTAAAATTCTCTGTTAATAAACCTCACTTGTAGTTATCATTTTTATTCCTATTTATTTCTCCTTCTAGCTGTCATAAGAATCCAGAATATAAAGCTTTGAGCTCTTCAGAGGGTTATAAATATCTAGACAGTAACTTAATCAACACTCACATTAAACTACTAACTTCTGGTCTCTTCTACTTTACTTTGCCTTCAGATGCACTCTCTTTTACTTTCCTTTCTCTTTCCCCACCATTGCTTAAAAACGCACAGCAACCCATGTTTCAACTAATATTAACAACTGTACTTTCATAATATCTCACTTATATGTTGTAACTCAGAGTTTCATTGAAACCTTCACAATTCCAAAACCCAAAGTTTACAATCCCCTTCCCTTCCCCTCTCTGCTATTTGGAATTGGCTCTAAATCTGAATGCTTGCAATCTAGCCCTGCTTCTCAACACTCTGTGCCACATCACAGTCACTTTTTCTCCTTTCTCTTTATTTAGTATTAATGTATTTGTACTGAACCAGTTGAGTATGTATTTCAAACTGTTATGTACAGATTTGCCTCATTTCAAAAAATCTTACATTTGTGTATGTCATATTATTCACATTATCTGCTAAGTTCATAACATTATAAATTATCAAAAGCTTATTTATTTATATTCTTCAGGTTAATCAAGATATAAAAATAGTGTTATTAAGATTTCATTGTAGATGCAAAGTAGCAATAGTCATATCTTCAAAAACCATATCGCTATATACTGACCTAAGTTTCATATCCTTGTCATGAGATCATGAGAAACAACTGAATGAAGAAGAGCTTCAAAAAATGAAATGAAATCGAGTTTTATTTATGGACGCTCTCTAACTGCTGTAATTCTCAGCATCCCACTCTATATTGAGTGTGAAAGACTACTTAATTACTTTCTCTAGCCCCATATGTACAATGTACATAGGGATAGAGAAGTATTGTATTCCACCCAAAATTCGATACCGAGATTTCACCGAAAATACGTGTTTTAGGACCCCCTGAATCCAAAAAAAGCATTTTCAGAAAAAGGTCTGTGTGTGTGGTGTGTCTGTGAACATGATAACTCAAATACGAAAAGTAGCTAAAGTACAAAACTTGGTATTTAAGTTTAGTATCTTCCAGGGATGCGGCACAAAGATTTTGAGAAAAAAATCCCCCCACCCTAATCTATGCTTTACATGGCACTATTTTCGAAAATTTTAATTTTCTTAGAAATGGCTCTAACGATTTTGATTAAAATATCATATATTAAAGATATTTACCTAACAATTAAAATGTATATCTTGAATTTTCTGGGAATAGCTTCTGAAGACCTGTTTATTCTGGATGAATTTTGCTTAATATGGCATAACTAGTAAACCGAAAGAGATAGACAAAACTTACTATCCAAAAAATTTAGGTCTTGTTAAAATACACAAGTTATGTCATATACATTTTTCTCGTGGAGCTTACCGTTTTGAGGTATTCATTGTTATTAGTTTCTTTTCTCAGACGCGAGTGTCCGTTTTTCTTTTGCTCTACTCCTGGCCAAGAAAAGAAGTGATTTGTAATGACAATCGCATAACGACAGCTTTTAAAACATTTGACTATTGGTTTAGCCTAGTGTATTCCCTTATTTTCTTCTTACTTATACGGAACTAAATAATAAGAACAGTGTGCTAATGAGTACCACGATTAGCAAGGTGCAGAAAGAAGAAGAATCTTACGTATAAAGTTTGTAGAACAGCTAGAGAAAGTCATGTGAGTGTAACACATCAGATTTTTTTTTCTAGAGGCCTCTTTATCAAGCTTGAGGTTTTTTTATATGCTTAAACCTATGACACAGGACTAACGGCTTCACTTCCCTTCGTAAGGAAGCCATGCTAAGGATTCTTACACCTGAAAAAATCCATCACTCTCCACCATGTGTAAACCCACAACCTTGAGAGCTAGAGGCCAGCATCTTACCCCTAGACCACAGAGGATAACAAGAACTTCAAAAAATTATTAAATATTGAACAATTTAAACCGATAATGACTACCTTGGAAATGGATGATGTCATGGAAAACATACTCGAAATAAATTATTTGCTTTAAAGTGAGGTAATTTTCTCAGAACCCCATGATTTACTAGTATTTTAACTTTTCCTGCATGTCCTTTGTCTTGCTAAATGGTGATGAATTAACAGGTTGTGGCTTTGCTTTAAGATTATATTGACAACGGTTAACAATTTAAAGACAGCATTGGAAAGAGACCAGCTAGCCAATTTGGGTAGAATGCAAAAGTAGTGCTATAAGCTTTGCAACTTGCTCTCACATTGTTGCAAACTAACGGTTCTAAACAGAAAGCTGCATATTACAAGCTATTTGTCAGCAATTTATAAACATGTTGCTATTTTAGAGCTTCCTTTATGTAATCTCAGCTGTAGCTCAAATTACTCCTTTCAAATGCTGTACATTTTATAAACTTACTTGTTCATTTTATTACAGGTTGTGGAAAAAAAGGAATATTCACCAGCTCCATCAGAAAGTGGCGATGACTGTCGAGATAACTTTTTTGAGGTAAAAGTAGAAGTAAAATTTGGTGAAACAAATTTTGATGGAGAATCAGGAACAAATGCAAATTCAGGGTGAGTTAAAACTTGAGTAACCATAATAAGCAAGGTTTGCTTTTAACCAGTCTTTGTGCCATATTCTGTCTTTCCCTCCACTCCACAATAAAAAAATTTAAACTAAAACTTTATGAGTATGATAGCGAGGGTAACAATGCCCTTCATGACCTTTGCAGATCTATTGCAGTCCCCAGTCTTATTTTCATTGATCCAGAAGTGTGATATTCACTCTTGACCATGATTGACTCCCAAAATGAGTGCTCTTTGGTGAGCAAATGCTGGACACTCACACAATAGATGGGTGCCTCCCATCAACTAGCAGGATTCACTTACTGTCCCAATCTGCGCAGGTGCCCTTTAAGGGGACGTGACCAATAAAGAAAACTATTATGTCAACTGGCAATATTCACTTGCTGCTCCATTCTGTGCAGGTGCCCTCTAAGGGGACAGTGTCCAATAAAGAGAACCATTATGTCAACTGGCAAGATTCACTTGCTGCTCCATTCTGCGCAAGTGCTCTCTAAGGGGATAGTGTCCTACAAAGAGAACCATTCTCCATGAGAACTTAATTTTAACAGTTCTTGCAACCTACGTCTGTCCAATTTCTGCAGAAGAGCATCTGAGTGCCTGTCCCCCTACAGATGAATTCCAGTAATTTTTGAGTTCTCTGAGCAACCAATACTTTGATAACCAGCTTAAATGGTCCTGATGATAGCCCCTGTACTGGTTGGGGTCCAATAAAAGGTTACTCAGCTCCTCCTCTTTAGCCTTTTCACTGCCTAGAATCTCTACATGGCCCAGGATCACTTCAGTTTAACCAAATTATGCATAGCTAGTGCCTGCAATTTAAGGCCTACTTGGACTTAACCAAGTGGTTATTTAAGCCTCTGTGACTATCTTAGGATATAAGAATCTGTCTATTACTATAGCACCTTCTTATATCTCTCAAACAATAACTAAATTAGCAAGTATCTCTGCCTGAAAGACCATAGCATATACAACCAACTAAATGATATCATGGTACTTTTGACATAGAGTCCAGCCTTGTCTCACCTCTTGATTTGGAACCAGCAGAATAACAGTTTGGGCCTTCATTTTCAGGTTTAACCTGTTGTTCCTATTATTGCATTTAGAATAAGAAATTGTGTAAATGTGTCTTACAAAACACTTAGTATCGTAATATCTATCCTCCTACTAAGTATTCTAAATAACTTTTTGCCCTAAGATAATTTGAAGTGATTAAGTGTCCATCAAGGAAACTTTCAATTGATGCTTTAACGTGTGGAATGTGCCAAAGACCAAGATGTGTAAGGGGTTCAAAACTGCAGTGGGGATTACTCTCAGTGCCCCTGTATTCGGAATGCAAAACATCTTTTGCCACTAGCTAATTTCATTTTTGCACTGCCTTAATTTAACTCTTGGCTACCAATACAATTTAACATAAATTAAAAGGAGTCTAACCATTGTAGTGTATATCCAATACTTTATTTTGGATTTAGTTCCTGTGTCTTACCAAATAGGCTTTTGCAGGTCAAACCCTGCTAAATATAAGAATATATAAAATATATAAATTATATATATATTTTATATATAATGAAACCCAGCGGAGGACGATGGATTTTTTTGGGCGTAAAAATCCTTAGCATGGCTTCCTTCGGAAGGGAAGTAAAGCCGTTTGTCCCATGTCGTAGATTTACAGCACATAAAAGAACCTCAAGCCTGATAGAGAGGCCTCTGAGCAAAATTAATCGGTCTTTCAAACTCAGTATAGAATGGGGCACTGAGAACCACAGCAGTTAAAGAGCGTCCATAAATAACACGCCATTTACATTTATTTTTTTTCTGCAGGTCAAAAAAACTGTAAGATTTGGCAACTAAATTTCCTAAACAGTCTTTCCAAGTCAATTTCTTGTCTAAAAGAAGACCTAGGTATTTGACCTGTGATGAATATAGTATAGTTTTACCAAATAGAGTAGATTCCTTTACAATCCTGATATTCCTTAATCTGCTGAAGACTTTACCACTATTTTATTTGGATTGACAGAAAATTTGCTTCTGTCACACCACATTTTAACTTTCTTGAGTGCAGATGAATCAACTCAGCAACAATGTTAGGAAATTTCCCTTTGACAATAACAGCAATATCATTTGCAAACCCAGTGGTAAGAAATGTGGCATTTTGAGTTGATGCAATAATTCATCCATCCCCAAATTCCAAAAGATTCCTTCCTACAGACAGCGCCTGGCAGCAGATAGACCAAACATCTCCTCAAATATGCTCAGGGTCAGCTCCATTCAAAAACAATTTAAAATAAAGAGGACTTTGGAGACCTCTCAATAATTTGTGATATACATTAATCCAATGGTCCTCTAAGCATGTATTTCTTGTGAAACATTGATATTGAATTTTTGGGTGGAGTATAATACCTTCTCTATCTACTATGTACATACATAGTACAGATGACTAATGGGCAAGGATGTAAAATATTGATATTTGGCTCCTGCAATGCTCTTACTACTAAGCTACCTGGTGAGATATCCTTATGCGATTAAAGCTTCCCACCTGATTAAAATATTATTGTAAACCTTCAAGGTAATCTCATATGCTCAAGATATCATACTTCAAAGATAACTTGTAATGCTGCAAGGGCTTTTAATTTCTATCAAGCCCTTAAGAGGACTAATTTGTGTGTCAGCAGATCTTTGATGGTAGCCATGTGTAGGCATGAAATTGAATTGTACTTTCAAAATAGAGAAGGCACTTGGCATCTCATTAAGCTAGCTTAGCTGTAAAAGCATTAGCACAGAGAGCCAAGGATCCATGTTTCAGACTCTAAACTATGATATTAAATTTTAACTTGTGTTAATTCAAACCTTGCAATTCTGAAGTAAAATATTCTTGTAAAGGAGAATAATTTTGTAATAACTTTCTTCAATGAAAATTATAAATGTTGAACATCTCAGGTAAGGAGGTAGTAATAAAAAGAAATAAAAAGCTTGCAAGGAAACTCTAATAGTATATTGTATAACTATATAATTTATTTTGTAGCCATAGCATTCCCTCGTTTCAATTTGTGGCTGATTGTATATTGTAAATTTGTTTACGCAAATGTTGCATACTTAATATTATCAATCATCTTTAATATTTTTTAGCAATGGATGTAGGGTTTGTGCTATCTTTGGGCTATTATTATTATTATTATTATTATTATTATTATTATTATTATTATTATTATTATGTGTTGTTTCTTAACATTCCCCTACTTTTTATTAGAAATTGCCCAGTTTCTTACAATCTGTTTTTAGTCCCATTTTCAATTGCAGCACTTATGTGCATATTTCCCAATAAATGTATTGCTCCTGTCTTTCATTCTACTAAATACAAATATGTGATCTGCATCTTAATCCCCCTCACAGCATTTTAAAGCAGTGTTTCCTAATCCTTTCAGTTTAAATATATTTGCCTTATAGCATGCCAATGTTTCTTTTTCACCTTTGCTAGCTGTGTACTTATATTTTTCTCTCCCACTTTTATTCCACTGACACACAAGCTTATTGAAACCCTTGTTAAAATGTGTACCAGTTTTTGGATTTCTGTATCCTCAAAACACCAACTTGCTTCTCTTCAGAATCTCATAAGGTCATCAGTTAGCAATATTTTTCATTTGTGGACAAAACAACTGTGATGATCAGTTAATCTACAAAGCTGTGGAACAACTATGAAAATATGTATTTTTGAATTTGTAGCCTGTAATTCTAAAAGGTGTTAAGTGCCAAAAGTTCCAAAATTAGATATTTCTTCAGACAGGTGTTTTAAGCCAAGGCCATTTTCCTCATCATCGAGTTGAAACTGATGGCAATTGATAGCACTGGTATTAACTCCTGCAGTCATATCGTCTTTAAAAGTATTAAACGTCACATTGATATTATTCCTGATAAGATGTGAAAAAACATTGTTAATGTTGATGATTCTAACTTCAGGTGGTTCAAGTTTTATTAGTGTCAAATTATATACAATTGATAAAGGCATTTTAATTACATTATTATTTTAAAAATATGGTTTTGAAAGTTCAGTGCCATAACACTTTTCAGAGAAATCCAAATGTGAGTTTACTACTTTTCTTAGTTTTAGATTTAAATATTTATATACTTTATAGTGCCATGTTGTTTATATATGTTTAATAATTATTTAATTTGACATTGTTTCTTGTATAAGATCCAGTAAAAATAATTAAAACATAAATTATTTAATAACTAAAAGGTTATGTTTTTTCACTTAACACCGTTGAAAATTCCAGACTTTAATTATTGCATAAAATTGTAGAGTAAAGGCTGGTTCACAACAACCGAGGACAGTAACCAGAATGAGAATGATAAAGTTGAAATGCATGTATTCAAAACTGATGAAAGGTTTTTCTGGTTCTGGGAATGAAAAACAAGACTTGGCCAAGTTTTGACTTTGTCATTCTCATTTCCAGACACGGCGTGCTATTAGTGTCTTGTATATTAGAGTCTTTGTTAAGAAGATTATTCTAGATGGCTGTTATATGAAATAGTCTCTAAAGCTCAATCTAGTCATAATTCTTTTGAATTTTGGCATTGGCTAACCAAAATTATATTGGCTGAATTGGAGGCAGATGAAAAAGCTATTATTGGTTAGTTAAAAACAAATAAAATCCATTAGCGCATATCAACTTTTCACTTTTGAGATCAATATGATTATTGATATACATTCCTGTTCTTGTTACCAGGCTATTTTGAACCAAAATTTTCTATCCTGTATGGCTTCCTGTTCTTGTTTTCATTTATTGTGAACCAGCCTTAAAAGTCACAAAAAATTGCTACCATCTACCTTCAATATGTTTATTTTTGATGAATTAACCTATACATGAATTGACTGAATATGCTATGTATTTGTATACAGGAAAGAAGTTAGTGAAAAGAAACAAGGCAGTAGTTGGTTTGCTCAAGAAAATGGAGTATCAGAGAAAAAATGGACTGCAAGAAAATCAAAAACTGCAACAGTGAATAAAACAGCATCTAAAGGAAGAGGACCACGGAAAAAGAAATTGACCGCAGTGAAGGAAGAGGTTAAGAAGGAACCAGAACCCTTACCCACCATAGACAATTCTCTATCTTTGGATGATGATGATGGACTCGAAGTTATGCCTATGATAAAGGAAAAAGAGCGTTTTGTGTGCAATGAGTGTGGAAATGTGTTTGCACAAAAAAGTGGACTACTCAAGCACTTACGAACCCATACTGGTGAAAAACCTTTCTGCTGCTCAATGTGTGGCAAGACATTTAGGCAAAGTGGAAATCTTACTCTTCACATACGTACTCATACAGGAGAAAAGCCGTTTGCATGCACAGAATGTGGGGAAGCATTTGGCCAGAGTAGCACATTGACCAGGCATATGCGCACCCACACAGGAGAGAAGCCTTTTTGTTGTCAGGTAAGAAGGTTGTTAATTTTTATAGTTCTTTATTAGTTATCCCCATTCATAGTAACTATTCTTATCAGATGTAAACAGAATTGCTCTTGTGCATGATACTTGGATAAGCTAGTAACAGTGTTGTGAATTCAGATTTAAGGGGAAGTTTAGAGTTGGAATGGAAATACACATCACTTACAATTTTTGTGCTTGATTGGTTTTGAGAGTTATTTGCTCTCATCATCAGAAGAGATCAACTAGTTCCTGGTGTTGGTACCTTTTGTGTAGGGCGGTTGAATGAATGAGTTTATCTAGTACAAGCCATACATATCTTGGGCAGCCTTTTAGAGTTTGGGACCCTGGCATTGGACAGCTCTTGTGCTTTTACATACAGTTACAGATTTACAGATATTTTCATTTGCCCTCTTTGCCTTTCTATCTGCTGTCTCATTATTCATTTTTATTTCCTTTTTTCACTTCTTTTTTCTATGCCTTGCTTTCTGTCTAGATTTTATGTTCGCTTTTTACTTCCAATGGCTTATTTGCATCTTACCTCAACTTTTTCTTTCCCCCTTCTTCACTTTTCTTGCCTCTTATTTCATCTTAATCATCCTGTACTTGATGCTCTCACCTCTTCCCCACTTCACTTTTAACTCATTTTTCTTTTTCTTTGCCTTGTCACTTGCTGCCATCTGTTCATTTTCTCTTTGCTCTTTCGGACTTCACATATTTATAAATTTTCTTTCCGCTTCTATTACCCATTTTCCACTTCTCATATTTCCATACTAGAATCTGGCGTATCTGCTTGTCTTTCTTTTTTTCCACTAAGCACACCCATTCGTTTCTGGTCTCCTTATCCTGTTATTTAAATTGTTCAACATTAGCCATTTTACCTTCTGATGATTATTTTCAACAAACCATAAAATATCAGAACATTATATTTTATCTTTGGTGCATGAACAGGCATATTAGGAACATCTTTAAAAAAAAAACAAAAAATAATGGTGGTTCTACAAACAATACTTTTAGTTTTTTATACTCACAGATTCCATTTTTTTCCTCATAAAAATGGAATCTGCGAGTATATAAAAAAAAAACTAAAAGTATTGTTTGTAGATTTTTTTTTTCCCAATTCTACCCCTTGCCTTTTCCCTTTGTTGTTGCTTCCACTAGTTTGCTCTATGCACCATCATGCCTCTTTCCTTCGGAATAGCACCCACAGTATTATGTCCATTGATCTGGTTCTTATGCCCTATGCATGCTGCACTCTCACTCTTCTCTTTCTCCATGGCTTCTCCTTCCCCTGTCTCCAGCTCATTGCATTGCATTGTATCATTTCCCCATTCCCCTTTGTCATGTACTCTCAACTGCTTCCTCGACATAATTTTTCACTGCATATGCTCAGGCAGTTCTAACACCCCACGGTTCATTGCTCCTTCCTGAGTTTTAGTCTTAAGTCATCATTTCAACTGTTTTCTGCCTCCTTGCTTGTGTACACGTTTCTTCAGCTGTTCTACTGCTTATTCATAGTTTGAAATTTTTAATATGTGCCACCTCTTTTGAAAGTGTTCTTTTGACTACAGAGGAGTTTTACTCATTGATTTTCTTCACAATCAATACACTGTGAATGTGGCTTATTATTGCTAATTGTTAAGGCTACCAAAAGCTGCCTACCAAAACAAAAGATGCCCTATGCCCATCAGAGATGTCATCCTTGTTCAAGATAATGCTAAGCCCTACACTGCAAATTTGACAAGAGAAGAAACCCTCGAACACCTTCCCTACAATTAAGATTTTTCCACGCCTCCCCCCTCCCCCCCAAGTTTTTTGTTTATGCCCATGAAAGAATCACTGGAGTGGAACAATTTGAAATCAATGAAGACATTGAGGAAAACATGTACTTAATTGGTTGATGGTGGCCCTCAAACCTTTTTTGAACAAGGAATGTTCAAGCTTCCAGCTGTTGACAAAAGTGTATATTCAGCATGGAGGCTATGTAGAGAAGCATAAAAGGTGTCACTTCTATATATGTTGAATTAATAAATATATAAAAAAATTATTATTTATATTTGAATCACCCTTGTACAATAAAAATTAATTACTTTGGACTCTGCATAAAAAATTACTTTGAGGTAAGTGCTTTAACCCTAACTGTAATATAATATATTGTAATGTAAGCTAATATTTCTGATTTAGTGTGTACAAAAGTCTTTTCCTCACTTTTTTAAAAATGAGAGTAAGACCATTTTTATGCACGTACTTAATTTCATTGATTTTATGCATTATGTTTGGTTAAAAACTGGACATATTAAACATTTTAAATATTTGAAATAGAACTATATAAAACAAGGTTTTTATTCTAAGGTTAAACACAGTTTCTAATATAAATGTATAATTTTGAAGCTGCTTACAGTGAAGGCATAATCAATTGAATTAATTAATTTAACAGTTTCTAATGATTTCTTTCATCAGTTTTAAAGGGTCTATATTATGAGCTTCAGAAAGGATATATTTATTGCTCTGCAGCCAACTATAATAACAACAGGGAGAAAAATTGCAAGCTCCTTTTCTTTACTTTTCCCAGAAATCTGGTTACATTACATTTAGTATAAATATTTTTGAAGCATACTTTAAAGGCATATCGTTTGCATTAATTGTGAATGTGTCAGAAAAGGGAAAACAAGTGAGAGTGAGATATCTTACACAAAAATGATTATTTAGCCCAGAATAATGTACACACAATTTTTAACAATATCAGCTTCTGAATGTTCTGATTTCTTAATATTTCTCATTTTATTTACTGCCGTAATAGTTCTGAAAAATTATTTCAATATAAATATAAGCTGTTTTTTAGATCCCTTGAAAAGTTTAGATTTTGAAGTTGGTTCACATTAACTTGAAAACGGTAACCAAAATGGAAACAAGAACAGGAAGTCATATAGGACACAAGATTTTGTTTCACAATAGCCTGGTAACAAGAACAGGAGTGCGTATAGATAATGATATTGATCTCAAAGTGTAAGTCAATTTTACACACTGGGATTTCATTTGTTTTTAACTGACCAGTTATGTTTTTCACCTGCCTCCAATTCAATCAACATAATTTGAGCTAGCCAATGTCAAAATTCAAAGTAATTGCAACATGTTATGGCTGCCTAGAATAATACATACATCAAAAAGTATATGTTCAATATGGATCTAATATGCAAAGTCTGGGAATGAAATTAAATAGTGAAAACGAGCACCGTGGTTGAGTGGTTAGACCACTTGACTCTCACCTAGACAGCCCGGGTTCAATCCCAAGGGACCGCATGTGAGATTTGTGGTGGATAAAGTGGTGCTGGGGCAGGTTTTCTCCGGTTTCCCCCGCCATCGCATTCCACTGGTGCTCCAGCTTCATTCATGTATCATCAGTGTCACTGCCTGCGGTGCCATAAGTAGTTAAAGCGGGTGTTAAAACACTACCAAAAAAAAAAAAAAGTGGAAACGAGGCCAAGCTTCTTTCCCACTCCCAGGGCTGCAAAAAGCTTCCTAACAATTGTAAATGTATTTCAACTTTTTCATTCAGAATGAAGTTACCATTCTCAGATATTGTGAACAGCCTTAGGACATTTGCAGTTTCTCATACTGGAATTCATTTAAGGTACATGCTTTGAGCACATAATGTGTATTGTGATTTATTAATATCAGATTAGCTGTATTGCTTGGAAATCTAATTTATCTCTGCATTTTCAGTTTTGCTATTGATATTGTCTTGCCTGTAAAGAGAAATTTTACTATAGTAGACATACAATCAATCAAATCTTGATTAGCCAAGGGAATTGTTTGAAAATAAACTCATATTGTCAATGTTGTGCAATTCCATCCATGAGAGGCAAGAGGTTAGTCCAAAAAACCTGACAACTTTTCCAAATAGTAATTATCTCATCAGTTTACCTTTTTATTAAACTGTATTGAATGTAATATTTTAAGGAATTATGTTGTAATAAACAATTACTGTACAGTTTTAGGATTTTGTATCATTTAGGACCCATTAGCATGTTATTTCCACATCTGAATTTTTCCATATCCGAGGTAGTGTTTCCAATTAGATTGCCAGTATTTTCAAATAGGAGGAAATAAAAGTGAATATGTAACATAATTATTTAATTAAAATCTTTTGTTAACCTGTAGAGAATCAGCCAATGAAAAAAACAAAAATCACCCCACGTTATTAATTTTTCACAAATTCTAATTAATTCAGCATAATGCATTGTTCTGTTATGAAATCAGTTAGGTCTGAGATATCCTAAGTTTATAAAATTGATTTTCCTTATCTTCATTAAAACAGTTCAGTTTCTAAAGAGACTTCTTTTCCCTTTGGGATTGAGGGAATACTACTTATTTGCTTTTTATTTTCTTGACACAGCTCATGCTACCTAGGTAGAGAATGTATTGTACTCCACCCAAAAATTTGATACCATGATTTTACCAAAGATACACTTTTTAGTTCCCTGTATCCAAAAAGAGAGTTTTGGAAAAAAGTGTGTGTGTGTATGTGTGTGTGCGCATGCATGTGTGAGAGCGAGGGGGAGAGAGCTCAAACATGAAAAGTTAGTAAAATACCAAACATGGTATTTCAGTTTCACATCTTCCAAGGATGCAACATGAAAATTTTGAGGAAAATCCCCCCCTCCCCATCCTAGGTTACTATCTAGATGGAAAAAATTTCGAACATTTTGATTTTCTCAAAAAATGGGTCTTAACGATTTTGATTAAAATACTGTCTATTAAAGATATTTACATGACAAATAAAAGTATATCTTGAATTTTCTGGGAATACCCTCTGAAGACTTCTTATTCTGGATGAATTTTGCATAGCTGGTAACCTATAAGAGATGGTTAAAAGCTTACTACACAAAAAATGCAGATCTTGTTAAATCACACATTTATGTCTATATTTTTTCATGAAGTTGACCATTTTTGAGATATTCCTTGTTATTGGTTTCAGTTTTAAAATACTTCATACAGTAATTTGTCAACTCCTGGCAATGCAAAAAAAAAAAGAAGAAGATTTCAACATGGCAACCAGCTTTTAAAATATTTGACTGTCACTTTAGCCTAGCATATTACCTTATTTCCCTTCTACTTACAAGAAAGCATCTAATAAGACCATTTCTGCTAATATTTATTTAGATTGGCATGAAGTAGATGAAGATTGAGCTTTTCAATAATAATTTGTTATCTAGATGTAAAAAAAGTCATGTGAATGGAACACATGAGATTTTTTAATCAATGATGTAGACAAAGGAAGACTGTTTTTGTAATTTCTTCACCTGCCTATATTTCAAATTTCTTCTTAAGGGAGATTTAGGGGTGTTTCAAACTATATATAATGTATTAATACCTTTACTTGCAGAGCAAAATAGAAATACTGCTTTGCATTTGGTTTTAATTAGCAAGGTAATTTGCATCTCTTTCATCCCCCATATTCAAGTAATAAGTTGTCATAAATATATTACCTTATTTAGTAGTAAATATAATCTCCATGTTCATTATTTAGTATTTCCTTGAAGTATCTGAAATGCAATGAAAAGCACAAAATAATGTGAGAAGGATTATTTTCGGTAACTTATCATTTTTGTTCTAACAGTTATTTCTGTTTCCAGGTATGTGGTAAAAGTTTTGGTTTACGCAATACGTTAACACTACATGAAAGGTCACATATGGATGATAAACCGTATCGATGTTCTGTATGTGGTAAACGTTTCCTTCGAAGCTCCAACCTGAATGAGCACATGAGAACACATACTGGTGAGAAACCATTTGTATGCTCTGAATGTGGCAAGAGCTTTATTCGTAGATGTGATCATAAGATACATATGCGCATGCATTCAGGTGATAAACAATTTTCTTGCACTGAGTGTGGCAAGAGTTTCCTACGTAGTACAGAACTGAAGATACATACCAGACTTCACACGGGCGAGAAACCTTATTCTTGTCAGGATTGTGGCAAGAGATTTATACGCAGTAACCAGCTTAAACGACATCGCAAAACTCACATGATGGTGCCGGTAATCAAGCCATACAGGCCAGCAGACAACCAACCGAATCACCATTCACTTTTCATGCTGTAATATACAGAATGATATGGTATAATTAAAATTGTTACAACTAGAGATATACCACTCTGTAAAGACAGTTGGTCTGCACATGCATGGCATAAAAGAGAACATTGCTATCATCTCCCAACCAAATGGCAGTATTTCCCTGTACCTACCATACTGTGTTAAAGAGGGAAAGAAGTATTGAATGAGAAATAGCTAAGATACATAGCTAAGCAAAGTAACTGTTACAGTGACTGTTTGCTCCAACTTTCTTTTCATTGTGGTAAACTTATATGGGGTACTTGGTGATTTAATGGAAATTTTATATTTGACACAGAATGGTGCATTAAAACTGGTCCACAATAATCTAGGGGTGATAGAAAGGGAGTAACAATGCGGGATAAAACAAAATCAGGTCATATATTTTAAAATATATTAGTCACAATTTAACAAGAATGGCATACTGGATGAAGCTTGAACCCAGATGTTATTGTTTTCTATAAAAATATGCTATTCTTGCTGTATGTAGCTGTTTACAAATTAGATGTTATCTAAGAAGACTGTGCTTTTCCATCATAAGCTAAACATTAAATCCAGAATGTAGGATATGCAATAGATTTTGGACTGAGTAGAAGAAAAAACTTTGTTACTCAATGTATTAAGACTCTGCCATGGCCAAACTCCTGAGCAGGAGTTCCATGGTTCAGATCTTGGTAAAGCTTGCAGCACACACACACACACACACACACACACACACACACCATGGTCTTAAGAAGTAGTTTAAGTGACTTCTACTGGCGATACACATTTGAAAGTGTTGAAAACATTAAGTAGTTCAGATGTGAAAGTTGCCAGAATGCCGAAGTTTTGACTTCTTGAGATCATTGGGGTTTTAGCTTCCCAGATCCCTGAACAAGGCCCTGGTCTTGTTCCAAAGCAGCAGCCTTTGGCCGCAACTGCTACACTCCTCTACTTATAAAAATTTCCCTCGGCTATGCTTTGCGGCTCAGGACCATCTACCTTGGGCTACATTTGCGGCTTAGGGCCTTGAAACATTTATAATATACTAGTAAGAAACTACAAAGCAGCTCTAATGATAAAATAACAAAAGTACCCATATATTGAAGTAATGCCAAGTGATGTAATCATCATATAGTAATAATGAGATCTTGCCAAGACTATCCACTTTGACTGAGGTTTTCCAGGTTTTCCACGTCCTCCAACATAGCAAATTCTGGGGAGATCCAAACTTAGGCCTGGAATGTTCCCTTCACAAATTTCCTTTCCCAATTATCATTTCATGTCATGAATCACTAGTGTCCATCACCTGTGGTATTCTGTGCAGAAAGAATGTGTGTTAAACACTACCCAATCACTGCCCCAGCATTCTGGCTTCTGGGCAAGTGTTTTTACTTTCTCTACCCCATACCTAGCAAGTAGAGAAGATATTGCATTCTACTCAAAAATCATGCAGCAAATATATTGCATGAGAGAGAAATAATTTTGATTAAACTACCATATGTTTAATATATTTACATTACAAAATGTATAACTTGAATTTTCTGTGAACAGTGCCTGAAGTTCTTTTCGTTCAAAAAGATTTATAATTTTTTTTATAAATGTTAAATGTTAAGAGGTAGACAAAGATGTATTGCACAAAAAATGAAGATCTATTTAAACTACACAATTTATTTCCAGTAACTCTTTTGTGGTATCAGCCATTCCCAAACCATTTACAAAATATATAATGAAACTATTTTTCCAAAGGTTTATCATGATTAACATGAAGTAGATAGAAAAACAAGCTTATATAACAGTAGTTTCTATAAGCTGTTTAATATTTCCATTGGGAAATATTATCTGAATAAATTTGACTATGATTGTGGTTTACTGGGAGCCAATTGAGGAATTTAATGCCACAGCATGTTGTCATGTCACGTTAGATCAATGCCAAGGAAAGCATGGTTCAAAACCCAGCTGTGGTATTGAATTTTTCAGATTGATTCTATATTTTCAAAAGCTAAATTGTTATTAGACAATATCAAATGGTAAAAGGTTTCAAAAACAAATGTACTATGATGTTCATCCAAAACTGCTTACTGACTGGCAAGGTTTTGTGGCACAGAAAATGCTTTGAATTGCTCCATACAATGGCATACACACAAGCTATCATATCATAATCAACAATGATGTACAATTTAAAATGTTCACCAAACTGCCCATTATGTACCAAAGAAGAAATTATGAATATGGAATACCTAGAATCATGCCAAGCTTTGAAGATGTATCCTAATATTGTCGCCAAATACTGAGAAGCTCTAAGCAGAATTACTTCATTGTCATTTTGTGTGCATTAATCACACACACACACACGCAATTTAAAATGTAGCATTAATTTTGCATCAGAATTTGTTTAAGCAGACAATCAATACAATATTCAGGTTGGTAGTAGCAAAATGATAACAGCTTATAATTTGCTTTCAAAAAAGCATAGGACATTCAGACATGTCATTTTTTTTTTTTTTTTTTAATTTTCAAGTGGAGGGGAAAAGTTCATCTTATGGACTAACCCGGGCAAGCCCGGAGTGTCGGGGTCTCCCATGTGGGCATACCGACTAAAAAACCCCTCCACCGGTATTAGAAGGAAGAAAGGAGAGGCGGTACCGCATGATTGCACCCGCGGATTCAAGGCGATAATATAACTGACTGCAGGGTGTAGTCAGAGGGGTGAAATGAGGACCGGGAGACAGACTTGACCGAGGCCCAGACTGCCACCGCGGAGTATTCGGGGAGAGGAATGAAGGAATTCTAGGGTGAAGGATGGAGTTAGTGCTGGTTGACTCTGTTGAGCCAGTCGTCGTATCCTGGGAGGTTTTCGAGCCTAAGCCCTTGGCGTCTACTTTGGATGTTGAATCCGGAAGTTTGAGGTGCCGACTTCTCCAGTAGAGCTCTCACCTCCTCCCTGAAGATGTCGGTGACTGCTGTTGCTATTGCTTGGTGAAGTTCTGGATGTGAATTGGTGCTGTCCTGTTCCTGAAGCCTGTTCTCCAAGGCCGACAGCTTAGCTGTAAGAATCAGGACCTCCACGTGGAGGTCCTGAATGGCCTCACTTAGGCCCTGGATTTCCTGCTGCAGGGTGGTTGGTGTTGGTTGTTCAGTCTGCGGAGATGGCTGTGTATATGATGGTGTCCGGGCTGGTTTAGGCGATGAGTGCCTGCTCTTTGGGTAGCTGGGGCACTGGGCTTGCCCGGTGAAATGTCCCGTACCACCACAGGTGGCACAGAACCGGCTACGGCGGCGGAGGTCGTGCCCAGTGCACTCCGAAGTGTATGCGTTGGTGCTACAGTAGTGGCCCTTCGGCGGCAAAGAGCAGGCTTCTTGGCTGTGCCCGTAGGCACAGCAGCGACGGCAGGGCCAGTGTCTTTCCTGTCTGCTTGCCTCAACGTGCAGAAGTCGCCCTAATAAGGGCAACCCTGTCGCCAAGGCAGCCTCCAGGTCTGATCGGTCCTGTAGCTCCACCCTAACTAGTGGTGTCGGGCCCCGGTCACAGATAATTCTAGTGGCCCTCGAACATGAAGGCCATCTAGATTGTGCAGCGGCGAGGAGGTGCCGGGTGGAGAGATCCCGAGGGACCCCCCTAACCACGGCACTGTACCGGGGCGGCGGCAGCATGGAGCTCAGCGGTGGCGGTGATGTAGTGTTGGCTGCCGGTGAAGCAGCGGCGGTCGGCGGCAGTGGTGATGGTGAGCGCGTCAAAGGTGCAGCGCTCATTGCCGGCGAAACGGCAGGTGGCGGAGATGCCGTTGAGCGCTTCCTACCGGCGGTTGCCGGAGAAGCGGTGGCTGCTGTAGGAGCTGCTGGTCTGCGTTGTTGCTTCCTCTTCGGCATCTCGAAGCGAAGTCCCAGATGTCAGAAATAAGAGTGAGGAGAAATAAACTCTAGTCTGCATCCTAACTTTTGCAAATAGATTTATGCTATTTCTTTTCTGAACATAATGTATGATAAATGGGATGTGTTAAAAGAACAGAAAATGCAAGAAAATACAAGGATTTCAGTAGCCAAAATTCTGAATGTGAAAGTAATTTTCATCAGTTTTAAATAACCCAGAAATTCAGAGGAGTAATATTGAGGGTTGCATCTTGAAGGTATCTGCTATGTTTGTATGTGAATCAAACACAATGATCATATTTGTAAAAAAAATCACATGTGTTACTTTCACATAGGGTTGGCATACAATCCAGAAAGCTGGGATTGTCCTGGCTTCAAAGGTTGGGAAAAATGTCATATCCAGATAACTACAAACATTTTATAATATGCCATTTACATGATTTTCACTATGAAATGTATCAAAATTTCCACCTCAACTGCCAGTGTTACTAGTTGATTGAAAATGTCATATCCAGATAACTACAAACACTTTATAATATGCCATTTACATGATTTTCACTATGAAATGTATTGAAATTTCCACCTCAACTGCCAGTGTTACTAGTTGATTGAAAATGATCCAATCGGTTTGATTTAAATTTATTGATTGGTGTTGGCAATTTATTGGATGAGTTATTCATACACAGTTAGAGATTCACATTTGTTGATCACCTGGTGGTTTGCTCTGAAAACTGAGGTAGCCAGTTTTATAGTAACCAGCAAAAACACCAATTGGAAGTACCTGGAAAATCTTTTGAAAAATATGTTTGGTTTAAGAAAATCTAATGTTCATAAAGTTAAAAAAATGTGTGCAATTCTTAACAAAGTGCCTAAAATCACATATGTGCACTCCTTTTCTTGGGCACTAGATTTACAGGAAAATGAAGGCTGGGGGATAAGAGAGAGCTGGCCCATCTGTCTTTCTAATGTGTTGCCAGTTTTGCGAACTAGCTGAACTATTAAAAGAAGCACAGTGCATGTGCATGAACTCTGGGATCTATAGACTGAATGAAACCTTATCATTGAAGTCATTAGATATCAAGGTATATAGCATACTTCAAGTTTCAATGTTCTGTGGGAAACCTACCCAATGAAAATGCCAAATCATCAAATCCCATTTATAAAATTTTCATTATTAAACCCAACTGTGTTAATGTAGATAAAGCAGTAATTTTCTTTATATTGGTATTTTAACTAGAAAAGCTAAAAAAGGTTAGAGAAAAGCAGTGCATAGTAAGTAAGCATTCCAAAAAATGTAAATTGCACAGCAAGTCAACTTCTCAAGTAGCCTCCTAAAATATTTACATGCATTCTATTCACATTGTACCATTCATAAGAACTTAAGCTCCAAAATAGTAATATCAAATTTTAAAGAACTGGAAGCTGTATGCTGGCCTCTTTCCTTGCAATTGCAAGAAACAACTGAATATTAACCTGACAACAGAAAGACAAGAAGTATTAAACAATTTGAACCATTAATAACAGATATCTTGGAAGTGATTTATGTCACAAAAAATGTTAATTGAAATAAATTGTGTGTTTTAAAAAGATTTACATGTTTGTCTTTCATTTAATATTTACCAGTTTTATGTACAAGGTTAAACAAAATGCCTTCCAAATAAATAGCACTTTACAGCCTATTTGCTGAAAAAATCAATATATATGTTTTGTCATGTAAATATAATATCTTTTATTTTAATAAAATAGTCGTTTTTTCAGAAAATTAAAAAAATGTTCCAGATAAAGGGTTATTTGCAAGTTAAGGATTCTCTTGAAAATCTTTGTCTCCCATCTTTGAAGGATACTAAACTAAACACCAAGTTTGGTGTTTATTCGACCTTTCAATTT